>OX602125.1:8519989-9128560 GCA_951449985.1 Falcaria lacertinaria | reverse complement strand
GGTATTAGTCTAGACAAGATTTTTGAGTAGAGTTGATCCCTTTTCTTCGTGAGAGATACATGCAAATACATAGGTAGATATCGTAGCCTATTCAATATTCAAAATAAGAACATAAATCAAGCGAACCCTTTGGATCACATTTTTTCCCTCAGAAATTATGAAGTATAATGAACCAAGGGGAAGTAAGTTAGCATTAAGTATTCGCATTTCCAGAGCTGTCTCTGTCGAGGCAGTTAAAATTTCACTTGGCTAAGCAAAATTTTCTGTCCGCTGCAAAAATCTTCTTCCCCTTTTAGGGAGAGGGGAGCATCGGGCGAATTCTTGCATAAAATTTACATCGAGCGGTCCATACAAATTACCATTTCACTTCTTACTCTGATTAAATGTTGTAGAAAAAATATTGCTCTCTAAATGGAAGAGAAAATTCTCGGTTTTCGACTCATTAAAATTGATGTTTTGCTTTTTTCGCCCGGCGGCGTTCTCCGAAGAGCGATTTCCTAAGTTTTGCATTTGACTTTTTCAAATTCAGGTACCTACCTTTGGCGCTTACTTTATTCATTTTTTTACACTTGAAGACTAAACTACGAAAATGTAAAAACGTTGCTCTCGCTTAGTAGAAGCCGCATCGAAATTTTATTTGCGGCGCTGAAAAGGGGTGAAACACGAACGTTACAAACGAAGCAACCGCAGAAAGAATTCGAGCCCCTGTAATGTCCGACAAACGACCACACTTGGCAGGGGCCAAAGCAAATTCGTCCAAAAAAGGTGTGTTATACAACGTCTTTCACGCGAAAGGGTGAGAACACAGAGAAGGCAAAGTAAAGATATTTGCCAGGCCTTTACTGGCTAATGATCCACTTGATTGTGGTTAAGTGTCGCCATAAAAATGTCTGAAGGCTGCCAACTGGGAAAAAACTGTTGCCCCTCTAAAGTGACTATTTTTCCTGGCAGCCACCCGATATCATGAGACAATTGCCTCTAGAAACACTTTAAGTGGAGAACAATTGATGCTTTCCTTCCTCATTTCACAAACTTTCGTGTAGAATTACATTTCGATGTCTTAGGGGACTTATTACGTAGTTCACTCAATATAAAAGTAAATTGCTATACTACCACGGTTAAAATCCTTCATGAGAGATCTCAAGAAAATGAGTAGTCATATCTTTTTAACCAAGCAATTTTCAATACTTTATCCATTACTGTAACATAAAATAATTTCGTCAGCTGCCATAATAGATTTGATTCCCCTTTATACAATATAGATCGCAGCATGTTTCCAAATCAATTTTGAATTCATAATTTAATTTAGTAGCGGTCGCGTAATTTGGAAAATGTTTAATTTGACCGTGCAATACACTAGAGATACACTCTCTGAGCCTCAACTTTGTCAGTGAACATTTTAATAATATTCATTGTGTAAACACCACAATATTATATTTGCTTATATTATACACAACACAATTCGTTTTGGGACACAAAAAATATATGAATTCCATTTGGTCGGATTTTGATAAGCCGTTTCTAATAGCAATTTTATAAGATTATGCTAAACCTTTGGTATCAATAAAGTATGTAAAAGCAAGTGATACGTAAAATTAATAATATGTTGGCTAATTATTTTATTGTTACATTTTGTTTCTCGGTTAATCCACTGCAAGCCTACAGTCATGAAGTATGAGTAGATGAATTGTGTGAAGTTTTTCATCAATAAGATGGTGAGGAGTTCTGTAGGGAACATTTTTGGGCCAAGTTTATTAAAAGTTGATACAGTGAAGGCGGCCACCGTTACACCACTTCACAAAGTAATATAATACTTTTGCTTCGGACGAATAAACGTTTCAATATTCGGAGGCTTCATTAATCACAGTAATTGACAGGAAGGGGGAGTTGGAGTTTCGCCCCCCAGTTTTGTACAGTGTGATTGTGTTTTTGTTATTATTTTTCGGCGATAACGGTTTAAAATTTTTATGACATAATTTGCGGTCGGTAAGGGAATCGCTTGATTGGTTTTCTATAATGAGATTTTTCAGTTTTATTTTCTATGAATTTGAAACTTTTTTACATTTATAACATCGTAAATTTCTACGCCTTCCGTTTGCAATAAGTGTTCGTAAGCATTCAGCGTCTATGTTTCTGATTGAATGCTCATGTAATACTCTAAGTTTAACGTTAAAAGATCACAATTTGTTATTTCATCAATCTTTTCTAATAGAATTTAGTAATCCCCTGTACAAAATCCTATTAGTACTACTGATGTTGCCAAAGCGAAAAGTTAGAGTCTACTAATGACATAAACTTTCCTGTTTGATCGGTTATGCTTATCCGGCCTATTATAGCCATTGGCAGAGACCATACCAATTTAGGGATGAATGAGAGAATATAGCGCGCTTAGAATAGGGTTGTTTAATAATAGAAGTAATATTATTACTAATTATTTCTGAAAGGAAATTGTCATGGGTGATAGAAAGTTAGTTTATAGTGTTATGTTATATCAATAATGAATAGTTCGATAAGTAAGTATGTCTACTGTCGTATCCACTGCCCTTAATACTAGTACAAGTAAGTTGTCTTCAGTAACGATAAAGTTTATATTCATACTATTTCAGAGATAGGTCGTGGTTTTAAAAATATGTCATGAATCACCTAGTAGTCTTACAAATTATGAGCCAGGATGATTACCTAAAGAATGTAAAGCTGGGTACAGAAATATGTAGATAATAATATTTGGTAGACATTGTATTTTTTAATCTGAATCTTAGAGAGTATGTAATACGTAATGCTATTTGAACCGTCTATTAATGGATTAATTGTACTTTCAAGGGTATACCAGAGTGGATAAATAGCACGCGAGAATTGTAAACCATTTCCTACTTCCTGAACAAGTACGCATTCTGCTAACAAGTGATATTGACTTAGATTCGAATGAGGAAGTATTTTACGAACTAAGTAAATGTTCAGTTACTTTTTGATCCTCTAAAAACATGTTTCTAGTATCTGAGTTAGTCATACGACTAGTCCGTTAAATTTTATAAAGCTTACAGGACATTTTTGAAATGTTTAAGGAGAAATAGTAAAGAAATGTTCCCCGACATTATCAGCCATCAAGATAAATCCAAAACTACTCAGCAGCCAGTATGTTCATCAAACAAAATGTCATCAAGCGTAACACGATATGTCACTCTTAATCTTTTATAAAAGCCTTTTAATCATTAATAGGTCATTCCTCATTAATCATAAATCTGGACAGGCAACCCTGCGCGCACAGCTATCTCTTTCTAACTAACGTCTCTGTTGCACTGCTAAACGGGAGAGTGTACGGATTTACTTGACAAATTACTTTTTCGCTTTTCTTGTTTATAGGGGGATGAGGAAGTATTATTTCGGGTTCCTTACGTTGATGGGAAAACAGAATCCCCAGATGTCTATTGGTTGGGATCATTTTTGTGGCATTTGGAAGTTTGAGACGCGGTGGGAAGTTTCCCCGTTGAAATTTTGTTGGTAAGATCCATGATATCCTTAAACTTTTACAGTAGACTTATTTTTACAATGTTATTTAAATTTCTAACGGTACATGGAACACTTAGTCTATTCACTCCAGGAAAGTTTGTTTAAACTAGAAGTTTAAGAATGATTATGATCATGATGATATTTAAGAAGCTTTAGTATTCAATGACAATTTAAATCCATTATCTATAGATATTGTTTGACAATAAAACAAAACCTCTAAACTCATATTTTTTAATAGTAGACTTCTTTCCTAAGCATATACATACACTATTATTATTTACTTATCAAGCCAAGTCCCTCACTGGGTAGGATGAGAGTATAGACCGTCTTTTACTCTTAAATTACAAACCTCTTTTGCTTCTTTTACATTCATCAATCTCTTTATAAGTGCCAGCTAGTTCAGAGTACTGTATACCTGTTCTAGAACGTATATTAAAGCGAAACATAAAAAAAACAAATTACCAACTACATTAAAGCCTGCGTCGTGATTCGTGATCAGCAGGCCGTGTTGCCAGTTCGCACTTTGCCAATTTTTCCCCAGTATCGGGGCGGTATCGGTTTGTTTACGGCAAAGTTTTCTGGAGTCATTTGGGAACGATTTTTATTAACTTTCAAGGCTCGAAGAGTAGCAAAATTTTATGTACCTATTGTGACTTTTCGCTCAACTTTTATATGGGTACTAAGGTTTTATAACCGTCCACTTGACTTAATGGTTATCAAACTTCGTCTGATTGCATATGATAAATGTGTTATTAAAAAGCTTAAAGATTGATTAATTTGAAATAAGCAAAAGAGGTGCATTGTACAAGACTCCAGTGAAATGGCGCTCAATACTAGTATAATTGTAATGAATACCTAAGTAGTTAGTCGATTAAAATGTGAAGTAGCTACAATTACTCGAAGCAAGGTAACCGTAGTAATTTGATCGTGCATTATTTCAAGTCAAATTATACTTATCTCGACTTGGTATTGAGTACTCTTGACTAATCGTGTCATTATTTGAACGAAAAGTTGCGTATAACCTGACACCTACGCGATTGCCGTGAAGGACCAAGGTAATGTATACTTGAGTAATTTTAGACCTTAAACATATGGTGTTAAGGGCGAGTAGGAAAGTGAATATTTATTAATAATTTGACGGTCAAGCAATAGTTTGTTTTGTTACTAAGTATATTATGTGAGTTGTTTTCGCGTAGCGTAAAGTAAATATTAATAATCTTACAAAAACTATGAAAACCATGATCGCAGTATTCAGATTTTTTAAATTTTGCACTTTTTTTGAATAGGCAGTATTTTCGATCGTTAAAAATTTGAATATTTTTGTTTTAAGAAACATTAAATTTACATTAAAGGGCATAAAATTATCTAAATTTGTAGTGCGATATTAAACGCTTCGAAAAATTTAGAAGCAAACTAAAAAGTCCCATCTTTGGTCGCTAAGTTCCAAAAAAAGAAATCTATCGAAAGTTTGTGTTAGTAATTAACTTGAATTAACACAAGAAAAAGTTTGTTTACACGCCATAAAAGTGGCGCCACGAGCTCCGTTAGGCAACTGCGTCTGGGTGCTGCTGATATTGTCGAATCAAGTTTATTGGTAGAAAAACACATATACATATGCGACATTTGCTACAGCAGATCACAATGTAGGGCAAGATACTATTATAATTTTAATTTTAGCACTTTTATTATACTAGAAAGTTGACCAGCAAGCGTAGAGTCCCCATAATGATAAGCAAAAGGTCACCGTAGCCCTGCTTATAATACCAGGAATAGCATTAGCGCTAGCTAACCTTATTGTTAAGACGACTCACTGCACTATTAACAAATTCTTACTACCAAGCACAGTGTATTCTCCTAGAGCTCTTAAACCCTAACTCAATACAGAAACAAAGACAAAATGTAGTATTACTTATAACATAAGTTTTGATAGTGATTTGACTGCCATGGTCAATGATAGCCGTGGTGGCCGTGTGGTATTGAACTTTGACTGCTATACTAGCGACGCGTGTTCGAATCCCGACTGTGTGTACCAATGAGTAACGAGCTTTAGGGTGAAGGAAGACATCGTGAGGAAACTTGCATACATTTGAGAAGAAATTCAAGGACGATTGTAATGTCTAAGAGATGGCGCCGGACTCACCATCTGTCACGTTGGCACCAAATTATATTCGGTGAAAGTAGGTGTTGTAACACCTCTTCCTACCTCTTCGGGGACCCTTGTGGGAAGGCGTGAAAGTACTATACGATATAAAGTAGATATAGAGTACCATATTATGCTGCTTACAAGTAGATTGTTTTCCAATTCTGGGTGTAATTTTAATGAGTAGAATGTTTAGGTTTTACGGTCTTAAAATATGAAAATAAAAACTTTATATCAGTAAATGGGAATGATATTTTTATATAATACTAGCTGCCCGCCCCGGCTTCGCTCGTGTGGACATTTTTTTTTGCATTTATGGGGATGAAAAATAGATGTTGGCCGATTCTCATAGATACCGGATAAGCACAAAAAATTTCATCAAAATCGGTCAAGCCGTTTCGGAGGAGTATGGCAACGAAAACTGTGACACGAGAATTTTATATATTAGATTAATACAGTGGCAGTCCCTTGAAGCGTAGGTCGGTATTAAAATGGGAATGCTAATATTATGCGTTCTATGTACGCAATTTCACATGAATAATTAAATAAGTAGTCGTATCAAAGGTGTATCTATTTTGCCACTGATTCACGGCACCTGCCCTTCTTTTATTAAATATTGCTATCTCTTTATAGCGTGACATGGAAACACAAATTTGAATTAGCGCAAAAATGTGTTGTGTGTATAAATACGACAGAGTTGTTTTAATGGCTTGTAGTACGCTGTGACAATTTTATTGGTGTAGCCTCATATTTTACAGGAATATAGGTAATCTTTTAGAATTTCTACGGTTATTAGTTTTTTTTATAACTTGATAATCTTCCTTGTTTAACCATGTCTAAGAATTTAACCAAAAATCTTTTTGCCAAAATAGTCTTGGAGCGTTTATATTCGAATAATTTTAGACTATCTATGTGCCAAATAAATAAATATTTCAGCGTTGGCTACACGCGAGTGATACCCCCGATGTTGCAAGCGTCCATAGGCTAAGCCGTTTGCCATCTTAGTGGTATAAAAATATCCGATGTATAAATGTATACAAGTATTTTTTATAAAAAAAATCTTTCTTACGACCTTATAACTAAATCCTATTTAATACGAAACAAATCTACGAAATAGAATGCCTATTCTATTTCGTAGATTTTCTGTTCCGTTCTGAATCAGTCCATAATTCACTTTACAAGATCGGATTGCGTTCGTTGTAAAAAAACACATTCCAGGTCAAGTTTCTTGACGGTTCTTTCGGCCCTGATAATGAAGCGTAGAGCATAATAACACACGTAATTTGGACACGCGATAGGTTTCATAAGTCTGGCTCGAGGTTGCAATGTATTAATTTTACACAAACTCTTGTTTATTCATGAACAACTTTATTTGGATCCATCCAATTCATATCTGCTTGTTTATTTTTTGATGTAATTTGCTTTCTGCATAGTTTTGCGTGTTTTTTACCATTAGCCATGTTCACTATTTAAAATTCCAAATTTAAACTGGATCTAAATTTAAGTTGCATTTTTTCAATGTTGTCTATATTTACGTAAATATTATAACTAATACAATTTAGTCTACTACTTGAACACGTGACATAACGTGCAAGTTTTTTCCCATACATTTCCTTCGATTTAGCGTTAACGATTTATATAGCGTTAACGGTTTGTTTGTTAAATGATTAAACACAAATAATTGAATAAATTGGATTTAGTCATATAGACAGCATTGAAAACATGCAAATACTCGTAAATTTTGATCCAGTTTAAAATTTGGAACTCGACTTGAAATCAATTTTATTGGAAACTCTGAAACTTAAAACTATTACGCGATTGATGGAATTTATTAGCGCCGTTAAACAAGACTTGATAATTCCATAGCAATTTCATTTGTCAAGGCACTCGGATTTTATCCGATTTACGTAATCCGAACGTGAGTTTTACTGTCACATCCCACGTGACAACTGTATAACATGTTTTTATAGTCACCGCGTCTGTCAAACACATACGTTATGGGGACTGGGACTGTCACTATATTTTTATTTTTTTTCGCCTTTTATCTTGTTAATCTGTCGTGTATCTATAGATAGACTTACTGTTATGGTATTTGTAATTTTCGTGGTGTTAATTGAACGAGTTAACTACTTGGTAGTTTAAAAGTGGAAGTGTTCCATTATTGGTTGTATTTTGGTTTTAATCTGGATGGGATTGTGATCATATTATCGTTAATTATCTTTATTCTAAAATAATATTTAGTGTTATCTAATATTTTATCAGTTGAAGCAACGTAGTCATTGTGTTGACTGACTTAGGATCAAATTTATTACAACTATTTTACAAGTTCATAGTGTTCCCAAAATCATATATAAGACCATTATTTAATTGTATAATAGTTTTATACTCCTAAATAGTTTTTATACCGAAATATAACTTCTCACCTTAATATTTTTTGGTATTTAAAGCTAAGGCTTATTATTTTTTTATTAAGATAAACGTCAGCTTCTGACATTGAAAGTCGAGAAATTCAGCTCATTCTTACGCTATTTCAAAACGACTTTAGTTTTATGGTGTTATGAAATTCAATACGACTAGCGTCTTATTTTATGGAACCCATGACATTTGTTGAACCTTGGTCGACGGTTGTAGGTACATTGGCTTGTTTTTTTACATAACTAGCTTTTAACCGCGACTTCGCCCGCGTGGTTCTAGATAAAGGTAGCTCTCCTCAGGTTATAATATATCTCATTGCCTCATTTCATTACGATCCGTTCAGCTGGACTTACGACTAAATCACGCACGATGGAAATAAAATTTGGCAAGGTACTATATTATAGCCTGGGAAAGGGGAAGGACATAGGCATTTTGTTTGTCTTTATATTTATGCAGACGAAGCCGCGGTTAACATTTGGTATTTTATACATTGCTTAGATGGTAGTTGCTTGACAGAGTAACTAGACAAAATATGAGTACAAATCTGTTAAAAGAAACTATTCTTTAATCTCCAAGCTTTTAGCAGATAATGGATCTTCCATCCCCATGGTATTATGTAAGTAAATTTTCTCTCAACATCCCAACAAAGGCGCCAATTAATCACTTAGTCACAAACAAATAAATTACTAATTCACGGAATTATTTTATGAAAGCAAAAGGTCTGCGATTCATCATAGTTCTTTACTCATGTACCCAAAGTTATGTACAAAACAACTGTCCAATTGATTTTGGAAATACCTATGTTTAAGAGTTTAATACATAGTTAAGAGACTCAATAGTAATTTAAGAGTCGGCAACGCGCAAGTAATACTGCAGCCCCTGGTGTTGCAAGCGTCCATAGGCTACGGTAACGGCTTACTATCAGGACCGTATGCTTGTATGCCACCTTAGAATGTTAAAAAATCTTAGGTATATCTTAGGAAACTGCTACTTACATTTTGAATGTACGTAGCCAGAAACAAACATATTACCCAGCTTTATAAAGTAACTTTCCAGAACCATTAACTTGGGCCAAAATTAACACTCCCCAATTTAATAACTGTTTAGACACATCATCAAATTATTTGTACGCCTTACCAATGTAAGGCGAGCGAACTATATCATTATCACTATGAAAATTGGACGTGTTACAACTCCATATTATATTTCAACTTAATCTAAGCACATCTACAAATTTTACCATCTTGACGACTAAATAACACCGTAATAGTCGTTCACGCATCCATTGTTTCATAACGACTGAGTAATGCGGCCAAATTAAAAATACAACAGCGTTAACTGAAGTTTTAATGGAAGGAGGTTGTTCTAACTCAGTTGGGTTGTAGCCCAAAACACGGTGGAAGTGGGCACGCAAAGTAATTCTGTGGAGATCCCTATCTGTTCAATGGATGGGTGTATAGTTACGAAATGAGTTTAAAAATACGATAATAGTGAAGGTTGGGCCGAGAGGCAGGGTACACAGTGACGAGAAAGAATAAAAGGGGTGAAACAAGAATTAAATTCAACATGGGGCAAACGTGGATTTTTTTGGAATGTAGGGCGAATCAAATAAAAACGTCACTTAGAGAAATAATTGCAAAATTGATTTTGTATAATTTTGAATTTTGTTCCTGAATAAATAAAAAAAAATAATTAACGAGTCATTTGATCATGTTTGCAGCTCAATAAAAATGAATTTTTACTCCTTTTTTATATTTAAGATTTTTGTTAGTAAAGAGTTTTAGTATGGTCAGAAAATACGAATAAATACTTAAATTATCGTACGGTATAATAATTTATTACCCTACGACTTTTTATCATAAATATTATTATCCCACATGTAAATTCAGGGTACACATGCCATGCGGCCCAAATGTATATGCTGCTTAATATTTCAGAATTAAAATTAATCTGTCGGCTATTTATATTTTTCTCAAATTGATTGAGAAACTTTTAGAGTTTTAATTATTAAGTATGTTATATAGGATCTACAGTCCACCTTCTTACAAATCAAAATAAAAAACATCAGTTTAGGCCCTAATAAGGCACTTATAGCACTTCTATCATAGTGTAATTTCTACGGCATATTTTTTAAATAGTTTATTTATTCGCGTTCGCTTATAAGCTCGCTAACAGCTCATCACTATGAACAATCCTTACTTAAAACGTGCGTGATTTAGTCATGAGGATCGCTCGAAAAGTGTTGTATTTTGTAAAATTACGAGGAACAATGTAGTTATATAATTCCCATTATATTACCGTCCTGCGTTTAGTTGTAAAGCAAATGGATAAGAGAGTACATGATAAAGCCATATATATGATAATGTGACCAATTAAATTGTATCTTCTGAGAGAGGCAGCGATCTGGTGTCGAAAGTATATTAAGGGAGCTGATTAATAGATGGTTATCCCCGTACTAAATTATCTTAACATTTTTTATACCACTAAGGTGGCACACAAGCATACGACCCACCTGATGGTAAGCAGTCACCGTAGCCCGTGATCATTTAAATTGATTTTTGGCAAATAAATAGCCTATCGTTTTGATTTAATTCTCACGAACTCGCATCGATTTGTACTAAAAAAAAATTATCCATGAAAATAAAATCATAAAGCCGATTTTGGTAAGACATTCTTTCCCCATTAATTTCTATCATTATCAATATATTCCATGATAGCTTATAAATTTATAACAGGTACAACTCTATTCCGGGCCACGGAATCTAAATATATGTTTTCTACCTCCAACCACTCAATTCCAATTATATATGTCTGTCTAACATATGTTCAAGGTAACGACATAAGGAAGAACATACTATATTACACTTGGTAGGTTATACTCGCATTAATGATCTGATCGACCTCCAAATATAACAATTATGAGAAAGTATAACCTTTAGGTATGGTTTTTGTACCGGCAGAAATAATTGAGTTATAGTTGTAATAACTAGTGATGAAAATATAATAAAGAATAATTAAATAAACATAATTTTATATTAATAAGTAAAAATATTTTTTATAAAAGGAAACTATTTACACAAGAATTGAGAAAAAATGAAAAATAAACTACCATAATATTAAAAAAAATACAAGAATAAAAATAAATAAAACACATCCCAATTTTTTTGTCACGCAAGAAGGTGCTTAAAATGAAAATATTGACGTTACAGATTATTCCATAGCCAAATGCCAAAAAAAAAATGCCCCTAAGATTTGAAAGCAAAGCCATCACTATGAAATTCCAAATTCGAATTCTAAAAAAAGAACTCCAAAGCAGTCTTAACTGGACGGATCTAATTTAAAAATCGATAACAAAACCGGTTGGGATTACTCGCTTCCGTGCGAGTATTGTACTGATGAAAGCCAAGGCTCTCGAAACCCCTGGGCCGTGGTCTGATAGATTTTTCCAAGACGATGCGTTGCGTTTCACGTATCACTTGGCAACCGATGAATGCTGTGTATCATTTCACAATTTGTTGCCGTATCCATATCATTCGATTGTGACTTTCATTCGATTATAAGTAATGAATATATGTATGTTTCTAAGTTTAATATAGATCTATCTACCGCTATTAAGGCTATGGCGGAAGGCCAGGAAAACGAATTAGTAAAGAGGGTATGTACAATTTTTTCATGTCTTATCGAAATTTACTTTGAAAAAGCCGACATACCGGTGGTAATAATCTCAATATCCGTTTATATTATCCACAATCATTCATAGCCCAATACATGCCAATCAACACAAGTTTTAATCATTTTGACGGTAAAACGTAAAGTAGGCAAAATTGGGAAAAATATTTATTAACACGTATTTGCTGTAATTAATTCTGTTGGTTTGTATGAATCTCAATAGCCAGACAAAAGTCATAATTAACATACAAAACTCAAGAATAGTTCGCAGATACAATTAAAAAAAATATGTTTATGTCCAGTGCAAGTCAGGGCACAAGGCTAGCAAAGAATAAAATAATATGAGTAGCTTCACTAGACACCCACACAGACGCACACATATTGCTTACCATATACGTAGGCTCGTAAAGTTGGATAAAGTCAAATTTGTATGCTTATTGTAACTGTTTTAATCCCGAACATTATTTAATTGATATCGTAAGTTAATTTTAATGGAGCTGGTTTGTTAATAATAAAATAGGGCTGCCAACTATCTCTACTAAAATCTTAAAAAAAAAGATTTGTCTTGTTGTGTGTGTTAGTTATTTTTAGTATTGTACTATGTTTCCAATCTGCGTACTAAATACTGTTGAAGAAATATATTTTATGCAAAAATATTACACCAAAACAAACAAAAAAATTCTTTATTTAAAAAAATATGAACGTTTTCTACATTAACTGATGCAAAATCATGTATCCGAATTAACGTATATTTTTAGACGTACGTATATATTTTTTTATAGCTTATTTAAAAGAAACAAAACATCCCCGAAAATTTTTGGCAGCCCTAATATAGTGTGATATGACTTGATGTCACTTACTTGAAAATACAGTTGAGTGTTGCAGACCCGAAACGTTAAATAGAAATATTGTTAATCATATAAAAAAAGCTAAATAAATACTGCCGTGGTGGCCGTGTGGTATGAAGCGTTGCCTGTTAATCTAGCGACGTATGTTCGAATCCCATCTGACGTGCTGTGATTAGTCATACCACCACATTCACGATGAAGGAAAAAGTTGAGAGAAAACCTGCATAGGTCTGCATAATATAAAAATAATATATTTTAATAAGCAGACAATATCATATGAGAGTAATATTTAAAAGTAACGCTACAATTGTAAGTTTATGTGTGATAATTATAATATGTATTTAGTTCAGGAAAGGAGGCTTTGAACAAAATAGATAAAAAGGTACAGTCGAATGCAAACTGTATTATTTGCGTCAAAAATATCCGCAATATAATCTAATGCGTCGTCGTAAAAAGTTATCAGCCTGCCAAAATATATATTAAACACATTCTTCAAAATCACAACGTAAAAAGTCCATAATAAAAACCGAAAAGTTGTTCTGTTTAAAATATTCTATGGCACTGTACTTTTATCGTTTTCAGTCCCTCGGTACCGCGTCCTGGAACTTGGAAATGTATTTATGTATAGCTTTTTGCACTTGGTTTCGGTTGGCCCTTTTCCATTTTTGTTAAAAAAAATATTCGGTAGTGTATATCTGATATCCTTAAAGTGGACTAGATTCTGCCCGCAAATTCGTCCGCGTTGAGCCTAAAATCCCAGAGGAACCTTACATTTACCCGGGATAAAAAAACCGTGATTAAAGTAAAGTATCCTTTATGTTAATCCGGGTTTTCAACTATACGTGTACAAAATTTCATACAAATCCGTTGAGCCGGTTTAACGTGATTGAGCAACGAATATTCATCCAGACATCCATTCTTACAAACTTTCACATTTATAACATTTCAACATTATAGGATTTTCTAAACACACAGACCAACACACAAAGCCCAAAGTTAGACATCAGAAAGGAAAAGTACACATTCCAGTAAATTCCCCAAATGTTTCTTGCTCAGCTATATAGCTGTTTCGGAACGTTAACTTTCGCGTTTTTTCAGTGAATGTTTATTATTATATAATATTAGCATCCTTTGCGGATTATTAAGGGTCTCTAAGTCCCTGACGTTAAATATGATGACGCTTTTTAAGGCTGTACATATTTTGTTACCAGTTTTCTCATAATGCTTTTATGTAAGAATGGTTTCTTTTCTAATTTCGGCAATACTTTAGATTCTATTGTCAAAGTAATGGCTGTTGTTTTTAATGGTAATTTTGGTTCTCTTTTTGTTAGTAGAGTTAATAAATAATGATGCGTAAATGCTTTGTCATCAGTTAGACTAGAAACTCTAGTACCAAATCAAATCAAATCAAAAATCATTAATTCAGCAAGTCAAGAATGAAATGTCGTCGTACCTACCCGTGAAGGACGTGTATGTATGTACCTATTAGTAGCTATCCAAAAGGTAATATACGTAAATGCATGGGCAATGTTTTAACAGCCACAAATCACATGCAAATCCAAACACACGAAATCATGGCGGATGCAGCAACTTATTATAACTTGCCCTAAAATTGTTACAAATCTGTGCCCGTGCCAAGATCTGGCTTGTATCTCGTTTGGTCTGTCCTTTAGTGTTAGGTTGAGAGTAAAATTAACAAACAACCCACTGGCTACAGAACAGATGCTGGCTTAAGTAAAGATTTGGGAAGTAAATAATATTGCGCGTCGAATTTCAAACGAAGAAAAAGCAGTTATAATTTCTGTAAAATTCAAAAGAGATATTATGAATCTTCCGTTCTTAAGCATAAATAAATCGGTGGAAGAGGAAAGAATAACACAGATAAATAACAGATTTTTTAAATAAGACTACAATATTAAGTTGTTTGGCAACACCATAATAATTTATAGAAATTAACTTCACAGAACAATTGAACTTCACTCGGCACCACTCTAGTCACGTTTTACGTACGGCTTAAAACTATCGCCTTTCAATTTGATAGCCAACCATAATCATTACTGAAACACTTAAGAGCTAAAAAAATTGTTATGTATATTGAAAAGTAACCTTTCCTCAAAAATCTATACTTGCCTCTTGTAAATGAGACAAAATTGTATACAAGCTCGTACATTCAGCCTTCGGGTGAGCATCGCAGTAATTTAAAGGCACGAGGGAGGATCCAAGTGGACGAGGCACTTCGCTTCGGGGAGGCAGGGGGTGCCCAACCAACCATGGAATGGCTACGGCAATATCACGGGAAACACGTACAGGCCGCGTAATTCTAACATCACAAACTTAATCAAACCCATTCGTTTACTTTCTTATACAGTGGATACATCGTTTTATCGAAATTTAAATATCTAGATCGGAAATATCAGAATACATGAATGATGCACACGTGAATACTCGTAAACCATTCATATGGACGGTAAACTATGAATAATTCAATGTATATACATGGGTATTATCATTTTTTTATTCCTCTTCTGTTTGATATCTGGGTAGAGATTTAAAAAATTGGCCGGTCGTTCAACTTTTAGGCATCACAATAACAATGGTGGTAATTTTAGGATTTCGAATTATTTCGATGTTACTGTAAATATGAATTACAGTTAATGTAAACGACACTAACAGACAATTATTTCTTGTTTCAGGTCAGTACCGTCATAAATGATACATGGCAACACAGAGGCGTGAGTATAATGCACGGAATAAAGAATGTCCTAGTCGTTCGTGTGACACCCGACAAATTTGCAGCAATATTTTTTCTGTGACGCGTCGAAATCGTTTTATCGTATTCGATTGTATCTAAAACATGAAGTTGAACGTCCTCATTATCGCGCTGTCGTGAATAATATGTGGGACGAATTTCGCGTGATTCCGCAAGCGATTTTCGTCACAGAGTTGCGTCATTCGATTGATATTCTCTTCCATATTTTCATTTATCTTCGCATCGGCAACTGCACGTATTGTGATGAAGTAAGGTTAAAGGTGGTTAACCCCTGGAAGGCGACCGTCGACTTTCCACAGATTAAAAATCCATCTACGAACGTATCTGCAAATGATTTTCATGACACCGTTGCTAGTCTTAATTGAAATTCGTCTCTAAGAGTAATTTGTGTTGTTCTGTCACTTGCAACGTGGGGTTAAAGGTAAACAACCTCGACAAGACTTGTTTTAACTTGTGAATAACGTTCAATGACTTTAACATCTCTTTACTTTAAGCAAGTTTAAATACGGTTTTTTGTTTTGATTTAGGTAATCGAGAACCTGTGCTCCTCGCTGAATTAAAATGTAGTATTTTAAATGGGTGAGGGACTTTTTTAATGATCCTTAAATTAAATTAGGATCCTACAGAAGCATGTCGCTGTAGGTTATCAAACTCTTATCTTGGGTCGCTTGAAAATAGATTTTAATGAGCAAAATTTTTAATAGGTACCTGTTCCTAACTGGTTTGATACCTGAGCTTTTGAATAGCAGATAATTATTAATACAGTAAAAATAAGTATGTATTCATTTTCTATTACTAAATTTCCTATTAAACTTGAAATGTATAGGAAATATACAATGCACGTGAATAATTGTAAGAGAAATAATGCATAGGTACATGCTTCAAGGCAAATAAAAAAAAAAACAATTAGTTATTGTTGACTATGAATTTTAACACACACATACTAACCCGATTAAAGCACAAACGAAATTCAAATACCAAAACGAAATAAAATAAATCGAATAGTCTAAACAAATAATCGCTTGAAATTGGAACACCGAGTGAGAACTCGTAATATGAATTTTACAAGTGCGTAGTCTATTAGACAAAATGTAGACGCGTTTAAAACCATCATGCCGTCAAACCTAGGCCGGTAACAGCTGCGAAAACATTCGCAAAGATACATTAAAAGCGTGACAGAGATAATGAGGTCAGTGATCTTGATTTGAACGACTCTTTAGCTAGACTCGATAAACGCCGTAATCGATTAAAGCTTAGCTATCTGAATTGCGCTGCCACATTTTTTTATGTTCTTTGGGTTGTTTTTGTAAATTGAATCTGGTCAGTGATTATTACTTTTTTTTTTCTGCTGTAATCACGACATAGACAGTATACAATTGGGATTAATTTAAAATTAGAATAATAAAAAACGTACATATCGGTGTCGATTCTGTTGTTCAAAATTACTAAATTGAACTAATTTGACAGGTCTAAAAGTCTTGCTATCCCTTTCTCATGTGCGGGGTTAAATAAGGATGGCAATATTTTTAGACCTGTCAAATTAATTTAGTTTAGTGATTTTGTACAACAGAATTGGCACCACTGTCACACCGAGTCCCTTTTAGAACAACACAGAAAGTGTAGAGCGCCATTATTTTACGCATGGCTTGCACACCTCTTTTTTTGTCAATTAATCATCAGACGCTTCAAAAATTTTATTAATTGAAATATATACTTACGACTTTTTAGTATTACCTAAATTTTTAAGTGTTTTTTAACATTGTTAAATTTACCATCTTCAACTTATATTGATAACTCATTTTGATAGATACATTATTTCCATTCAGAATAATTTTATTTGAAATGATTCTCCTTTCTAAAAGCTGAACTCCACGCATAACATTCAATGATTAGGTATATTTCTGGCGACCTACTTCTGTTCCTATTGCTGTTAACGATACAGATAACCCGACGCAGACCCACGGCTTATCTTGATAGGACTTGTCTATCACTTTCCAATGTTAGATTTGTCTGAATGTCTGTTATATTAACTGACGTGTGTGCTAAATGTTTTGTAATACTAACACTTTGTGCTATAGTTACTTGTACGGCCACGTCGGAACCACAGATTGAAATATATTTCTTGAAAACAGTGATATATTTAATTATTTTGAACGTTATATCTAGATTTATGATTTAAGTCAAATTTGACACATGATTTTGTTATAATCAAAAATCGAATCTCTAAATTTCGAAACAAAATAACAACGGTGGTCAATTATAATATCGGTGCTAGTTCGCCGGGATCACAGCGGTGTTGATCCGAGTTTAATCTCCGGTTATCGTCAGGCACCAGCCTCCGTACGTCAATACTAATACCAGTGGACACTCTAATCCCGATCAGAGCTCATTCAATAACAGAATTCCAGAATTCAAGATTCATCTAAGATGAAACTGATTCACAACCACTCGCACAACTTCCACTAATGTCTTCTTAAAGGAAAATATATCATAAACTAGTGAAGCTAAAGAGAAAAAGTTGTTGAAAATATCAAGTTTTCTCGAGCCTCATCCAAGTTCGTTTCAACTGCTCTTGTCTTTGCCAAAACACATTTCAGATCCATAAGACGAAGTTGTGTTTTTTTTAAAAATAATTTGTGTAACTTTATGTCCTTTGTACAAATTTGCCGAGACGTTTCTGAATGCTGCCAAAATAGTTGTTTTTAACCTACGTGAGATTATTTCCCACCTATGAACTTGTATTTCTCTTGACTTTGCCTGTATAGCAGCAATACTTCTTCATTCCTTAGCGTCTGATTCTTCCACAAAATAGATTAATAAAGCATATTGTATATAGAATGAATATTCTTACCTAACTTCTGAGTTCTAAAAACTACGTATAAAATATCTTCACTAGTACTGGGCATATCAAAAATGATAAAATCATCATTAGATGTAAACTCGTCAAAAAGCGAACTTCGTTGAAATTTCGTTCTACATTAGACAGACTTACGTTGCTTAATCCTTTGTTATCGGTAGACACAGTTCGATTAATATCCTACGCGCCGACACCGATATAGAAACCAGTATCACTGCTTTAAGTTAATAGAAATTAAGATCAAAAATATATGTGCAAATAAAAATATGACTTTCATTTTGAGACGTATGGCGAATTTGGATCTCCCGTGGGTTTCCCCTTTAATATATTGGAGCCGCACGGCTGGGGAGTGTACCTACACCTTAGAGAAGACCGCAGTCACTACTTTGATTAAGTGTTGTGTTTCTGCGGTAAGTAAGGTTGCCAGTGCTCCACGGGGATACATTGGGCTAGTAGCAATTCTGCTAGCACATTGACTCATCTACAATAGGGTTGAAAACTCGTTAGTGATATCCCTGGTATCGCTAGCTGCTATAGGCTATGGTGAGTGCTTACCATCAGGTGGGCCGTATGCTTGTGTCACGATAGTGGTATTAAAAAGAACGGGTTAGATTGACGTTATTTTCTTTTATTTATGATCAAAATACAAAAATATTTATTCGAGTTTTAATATCTCTGCGCCGGTTCTTCTACCAAAAGAGCAATTTTTATAAAATCACTTAACCATCGTGGTGAAATTTGATTGTCATTACAATAATCGTGACTTCGCGATCACGATGCGTGAATTTATTTCCACAATCGATAAAAGCTTTCGATTTACCCGTATTATATCCTTATTGATATTTTTGAGCGCGATGATTTATTATAATTTAAACAGGCGATGGAGAGGATACATTAATCTTCTGTAGCAATACCCAGCTAAATTGTTATAAAGGCAACACTGGCAATCCATTTGGAGAAAAGCTCTTAATAAAAAAAAACAAGTAACATTGCTAATGAAGCGTAAATAATCGTGGAAAGCGTCGGTATAACTACGGATGTCAAGATTTCAACCGATTTAACATCGAGTACGGTCTAAATCTACCGAATAACGCCTGGCAATATTTCAAGAGAGCACTTAAAATTATTGACATTAAGAATTGAGAAACGAAAGATACGGGGCTGCGTGAAAGCGAATTATAATTCCTCTGTAACTTCGCCATCGGCTTGGGTCATTAAATTTATTAATGCTTCAAGTTTTGCTTTCGACAACTCATAGTTAGGGATTAGCTGTTTGTTTATATCGTCTTTAAATTTGTTTTCTTCCGAAGGTCATGTTTGATTGATGGTACAGGCTTTAGTTACACGGTTCTCATTTATTTCTTTGTCCTCTGTCTTGTTTGACGTGGATTTCATAACTAGTAACGAATCTTTTGTGTTTTGATTAGTAATACTTTCTATGGGTATAGAATTTCTATTCGAATCGTGTATCGCTTCAATAGTTTATTTCTTATGCGATTTAATCTAAATTTATGATAAGCTGTGTCAACTGCATTATTCATCTTGACAGCTTAATTATGTGCCATTATTTGTTACTGTCTATTATGTGTGTAATGTTGAATGTGTGATGAGCTTTTAAGTTTCATATTTAAGAATATTGTTATTCGATACTGCATTCCTACTTAGCTAAACTTCACAAGTTGACTATAGTGATGTTTTATAAGAAAAACAGACTTCAATGCTACGACAACACTGATTGTGCGATCGAAATTTCTCGTTGCTTCAAAATTTCTCTAGATACACGTGAAAGTTCAAGTCTAAATTAGAAGGTACAAACCTTTTCCATTTTCTGCAGGTATGGTAGGAAATTTAGTTTCACCGTATACATCGGCAATGGTAAAATGGTCTCACTGTATTTCGTTCGCCTTCGCATCTCGATCTCCGAAACCCCTATTTACGTTTTCAGGTAAACGGCTGTTTTTATTTCCGTATATGTATGTACATTTCTATGTGTATTCGTGTTTTGTATTATTCCCCCTGAATGCTGCACATCTGTTGCAGTGGAGCTTTTATTGGGCTGTTATTATTGCAAACCAAAACGTGGTTTGTTTTACTCAATTTATTTTATTAATGCTACGTCGTATACCGTGTGAAATGTTTGCGTTACTTTTATGGTTTACAGTATTGTTTATTAAAGTAATACCAGACCATTCTTTTGAGCTGGTTCTAAGTTCTTATACTAATGTGATGTTTATATTAATATTATATTGTTAAAGATATATAGGTAGCTGAGTGGCTTTTTATAATCGTTGGTAATCTTCCTTCATAAGTGCCTTATTAGAGCCTAGACTGAATAAATGATTTTGATTTTGATATCAGAATAATTTTCTAAACAAATCTGTACCAATAGTTTCTCAACACATACGAGGATCTTAATTAAACCATATATTTTTAGCTGGTTCTTCATTCAATAGTTCTACATATATATGAATACATAAAGCTGGTAATAGTACCCAGACCGCATTTTATGATTGGGTACCATTTTGACGGTTTGCCACGGAGGTAGGGAAGGGGCCCGATTTCATTTTGCAAAGTAACTCAAAGACGACATGTATTATGCTACCGAGTTACGTAGACACCCGAGGCTCTTATTGAATTGTAGCGAGATTGTTTTGAGTAATTTTGTTGCTTTTAAGTGCCGACTGGCTTTTTGGTTTTAGCTTGATTAATGTTTTTGGCGTTTGTAATATCACTTTAATCTAGTTAAATCATTTCTGAAACATTATATTTTTCGATCAGTATTACAAAATTCAGGTACTTACTATATTTACACTAGTAGGTATACATTTTTAACGGGAAATAGTGTTATTCACAATTATTCTGGTTGAACGACGTACCAGGGTTGTCAAAAATGTTGTAAAACCAACTTTTATAAATAAATTATACGTATAAAACTTTACCAACTAATCTTACATCTTTTTTAAAATATTCCTTAGATTTTTGTTTTTTGAACTTTTTAATATTCCATTACCTTCCCTACTTTTCACTTCAAATCAGCAAATTTTTACAGTTAAAGGCATATAAACAATTCTTACAATCCATTGTTTGACACCCCTACCTACTCGTAGGTGACATGTGCTTACCCATATTTATAATGCACGCACACATACACTTGGTGTATTTGTAAAACATAATAGACTACTGTGGGGGTCACAGAACTGCTATTTACCTACCGTATTGACCCGTTTAAATGCGCTTATTTTTTTAGATTATTGTTAAAAGGTGACCCAAAAGCATTTTTAATTAATGCCTATTATTTGTTATTTTCAATTGTATATTTTTCGATTGTCAACCACCAATAAGTATCTAAACTTTTTAAATATATATTCTAACATAAACTCAAAATCATCTTTATTCGACCAGACTTTACAAGTACTTTCAAATCGTCAGAATCTACCACCGGATTCATAAAAAGCTTAATTGATGAATTGCAAGTGAAGAATGATGAAGTTTGAAACACAAGACAAAAAGTCGCTCACTGGGTAGGTATAGGCAGAGAGCATAGAGCGCCATTTCGCTCTTGGCTTACACACCTCTTTTGCTTCTTTTACATTCGTCAATCTTTTTTTACATGCCCGCCGATTCCGCGTACTCTTTACCTTTCCATCATTGAGTACCCACTTTGGTAATTTGATTTCTTCTTCTACTCACATTCATCATATTGATTTCTTCTTCCACACACATATTTTTGGCAGTCTTTTATCACTCGTTCGTTCTATGACCAAACCAATAAATGTCTAAACAAACCACCTTAAAAGCAAAGATTGAAATAAAATTAAACGAATAGTCACAGGTCACATCTGAAACTCATTACGCACGTTCATAAAATGTCGACGATACGACAGCCTTGCGATCCAGCGATAAGTTTATAGGGCATTACCCATCGCGGTGCCGCGTTACCCCGATGATTTATCGGCTTTATTTATCGCTACACGTACTATGCGGCCGTCAGACCCTGCTTTATGTATTTGTAGATAGGGATGTGATTCAGGGGCAAAGGTTTCAATAACAATTATAAATTTAGGAACTGTTTCTCACCAACAATACCAGAAGTGTTGAAAACTGTCTTCAACATTTCGAAGTTACGTGATAAGCAACGTATAAATAACTATAATGATTTACAACAAACGCATTTAAACCAAGTATAAAGACTCAATAATACAGCTAAGGTATTCTAAGTATAATGAAGCAATATTTCTCATTAGCATCAAGTAAACTCGGAGCCGTGTGATGAAACCACAGCAATGCAATTGAATTATCTTATTACGTCAAAATAGTGAGTTATTGTGGTACAAGACAGCGATACAGGCGCAATTGAGTAAAATTGTGAACAATCTGGTAGCGACCGCAAGAATAATAGACACAGACACTAGCGCAGACGTATTCGATTAAATTCGAGTAATGCATCATTCGGTCTATCATTCGTTAGTTGCAGATAAATTGCGAGAGAGGCGTTCGCTACAGCGCGCTTCTCCATAGTCAAATTATTCACTCCCACAATCCTACTAAAGCCCCATCCAACAGCGCCCAGCCGCTCTGCTATATTAAATTATGGTAGCCCAAGTAAGGCATTTCCAAATAGAAAATTGTATCCGCAGCAGTTTGTAAAGAGAATACAGGAGTTGGCTGATATAATATTCCCTTTGTTATCGATAATGGTATCGATCGAACACACTTAGCATAAGACGTTGTGAATGATGCACCGTGTGTCTAGACTGCTAATAGACCATTGAAAGGTCGAGAAGAAAATGTTTGTGTGTTCACGTTATCCGAGCTAAAACAAAGCTTGGAAATTGTGAAATATGAGGCAGGGATAACCCGCCATCCAAGGATTTATCACGTTTTTTTATATAGGAAACGGACGAGCGAAATTCAAACTCATAACCGAAGGAAATTGGCTCTCACAACAATTGAGTTCCTAACCCGAAGGCGTCATATTATATCGCGCGAGTAAATATAATTATTTGAAAAATATAAAAAGAAATTAAAAGGCTGAACAATCTTTACTTTTTAATTTATTCTCCTCCGGTTTGCGGACTGGACGTCGTTTCGTTTTGTGTTAAAGCAACACGTTTATGCTTTTATTCCTCCGCTGAGACACTAAAGATATTTTCCCTTTTAAACATTTAGAGTGTCTCGTTTTCAGCGGCTCGTATAAGTTGATCCGTTTAGTTTGGGCTTTCTTCAGCAGTTAGTTGTTTGCTTTAAGTTGCTGTCAAGTCCACACCAGCGAGATAAGGGAGCTATCTCGTTAGCGACCAATTTAACAACCAAAGCGGTCGAGATTGTATCAAAGCAGGTGATATATAATATTTAGGTACAAATTCTGCTCCTATTTTAATTAAAGTCCGCACTTCAAAAGTTTGTAATGTGATACTAAATTGCGGCTCAGAAATGAACCGTATCTGTTGTTTATGTGCACCATCAAATGAAGATAACACTGCCTGTACATCCCGACTTTAAAGTTAGTGTCATTGTTTTGTAAGTTACAAGTCTAAGCGACATTTCACAACAACGCTTCGCTTTAACATTCATGAATATCATTAAGCTCCCCCTGTTTTGAATACTGTAAACCTCTTTCCGAACTTAACAAACTTCACCGAGTCGTGTTTATACCTTATAGGCAGGCCACTCTTGTAAGAAACTTTAAAATATTCACATCTAAACAGTCTGCCACGAGATCCCTTGCGGGCAAAAGAACAATCCATACAGATGCAATGCGCTTCTATTTGAAAACGTCCCAAAGGTTTGCTCTTAAAACACGGTCCGTTCCGTTCGAAACCGACATGCAAAGCGTCGCATTTAAAAGAGGAAAGAATAAAATAGGAGTAGCTGAAAGTAAACGAGAAAGTTGGCCGTGAGCTGGGGTTGTTTAAGTTGCACGAAACAAGTTTTCTATGAACATTATTTAAGTTTTGCCTGCAGTAGACACTATATCAATGGTATCAGGGTTGAATTTTTAAAGTCATCCGTCGATTGCGCAGCTCGGTTGGCCGCGAAACAGCCGCAGCGCTCTGCCAAGCGCCTATCGGAAAAATAAAATACAGGCAACAGTTTGTTGTCAACTTGCACCCGCTCTGGTAACTGAAAAGAATTATTGAACATTTGTATTGTGTGTACTTGGTTTCTTAATGTTCGTCTTTAGTCTACTTTTAACATGGATTGCTTGGAAGAACAGTCGTTTTCAGAGCATGGAAGTTATCGATATAATCTGAAGGGGTATTAGGCTTAATTTGAATTTACGTCCAATAATGCTGCGAAACTTGATTTCAATTTGGAAGTTTTGGTACGACCAAAGTATGTACATATTGGAGCGAGCCTAAGCCAGAAGGTCCTCTAAATAAATTTGCCATTCAACTCGATATTTGCTAAAATTCCAAACGGGCCCGACCCTTTGGGACAAATTTGACAAATAGTTGGTGGACTAATAAATTTTCATTGAAACCTCCACTCTGAGCGGCAGCTGAGTTTGAAATTGGGACATTCGCCAGAGTTACAGTTAACTTAATTAAGAGTTGAATTAGTCTTGACTTAAGTATGATTATGACTTCTTAAGATGACTCTGTAGTTGCTCTTTGACGCTATTAACGGGTTAATATCTTGGTGTTGTATCCAAGTTGTATTCAATTTCGTACACCTTATCTGCTTCTTCATTTGAATCAACTACATTAACTTCCATAAATTTTGCATTTAATATGACTACGGGTTAATGAAACAAACATTTATAGGTTAATTTTTTTTTTAACGCTATAATAGTATGAAGGTGCCTTAATATTATTTATAAAGTACAAAAAATAGATTTTTAAGTGCATTCAACAAAGAATTCAGACATTAATCTAAATTCCCAGTCAGTTCAACAAAAAACTTGGAACAACTCTTAGTCGTTTTTAAAATTCCGCAATAATTTATTAATGCAAATCAGTGCGCGTATTTAAAACGTCCAAGGTGTTTGAAAAAAATTGCACAATTAAAGCAGTTTACGTGCTAATAATATGTTCCTTTGCATGCCTTTGATCGTATCGTCGGAAAATAATA
Source organism: Falcaria lacertinaria (assembly GCA_951449985.1). Classification (NCBI taxonomy): domain Eukaryota; kingdom Metazoa; phylum Arthropoda; class Insecta; order Lepidoptera; family Drepanidae; genus Falcaria; species Falcaria lacertinaria. The sequence goes on along the minus strand of OX602125.1, from coordinate 9,103,280 downwards.
TTTTAAGTGAGCACACCCAATTATTAGGAGATTCCATCTTCGATGGCGTGCTGTCCTATGTAAATGATCTCTGTTCTTGAATTGCATTTATATTGTGCATAGCCTTGGTACCTACTGTTATTAGTTCAGTGCAGATTCATACTTCAATTTCAATTTTAGCAACTGCAAAAACGTTGTTGCTTTTTAAGAGTTTGTTAAAAATCTTGCTTGTTGTGGTGTGATTCCTTTCGACTGTGACTTTATCTTTCGATTTAATTTCTTAAAAATATATTTTTAAGTAAAATGTTTATTTTGTTAACACATACAGGTCGGCAATAAAATGTATAAAAATCTTAATTGAACCGTATATTTTTCTTAACAGATTTTTTATAAAAAAAAAAACTTTTAACGTGTCAATTATAAAAATAAACTTATGAATGTTAACACTTTGCCGTTATGTATCGAAAAAGTAGTTTGGTACCGTTTTTCTGCCCGAGATTAAAGTAGATATATTAAAGCACGTTATTTTCAAAGATTTATCATTGCCATACATACGTCATACTGTAACTCCAGTCACTAGCTCCGCATGTTTTTATCCAGATGCTAGCCAAAAAGCAAGTATTTCGTATTTCCACCCAATTTGTTAGGGAGTTTCTGAATAGCTCAGTATCTACAATATTATACGCCAAAGTCGGTCTGAATATTGCCATCGAAATCCTGCACTGACCTTATAAGGTCATATATACAAAAGGCCGTCATTTGGATCAAGTGTTTGTTATTACAATAACTGCAGTACTTATTCTTCACGTACGTTTGCTTCTAGTTATGAACTACTAGCTTCTGCCCGCGACTACGTCCGCGTTGAGCTTAGAATCTCAGAGAAAACTACAATTTTCCCGGTATAAAAACATTTTCCCGGAATAAAAAGTATCCTATGTGTTAATCCAGGTTATAAACTATCTCTGTTCCAAATTTCATCCAAATCCGTTGAGTAGTTTTTGCGTGAAAGAGTAACAAACATCCATCCATCCATACAAACTTTCGCATTTATAATATTAGTAGGATGTAATAAATCCAATACTTTATGAATTAATGAAATTGGAACTCTTTATCCAATAACATTGGTCGACGTAAGCATAGAATTTGAAGAGCTTTAAATAAAATTCTTTAAGGATCAACTCGAAGATGCAAGTAGGTGTGGTTCATTGAATTTCCCCCAAGTTTTATTCGCAACTTTGAAACATTGACAGGTTGAATTTACGACGGCTACCGGATGAGCCAGCCGTACCCGACTGCCGCAAATATTTGCAGCCAAATTCATTTGGAAGGAGTTTAAGCAAATTGTCTTGTATCCAAGTCTGCTACATTTAATTACTTGTTGCTTAGTATTATAGTGGTAGGAGCAATGACCGTTGAGCTATTTTAACGAACGAATGAAGTTGTTTGTGTATTTTAGAGTAAGGTAATTATAATTGAATTTTTTGGACTTCTTTTTATCATTATGCTTGTCTAAAGCTGTATTGGCAATGCGATAATTAAGTGCAACAGAATAAATGTCCGAAGAGAAAATCTCATCGTTAATTTTTAGACTATAATTTCATCATCACGTTTCCATGACAACCTTTTTTGTGACGACAAGCGGTGCTTTGTAGCTATTTTCAATAGCGGAGTCAATTTGTGTTTTTGTCATAGATGCCCAATGGTTTAGGGCCCGTGTCATTTCCCATCAACGGCATTAGTTACGTTATAGCTGGATCAGTTGCTTCTACGTGCCTTTACATAGTTCACTTTGAATTTTCTTCTATTGTTGTTGGATGAAACAGATCATTGTACTCTAAGGGATCGTTTTGTTCCGTACTTGTGATTTTGACGTCTTAATTTATACTTTTTAGTGTACAAAAAGAACAATGTGTATTTTTTATTTGAATTTAAATGAGTATAGTTGTAAATGTTGAACTATTTATTTGTTATGATTCATCGCTTGGTTCAACTTTAGCCTATAGATGTAAAGTGCGAATAATTTAAGCTAAATCGAACTTTTTTTGGAGCAGTGTACTGTACCTACTTTCTTTTAAAGTTGTCATCTTTCTTTAATCTGATCCAATTATACAAAGCCACTCCGGAAATAATTTTCCAAATTTCAATTAACAAAAAATAAAACGCGGAAGTTTGCTAACGAGCCGGCTAATCATCAAAGAAGCCTTAGATATCCCTAAGTGCCTCTCATTAACGTCTCCCTAAAACTTGAAATTCACTTCATTAATAACATAAATGGGACTTCTGAAACGTCAAAATGTTAATTAACAATTAATTTGTTTAGTAACGAGGCCCCATCGGTATTTTCATAAACATTAGCGATGGAAATCAGTTGGGATCAAGGGGAATCCTACCTTTGAATTTGTTAATTCTGTGACATTCATTAATTGACTGTGAATTAAACATGTTACTTAAAATGTATGTCAGTGAAAATAGAGATCGCTGGAGTTCCTTGTTTTATTCGAAAATATAATTATATTTTCTCTTTTCTACTACAAGTTGGTAACGATATTTTGATGGACGGCGATGATGTATGTGCTTTAGGATTAAGTGCAAGCTAGTTTTAGGTCTGCCGACAACGTCTGTGTACATGACAAACATGACTGATGACAGGAGTCTGTGCTTAAAAATCTTTAATGAAGCACCTCATTTGATTTGCAGGATATTCAAATTACAGTGTATTCTTTCTCCATCTTTAAATCCCTCCGAACCCTCAACGTATTGATTGTTGTCCAGATTTTCTCGGAATACTTTATGAAGATAACTTCTTTTTTATTCATTTGCCCCTTGCCATTGTCTACCTTCCTCTGCTTAAATATGGTAAACAAATACAGTCTCCACATCTCATTTCGCGTGTTTACAAAGAGCGCAGACTGGGATCAACAGTCTTGCAATTTTATGACGTAGAAAATTCAAACTCCATCCCATAGTTTGCTCTATGATAATAAAGCCATTTATTACGAACGTAAAACTCTGGGTGTTCAACAATTTCATAGAGCGAGAGTTCGTAAGAGTCTGAGTATTATTCCGAAAGTTTTAAGTTCGCATACGTTAAAACGTGAACGCCAAGTTGTGGAATTGTGATTCCATTCCTTGTTGTAGGCTATTACTCTGCAATCGTTTGTAGAATAAAAAAAAAAATCAACCTATTCTTTGTTTCAAACACCATTAACTATTGTATGTGTTTCTCTCGCTTCTCTTTGATTGATGATTTACAAAGAATTGCTTATCTCTCTCACTCGTGTTTTCAGCAACTTTAAATATAACTGTTTTTATTGCAATATTATTCGTGCTATCATTGTTACTACAAGAAGAATCATATTCATAATTTTATTCTTTGTCACCGCTACTGCTTTATTCACCTTCAAAAGTACAAGTACATGCCATCAACCTATTCAGATATAAGACATAAATAACAAGTTAAAAACTGTAAACTACGAAGCTCGCGCAGAAGTTCAGAATACCCCCGTTTGCGAAGATGTCGGCAAGTGACGTTAATCTTGCTAGCGCGGCGGCCGTAATGATATTTGCAAATTGCGTTATGACTGTTTGTTCACATTCTCAACTTTTACGACCAACCTGCGTTGTTTTCAGAGTGCCTTTGTCGTACATATTAAGCTTTCAGAAGATTTTGTAACATAGTGGTTTCCATGACCAAGTTATACCGGATAGGACTCTTATAGCGGGTTAGGTAGGTACCACCGCAGTTTCAGATATCCTACCGGCAAAGTGTGTGTATTACTCTGATACAGTTATAAGGGAATTGTCGTTAGCGAAAATAGTCTGAGATGACTCATAAACTAAGGTCTCGAGGTGACGAACGCAGTGCAATGTCACGTAAGATTTTAAACTAAAAGTCCTGGATGGAACTGCATTTGTTTTATGGGCGAACGATTCATCTACTATTTATAAAAAAAAAACACTTCACAGTTGAGGCTAGTTAGATTGATGAAACAATTGAAATTAGTTTAAGGGTCAAAGCTAATACGTCAGTCACGACGTAGGCCCATCCGAGCGCAATAATACTTCGTAGAAACGTTTTAACGTCACGACAGAAGAAATTTGACGTGCCGCTAAATTTGTGACAGATACGTGACCAACGTGTAGATCGACCCTTTTACAGGATATATAGAAGCCAGCTTGTCGTCGAACTGGATCCGGTGACGACAAAACCAACTTGGTAGCTTTCATTTTGATATTTGTAATTTCATACCAATGTCTAGAAGAATTTTGTTACAAATTGTTATATCATGATTGTTACATGAAAAAAAAAGACTGAGTTTCTTGCCGGTTCTTCTCAGGTGGCTTTTTTTTCCGTACCGGTGGTAATTTTGGAGGTATTAATAGCGCTTTCTTATCGTTGAAAGGACTCACTGCGCAGCTTATATCTTGATTGTCATCTGTAACTGTTAATGCAAAAAGGAGTTTTATAAGTTTAACTTTTATCTGTGTATTTGTTTGTCTATCTGTAGCAACGTAGCTCCTAAGCGGATCAACCGATTTCACTATAGTTTTTTTGTTGCAAAGGTAACTTAATTGAGATTTTTCTTAGCTATGATTTGTAAAGGATTTTGAGTCAGTGCTATATTTTTTATTTAGGTTAGTTATTATGAGAAATTTCATTACCTACCTCTTCAGATTACATATTCTTATCTAGTAGTTTACGTAATATACAAGCTAAAAATATAAATCTACATACATCACAGTATTTCGTAAAACCAGTAGGTACCTGCAACCTAAATTGAATTCAGTCTGAACCGAGTTTTATTGCAACGCTTTCATCATGCAAAAATATCGCACCGTCCGTCAGTATAGTACATCAGTTTTACGAGTACGATGCACCAGGATTGTACGCCCGCTGTTTCTTTTAAATCGCTATAAATATTTATATGAGAGCTTTAGGAAGCATTGTTTTAACCTTCGCGTAATAAATATCGACCTCTCGTCCAATGGACGTAAAAATTGAGGAAAACACCAGCTCAAAGTCAAAGTCGATATTATTTACTTGTAAGATGAGTTTTGGGGCCTTAAGCTAGTTCAGCGGTGTATAAAGCTCAAGCAAAGCAAAGTAAGTCGCTAGATTAACATATTGATAACTTGATCACACTTTCATGGCGAGTCGCGAGGGTTTGATCTCCGCAAACCGATACAAGATTCAATAAACATTGTGTGGCAAGGCATAAAAAACTGCCGATTGGCAGTCAGCGCACATCTACAGCGGTACGTGAGGTCGGTAGTAATCAAAATTGCACAGATGGTGCTTGTAATTACAGCCGAATTTATGCCTATACGTGCCGCGTCTCTGGGCGTCAATTGTTTTTGTTGAGATAATTCGGGCCTGGATTCGTTGATGCTGATTGTTTGACCGTATTTAATAAAATGTTTCGATAACAGTCAACCATGGAGAAGTAACTTTCATTTTAATCTTATTCTGGGGGAAATAAAATTTGTAAAAAAAATATAGTAATTTAGTGACATAATAAATTGTACGAAATTCGGTCATTTATCTTCTTAATACTTATGGAAATCAGGAATTAACCGTTTCTATTAATCTAATATGAGCAACGCGGGAGTGATACTCCTTGTGTAGCAAGCGTCCATATGCTACGGTAACCGCTTTTCATCAGGCGGGCCGTATGCTTGTTTGAAACCTTAGTGGTATAAAATAATAATAATATATAAAATTCTCATGTCACATGTGTTTGTAACATAACTCCTCCGAAATTGCTGAACCGATTAGTTGTGTTGAATGTTTTGTGTGTATTTGGTAGGTCTGAGAATAGGACGAAAACAATGTTTCATACTCCTAAGTGATGAGGCTGGTCCATCCTTATTTTTTGCCCAAAAATAATTTATATGGCCACACAACGTTTGCCAGGTCAGCTGTTTGAAAAAAAAAAATATGTTCAACTGACGTAGGTATTTCCAGTAGAAATATGTTTGACCACTCTGCTCACTGTATACTCTATGAAATCCTTCGAAGCCAACACAGTCGCATCGGAATACATTATATTCAGGAAATCACGAGCCAGTCCAGTATCCAATTCATCTTCCAAAATCATAAATCCTACTCGTAATGATATTTCGCATCCGCCATGCTTGTATGATATATTTTATAGGACGGAGTATTAAGTTACTTTTATTTAGGGCTTGGCTAAAAGATGAAGCCTTGTTCTATATATGAATGTATGTAATATGAACCTTTATAGGTCATATTACATACGTTACAGACAGTTAAAAGGTCACATTTAAATCACAAATTCTTCCTTTAAATTTTAAACTCGACGCAGAATCTGATAAGAATCATCAGCTCAGTGTAACTAAGTCACTTTGAAAAAATAAAACAATATGAAGAGTGTTCGGGATGCCGCCAGTTGTGGAGATCATCATCATCATATATTTAAGAGCTAGGCTCTTGTCGGTGGAGCAATCGCCAAGCCGTTCTATCGTTAGCCATCGCTTTGACCTCTTGGTACGACATAACGTTAGCCTTCGTCTTTATCTGTTGCAGGTAACTTATCCTGGCCTTCCTCTGCCACGCTTTCCTTCGATCTTTCCCTCTATGATATTTCGTATAAATGCGTAAGGTCGTAACAAATGGTCAATCATGTTGCCCCTCCTATTGTCAATCGTACTTATAATCGTTCTTGGAGATCACTATCGGTATAATCCTGGCTGTGTCTACTTGCCATTGCCTATTGATTTCCGTGGCTAAATCAATATACGTTGTCATTTTTTCCACAAAATATTTAATTATTCAGAGATGTACGCCTGTAAAATATACGCAGAAATATATTGTATTAGGTAATGTCTAAATTTTATATTATGTTATATTGCTGGTGTAGCTATAAAAAAAAAAGAAAATAATTTTTATTTCGGATAGCGTTCCTAATTTGCCAAAACCTGTGTTTGATTGTCAATATTCACATTATTTGCGAAGGCTATGAGCCATTGGCGACGTAACGGTTAAATAGAAAGAAAACAAGACATAAGGCCAGATGTCTATCTGAATTAGAAAACCAATCCCATGATAAAATACGGTTTTAATTTATCTAAAATCGTACAATTCAAGATATTTTCCATGATATTAAGATACTGGTGTTTAAATAGAAAAGTACACTTTGGAAAACAGGTTTTAGCCCATATAATAAAGTTTCACCTCGACGTTAAGTGGTTAATAATCGATAATTGTCATGTTACCCGTTTGATTCCTGTTTAGTGTACGTTTCTAACTTGACCTAGTCGGTGGAAACTGGGCTTTTTACTAGTAAACTTATCAAAGTAATGTGTATGCAATGGAAACTTAACAGTGTTCCTAGAGGGTACGCTGCACTAGTAATGCTGCTAGCACTGTGAGTCCTATCAACAACATGGTTGGCAACTCGTTAGTGATATTCCTGGTTTGCTAGCGGCTATAGGCTACGGTGACTGCTTGTCATCAGGTGGGCCGTATGCTTGTGTGCCACGAAAAAAACAACGCGAGTTCTGTACATACAGTAGTCGCATATGAAGTATAACGTAAGACGAGCTCAATTTTTTCACAAGTCGTCAAAGGTCGTCACTCCTAGCTACAAACTCGCTAAATTGCGAACACTGTGTTGGCCGGCTTCCTATAATGCAATTCCGCCGTTTCACGAAATTACCACTATAGTACTATAAAAAAATTAAACAAATAGGCCAAGTAATATAAATAAAAGTTCATCAAAGGTAGAAAGAGAGCTGCCACGACCGTAGAGGTCACATCGTAATAAAGCTGTCAAGATATTCAACGCGTGTAAGGGCTTGATTAAAAACATTCGAGTGGAAATTGGCTTGTCCTTCCGTATTGATTTTTGATGGCTCAATTTGGAAGAGATAACGGGGGCTTATGGGTTTAAAGAAATTGAACATTCTTTCACTTAAGAGACCTGAAATGTTTTTCAAGTTGGCTTGTTCGAGGACGTATTTGTTTTAGTAATACATATTTTAGTTATAAAAACATGCTAGTATACACTGCCTGATGGGTGCAATTATTATACTTCTTATATGTTCGCTTGCTACACTAGGAGTATATCTGACTTATACATCGATTAAAACGAAAATTTGCCTGTTTGCAATCTTAGGAACTATTGAACCGAACAAAACAATGTTCACTATAAAAGCTACACGATATCTAGGTAACTTAACTATTGTATTATAAGCCGCAGGAAATTGTTAGTTTAAAAGGTACGGTAAATTTAATAAGCATAAGAAGTAGTAAAGAAAAACGGCGTTCTATTGGTACAATCTGATAGTGATAGTATATGTTACAGATATAAAAGTACTAGATGCTACAGATATAAAAGTGCAGTATCTCATAGCTTACACCAAAACAATAATAGCTAGTAATAAGCCGGTAGAAGACACATCAATTACAAAAGTGCCTACAGCCATTTTCGTGGCTTACATCGATGCAAGGTCAAGCACAAGCCTCCAGCAACATCTAATGATCGTATAAAATGTATATCTATCATACTTATTTATAGCAATTTGAGCAGGTTTTTGATATATGATCTATGATATATATAAGTAGAAGTAGGTAGAGACAGAATTAAAAAAGAAAACGGATCTTGACAGTAGTGGCGTGGCATATGATATGTAGATTCTGAAATCTGGAGGCCAACTCAATCACCGCGCGCGCTCATTGGTCAAATGCCTTTTCACGAAATCACTCCCAAAGCGAGAGAAATTATGTTATGGATCAAAAACTGAGAAAATAGTAATAAAAATAAACACTTACCATTGAGTCCTGACCTTATCCCAAACTATTTTAGGATCAGAATGATATGTGGTTGGTGCCTATGAGTGAATTTATAAATTTATCTTTAGAACAAAAGAGATATAGATGGAACTATGAGGTTAAGAAGGACCTCAAAGCAAGTGGCGCAGAACATAAGCGAGTGGCGGCTTTTGGTGTCGGAGGTAAAGATCATGTTTGGGTCGCTGAGCCAGCGTAAGTATCTTTGGAACAATTATGTGTTCTAAGGACAAAGTGCGATACGTAAAGCGTACAGTAATTTGCGTAACGAATTTGCAATTATTTGCGGAAGTCACAAGGTCGCCTGATCTGTTTAAGGAAGGAATGAACTAGTAATAGAGAACTCCTAGCAATTCCTACTGAAATGGGCAAACAACGCGAGACATCACAGTGTGGGTGGACCTTGTTTGCCATCTAAGGCTAAGGTTATATGGAATGACAAGTATTTGAAACTTACATTACTAGGGTACGTTGAATCAGAAGTGAAAATAGGCTGACGGTTTGTCACTGTCGATTACTGACTGATGTGGCTGGTCTCTCATGCGTGGCTAGATGGGTACCATCGCAGTGATTCTGTCGTCAAGCAGTAAATTGAATGGCTACCGACGCCATGGCGCAGCTACTGACATTACTGGACGGAGAAGACTTATGAACTAAGGTCTCGAGGTGACGCAGTGCAGTGCCATGCGGGACTTTGGTTTGAAATGCATCTATTGTACGTGTGGGGGTGACACTTACAATTAGTGTTACAATTGCCTCGTCTTGTCACCAAACGCCTTGCTATAATTTGACTGCCTTGACTTGACTAGGAAATGTTGCTTTGTTTTGCAAACACTGGTTGTAAAAAACAATATGTATTGATTGTAATTTTGATTGACCGAGGGCGATGGCTGCATTCACGTCAATAGGTGCTGTCATCAAGCCTTTTTATTTAACTCCTAGCTTAGATTTGAAATTCAAGCATAATATCCTGTTTGTCTTATGGTGATATATTCATGTCACGTAGTTAATTGGAATGTAAATTATATATTTTATTTTAAAAGAGTAAATTAATAATATCCTTGCCGGATTCTTCTCAGCAAAAAACGACCCTCCGAATCCGGTGGTAGTCTACTGATTTGAAAGTTATTTGTAAAGTCTTGTCAAATAAAGATGATAGACTATCTGCTATCGCTACCTCGCGATGACGTATCAGGTAATCACGTGGTTCGTGATTCTTTCACATCGACCGGCAAAGCCTTGTTTATATTGTAACACAAGCATCGTGGAAGGTGACAGGAAGGTCTTACCTTCGGCCAGTGCATAATCTGACAATATTGACTTGACGAACAAATATTGATTGTGTTTCAAGTATCACACTTGAACATTTCTTTATCATTTCTCAATGTTATAAGTGGTAATCTATACCTACTTGTATTTGCCTTTTTACTAGATACACGAGCTCTTTTAGCGTTAGGCAGAGGGTAAAGGACTTTCACTCTAGCCTTGCGCACCTCTTTCGCTTCTACATCCATCAATCTATTCATACATGCCCGCTGTTCCGAGTACTCTGTAGCTTTTCATTCTTCGTCAACTTGATCTGAGAAGTTAATTTGCCTTCCACGGCTTCTTCGTGCACTAGCATTCACATCAGTCTTTCCTCGTTTATTCGTTCTGTTCTATTTATGTCCAAACAAACATATCGTTTTAAGATAGGTAGCCTCCATTTCTATTGGTATTATTTTAATTCAATTCACGATATTTAAAAATGTGATTGTATATTTGTTCGCGGTAAACATAATAATTTCTCGACGAGACGGCTCTGACTCGAGAAAATCATGACCTATGTCTTTTTCTTGACTAAGATGTCTCTTCACTCGACCTGTTCTTTGTAAGATTGGTAGAATCACAATACTTTGCAAGCTTTAAAGGTCAAAATGAAGTGTAAGGTACAATAACTTGTTTCGTCTGTCCTTATGACCTCTTTGGCATGGTTTTGATTCATTTGGATCAATTGTGTTACTTTTTATTTCCTTTTATTCTTTTTATGTTCTTTAAACAGTGACACCTACTTACCTACTTTTTCGTTTTTTTATTGAGGTTCAGGTCTTATTTGTATAAATTCCTACTCAAGTGATGCCGTTTGTACAACTTTACTACTGAATATAATTATGAGGTTATTTGTCAACGGTGTGAAGTGTTCTTTAAAGAAAGAAAAATAATATTTTATTTTCCACTCACACAAGAAACAACAAATATTTTCAACAACAATTTAGAATTAAATTTCTAAATCTAAATAGTGAAATTAACCAAATTTAAACGTAGTAATTATAGTAACGATGCGCCTCGATGATGAAGCAGCCCCAACACCATCCTAAACACAATAGCGGACAGGTGGGACTCTCCAATGCTGCGGCACTGGATACGCCTGCATGTGGCTGCCCAACGGTGACAGTGTTCACCCCGCTTGTTAATATATTTTGATTTTATTTGTTTCAATATGGGTGTAACTTACCTGAAATAAACGATTATTATTATTATAGTCTATCTTCTTTCGCAAATGTCTATGGCTTGGAAGTAGGTACTTTAAAAAGAGAAAGATGGACTCAGACCACAGAGCAAGCAATCACGACATCATATGCTGAAACAAAACAGTAAACAATCGTACTCGGTGCATTTCATTTTGCATGAAGAAGTTATGTTTGAAATATTTATTTTTTTAACTATGAAACTCTTCTGCATATCATCACGCCAAGACCCTATCGGGATAGAATACTAAGTTAGAGCTATATAATTGCACTCTTGATTTACCTTCACACCTCTTTTGCTTGTTCATCCATCAATCTCTTTAGACATGCCCGTCGGCTCCAAGTATTCTTTACTCCTCTACCACTGAGTACTTTGGCAATTTGATCTGTAAAGTAGACCTTAGCCTTCTACGACTTCTCCCAATCACATAAGCATTGTATATCTTTTTGTTAGTCCTTTAATACTCATTCCTTCTAGTCCATGGATTAGTAATTCAAAGGAGAAGGCCATACAACCTACCTCAATATAATTGATGTCAATTTCAAAAATACCTTTAATTAATTACCCATGTAATTAGTATAAGCAAATTGCGATAACTTCATACAAAATTGCAATTTATTCATATCGATCATACAGTAAAAATAATTGCTGCTGCAAATAATGGGCATAAATATAATGGCTGTAATTTATTCAGCCGAGCCATTGTCGATTCCATTTCGCTGTACATACAGCCGATCTGTCAAGTTTCGTAAATGTTCTCAGGGTTATACATAATGTTCTTATTTAACCGTTCGAGCGCATTGTTAACTTGGCAACTTTGACTTTTACGTAAGCTTTGATATAAAGCAAAGGTCATGATGGAAATAAATTTGACTTTAACTTGACAACTATGAATAAGCCGTTGACGGTGGCGAAACGATTTTGTATGAATACCCACCTTAATTTATTTGATAGTAAAATGTACTTACCTACTTGGTTTTGATAAATTATGGTTCTCAAAATAATGACTTAATTCAAGAATGGAATAGCAGTTTATTTAACATTCATATAATCCCGCCTCGTTCCTCACGGATTTTGACTTGACGTGCGCATCACTTTTGCAACAACTTAGTAAATTGTTTTCGCAGAATATTATCCTTTCGTTTCGTAGCTTTTAGTAGTAGTTTTTTATACCACTAAGGTGGGACACAAGCTTACGGCCCATCTGATCGTGAGCACCGGAGTCTATAACCGCTAGCAATACCAGGGGTGTCACTAACGAGCTGCCAACCCAGTTTGATGACGACTCACTGAGCAGCATTACTACTAGCGCAGCGTATCCTCGTGGAGCACTGACAACCTGACTCACGAGTACTAAATTTTATAGACAGCTTATGAAATAAATAAAAAGATTAGTTGCAGCCATAGATATATGTATTATATAATGCTTTTTAAGGAAAGCTTATGAGCCCAATCAGTTGGAAACGGGACGAAGGCATAATTATAATCCCCTTCAGTATATTATGCGTACCCAGTTTACATATCTAGGTGGTATACGTAAGAGGGGTTAACTTAGCTTCACATTAAGTTCATATCCAGTCGGATCAAATTCCAATCAGGTCGTCAAATTGTCTGGCTCGCAAATCAAAAACCCATATAATATTATATTTATAAAAGCCAACCCAAAATAACTTTACAGTTAAACTCCTTAAGTACTTTCGAACGAAAACAACCTTAATCTCGAATATTTGTGTACGCGGCTGTACGTGACTTTTGGACGCATTTTGAACAACAATACTTTATGAAACTGATTTATTTTTTTATATTGTTCTTTAGTATAATCAAATTTATAAGTGCTTGCCTTTAAAACCACCGGGCGAGACATGTGGGCCAAGGATTTTATAACAGCTCTTGTAATCATCATGTGGACACGCTTTGAGAATCTAATGTTACTATGTATTACTTAATTATAATATATATATCCTTGTACAAGTATGTCGTTTTATTTCTTAGCTATTTTTCGTCCGCAATTTAAGTAACATTTCTGCAGTGGACCAATCCCCACCAAATAAAATTAACTATTTTCTTCATATTTCACTAACCCTTTACAATTATAAGTATAGGGAATGAGTACTTAACATAAAGCACTAGTGACCCGCCCCGGCTTCGCACGGGCTTACACAAAATTATACATAATTACCTTTCTCAGGAATCCCTCCACGTATTTGTGAAATGAATTGCGTGGTTTAAAATATCTAATATTTTTATACTACGTTAAAAAGTTATTTTCGAAGCAGACAGATAATAATATAGGCCGTCAATTTACTCTTGATAAATATGAGTGAAAATCGAACTGTTTCTAAGCCTAATAAACTTAACTCCAATTTAAGAAATACGTTCTTAAAAGGCAAAGAGTCTCATTAAGCAATAATTTATCGGCTATACATCAAGTTAGCAACACAATACGACGAAACAAATAATCCGCTGTACTTGGTGATCCCAAATTAGTATACAAGACTTATTGCCGTCGACCCATATGTGTAGGCACGTACATAGCGCGCCATAGAGTAGCAATAACAAGGACTTTGTCATCTTGTAATCTATCTATCTCTTCTATAAATTAATAATAATTTACGTTGCTAAGCGCAGAACTCGAGAACGGCTGGACCAATTCGGCACTTTTTTGTATTCAAATGTTACTTAATGCACACGGAAAGTTTAATGGAGAGAATAAACTTGAAAATTGCGTGGAAAACAATTAAAAAAAACGTTTTCCATGCAAACCAACTTTTGACAGAACGAAGTGTGTCCGACGTTTTTTTTTTCATTTAATCATTGCCTTATAATTACGGTGATTATTTTTTCTATTATTTACCAAAAATTCGCTTATTTACTTAGCGCTTTCGTTCTTGTGTTATCATTTATATACGAGAGAGAGTTACACTTCTAAATATGTTTTAATCAGCTTTGCATAAAACTATGTTGTTTTAAGTAATTAAAAATATTTTATCGTGCCTTACTACATACTAGTTCTTCATCACATTTGAAATATAATTATTTTTGCCAAAGAAAAGACTACAAGAAATTTCGCAGCGACGTTTAGTAATAGGCAAAAAATCGAATTAAGTTATGTCACATCTGCGAATAAACTGTTAATCTTTGGCAAATGTGACATCTATATGCATAAACCCACACGAATATAGGCTACAGTTGGTTAAAATTCAAGTCTCGTGAGTTTATGAATAGACGGTTATAGCGCAAAGGGGTCACAATAGATGTATCCGTACAAAATGTACTACTGTGTGCATATGAGTGGGCTTGTTCGTATAAAATCGTGACTCCTTGCGATGTCCACGTGTATATTGTATACAAATGTCAAATGATATGTTTAGATGTATGGCGTTTGTCGATTTATATAAATTTCCGTTAGTTTGTTAGTCCTATAATGTCAACGTAACTGTTTATTCGTTTTGTATAAGCTGGTAACAAGGACGAAACTTGCTTGAGAAGTCTGTACCATTTGATTGTTTCCAACGTAACGATAGGTGTATATTTTTTGTAATACTGACCCTTATGCGGCCGTTTCTTTGAGATAATTTGGTAACCATAAGGTTAAAGAGGCAAACAAGCATGGCCTACTTGTTGGTAAGTGGTTACCGTAGTCTATGGACCCTGTTGCAAGAACTGCAGACGTATAACTCGCTCAATGCCGACGAAGAGATTTTTGCTGATCTCTTCATACCCTTCTTAAAGAACCCTATTCTGTACTACTTTGGGCATACCACGGCGGGTACATAATTCCAAATCCTGAGTGTCTGCAATGGAAACTTCTTTAGAAAGGTACAGTTTGGGACCAGTTTGGCTCCAATATGTAAGACTGTAGGGATAAACTTCGAACATTATCTTATTCTTATCGAGTTCTTAAACCCTATTGAATGCTAATCTATATCATATAAAAATGAATTCCTATATTCCTTGGTCACGGCATGACGCGTGAACGGCTAAACCGAATTCGCTGATACTTTTTTTGTGTTTTTGTCAAATGTTTCTTATGAAAAAAAATATTTAAAAAGAAAATTTCGGGATAAACTTAATTCTTTTATTTCTATGGTGTATTTGACATATGAATTCATAGCTAAGACAGGACAACGTCTGTCGGGACAGCTAGTATCTCATACAAAGTAATGGTATCGCACACTCGTTACATTATGATCATGTATTCATACAAACACTTAACAATGCATACAACATACAAAATAATATATTATATGTATGCCTATGTCATGACAGCTTTATGAAGTGTCCACGTGTAATATACAGTAAACACAATATGCGCAGGAGTGCGGTGTAGTAGCGTATTGAATTAACTTGTTGACTCCTTAGCTGAATAATGAGTATTGTTTGTCGCTTCTGGTTAGTAATTGAGTGATCTATGTACCTTAAGGGTTGACACACTTGAAAATGATGTTTTTAAAAATTTAATTGTAAATTGATAATTTTAATGTATTATACACGAAACATAATAAACATATTATTTTAATACTATTCGAAGGTCGAATTACACTTGACAAACCGACAAAACGGAAATACATAACTCGTTCATCTGTGTCGAAAAAACATATTAGATTTAAAATATTAGAATTAAAAATTTATGCAATAATATTGTATTGATCAAGACTGTGACATTGAAATCTTCCGACTCAATATCAATAAAATATATAGATTGTATATTCAATATTATCGAACATAACATTCAAATTGGACGTCATATCACACAACTATAAAATGCTGCAACTTTTTTGGCGACGAGCGAAAATAACTCCATACTTTTATGTAGTAAAAATACTAAAACGAATTTCTTTTAAAGAATTAATAGCCTATAAATCTTCGAAGAAGGCTTCAAGAGAAATAACCGTAAATTCAAATATGGAATGAGTAGAATAAGCAGTTTTGAGACACCGAACTCAAAACCCTTGTAGGATAATAAACGTAAATAAAATAGTGACGCGACTATATCGATAGAATGCATCGGTAACATTGACAGTTCTTGAGTTGTGCGCAATTTGTATTCACTTCCTGGTGCCTGTGTTTTCAGCCTTTTCTCTAAGCTATTATCGAGCCTGGATGCGTTGATATTTAAATTTTATTATAGACTACGCTGTTACCCGCGACTTAGTCTGCATTTGATTAAAAACAAAAGTAGCGTTTGTCCTTCCTAAGGATATAATGTAGCGCTTGTCAAATTTTACTACGATAAGTTCAGCCGTTTAGTCGTGAAAAGCAAAAAACAAACAGGGTTTTATTTTTGTACTCTACAAAGGTTTCTTTAGTTAGAGTATAGATATAAGATTTACTAAACCAGGTTAGTTACAAAGACAACTTTTTAAAGATGAAAAAAAATGAGATGTTTTTTTGTGAGGTGATTATTTCAGTTCACAAAAGGTAAATTCTAGGCCCCATCTGGGTCTGGCCTGTCTCGAAAACAATGGGGCCATAATCGTCCCGAATTCCCCTTTTGTTCCGTAATACTTGGAATTGTCTAACACCTTCATTAATATCTTGTCTTCAACGTGTTGGAATATAATCTTCCACGGCTTTTGTTGTATTCGCTAATATCAGTCATTTTACGTAGGATGGAGATGTTAGAAATTGGATGAAGGTGTTTTTAAAGAAAGAAAGATGATTATCATTAAAGATTTTATCTCTTCATCATTGAGCTGGCCTTACTGGTTCACCAGATTTTCATACAAAGGAACTACTGGGATAATCGCTTATCCACGCTAAGCCAATTGACCAAACTTTTTCAAATATCAAACCTATATTAATTGGTTAAACCAAACCATGCTGTAAGAAGTCACCCATCCAACTACTAGCCTTGCTGATAACTTGACTCTGCAGCTGGATCGATATTCACAATAACTGTGGCTTGAGTTGTTCTGATATTGACTGGTATAATTTAAGATATTGAACATCAATAGGCCTCTAACATCAAAATAGTTGAACCAAAAAATCTCAGCACAATACAATTTTGTTCCCAAACGTGCCAAGGTATTTAATATCCCATCAATAACTTGCTTATTCCAATACAAAACGCTGACTTTATTCGCCAAATCTGGCAAAATACGTGAACATTAATTTTGGCATTTCGAATGCCTCGCTAGCATAGAAAATGCCAAATCGACTTTTACACCGCACTGTAAATGTCAGATTGGATGTAAAATTGTTTTAGCCCTAGCTGTTTGTTTCAGGATTTATTAACAATTTGTGAATATTGTTTGGATAAGCGTTTATTTATTTATGTCTATATTTACTGAAGATATTAGTTTACTAAAAAGTTTGGGCAATTCGTATAGCGTCTTTTGTAATTTAGATTCAATTGTTTTAGGATAAAATGTTATTGACTCTGTAAAATAGAACAAATAAAATATGTGTTTAATACCAGGCTTTGTTAAGGAAGGATTTTGTTACTTTAATTTACTCTTACTAAATATTACAACCGGAAAAAAATGTTTGACGATAGAATATTAGTTTTAAACGGTGGTGGCCTAGTGGTTGAAGCAACGGCCTGTCATCTGATGAGCCCAGGTTCAAATCCCGACCTGTACCAATTAGTTTTCTAAGCTTAAGTACAGTGATTGATCACACCATAAGCTAAAAAAGAGAGGTAGGGCGAATTGCGATCTCCCGTGGGTTTTCCCATTAATATTGGAGGCGCCCGACTGGGGACTGTACCTCCGCCTTACAGAAGACCGCAGTCAAATAACACTACTTTACAAAAAAATGATATAATTTTCTTTTATGTAATGCACTACTATAAAAACTAGTCTAAATGTATGCGAGTAGTTTGATTGTTGATGAATTCATTAACTTAATTAACACGAATAGTTTAAAATTAAATAATGAAATGATGAAAGGATTTTTCTATATTGATAAAAAAACAATCGATAGATAAACTTCACTAAATTATAGTAGCTAGTCAAGGATCAGAAGTCGAGCTTCAAGATACTAAAATTAATTTTGATTAACTAGTATAGGTCGCTCGCTCTCAATTAAACTAATCAAATGCTCAAACACCAGTATCTACTGTATGGCCTTGTTATAAAGTTGAAAATACTTTACTTGTATGTACAGGATGATTTGTTTACAACATTGTACTGCACTGAGAAACGTCGAACAGATTTTGTTTTTTTTTGAACATTTCGTTTCCTCGAAGGAAATGGTAATGAATCATCTTTAAAAACCTTATTTCGAAGTGACCTCTATTTAGCTTGCCAAAATTCCGGAATTGAATCAAAATATACGTGCGTTATACTAACACGGAAACTGATACTTTAACCTTGGCTGGCTTAAATCGATACAGAGAACACCAACGAAGCAAACATACAGACGGGCAAATTTTTTATATAGGTTTAAATATTTTTTGGTAAAAAAACTTGTCTAGATTTTTGCGCTGCTAATGATCTGAATTTTTTATTGCTTATTAAATTCGAATTTATTAAATACCAGTGTTTTCAGTTTTCATATTATATACTTATTTTGAACAAAAAAAATTGTAACAATAAAAAAAATGCAATAAAATAAATCATAAGTAATTAACTCTATAACTTGTTTTAGTTTGAGTGTACCAGTTTTTAAATTATTTGTATTTATTCCATTCATTCAACGACTATCATAAAAACGAACCTTCTTTTTAAATCGCACAATAAAAGAAATACATTTTTTTTCTTAATCTCACCTAAAAAAATCTAAGCGAAATATTAATATAAAAATATAGCTTAGACCGAGATCTGTTCTTAAATTAATAGTAACGTATATATCTCACGGAGCAATGACTTTTCGTACAGTGGCTGTTTGTTTGTGAGTTATTACAGATTTTTATTAAATGACAGATTATGAATTTATAAATATTTATTCCATTGAGAAACATTTAAGAATTTCTGCTTCGCGCATAAAATCGGTTAGTAACACTGCGTTTCCTAAAATCCAATTACGCATTTTGATGTTTCGGTAAATCTTATGTGGCTTAGCAGCATTTACCGGAAAAGGAAGAGCATGAGGTCTTATGTAGTCTACTTGTAATTTCAATAACGTGTATGGTGTTTTAGCAACCTTCAATTTAATACCAAGCCTTCCATGTAAGGTCTGAATGTTTAAAACACATTTATTATTGCTCACGCGTTC
The DNA here is from genome assembly GCA_951449985.1 of Falcaria lacertinaria. NCBI lineage: Eukaryota > Metazoa > Arthropoda > Insecta > Lepidoptera > Drepanidae > Falcaria > Falcaria lacertinaria. The sequence goes on along the minus strand of OX602125.1, from coordinate 9,083,821 downwards.
GGTTTGCTCGCCGGCACCCACAAGGGCGACCGGTATATTTCCTGCATCAGTATTGAGATTGATCTATCGCTCTATCGCGAATTTAGTGCTCGTTTCATTTCGGCAAGGATTTTTCGCCATAATTCTCTTCCCGTTGCGTTAAAGTTAGATACATAGTCAAATATTACCTCTTGTCGTATCTAATTTTTTTTATACCACAACTGTCACATAAGCATACGGCCCACCTGATGGTATGCAGTTACCGTAGCCTATAGCCGCTAGCAATACCAGGAGTACGACTAACCCATTGCCAACCATGTTTTTGATGAGGACTCACTGTTCTAGCAGCATTACTACTAGTGCAGCGTATCCTCGTGGGGCACTGGCAACCTTACTCACCGCAGAAATACAACACTACATCAAATTAGTGTTATTTCACTGCGGTCTTCTGTAAGATGGAGATACAGTCCGTAGCCGGACAGCTCCAATCTTAATGGGAAAGCCCACGGGAGATCCCAATTCATCCTACCTCTATATTTAAAATCATCAATCTACATCAATATTATTACGTCAAATCCCTCACGGGGTAAGCGGAGTCGAGCTAATTCACTCTTGAATTGCACCTCTCTTTAGCTTCTTTTACATTCATCAAACTTTTCAGCATTGTCGTAATTCGGCCTACGATAAGTCTCATTAAGAAGAAAAAGTCTATCAAGATATATCTTCATGGCGTTGTATAGAAAACTTTAATTTGTAGCCCTCATCATTTTAATGGTCACGAAAATTTGGTTACTAAGAAGAAGTGGGTACAGTATTTTAGTATACCAATTTCGAACTCGTTAAAAATCTCGTTTTGTTACCTTGCATCCTTTAATCTTGCAAAACTTAAGTCGTTAAGATTTTAATGGCAATAAACTTGAAACCATTATGTATTATGAAACTTCATTTTGGGTACCCGGCAAAGCCGAGAGGGCCATTTGCGTCTAAAATAATGAAATCTTTACGGCACACTGTTAAGATACACAACATAGATCTGGTTTAAGATAATTCGAGCCTCATTACCGAATTACGAGGAGACACCGCTATCCAAACATTTTATAGGCCTAGACAGAATATCTGACGATGAATCTAAAAGTAGATTTCTAGCAAATATTCTCAAAGGTATACTTTGATTTATTACGTTAAGGAATGGTATGCATAAACCATTCGTTGGGGTCCTCTTGCCTCGGGCGATGGTCGGAACTTTTTGATCGTTTTGGGACTATCCTATGAATGCATGAGGTACGAAATGATCCTACAAACATTATTAGGATCATTTGGAAACCAATATCCCAGTGTTGTTACTCTAAGATGTAAAACCAATGGTAATTGAAATTGTAGAAGTTTTTGTTACCACCACACATCGTGCCTAACAAACACAAGTAATTTCTTTAGAGACTCATCAATTAGCCTGAAGACCATCTGATAGGTTGCAGCTGTTGTTTTTCACGATCGTTGTATGTTTTATTGCATAGTAGCTACCTTTTATCTTTGGCACAGCGTTAACTGGCCCTTTATATATTTAACGACCAATCAACAAACGTTCGGGTGTAAAATGACAGAGTTTATTGAGGCACCATCAACATGTGATTGAGATTTATTTTGAACTATAATTTCTTGTTTGGATACGGTTTTTAAGTTATTCTCGGGTGTAGTAAATGCCAGTAGTAATATAGACCTTGATGAAGCATAGATTATGGTAAGTAAGTGAATATACGAAAAATTTGTTAACGCAGGAATGACGACCAAAATATATTACCGCAAACATAATCATAAGAGTAGATCTAAAGCTAGCTAAAAAAAATTGTTTCGATAACTCTTTAAAATTCGAGCTCGGTAGCGAGCCAAAAAACCGGGCGTGCGCAAAAAACGTACCACCTAGTAACAAAACACAATTTAGTTACGGACAAAAAGTTGCACATAGACACGTGATTAATCGACTCCAAACCATTGCAGTCTAGATCGCAGTCCAAAACAAATCTTTGAAACAAAAAAAAATGGAATTTAATAATAACGATAACCTGGATAGCGGCCAAACAAAAAATAACTGCCTACCTCTATTGAATTCACCTTGAGTGGTAGTGGGCGTTCCAAACTTGATTTAGTCGCATCTGACAAACCCTTTTTTGCCCTGAATATAAATAAGACCAACAAAAAATATAAAGTTGAGCGCGGGTTTCCCTCACTGTTACTCGAGCTGGAGTCGAGTTTAGCGAAAGTAAGATTTGAATAAAAAAGGGGAATATTCGCTTATGTTCTTACTATGTGACGTGTTTTTACGTTCACGTTCACCAGTAAGCGCCAGAGATAGTGCCGTAAACTTTCCTCGTGACTGAACCAAATATGCTTTCTATTTTGGGATACCCTTGCCACGAGGGAGACTTCCTACATACAAAATAAGGGAAGATGATACGTGCGTAGCCAGGTGTCCTTACTTCGCTTCCTACTTCAATTGATAATGACTTCCTCTGTCCTTAAGCATCATCGTCAATCAACGTTTTATAACATTCAATCGACGCGGAAACATGCACTGCACTTGAAGATAACGCGTGTGAAACAGTCAATATGTATGTAAGTGATCTGCTTAAACAGAATTAAAATTAGGTCACGCATTACAAACTTGAATCCTATTTAACTACAACATTATTATTCTGGCCACAGACGTGGGTATTATACAATTTTCCGCTATTGAACTGTTCGAATAGATTATATTTCGACTTGTTTGTAATAATAATAATTCCTATGATAACTATATCATTAATAGTAAGGACACAGAGCTAATGTTGCAATGCTATGCATACTAATTCAATACAGCCAGCTCTTTGCCGAGGCTCGCGGCGATTGAACATGCCTGAAATAATAATCTTGCAGTCCACAATTAAACAGATAACACTGATTTTGTGCCTCGAACGTGAATTTACTTTACTTAAGTTGAGCGCAAATTGTCTGTGAAATGGCCATTTACTCGTGACTTTATTTAACTGGTTCCGTTTCTTTTGTTCGCAGACTAAGAAGAACAACCCCAACCACATCAAGAGGCCGATGAACGCGTTCATGGTCTGGTCGCAAATAGAGCGCAGAAAAATATGCGAACAAACGCCGGATATGCACAACGCCGAGATCTCCAAGAATTTGGGTCGCGTTTGGAAAACGTTGAACGATGACGAGCGTCAACCCTTCATTGATGAGGCGGAGAGGCTGCGGCAGCTACATATGAGGGAATACCCCGACTATAAATACAGGCCGCGTAAGAAGGCGGCCAAGCCAACCCAGAGATCAGGAGCTGTGACGAAGCAGAAGCGCAAACAGCGAGCTGATTCAAATAACAACAGGGGCGTCTCCAGGCGGCGCTCACGACCACCGCCCAGCGTCCCCAGTGTGCCGATGGAAACCCCTGGTCCACCCCCACTCCCGGCCTCCCCCGCCGGCGCTCCTGACTCTCCTGAGTCAGCCTGCTTATATGAAGATAACAGCCGTCGCGAGCAAACGGATTTGACCGACTTGTATTCGATCACAGACTTGCTCCCGCTTCCCGTCGACTGTGAAGTGGACTTGGATGCGCTAACGACGGACATCGATTCCTTCGAGACGGCTTCAAGCTCCTCTGGGTCGCACTTCGAGTTTTCGTGCACACCGGACGTGTCAGACATGCTGAACGAGATCGGCGTGGCTGGCGACTGGGTGGACAATACGCTCTCGTCGTACCTAACGTCTTAGAGCGGTGCTCGGGTCACCACGGCCGCTGCCGGCCGGTTCCACTGATCTCACGCGGTCGGCCAATAGGCCGTCCCACGAAGGCCGACGACGCGGCGACTGCTCGCCGCCCCGCCTAGAGAGTGCCTATCCAAAATGACGTGTCGACATTTGGATTCAATGTACAAAGTTATTTAATAAGGATCGAGGGTGAACATTGTTTCAACAACCGACCATCTTGGTCGCATTCTTATTTCGGTTCGATTGATTTCTTTTACAATAATTTAAGTTTAAATAGAACGTCCTGTTTAAGCGACGCATCAACGTCATTGCTCGGAAGTGCATCGGGTTTAATCATAGGCTGTGAGCTGGTTCTCGTTTTGTCGTTTTGCTTTGGTTTAAATTTAACTTTGGATATACATAATAGAGTTATGTCCAAACGACACGTCTCAAGTATCTCAGTAAATAATCCGTCTGCTCTCCGTCGCCTGGTAGTTAACCAAGGGTCTGTCAAGTTGCTTGCCTCATCACTTACACCGCGTTGTCGCGTCCGTATTCTTGTGTGTACATTTCGACTTGGCTTCTAGTGCGTTCTATTCAAATAGTACGTTTGCAATTACTGTGTCACATTTCTTTATTTTGTTTAACTATATTAACATTACTCTTAGGGACGATCGTCGCGTCTTTACGTTAAAATGTCTTTAGATGAAATAATGTATTCATTGGAGTCGTAGAAATCGTAAGACTAGGTTATAGTCATGTTTGTCTTGGTTTCCATTAACTGTTTACTGTACGTAAGTTCACTTTATACTTTGATCACACGTAGTTAATAGTATGGCATTATGATTTTACTATTGGAAGCTGATCGTTTTGTCGATTGAAGAATTTCGGAGTGCGGTTATCGAGTTGGTATTGAATGGTTATGGACTCTGCCTGGGTCGAATTAGGATTGAGTTTGGCGTATTTTTGAGCCTCTCACTACTACTGTCTATAGATATTTCTTCCGCATTACGCCTGACTCGGTCCTTGTTTGAGCTTCCACGGTGGGGTCCATTGTTTTGTGTACTTGTGTCGAGTCTTGTTCTAATATTAGGATTTGTAGGTAAGGATATTGTTCGATGGTAAGGTATGAATTTTTTGTAGTATCGATGGCACCTATGAATCGATGCGAAGGGACACTTCAAGTTTCTGTTTCATAATTCTCTCCCAAGCTAATGTCAACCCAATCTATAGAAAGATACATATCAGTAAAGGGGATGCCATGTTTCGCGGGTCGGTGGGATTAAATATTGGAAGGTTAATGGTTAGGTTTCACTCAAAATGTTTTGCTATTTCAAACTCTGTGATTTACTTTATGGATTTTCTAAATTGTAAGGTTATAGTGGAGACTGATAACGCATAGATTAGTTTTAGCAACGCTAGCTTCTCGTATCGTTTTAATTTTTAAACTGGGCATAAATACAATATAAATGGTGAAAAATAAAAAAACGTACCTATTTTTGATAATTTTGGTTTAGTGTGGAGTTTGGGTTATAGTTTGGTGATGTCGATTTTTTTTTATATATAAAAAAAGATTAAAGATAAATTCAGTCGTAAATCCAACACCACGATATTAAAATCGCAAAAAATATGTTATAGTTTTTGGCAGTCCCAAATTCCACAATAACGCATGCTAAAAAAGTACTAAAAATGCTAAAAAAAAACTGTCAATTCTGTGAAAATGGTGTCAGTTACTTAGTGATGGTAATATTTCAATAAATATTATCTCTAAGCTAGTTTAAAGTAACCTGTCTTTAATATAGATAGATGTTTTTCAAATTATGAAAAAAAATCTGTGTCCCTAATTTAAATGTAAGGGTGCGTTGTGGTCTAATTGATAAGAAAGAAAATGCTTTACCTATAATATTATATTCTTATAAATATATATGTATATGTAAAAAAGCGAATTCGTGTATTACTTAGTAAGTGTCTACTATAACGTGTTTTATATACATTACTGTATTCTATCAGTACTTTGAATAAGCACATAACTTTACAGTCGCGTTTTCGTAACCAATTTTCTAGTGGCAACGTAAACGCGGATGTTACAGTTAAGTTTTAATATAACGTGTGTAGGACGACATATATATAACGATGGTATATAAATATGTATTGAGTAAAAATTCGTGCCTAATAAAAATACTTGAACTCTTCATACTTGAGTACATTATTGCTCAACATGTATCTACTTTAAGCGCGTAGTATTAAAGTAGCTGATCATATAACATTTTAAAAGTTTTAATATTTCCTTCGACGCCAGATATGCATTTTGTTTCATTACTTCATGTTGTGTAAATATCATGAAATCGACTACAATTTTCAACATAAAATCAAGGGGTGACGTGACCCGTCCACCCACTGACCACCCATAGGTGGGTGGACGCCTAATCAAGAATGACCCGTGCACCCACCGCCTCAAGGCTGGAATTAATTGGAAAAATGTATACATTTATGTATCTATCAGACACTGTATACGATATAACTATTACATAGTTGCGTTAACAATGCGGTACTTTGATGTGAAGATTCGCTTATATTATTCAGTCGAAACGCCATAGATATTTACTTTCATGATATTAGAATTATTACATTAAAAAATCTATCGTTCAAGTTCTCAGCCTGTCCATTTTAACATTGACAATAATGTCACAGATATTTTTTTCTACGATGACACGCCTAAATACTGCTTTATTTTTAATTCGTTTGACATGTCTCCCTTTCTACTGACTGTAAATATACATTGGTGTATTCGTATAAAATGAAACAATAATCAACGATGAAAAGCAATACTGAAATTATGATAGTGACGACACAACGCTCAAATTAGAATAAATGTATTTTCTACTAATAAAAATTCTTTCAACTTCAGATACCATATATTTCATATTGATATTACTAATTAAAATTACTTAAATGTATAATCATGGTACATAGTTGTTCAACACAGCTTTACATAATCTAAAAAAAAAAAAGAGTAAATTTTCCGATTTCTAAAACCAACCGTTTTTTATTAGTAGAGAGTTGTAACAACCCCGAAGTATTTTTAACAACATCGAATTTAAAATGTTGTACAGTAGCGCTTCTTGTTGTGACTCGGTGTTTGGAGTGATCAGGGTTTACCGTTTTGTTGTCAACTGTAGATGATAAAGTCCTATGCCTTCTAATACCTTCAAAATTTGTAATATAATCCTTTGCATAGAGGCTTCTTCTTCGTATCCTTTCATTATTGATGTATTGTAAATATTAATTGTTTTTAAATAAACAAGTCAAAATAAAGCGATACTGTGAGAAACATTAGAAAGGTATAAACGTCTCAAGTTATCATAGAGGACGTAACTAGTTATTGTACGTGTAATTATATTATCTATATGGAAAGTAATAAATAATAAAATATTGTTGTATATTCCAGTATTGACATCGCATTACTAACTTACGATATCGCTTGTACCAAGTAGATGGAACGATGTAATCTCGTATTAGAATATAAATGCGATTCAATTTATAAATTAAAAGAAAAAAATGTTAGTGATACATTCACAGAACTGAAAAGTTGATAATATTCTCGTTATGTTGTTTGAAAAATAAAAATTTGAACGTAGTTTTATCTGTGTACCATATATGTATATTTAACTCTCTTGTTGATTTATTCGGTAAGAAACTTCTATCTTAAGGATGTACTTTCGTTCTCTTTTTCACTTTGAGACAACGAATATTTCTGTTACTTCTTCAGCACTTAATATATAAGATAATATTAACAATATAATTGGTGTCTATAAGGATTTATATAACCATTGGGCCGTAGAGCATGCATTATGTAATAATGGTATTATCCAATTTGTTGTTGCAGTAGTTGTGTCCGTTATTAAAGATAACCGTAATGATAATGATAATGATAATGATAATGATAACGAAATCTTCGCACAATCTGAGTCAAGGAACTAACATTAGGCGTAACAATAAATAGCTGTTAACGTAACCAATTAAGTGAAATGTTACATTAGGTTTAAAATGGTGTATTTGTATTGTCATGACGTTTCGTTTCATGATCACTTGGTTTTGTCAAGAATCTTCCGGAGATAGTTTCTGGGATCGTATTCTGAAAAGTTGAATGAGAATTTACAATTGGGGAATGTCAAACATAGACTGACTGGTGGAGCATGTTTTACTCAAATTCATGAGACAACATCACAAATCTTACATTAAATAAGAGAACGCAGTATATGATTGACGTTTTCATTGTAAATAAAATGTTCATTAGAATATTGTGAACTTTCAAGATATGATCCTTGCAACAGTTAAGGTTAGAGTTTCAGAGTTAGATCAGTTACTTTGTGTAAATAGACGCGTTGTTTAAGTAGACGAACAAAATCTTTAAAAAAATGGTCCATTAAAGTGTATCAAGTTATTGTAAGTTAATATTGTAGTAGTTCCGCGTACAATTTCGACGTTGGTGTGCTTGATGGTATTAATAATCGAACGAGATAAATGCCAAACTTTTTACATTCGAAGCTAGAAGGCTGTTGAGCCACATAGATTTTGAACTTTATCATTTACATCGTCCATTGAACTTGTAAATAAATATGTACACACTTATTGTTATTGATCACAACTTGTAGTGTGATCTGAAGGCTATTCTCCCACGATACTATTTTCAAGCCATTTGCGATTTTCGAGACCCAGTATTGAGAGACTTATCAATGGAAAAACTTCTTCAAAGTTACGTAAGTTAAAGTTGTAAATAAATAAAATGGCCGCAATAAAATCATGGAATACGTATACCATGGTGGTAGTATCACCGCAGATACGCTATACTTCTGGATTAAGACGTGTAGTCTGTTGTCCAGTCTATCAATTAATTAAAATGCAGGTTTTACCGTGATACTCCATTACAAAATAAGCGTCTCTTGCCTTGCGTGTTTCACCCACTTCACCAAATACTGTAAACACTTCATTGGCATCGCATTGGCTTTGGAAATATCCTCACGGGAGATAGGCAGAATCGTTCTAGTCTTTTGAAAATTTTCGGACAACTTTGGTCTCCACGACGGTTTGTCGGCAGCAACCTCACTCTACTTTTAAACGTTCGTGGCCTTTGAATCATTGATACCTGATTTTTATTAATATATTTTTTTATTCAATTTATACCAAAAAAATATGAAGCTCTTAGACTCCGTTACCGATGGATCTCTTTTGTATGTAGTACCGTGACACGAATTCGGCTAACCAAATAATGGAAAACTATACTTTGTTTTCAACTTTGTCGGTTCTAAAGTGTTGTAAATATAGAATTCGGTTCTATTTCGATTTTAAGAATTACACGTTTTCAACGAACGAGTCAAAGATGTGACCTCTAAGCGGTCTTATTATTAAGAACTTTCCGGTCTTCGCTAGCGCAAGGCCACTTTCTTTTATAAATATATTTTATATATATATTTCATTGATAAGTTATTATCTCGAGGATAATAAGGTTTTTGCCGTACATTTTTTTATCTCTCGTCCGCTGTATAAATTATTTACGTGTAATTTAAGGTTATTATTAAATGAATATATTAAAGTAGTATTTTAATCTGTTAAGTATGAATTAACAATACTGTAGTTATGGATTTAAGGCAAACGTGTACATTTTGTATTGTACCTTGTTTCAATAATGCATATATATATTATTATGGTAAAATAAATCATCCAGTTTTTTAAAAATATACCAGGTTTTCATTGTTCAACCCTAACTCCTATATTGACGTAGCCCTAATGAATTGAATGAGCCACTAGTACTAATACATAGTGAAAAAATGAAATTTAAGTGACTGTTTCACCAAGTGCCGCGGGTTCGTTTCCCGCTAAGGCAAACATGAAAAATTACCTTAATATCAAAATAAATAAAAAAACATTTATTCAGTTAAGGCCACAATAAGGCACTTATGAAGTCTAAATTACCACCAGTTCGGAAAACCACCTGAGAAGAACCAGCAGGAATCTGTGCTCTGTCTTTTTATCTGTAATTTTGACAAACATCAGTAATATGTCTTGACTCAGCATACAACTAAGGCTGCAGATAACAATATCAGTTACTGATTTTCATTCCAGACTCAGTTCTTTTAGAGTCGGCAATGCGCGAGTGATACCCCTGGTGTTGCAAGCGTCCATAGGCTAGTTAGAAGCTTAGTAGTATAAAAAAATTCATCACATCTCAGACGCCATGTATAAATATTTGTTTTTATATGTGTGTGTGTACTATAAGCATTTCGTCTGAAAAAAACTATCAGTTGCAAATATACAAAGTATGAACTTAGCTTAGTTTGCGACCAGGTGACTGTGATAATGTCAGTTCTTTATTTTTTTTATACCACTAAGGTGACACACAAGCATATGGCCCACCTGATAGTAAGCAGTCACCATAGCCTATAGCTTATATATAATTATTATCATCCTTAAGAAATTCATACATAGTACATACATTTGCATCCTGACTCGCGTACCTCCTAGCAAGGGTAGGCCTGCGTGACCACCGTAGCAAGTGACCACCGTAGCAAGGGACCACCGTAGCAAGTGACCACCGTAGCAAGTGACCACCGTAGCTAAGCCGCGAATGAAGTTCTGTAAAGATCAGAGTGCAAAAGGGCATTATTTTGTAATAGCTCGTTAACTTATTGTCAGGAGGACTCCCCGCGGTAGCAGCATATGATTTACTTACTACCAGCACAGCATCATCTTAAGGCGCTCTTTAAACCTTACTCACCGTAGAACACATCGTTAAAATTAACTCTGTGCATTTTAAATTATGATATCGAACGAATTTATAAAAAAATAAATAAAGAAATATTACGTTGAAGAAACATTTTATAATTAAAATTTGCCCGTAATCACCATATTGATTAATGAGGACAGGTTAAAGAAAGTCCAGGGTCACATTACGTACATCGGCAACCTTGTCTCGAAATAAATATATTCAACTGTATTATATTGTACACCTTTTAGGGTCGGCAACGCGCGAGAGCTACCCTGGTGTTGTAAACGTCCATAGACTATGGTAACCGCTTACCATCAGGCGGGATGTACGCTTGCTTGCCAAGCGACCAGCGGTCCAGAACTCCGTATATGCTGCTGTGTCATTTTCCCATTACGTTTTGATTTACTTTTTACGCTCGTGGTGTGATTAATCACTTTACTGAAGATTAAAAAAAACATTGGTACAGCGTGCGCAGGTTTGAACCTAGACCTATCAAATGACAGGCAGTCCGTTCCACAAATGTTGTTCTATTAAATTTATCTCGAATTCGTTCTTAATTCAAAATTTGCTTTTTTCTGTAAAAAACAAAGCAAAACGTTCAAATGTAACAAGGTTTTAGTAGAAAAGAGTTTGTAAACATCTGTTAATAACCAAATTAAAAATAAATTAAATAAGAACTCGTTAAACATCTAAATTCTTCACAGTCTCCGAGGAAATAAAACATTTTCCCCATCTTAATAAATTAACAGGCAGACGAAAATAAACGGACAAAACAGAACCGTTCATTAAGCGACCAAGATTAAAAGGCGTTTCAAGATTTTTGATGAAGTCCAAGACAATGCAACCTTACCCTCATTTGTGATTCCAGTCGATAGCAAATTGATAATCATTGCTTCGACCTTTGACTCTGATATTCAAGGCGTAGAGGTTAAAATCAGTTGGCAGTTTTGCCAGTTTTGGATTGCTACCATCTTTTCATCACGCCCTATATCTGAGGAACACGGTGTGAATGCTAATGCTCTCTTGTTATTCCAGTTCTGACGGTTCTTATCTGTAACATTACTAGAGGCTAATATTTTTCCCGGAAACCGAATATTAATTGGGAATGGTTTGTATAGAAATGGAGTGATTTTCGAAATAATTAATGCAGTTATTCGCATTGAATTCCTTACAACGCTGATTGACATCTTAAGAAGCATATGTGACAGCTGAATTAGATTGTTATATTGACAGTAGCATAGGTATATGTAATTTTTATATAGCTGTCATAATTTGTAACTAAAGTTAAGCAAATTTTAGTGTTGTCATTAAAATAATAAAGAAGACACTTCTTCAAAATAAGTCACAGATTTTTATAGCAACAGAAAATGACTTATAAAACGATGGCTCAAAAGGACTTGTATCCGGAGCTCAAAAAGTGTTCAATAAAAAATACAATTTAAAAAAAAATACTGGCCAATAATATCCTTAGACAAGATAAATATAAAAACAACTCGCCCTATGAATGAATACGAAGCCACTTAATCGTTTTTTTCAGTAAGTCTTAATAGACTGAATAATTGATGAATTCAGTATAATCCCCGAAACACGGGACCCCAGAGTCCCTTATGAATGCTAAATAGTGCGGACCAAATTAATTTGACTGTTCTTGCTTCTCGGTTTATGTGAGACATAGTTCGTGCCTCATGAATATACATACTGTACAACACTCAACATTCGATATGCACAATATTAGGGATGCAGATTGGTTTGTTTGTTTCTCTGGCTGCTATCTAAATGGAATATAAGTTGGAAATGCTGGAGCAAATTTATTTAGTAACTCTCGACGGAAATTCTTTGGATTGTTGTGTGTTGGTACCACTGTGAGGCCTACGACAGTAAGGTTGGCAACTCGCTTGTCATTTTTTATACCACTAATGTGCCAAAGAAGCTTATGGCCGGCCTGATGTTCTATTTCTGTTATTGTTTTTTTTTATTAGATAGTTCAACTTAATTTTATTTAGTTTTAATACTTGTAACGCTATGCACACATACCTTGGAGCACAATTCAGATCAGATTTTTTCATCTTACTTTGTACTTGTTTTTTTAATAAAATTGTGTTCTGTTTTTTGTGCTTAATAAATAAATAAATAAATGATGGTAAGCGGTTACCGGAGAGTGGGGAAATGATAAATATGCATTTGTGACAGCCAACATATAGTGTTAAAAATGGCGACATTTAGGTAAGGGTGCCTTGTCGCGGGAACCAAACGCGTATGCCAACTATCAGCTCAATTGGTCACTGGGAAGTGGATCAAATTTAACTTGCAGATTTGATTATATATACACATACACCCACCGGACAGCAGAAACTACATAATTGTATACCCGTGATGGCCTTGTGGTTGAAACAACGACTTGTCATCTGGTGGGCCCAGGTTCAAACCCCGGCCTGTACCGATGACGTTTTCTAAGGTTAAGTACAGTGAATAACACTACTTTCATGTAGTGTTGTATTTCTGCGGTATGTCAGGTGCCAGTGCTCTACGAGGATACTGCTAGCACAGTGAGTTCTCATCAACAACAAGGTGTGCAACGCGTTAGGGATACCCCTGGTATTGCTAGCGGCTATAGGCTACGGTGACTGCTTAACATCAGGTGGGTCGTATGCTTGTGTGCCACAGTGGTATTAAAAAAATGCTTGTGAAAGTAGAAATACAGTGTGTTTATTCATGAGAATAAATATTACCTATGAACATATTTTGTTATCAGTCGCGCTACAGACGTGTTTGTGTGCCCATCGCATATGGCAGACAATCCGTCGCAACTAGCAGTGATAAGATAACTCTTATCACTCAAGTTATTTTAGTAAGACTTTCCTAATGTTGATAAAATACTCCTTGAGGCTTATTCAAAGTAGGATAAAGTGCGATCCACGTTTAAGAAACCAAGTGTGAGTCAGCAACGTGTAAGTGGGTTCCGTAGCAAGATTGTGGGATTCCTTAGATCTACCTTATTATTGTGTTTGAATTAAAAGGCATTTTTCTAACAGGAATGTAAGAAGATATAGATGAATGTATAAGAAGCAAAAGAGGTATGTAAGTCAAGATTGAAATGGCGCTCTGTACTCTCTGCCCCGAAAGGGACTCGGGTGAAAATATGTATGTATTTGACACCTATATCAGAGGTGAATGTTGACATTATAAATTGCCATCATACCGCGGCCGACGTATTGAATTGAGAAAGACGTAATTTTACTGACTGTATTTCACTTATCAGGCACTTTCATTTGGTACCCATAGCATATAAGTTACTGTGCAAATGTTGAATATAAAATGGTGCATTGTCATGGGAACTAACATGTTTGTCAATCTGACATAGGAAAGTTACTACACACACATAAGGTGGCACACAAGCATCCGGCTCACCTGATGGTAAGCAGTCACCGTAGCCTATAGCCGCTAGCATTTATAGGGGTATCACTAACGAGCTGCCGACCCTGATGTTGATGAGGACTCGCTATGCTAGCAGCATTACTACTACGTGGACCACTGGCAACCTTACTTACCGCAGAAATACAACACTACATCAAAGTAGTGTTATTTCACTGCGATCTTTTGTAAGGTCGGGCGGCTCCAACATTAATGGGAAAACCCACGGGAGATCTCAATTCGCCCTACCTCTCTATAAAAAGAAAGTGGTTCAAATTTAACTTGCAAAAGTTAAGCAATGATTTGAAAGTAGATAAAATCATCTTATAAGAAGATAATAAAGAGAGAGAAGAAGAATGTAGAGTATTTAATTTTTATGTGGCTGTGATCTATGCGTCTAGGTTCCCAGTGAATCAGCTTAAATTGTTCCTTGGTTTGGTATGCGACGAGTAATGCCGTAAACGCTTACTGCAAACTACAGATTTTAGCAATAGATACTTCCCTAATTAACGGTCGATGACCCGTTTCCTTTCAAGGAAAAGACACTGTTTATTATTAATAACTAGCGGCCCGTCCCGGCTTCGCACGGGTAGACATTTGTCCTGGTTTTTTCCTGAATTTTCTTTGCTATAAACCTCACGGAGCCCGAGACCTTTCCAACGAATGCAAAACCGTGGAAATCGTTTCGTGCGTTCTGGAGTTATAGCGTCAGGAAGGAAAACCCGACTTATTTTTATATAGTAAGATATAATAAGCATAGATACTCACACTGCACGTAATTAATATGTGGGTATTAGATTGTGGCGATATTGTTGGCAGTAATTGCATCTTTGAAATGAACGTAGATTGAAATCAGTATCCTAATGATTATTTATTACATACCTTTTATTTAAATGGACTAAAAACGCATTTGACTAGGTGCTTAATTTTACAATTGACTAAGATATAAGACTAGCTGCCCGCCCCGGCTTCGCACGGGTAGACATTAGTTTCGGAGCATAGACATTTATCAAATATTTTGTCCACCCGTGCGAAGTTGGGGCGGGCAGCTAGTATAATATATAGCCTATGTTACTCAATGATAATTTAGCTTTCTAACGGTGAAAGAATTTATGAAGTCGGTCCAGTAGTTTTGGAGCCTATTCAATACAAACCCACAAACCCACAAAAATACAAATCTTTCCTTTTTATTATATTAGTGTAGATAGAATACAAGGTTGGAACTAGTGTAATAATCTAGGATGTGGTTACGGTTTCGTACTTGGAAGGGTAACCAATTTTCTATTAAAATTTTCGATGGCGTAGCGCTGTTAATTTTTCCATACAAAAATTAACGGCAGCGATTCGGATACGTAGTCGAAAGTTATTCGACCTAAGGCAACTTGATGACTAATCCAAAACATGGCGTCAATAAGGTGCTAAATAAAAGTTATGACACTGATAACCATACGGTCACTCCTCAGCTATCGGCCGGCATCCGGGTGACCTTGCGCTAAGGTCGATCACCCCCGGTGTCAGCTGTTCATTGCACCTGAAATTCATGGTCATTGTAAAGGTGATTGGTGTCCATTTTTCTAAAGATTTTGCCTACTAAGAGAGCAAATGAAATGCATTTTCAATACCGGCTTTTGCGTGTGTCAATTTTGTTCGCTTTCGTGCCGAAATATAGCCTATTGCTACGCAGGGGTAATCTTTTCATGAGTGGAAGATTTTTAGAAATTTGCCCCTTATATAAAAACAAAGAAACATCTTTTATCCCTTTATAATACAAGAAATATATATATTAGTTTACAACGAAGTGTAGACGAAGGGAAACTAGACATAAGTGCTTATTGCTTCACAAAACTTCTGGTTATAAATAGGTGTTGCGTTTTTGTTCAATTCTCAAATACTCAGACTCAGAACAGACCTAAGACGTAGGATACGTGGGTCGAATAGAGACTTGTTCGTTACGAGAGTGTACCATAAAAACGTGCAACATTCTGCTGAGTATTTTCATTCAAGAACTCTGCTGACATACGAAATATGTGTCGAATTCAATGGAGAGCACTCCCGCACACTGGATAACAAACACATTTCTACGAAATTGATTTCAGCGAAAATCACAGGAAGTCATTATCGAGATTGCTGGCGCTTCAGATTTTTCACGAGTTCCAAGTATCGTTTGATAACAACTTTATGTCACGTGTGATAGTCATATGAGTATAATGATGGTGTCATCGCATAGTATACTACTTGTTGCCCATGACTTTCTGCTCATAAAACTAGGACTAATATACATATTTTTATTATAAATTGGAAGCCTGTTGTTTGGCTACGATTAATCGTTGAAGATAAAAAGCTTGTACATCCTCAAGACAACTAATACAATAACCAAATACATGCTTATAATGCACTAGATGTTTACCCGCGACTATGCCCGCATATCGATAATATATATAGCCTATGTTACTCCGTGATAATTTAGCTATCTAACGGTGGAAGAATTTTTGAATTCGGTCAGGTAGTTTGGAGCCTATTTCATATACACACACAAAAATACAAATCTTTCTTTTTTATAATATTAGTATAAGTATATATAAATGTAAACGGAGATCTAGCCCGTGATACTTACCTTAGCAGTTGGGCTCAAGCGAATGGTGTCACTATAGTAAGCGGTAATCTCGGTGGGTATCACACCTAGTAGAAGGTAATAGTAGCATACTACTGAGACTAAGTTAAGACAGTCAAAGTAGGACCAGCTCAACTTAATGTCGTCCCGTCGAAGTAATAAAATTGCGCAGTGGCCGTATGACTGCATTCGAATGAAGGTAATAAACTACACATAAGCCAACGGATTTCGGTCGGTCTCATATCCGGCAAAGCGACGGATATATCATACAAGAGTGGTTCTGAAGACGCTAAGATGAGTTTTGAAATACGTCACACGGAAGTTGTAAGAATGAATATAGTATAAATACATGCTGATGTGTTGGCTGTGTGCTGGTGTTGCCTGCTATTCCAGCGGCGCAAGTTCCAATCCCACCGGTCTGTACCAAAATTACCTGCGGTGAAAAGTGGGTGTTGTAACGCCTCTGCCTACGTCTTCGGGGAACCTTGTAGATCACTATATGTATTATAGAAATAATCTTTATGTACATCAGTACATAAAGATTATTTCTATAATACATACATAAATATATGGAGATGCTCTTCAATATAAACAAATAACATATTGAAGCTTGTAGAAGATGACGTGTCTATAAATTCTTGAACACGATCATCTACAGTTATAAACGGCCATATTAGTGTATTTAAGTACATAGCTTATGTAGATCAAGGTACATATAGTTAAAGGTATATATTAATCACAGTACTAGCAGCAGCGCCCCACAAATTATTCAGACAATTAACTATTTAGTGTAACATTGAAATGTGCACGAAACGCGAAGGGCAAATGGAATTAACCAGAAATGAAACTGCAGGCACATGAGCGTTATACTGACTGACTCACATTCAGATAAAGCACAAGGTTGACTATTACACACGCTACGGACTTAAGAAATTTTTAGCTGTATATTTTTCTAAGATTGATTAATTATTTTTGATTAAAGAAAGAAATAAATAATATATATTAGACGTCCTGTCTTAGCTATGAATTAATATGACAAATAAACTGTATATTTTTCTAAGATTGATTAATTATTTTTGATTAAAGAAAGAAAGAAAAAATATATATCAGACGTCCTGTCTTAGCTATGAATTAATATGACAAATAAACCATAGAACAAAGGTCCTTTATAGAATACAAAATATATTATAATTTGCTTTGTCCGCTTAATGAGTGTGATACGGTCGAACGGCCTGCGCCCAGGTGAGCTCAGCCGTGGTTTCTTCCGACACGTGTTTCAGGACTTCCACGTCCCATCATCAGGGTGCCGCCGCGTTGGTCGAGCAGCGTGATGTCACATCGAGGTCTGGATGCTGGAGCAGCGCCGCAGCACGATGGTCGGACGCTGGAGCAGCGTCACAGGATGCTGGACCAGCGTCGCAGGATGCTGGAGCAGCGTCACAGGATGCTGGAGCAGCGTCACAGCATGATGGTGGCGTGAGACGCCACGACAGCACGTAGACCCTTCTGTAACTACCTTAAGAAACCACGGCTGAGCTCACCTGGGCGCAGGCCGTTCGACCGTATCACACTCATTAAGCGGACAAAGCAAATTATAATATATTTTGTATTCTATAAATATGAATTTCCGCAAAGTAAAACCTGAATCAATTCAATAAATTCAAAGGTCCTTTAGTTTATCCCGATATTAAAAAATATTCCGACTCTTTTTTCAAATTGTATTTTCTAAGGAACCTTCTCCTGACAATAACAGAACAAATAAAGAGAATTAGCGAAATCGATCCAGCCGTTCACGCTTGATGATATATAAGAGGGGAAGACAAATGTATAAAAAAAACACGGTGTCGTTATGAAACAGTCCTAACTCAGCATATGCTGGTTAGTGTATGATGGACAACCAGCGCTGATCTTCCGTTGGGACAGGCCCGTGACGTCACTTGTGTCACAAATTGGCACTTGGATTAGATTTGAGTATTAAGAAAGCTATTTAATAGCATTGATTCAAGAGAATTCTTAGTAGCGGACATAAATTGACGGTCGTGAGCTATAATCCTTGTAGGATGGAATTGAATGTCCTCAAATGCCATGGGATACGGTATTACGATAATTTACTGTGAAAAATTTAAGAAGTGCTTTTATACCATGAGTGTCAAATGTTGTGGCATTACACGTACAATACACGTTGCACACATCCATACCATTATTATTAATGCGAAAGTAACTCTGTTTGTTTGCTGAACGACTGAACTGGTCGTAATAAAATTTGGCAATGAGATACATTATAACCTGGTGAAGGAAATATGCTATCATTATCTAGAACCACGTGGGCGAAACCGCGGGTTAGCTAGTCGATAATAATTTCCTAAGTTCACAGTTTGTCTAGTGGATGTGCATTCAGCTAATCCACGCGCCGGTTGAATCACACCAGTTTACTTCCTACATAATTTATAATTTCATGGAGCTTATGCCTGATCGCAGTATCTAGGTTAATTGTTTTGTTCTATGATTCACGGCCGAACGCCATGTTGGTTTTTTTCATCGGCATTATAATTATTGGTTTGTAATTAGTGGTTTGTTACTGATGGGTTATGCATTTACATGTTCCTCCCATCGCTTCCATAAGCCATTGTAGTCTGAATGATTATGTAGGTGTGAGAATTATTATATAGAATTGAACTTCAGTTATACTTTAGTTAAACAGTCAATGTGATAGCGCTATATTTTTATTAATCAAATGTCATTTATTCAGTTAAGGGCACTTATGAATGTCTAAATTACCTCGAACGTAAGAAAAGCCACCTGAAAAGAACCGGCAAGAAATTCAGTGACTTCTTTTCATGTGCCTAACAAATTTATCTTCAATTCTATACTTTCTACCTACCCCGTGTATGTATGTATGTAGTTGACCACTTATTATAGACCGCAGCACAAATTAAACGGACACAAACTGGCAGATGCAAAGATAACAGGTTTTCAGACCCCCATAAATAAACGCTAATTTATATTTTACGACGCCATCCCAAATAACTAACCCAAGACAACGTAAATTTAATTTTCTCACGTCGTGAATATTTTTCCACATTAAAGTGACACTTTAGGATAAATTTGATGAACATTTTATTAAGCAAACAATCCGAGACTACATTACATAGGTACATAACCTGACTCAACAGTGTTTTACGAGACAAACACATAATGAAGGTGATAAAACAACTCTTGGTGCTAAAGTAAACTAAGGAGATAATAGAATACATTGGATTCGACATTTAAAATGACTGAGCGATGAAAAAAGACTTTAAAAAAACACAATACAATTGTGTGGAAGATCAATGTCTGACTTTTTAGAAAAGTAAACAGTACCTGAAACCGGCGGGCATGTATGAAGACATGTGAAGAGAAGAGTCTGTAAAAGAAGCAAGAGATGTGTGCCAAGAGTGAAATGGCGCTTTAAACGTGAGTTACTTGCCGTAATGATATGTATCTATAGCTGCTGTCATCACAACTATATAAGACGAATTTAACAACACCCCAATGTCAATGACAGTTTCGTGACCTACTTATGTCTAGAAGAATTTTGTTGAACGTTGTTATATCATGATTGTTACATTAAAGTGACACTTTAGGACTACTTGACGAGACCACTGGTCTAGTGGTTAGTATACCTGACTGCTACGCTAGAGGTCGCGGGTTCGATTCCCGCCAGGGCAAACATTTATGTGACAAATATGTTTGCGTTGCGTTTGGGTGTTTGGTATGTATTATAAGTATGTATTTACAAAAAAATAGTGTATAAGTATTATATCAGCTACTGGTTCCCATAGTACAAGCTTTGCTAAGTTTGGGGCCAGATGGCGCTGTGTGATAATGTCCAAGCATTATTATTATTACATGGAAAAAGACAGAGCACTGAGTTTCTTGTCGGTTGGCTTTTCTTCCGAACAGGTGGTAATTTAGACCTTCATAAGTACCTTATTAGGGCCTTACCTGAATAAATGATATTTTGATTTTCAATTGGTTGAATTTTATTCGGTAAGGATTGCACATATATATATATAGTATAAAAAATATATAATAGGAACATAAACTTTCATAAAAACAAAAATAATCTATGTTTATAATCATATTTACGTCACATGTCTACATCAAGCACTGTCATTCGTGATTATCGTCAGTTATCAAAATAAAAATAAAGTCAGTGACCCCTTATCGCCCGCTACGTACAGAACAGCTGTATGCGACAACTATGTAAGTACCTATTTTATCCTGTTTAAATGTGTAGGTAACAATTCCTATTAAATTGTTGTGCAATACCGAATGAAGCTTACGCTATTACCAGTCAATTTTTATGGTAGGATTTTCTTGACGTATTAAGATTACACAAACGAGATTTTAAGGGTCGGCAACGCGCTATTGCTTCCCCTGATGTTGCAAGCGTCCATAAGCTACGGTGAGCGCTTACCATCAGATGGGCCGTACGCTTGTTTGCCACCTTAGTGGTATAAAAAAACAGATAACCCAAAAAAAAACAGATAACCCAAAAAAAAACCTAAAGTGGCTCTGTAATTTGTCAGATTTTTTGATACAACCAAATCTGAAATAAGCTTAAATAAATAAGCCTAAGGTAAGCGGTTACCTAAGCTTATAGGCGCTTGTTACACCAGGGGTATCACTCACACGTTGACAATCCCGCAATAATCTTTACCATAGAGAATCAAGTCTTGTCAGTACTTATGCCTGAGTTCATGAGTTATAAAAAAAGTCTAATTTTGTAAAGTTGGTGGTACCATTTGTTTGTGACAGTTGGCTGCACTGAGGATTTTGTTGATATTTGCTAAACTTTCTCATAGGTGAAAACAATCGTAATTATAGAACGGATAATTTCTGCACTTTATGTTTATGGTGTACTTTTTAAAAACAGGTTTTGAACCAAGAAAGGCCATGTATTCTTTTTTTATTTTATCTATTTAAGTACCCTTAAAATTATCAAAATATTCTGTAGAAAAAATAAATTATTGCCTTCAAGAAAATGCTATTCATCCAAGCAGTAATGCATCAAAATCCCTTGATAACTATTATCGGTGATTCTGAGGTCGCGTTGATAACGGGTCGATGACCGTTGATTACATTTTTTATCAGTATGTCACCTTGTGGTAGTAGGTATGTTTTTATCTCATTCAGTGAACCTATGATGGCTGCGCGAGGCATTGACTGGCGAAACAAGGCTATCGACCTGCGCTATTGAATATTTTAGCACTTACACTAAAATAATAGTCATTTTCGCAACGCGCGAGAGATACCCCTGGTGTTGCAAGCGTCCATAAGCTACGGTGACCGCTTAGCATCAGGCGGGCGTATGCTTGTTTGCCACCTTAGTGGTATAAAAAAAAAGATATCTATTTTTACATATTATCAGGTGATCCGTAGAGTTCCGCACCCGAAGGGTAACCAACGGAACTCTCTTACTAAGACTTCGCTGTCCGTCCATCCGTCTGTCTGTCAGCGGGCTACATCTCATGAGAACTGTAGCCTTAAAAGTAATACTATCGAATTACTTTCGACTGCGTATTCTAATCGCACTCGACTATTTTGTATGGGAAAATGAAGAGCGCTTCGGCGGCGAAAAGTGGAACTAAAAATCCGAATGAACATTTTTAAATTTTAGAATAAGTTTTTAAAAAGTTGTCGAAAGTATGCTGCCGTTCCTGCTGTTCCTGCTACCGTAAATAATTTTGACATTACAAGCAGACACGAAAATTTTACTGTTTAGGTATTTATATTTTTTATTGTATTGTGGAACAGCTTAACCATATCCTTACATTGAAATGTTGTCTCTGAAGTGATAATGGCTTCTCAATGACACAGAGGTCAGTCACTAGCCACCACAATTATAAGGTAAAATTCAATAAACAGATAGAAGGCATGTTTGACCTCGTCTGTCATGACCTAACCAACTTTAAACCTTTAGCTATAGATTTAAAGTTGAAATTAGATGAGCAAGTTATGGTTTAAGGTAAATTCTCTGGCTGTCACACACGCCGTCAGCTGTTCTGATAAGAACGCATTATAGGTATTTATGTATGTATGTTAAGTAGGTATTTTGAGCTTCCGGTGCACAAGAACAATAGAAACAGAAAGGTTGACTAAGAATCTTATACGTCATGCGTAGTCTTGCTTCTAGAGTATTTTGTATTTCAGAAGCATAAGGCCCACCTGATGGTTAACAGTCAGCGTAGCCTATAGCCGCTAGCAATACCAGGGTTATCACTACCGCGTTGCCAACCCTGTTTTTGATGAGGACTCACTTTGCTAGCAGAATTACTACTAGTGCAGCGTATCCTCGTGGAGCGTGGACCTTACTTACCGCAGACACAACACGACATCAAAGTAGTCTTATTTCAATGTGGTCTTCTGTAAGGTGGAGGTACAGTCTCCTGCCGGGCGGCTCCAATTTTAATAGCAAAACCTACGGGAGATCCCAATTTAACCTAACTCTCTTTTTAAGTTTATGGTTTGATTAGTCATTGTACTTAAGTCTAGAAAAACGCATTGATACAGCTGGTATTTGAACCTAGGCCATCAGATGACAGGCCCTTCAACCACAAGGCCAACACGGCTATTACACATCTAACACTCTTGGCAACAAATTATTCGTAAATATTTCATGTGAGGCACCTATGTAAACCTTGGTACATACATGAGAAGGTTCAATAGAGTGACAGCTAGCTGTCACAACCAAAAGGGGTAAGGTACATTATTGAAAAGACACGAATATTGTGTACATTTCAGGAATATTTCAGACACACCAGCTATATATGGTCTGGTGTTTACTAAAGAGTCGTGATCTTATTCTAAAACTAGCTTCTGCTCGCGATTACGTCCGCGTTGCGCTTAGAATACCAGAGGTACCTAACATTTCCCCGGGATGAAAACATTTACCTGGGATAAATATAAAAAAATAGTGTCTTTTTAAATTAATCGGTGCCGGTAGCAAGAAAATATTTTGACTACATATGCGACAAGCTCTCAATATGTCAAAATGTTCATACGAATTTTTAGTTCAAATTTTCATTGCCGCTGTGTATTTTACCACATAAAGAATGTCAAGGCGATACAAATACGTAGTCGCAAGATATTCTTGCTTGAGCTACGGGTAAGTGTGAGTTGCACCCAGACCCGAATGAAAGAAAAATATTATTGTTTATTTTTCGTAAATGCGTACAAGACCAACGTTACGTGATGTACAAAACGAGTGAGTATCAGACGTGCACTTAGTAATTTTTTAACTGTTCTAACCGTCTTAACTACATAATGATGGTTTCAGATGATCCCAATACAATATACCTATAATACAAATATATCTAAATCAGGTTGGAAGGTTGGATTTTAAAACAAAATAACCAAATAAAAATATGTCATCCAATCAAACGAATTTATAAAACAAATTTTGTTTCATCCTTAGCACCGACTTTAAATTGTTCAGTGAGTGAGTAGCGCTTACAATAATATTTATTCAAATCACAAGTAACAGGTGTGGACAGCAATAGGCACATTGGAATTATAAAATTAATTATTTTCCATTTTTTTGTATTATTTAAGACAGTTCCATTTAATTTTTAATATGATTCTGGTTTGGAGAAGTCCAGAAGATTTAGGCACTGCTACTATGTCCTATCCAACAGTGATATCAGAGGTCAGTGCCCTACAATCATGTATTTCTGCGTTTCATCTTTATTACTAGATACCGATAAGACTAGACACAACCAATGCCCCATTATCTAACCTTTCAGTGGCCGATAAAGGTTAGCTCTAGTTTGAAATAACATAATTATGTTTATTGTTTTTTCAGATATAATTTTTACACGTCATCAATGGACAACAGTAGGTATTTGTAGCTGCCTATAAGAATACCGACAAGCTAAAAAGGCTTAGCTAGGTCAGTTATTGCGTGCAATAATTGCATCTTTACGTTTAGCGTATGTTTGTCAGAAACGACATTCCAAATTTGAAGGTCCAAAGAACTGTTTGAAGTTATCAAAATAAATTTCGCAGGTAAATCGGAGGCCACTCGAAATTAATGTCACTTCATATGTGACAGGCGTATTAGTACGAGTACTTGGCCGTATTAGGTTCGTCATCATGCTGCTGGCCTTATCCCACGATATTTGGGTTCGACGTAAGGAGTTTTTCTCTGCCATTCCTCTGTACCAGCTGTCACCTCTATATTTACTTCCTTTCGAGACATATGGTTAACCGTGGCCGTGCGAAGCCGGGGCGGGTCGCTAGTGTTGTATTAAAAAATCCGTTTTCTTTAAACAGTTTTTTTAGAGTTACGTTTTCGAATAAGTAGTCGAAAAATATTCATGCTACCTATACTGTACTGTATCTTTACTAAATTACAATCAAACCACCTCGAAATGCATCTCTCAAATGAAAAGCCGATCGGTCTATAAACGCTGGAGTCATCCTTGCGCTGATGAACCTTATTCTCTTTAAAGTCGCTTAAAAAGCTCATTTGATTTCGTGTGTGAGTTTTACTAGGCCCCAAACACAAAAGTATAGTGTTGATTTAAAGAGTTGAATTTGTTGAAGTTGAATCCTATCCTTACCTAGATAAAGTTCCCTGCCTAGGTAGCAAAGTGCTTGAATTCAGGTTCAGTTTCCCAGTTACAGGTTACCCCTACTATCCCATTTCATCCTCCAATAATTCGTCGCAGTCCTCTGGGACCAGCGAATCTATTCGCTGATATTAATGAGCTGACAATGCAAAATACATTGACCCAAAAGGTACACTTTTTAACGCTGGGCCCATTTCTAATTCCGACCTTTCCTTCAATGAAACACTCATAAACATGACTCCCTGAAGGCTCTGTTATTTGTATTTAAAGGGACCAAACGGGCCTTTCAAATATTGGCTACTGTAAGATCTCGAACGGTTGTCACACAATATGACCTAATATTATGTTCGCAACTTCATCATTCTCCTGCCCTTATTCCATGTTACTCGGGGTCGCAATTTTTATCTTCTATTCCTCTCTATCAGCTGTCATCTCATTCACTTTCCTTTCTAGCCATTTTACCTTTCAAACAGTCCGTCTATCTTTAGGTCTGTCTCAACCCTTGTATTCTCATGTGCTAAGACGAGATTAACCTACTAATTTTACTTAATTATTGTAAAAATGAATTTTAAAAATAGAATACCTATTAGTTTAAAGATAGTGAAAACTCATTCGATAATCCAGTAAAAAGTGCACAAAGAAATGGCATGTCATAGTCAACTTTTTATAACATTTTTGTTTGCAGACAAAAATACTGGCTGCTTAAGAGCAAATGAGACGCAATAAATAAAGGAAAAACTATTAATAAAATGGAATATCCTCATTTGGCACATTGACTCCTGACCCTTTTATCAGAATGCGTTTAATTGAACAAGTTGTAACACGTTGTACCTTGGCCTTGGAGGCTGTGCGCGATGCCTACTAACAAGTCTCGACAGGAACTCTATTTAAAGGAGCTTTGGAGGTCTCGAAACATACGACCAGTTGCTGTTTTGCTTATCAAGTACAATCATTATTGGTTCATACAACGGCTTACTTGTTATTTACGACTGAACTAGCCATGCAAGTGGCAAAGAAGAATTGCAATGAAAATGAAAACGAAAAGAAAAGAATCTTGGCTACTATCACGACTTTAGTACCTAGTACAGTGACTACAGTGATGTCAGACATGATGCCCACTGCAATATTTTACCCACTCATCGTCATCGAAATGAAATTAATTATCATTTTTTTTATTAATTACGGGTCAGCGATTGAACACAATCTCACCAGATGGTAAGTGAAGATGTGGTCGAAATTGGAGCTCGCTTGCCCGTTAGTAGTCTATTCACTCTAGTCTTAAAGTGTCCCGGGTTGTAGGATTCAGGGAACACTGACGAGGGGAGAGAATTCCAGTCCTTTGCTGTACGCATTATGAAAGACATGTCACACATTGGTACCATCAACTCAATGGCGGAAGAGAGTATAGCATGGGATTCTTCAAGAAGTTTTTTTTTGCAACGTGCATTTCGTACCTCTGGTATTGCAAGCGTCTATAGGCAGTAAGTGCTTACCATCAGAAGAAACAAATGCTTATTTGCGAAGTTAGTGAAAAATAAAGCGCTTATCACATAGTTTCGCACTAGGACCCGCGACCGTACTTAAGACGCGGTTAACAAACCACAAACCACCAGACCCATTTGCTGATGAATTATTATAAGTGGATGCCGCAACTGCAGTAGGTACATAGAATACTATAGGGCTATAAATAAGGGCTTAAGTAAGTACTTACTTATTGACAAATACATTTGTATCTCTATGAATTTCTTAGTCATAATCCATAAGGCATCAGGGTTTTTATAGATATTTTTTGGAATCTGTCTTTTATATTGGTTCCGATTCTTTTGATCATCTGACTAAATTTAGACGAAATGTTTAACCTATTTTGTTGTTCATTTAAACTAAATATATTTATAATTTCTACGGGACTTAATTTGATTTTGACAGCACCAAGATACAACAAAATATTGCGTAAGTTTGGCATTTTTTTTAATAAAAGATTTGGTACCATTATCTTTAACACTATCCTACATTAAAAAAGTAACTAAATATGAGCAAACAAAATCTTGTTTTCAACAGAAATTAAACCGATAACAACTTAAATAAAACATCGTGATAAAATCGAAAATTTATTCGTGTCACGATCGTGAACAACGAGTACCATCTAACCCTTCCCAGGGCATTGGAATGAATAAATAATGATTGTCAATCAAGCTGCCACATATCCTGTCCTTTCGTGTAGGGAAGCAATAACTTGCTGCGTTTGTTTATGGTGGGCAGATAAGCGGAGGCGTTGGGGGGTTGGGCTTAGTTGGATTACCCTACCGTTGGAGTGTTTTTAGAGCTGTTTAACTAGTCGGTGGAAATTGTTTCCTTATCAACCAAACTGAATTAATGGTTCCTAGTTTTGATGTGGCCAAATTAACGTACGTACGTACGTAGTATCATCAGATAACTAAGATCGCGGTCAAATAACACTACTCTGATGTATTTTCCAGAGCTCCGCGTGGATACAAAATCAAAATCAGGATCAGTTTAGGTCCCTTATTAAGGCACTTAAGAAGGTCTACTTTACCACTGGTTTGGAATACGTAAGAATAAATTTGGGTAAGTACTAGCAGGCTGAGTCCCCTCAACATTTTAATTATTACTAAGCGTTAAACTTGCAAATCTATGGACAACGTATTACTGGATTTTTTTTTTGATAGTTGATGCAAGCATTCAGTACGTTTAGCAAATAATAAATTAAGACAGAAATTGGCGTGATGATAAAATGTCTAAGCAATGTTTTATTACAATTAAAACTGAGAAACTAAGCACTAAAAATATTTCCTTCCATTTAAAGACTTCTGTCTGAAGGTTCAATTTTATTGCCCCTTAATGGGTTGACACTTCCAAGTTAATGCCCCTCATACATAGCATAAGTTACGTACACACTTATGTGCTAAAGAACAATGGGGCCCTTAACATTAAAATTCACTTACACTGCTGTTAGATGGAGCTGATCGTTCTGTTTGATGTGCGCAAACCCTTATTTCCTACTACGTTAAAAAATAAACTAGAGACCACTTTTAGTACTTGGACTTCAGGAAGATATGAGGAGGTAAAACTGATCCTAATGTATAAAGGTAAAATTACATGACTAATTAAGAAGTTGATTCAATAATTAAATATTCAACCACTATCCTGACTTTGTATTTATATTGCAAAAAGATGGAGTACCTAAGTGATGCATACAAAAGGTAAAAGAGTATGTGTGTACATTCCTTAGAAACGGTAGGTATAAATATAACAACCACATGTCACCGAAGTATTAGTAGTAGCACTAACAGGACAGATGGTATATCATCTCACCACCATACTTCTATATCACCGTTTCTAGACACGAGTACAGAAGCCAAAGTGAAATTAGTATACACATACTACGACGAATCTAATGACACATCTTAAGCAAATCTTAAAAAGTGAGGAAGGGCGATTTGGGATTTCCCGTGGGGTTTCCCATTCGAATTGGAGCCGCCCGACTGGGTATTGTACCTCCACCTTACAGAAGACAGCAGTGAAATAACACAACCAGATGTAGTGTTGTGTTGTGTTTCTGCAGTAAGTAAGGTTTCCAGTGCTCCACGGCATACTGTATGCTTGTGTGCCACCTAAGTGGTATAAAAAAAAACTTATATTTAATCCCATCGGTACCAAGAAGTTTTTCTAAAAACTTAGTGCAGTGATTAGTCACACCACGAGATTCAAGGTAAGAAACCTGAATACGTCTGAGAAATTCAAGAACGTATGTAGTGCCTAAGTAACGACGTTGCACCAAATTATCTTCGATGCAAAATGGGTGATTTAAATTGTCGTAGAGGTCGGGGGAACTAATGTATGACATTTTTTTTTTATACAATGAGCTTCGGAGGTCTGGGTACAACCCGTTGTATCACTTCTGCCTACCTCTACAGGACCATTGTGAAACGCCGCCGACTCTTCAAGAACGATATAGAATTTAAAAGTTTTAAGAAAGATATGGAAAAAAATTGCCTGTGCACCACGCCAGAATTTTCCCAGGTTTCTATCGCCCACCGTAACCATCAACAATGGTAAGCAGGTGGATAATCATCAGGTGAAAATATAGACCATTATAAAAAAAAATGCTTCAATTTGATGAAGGAAGAGACAATTTTACCTTTTGACATCACAACTTATTCTATATAGACGATGTTGTGTTCAGAAATCTAAATAATACAAGCGTTTGTCATATCCGTTTTCAATTATATAATTTAGGGATTCCCCCTTTTCAACAATTCTGTCTGAGATATTTAGTTGTGATTCACCTATTAGAGTAAGTAGCACCAAATTACATCGAGTAATGTTATACCACAGGTATTATACCCTGTGGTATAACATTACTCGATGGACGGCGTTTATCAAAAGAATAATTCAATACATCCAAAATTAGGTAAGTAGTCTTTAAAATTACTCAGATACTACTAGCTGTGATGGAATATAATTCTGAATTTCCCTACGACTTTGGTAATCCCTGATAAATTACTTATTACTAAGCTTTATTGTGATCGTTTGAAATTTCACTTCTTCACAATTTTTTCGTTGTTAGAGATGGGAGTAATGGGATTTCCCATTCACAGTCGGCTGTACACAGATAGTATCTTTGCCTTGAATAGATCCCATATTGTTGGCGACAGCAAATACTGTTTGGTTTTCATATTCAAAATAAAAATTAATCGTGACATTTTTATATTTTGTTTTTGAACATAAAAAACAAAGTAATTCCAAATATGTTTTGTACTAGGAAGCGCACGGCCTGGGTGGTAAGCGTTTATTATAGCCTAAAGGCGTTTGAAATAGGCTCCAATATTAATGGGAAAACCCACGGGTGATCCCAAATCGCCATACCTCATGCTTCTTCATTAATAAACGTTTTCTTATATGTTCTTTGTTTTTCATCCATTGTTAATTTCATCATCATACATAATACAAGTACTTACATTATTAATAAAGACAGTAAGTAAAGAGATACGAAAAGCTCAAACTCAAGTTCATATAACACGTAGACATATAAAATTGTATTCGTAAAATACTTTACGAGTTGTGTTTTCATAACCGAAAAAATCTACTTTAAGTAACGGGAGGGTAATATAATACAAACGTTTCATAATAATTTTATGAAACCTTTCATACACAACAGATGAACACATAAAAAGGGACTTATACAGGTCCTTTTTATTAACCCGTTCGTGCACGCTTAGATACGATCCGGCTTAGGACATCGCAAGCATTTTGCTTAGAATTCCGTGAACATTTAACGCAAGTAAAATTGGTTTGTACCTACCAATCCTCGCATAGTCTTTAATCTAAATTTTACATATTTGTCTTTTTTTTGCCATGATATCGTTTTTTTTATACCGATCGTGTGGCACACAGGCATACGGCCCACCTGATGGTAAGCAATTACCCTAGCCTATAGCCGCTCGCAATACTCACCGCAGAAACACAACATTACATCAACGTAGTGTTATTTGACTACGGTCTTCCGTAAATTGGAGGTACAGTCCCAAGTCGGGTGGCTACAATATGATGGGAAAACTCATGGGAGATCCCAATTCGCATTACCTAAACGGCTTGGGTTAGAGACTTCTAATAATTTAGAAAGGTACATGTTCACTTTTCCACGTGTGCAAAGCCGCAGGCAAAAGCTAGTTCTATCATAAATCAACTTTCACTCATCTTCTGTGTATGGTGCAACCATCTCAACGTAACAAACAGTATCGGTTTCACCGGGCCCTCTGAGCCCCATGATAAAACTGTTAACAGACGAAAGAACCTAGTCAAGTTTAATTAAATTCATTTCAAGACGAGCCCGGTGGCACACTTGATTAACTTGGCGTTTGTGCTTGCCTCGTAAAAACCCGAGATGAGTAACGCACCGTAACGTACCTTTGGGGTAAGTATTTAATTATGAGCCTTGCACATTAGGAGTGTTGGTTTTGTCATGGCGTTTTTATTTTAATTAAACACCGTTTGTTGAACCGAGAACGTAATTCTTGTGATGGTTAGCGTCAGAGCTACCGATTTAGTTGGATGCAAGTACATATATTCAAGCCTTTACTCTAGGATTCCCGGTGAGGTTGTAGGTGTTACGACAGATTTCCACCTACGATAATTTTGTTGCCAATGTGACAAATTATGAGTCCGTCGCCGTCTTTTAGGTTCTACATACATTCTTAAATTTACTTTATTGGATGCGTGTGCCATCTCCCTATAATATTATTCCTATAAATTGAGCTGACGTGCAGTCTTGCCTTAAAATTTAGTAGTAACTTGATATTTGGATCGCCATAAAACTAAACCGGGTTTGTTAGCATTCTATTCAAAGACAAAACTATTTTATGGAAGGATTGTCGTAAAAGCAGAGGTTATATACTGTTTGACGATCAATCTGCGATACAGCAACTTTGTCTCCGCTTAGTAAGTATCCACTATCTTTTACATTTACATGTACCTCACAAATGTTCTTTATTTCATATTCAGCAGACGGCACTGAATTGTAATCTGCTGTAAAGTTTAATATTCCTAGTATATGAGCAGACGTGACAGCTAACGCGACATTCGGGATAACAGTTACTTAGTTCAGACGACTTGAACATTGGTTTAATTACACAGGTGTTCAAAATTTAATAATCTAGTGTTCAGTTCTAAGCACTTGTGTCGCATATTGTAATATGAGAGTTCCAGATGGCAGTTCTGTCAAAATTGCAGTTCTCTAAGCATAAGATGGAAGTAATTAATTAAAAAACTTATCGAATTAGTATGATATTGAACTGAAATGTTTAAGAGTACTCGGAATCTGCATGTATGAAGAGAGATGTGAATGGAGAGGCTCTGTACTCTCCCACTGTCTGTCCTGAAATGGATTAAGTGGCGGGAATATACATACAAAATAGGAGATATGTACGGAGGAGTGTATGTTTGGAGATATTATTTATTTGTTTTTCTGGATGTATCTTTTCAATTATATATATTATGTCACAGATAAGTATTGGGAAACAAGAGAGTTTTTTTTAATCAAAACAGGTACAATTTAAGAATTGTACCAGCAATCATTATGTACCTATAATTCTTTTTAAATGTCTGATGTATCTAATGTCGAAGAACCAAATAAAAAAAACATACGTGATAGTGTAGTTAATAATGTGTCCAAAAAGAAGTCTACTGCGATCCATGATTTCAACGAAGTTCCAAAAAAAACTCGGTGTTACAAGGTGTAAAAACTCCTTTACAATATTAGAAGCGGTGTCAAAACAATTTCCCAGCTACGTTTTATGACCATTTTAAACGAGGAACGTCGCCTTTCAGCATAAAGTACGAGTACCTACACCTATTTTTTTTACGTTTCTGAAGATGCCGCGGTCAAAAATTAACTCGCAAAGGACTGTGCGCTTTATTACTCAGTCAAAAGTGTTGAACTTGATTGGCAAACTTTTTTTACAACTCGCCGGGTCATAAGATTGGAATAGCAAAATAAAGCTCTGCATTATGAATAGTGCTTAAAGCGTTGAGCGAAGGATCATTTTCCGATGCGTGGCGAGTTTAATATTTTTGGAAGATCCATGCAAAGTAATAATTTTAGTACTTACTCTAAATAATGATGAAATGTTTTTATGTCTAGATTTTGCGATGAAGTACCCTCCATCCTAAGTTTCTTAGGCGAATTAAAATGATAACTGGAAGTGCAAATACTGCTTTTATTTTATGAAATACTCTGGCATTATTTTTGTAAGTGTGTGTGTATTCTTTGTTGCAGATCCAAAATATATAAATAAATAAATAAATAATAAATTATTCCCAAACATTGGTGTTGATTATACACATCGTGACATCAATCAACGAGAGATTTTAAGAGAGGTAGGGCGAATTGGGGTCTCCCGTGAGTTTTCCCATTAATACTGGAGCCGCCCGACTGGGGACTGTACCTCCACCTTAGAGAAGACAGCAGTGAAATAACACTACTTTGATGTAGTGTTGTGTTTCTGCGGCAAGTAAGGTGGCTAGTGCTCCACGAGGATCGCTGGGCTAGTATTAATGCTGCTAGCACAGTGACTCCTCATCAACAACATGGTTGGCAACTCGTTAATGATATCCCTGGTATTGCTAGCGGCTATAGGCTACGGTGACTGCTTACCATCAGGTGGGTCGTATGCATGTGGGTCACCTTAGTTGTATAAAAAAAACATCATCAATCTCTTCATACATGCCTGCTGCTTCTGAAAACTCGTTATTCCGAGCACTCTACACCTTGCATATAAAGTTTTATAACCAGAGCAAATGAAAAAGATAAAAAACATTTGCATTTTTACAGCACTAAAAGGCAAGGAGCTAGTTAGAAATAAATTGTAGCGAGCCGAAATCTATTATTATGTTAAAGAGGCAGCCGGTGCAGTTTTTGTACGCTTCCCGTGGATATAAACATGCCGAGTGTCGCCTTGGTTCGCTCTGCAGGGGCACAGAGTAGAAAATACTGTACTCTGTACAATGTATCATAAAATAAAAAGATATATTTATTCTGTGGAAAAAACTCGTCCCACAAAAGCCTCAGAAGAAGTAAGCAGAGGTGTTACAATACCCACTTTCTACTTTGATAAATTTGTGTCAACGTGACAGATGGTGAGAACGTCGCCGACTCTTATACGCCCTTAATATTATATAATAAATAAAATTTTGTGTCTGTTAATTTTTGTCTGTCTGTCTGTTCTAGTTAAACTCCAAAACGGCTGGGCCGATTTAAGCAGGCTCTCACTGGCCGATAGCTGTTACTATAAGGCGTAACTTAGGCTACTTTTATTTTGGAAAAAAATATTAGTATTCCACGCAAGAAAAAGAACATTAACTTGGGAACAAAATTTAACCCACTTGAACGATCGCAGGTACAGGCTTTTGTTTAAAGAGAATTATATTCCAAGTAACTTTTGGGTACCACTTGAGGTTACTACTCTGTGCACCGACAGAGGAATTCTCGTTACAGTATCCGAGATAAAGTTAAAATATTATCGTACGGGATCGAAGCGGGATGCGACTGGCACGAATAAAATGCACTAATACATTTCGAAAACAACAGTTCAATTTTGCACTCCAACTTAGGGATGATCTAAGGGCGATTTATTCAAATCCTATTTAAGTAAGGCCGAGATAAATGGTAAATTTTGACAGCTAAGTGACGTAAACCCATGCCGACGCACGCCGATAAATTTATGAATCGGTAGTCACATGTCAAACGTCATCTTTTGTCTAAAGGCCCTACATATCTACAGTATTTAGTAGGACTGGTGAGTTGAGCGCGCGCCTTTCAAACCGCCTTGCGAAAAAAGAAAAAATCTTTGCGGCCAGCGCCATTGACGGCAGTTTTTTACGCTTAGAAAGAGGAAAAAATAGTGTACAGTTAGTTTGTTACCATATTATATTATTATCTATTATTCGAATGACATCGTGAAATGGAACGAAAATTACAGGAA
Source organism: Falcaria lacertinaria (assembly GCA_951449985.1). Taxonomy (NCBI): domain Eukaryota; kingdom Metazoa; phylum Arthropoda; class Insecta; order Lepidoptera; family Drepanidae; genus Falcaria; species Falcaria lacertinaria. The sequence continues at coordinate 9,049,207 of OX602125.1, read as the reverse complement.
GCTGGGGACTTTGTCGCTAGAAGTGGGGACTTATATTTAATCTTGGTTTTTAATAATAATTTTAATGTCTTAGTGACACAAAAAAATACAACTATAATTGCATAGCATGTATCTAGCATTTCTGAAAAATTGATATTGAAACAGAAATATTGCGCTGGTATAGTTGGCCGTCAGATGTCAGATGCTTATGCTACACACAATGCGGCTACTGTGAGGCTCGCTCATTTTATAGCCGTTTAGATACTTCTATTATCAAAAGAAATCTCCACTTGTTGTGGCCAACCCTAACCTGCCAGTATTTAACTGATCCTGTGGAGGCACCGTCTAGTGGTACGTTATTACACCGTCCAGTCTAACGTCCGGGCGCCGCTTGTTGTACCGAAACGGTTTTGTTCCAATTCTAAAGAATATAAAATTAAAATGTTACCTAACGTGATCTTCTAAAATTAATTTAATGCTATCTACCATTATTATAGATAGGTATGCTACCTTCAGTATGATATTTAATTGAATATATACTCCTAATAGACAACTAAATAGATATGAACTTACTATATAAATAAAATATTATAACACAAACACTTTAAATTTGATAGTTTATAATTATTTTGATGTAAAAATTTTAATTAATTTTACCGAACAATTCTTCTTTAATAAATATTATCTTTAACATACCAAGAACATCGTATTTTTTCTACGTTTGATTCGAAATTTAAAAATCTTTATTCAGAACATTAAAAGAAGTCGAATATTAAAAACGTACAATTCCATTTTTAAAAAGTGTACCATATAAAGTCCATAAGTAAGTAGGTAGGTACGTTACTTTAGGCGAGCTCAGCTGAGACGGGCTTAAGACGAGCGCTGATTGCGCCCCTGTAGCGAGGACCGATTGAGAACACGCGAATAAAGCCACGGGCGGACAGAAGGAAACCATACTGATATGATAAATGCGAAAGTAACTATGTTTGTTTGTTTGGTACCCCTTCCAAACCAAACGGCCGATATTTTTACTTTTACAGTAATAATATTCTCAAAAGTGCGAATTCATCATCATCATCATCAGCCTATCGACGTCCACTGCTGAACAAAGCCTTCCCCCATAGATTTCCACAATGACCGATTCAATGCGGCCCGCATCCAACGCTTGCCAGCGACCTTTATCAGGTCATCGGTCCATCTAGTGGGGGGCCGTCCGACGCTGCGTTTTCCAGTGCGTGGTCTCCACTCTAGAACTTTTTGTGTGCGAATTATAATTTAATAAATAAATAAAGTCTACAGTAACATCTTACCCTGATGGTAAGCTGGCCTTATGCTCGCTTGCCACCTTGATGGTATAAAATATAATGCCTTTTTATTATAAGCTCCAATCGTCTGCGCTCGTCTAAAATTAAACCTGTTCTCTCGCACTTGAAGGCTGCCACGGCATTTGAAAGGCTTTGCTTCAATTGTTCCCATGTTTTTCACGCCACGAGTTAGGTCTTGAAAGTAAATTTTCCATTTTTACATGTAAAACAAAATTTTCTCGCCATTTTCGTACGGATTCGTTGCGGGGCTGCCACTGACGGCATTTGTAGGGTAGCAGTGAAGTTTCGAGATGAGGGACTAATTCAAAAATAATCTTGATTGAATATTATATATCCACTACACGGCTGGTAAGCGACAAACAAATACTTTTTACTCCTTACTTACTTCATTTGACGAGACCGCTGGACTAGTGGTTAGTATACGTAACTGCCACGGTCATGGGTTCGCTTCCCGCCAGGTGAACATTTATGTGATAAACATCTATTTGCCTATATGTATTGACAAAAAATAGCATATAAGCTTAGTACCTACCTAATGTCTTGCAAATTAGCTGAACAAATTAAGCCTATCATTTTTATTAAAACAGAATTTGTCATATCGTTGGCAAGCCTCAAGTATTTCATACGCGGCCATTTAAAGCCTAAACTGAATTACATATCGGTTTCATATTCACTCAGTCTAAGGCAAGACCTATCCCGTTTCTACCACAAGCCACGGTCACCGTACAGCTGGAATAGTTTCCCGTCTGTCAGCCGGCTTTGAAGGGAATTTATTATTTTTATTATTGTTTCTTCGTTCCACGCTCCGCGGCCAACTTATAACTCCAGTGAAATAGAGAGATGTTAAACTTTCTTTGTACTCCTATTATGTTTATATTATTGAATTAAATCTGAAATGTCTGTAGAATAATCTTCGTATACCGTAAGAGCCGAATGGACTGCTTGAGCAGAACGCAATGGGCAAAAGTGCAATATATACAATACATACATTGCGGATTAAAAAAATATTTTGAAATATTACGAACTAACTAACGTTACAATTAGTCCAAATTAAAAGCAATAAAACCTTTTTTATCGAAATCAAACAAAGAAAAATATTAGAATATATAAGCTACGATTTTTAAATTTGTCGAAATTCAAATTCCGAGCGTCTAACGTTGGTGAATTGGTGATTTCAGTTGGAACAACCAATGCCAAAGTTTGTGTTGTGTTGGAAGTTGGAACTTGTAATCTTTTAAAACTTTAAATTTCGAACTCGGCAAATTTACTACTCGAGTGCAACCCTCATCAGTCTTCATTAACATGATTAGTCTATTCGTTTCGTTTTTCATGTCGATGTCACGACCCTATTTTCTTGATGAAGTGTCTAAAAGTTTTAAGCTTCCATCAAATTAGGAACTATTTTAGGACTCACCATCTATCACCAAATTATCTTCGGTAGATGGTGTTGTAAAATCTCTGCCTTCCACTTCGGGGACCCTTGTGGGTAGGCGTGAAGTTATAATATTAATTTATATTATCAACTGGTTATCATAAAAACCGTCATGCGTAAAGAGCTTTATATATATATATATATTTGTAATGTTAAAATCATCTTATAACCAGCTATAATTTAATCCAGCCTATTTAATTTCTTATTTATCAAAATAACGAGTTACCATACATGGCTGATTCAGTAATAGCTGATTTAAATATGAATAAAACAGAGTCTAATTCCACTATTAATGGTCACCATATAAGGCCTATGACTACCGATGTTTTTAGCCTTGTTTTAACTTGTCTCTCACCCACGCTTGCTTGCTGGGGTTATGGTGTAATTGGTATTGATTTATTAAGATACACAACAAATATATTGTAAGGCCAGACATCTTGTTCACGAGAAAAAACTACGACACAAAAACAATACCTCTTTAAAAATTTTGTTTACATTTCAGTTTTAAGACTAGGTTCCGCCTGCGACAGTCCGCGTTGAGCTTAGAATCCGTGAGGAGTTTAAATTTCCCGGGATAAAAAGGTATCCTATGTGTTAATTCAAGTTATAAACTACAAGCGACCCGCCCCGGCTGCGCACGGCCAGCGTTAGCCATATAAGTAAAATACCTAAAAAAATATATTAATTATACATAAAAATCTTCTTGAGGAATCACTCCTTCTATTAGTAAAAACCGCATCCAAATCCTTTGGGTAGTTTTTAAGATTTAATCATACATAGGGACAGATTTAAAAAGGAGAGGTAGGGCAATTTGGGATATACCGTGGGTTTTCCCATTTAAATTGGAGCCGCCCGACTGTACCTCCACCTCACGGAAGACCGCAGTGTAATAACACTACTTTGATGTAGTGTTGTGTTTCTGCGGTAAGTAAGGTTGCCAGTGCTCCACGAGGATACACTGGGCTAGTAGTAATGCTGCTAGCACAGTGAGTCCTCATCAACAACATGGTTGGCAGCCTGTTAGTGATACCCCTGGTATTGCTAGCGGCTATAGGCTATGGTGACTGCTTACAAAAGTCAGTAAAGTCGTTTCCCGCTGTCTATCTGGTTTTTTTATACCACTTTGGTGGCACACAAGCATACGGCCCACCTGATGGTAAGCAGTCACCTTAGCCTATAGCCGCTAGCAATACCAGGGGTATCACTAACGGGTTGCCAACCATGTTGTTGATGAGGACTCACTGTGCATTACTACTAGCCCAGCGTATCCTCGTGGAGCACTGGCAACCTTACTTACCGCAGAAACAACACTACATCAAGTAGTGTTATTTCACTGCGGTCTTCTGTAAGGTGGAGGTACAGTCCCCAGTCGGGCGGCTCCAATCGCCCTACCTCTCTTAATTAATATATATAAAGATTATATAAAAGCAAGCCTTTACCACATAAGAAGCCTACCACTAAAAGTATACTACGTTTTTTGGCTTCGAAAGAATCTTAATATAATAATTCAGCGTAACTCAGCACATAAAGTGGATGGTTCTAAGTGGCGAGAGCAAGTTCGCGATCCGTCCGGCTGAAGTTTGAAGGACTTTATTAAAATTCAAACTAGCCCCAACTTGTTATTGGAGGCGGCTTCGTAATTTTAAAGTTGCCACGGTTCAATTCATTTTCCGGTGGTCTTTTCGCAGTATTTTAATAGTTTACTTAATAAGCTTTTCTGACAAGTTTTAGTTCGCAGTTTTTATTACCTAGGCTGTTTTTGTCGAAGTAGGTACCTAATTTTTGTGTAAACTTGTTTTTGAAAATTACGGCGGTGTCTTGTCAGAATTGTTTTTCTTTTTTGAAACGCTGTGCTATTAATGATTGCGCGAATTGTATTAGTCTACAAACGAAGGGACGAAAGAAAAACTCTTGGATCACTTTCAGAAGCTACTGTTCATTGAGTGCTTTCCAAAGTTAAGTAGTTTATATTTAAAGACAACTCCTACCTGATTTTAAAGCCATGATAAGCGGGTGCCTAATGTTTAATACGTCGGTAAACGGTATCTTTGTGCACAAGGTAGAGGAAGAGAGGTAGGGCAGGTTACCCATTTAAATTGGAGCCGCCCGACTTGGGACTGTACCTCCCTTACAGAAGACCGATGTGAAATAACATTACTTGATGTAGTGTTGTGTTTCTGCGGTAAGTAAGGTTGCCAGTGCTCCACGAGGATACGCTGGGCTAGTAGTAGGTATTTCCGCTAGCACAGTGAGTCTTCATCAACAACATTGTTGGCAACCCGTTAGTGATACCCCTAGTATTGCTAGCGGCTATAGGCTACGGTGACTGCTTACCATCAGGTGGGCCGTACGCTTATGTGCCACCTTAGTGGTATAAAAAAACACAAAGAATTGGCCTTGAAATTGGTGCGAGTTGGATTCGCCCACCGAGGCTTCCGTACTAAAAAAACTTAAAAGACAAACTTAACGTAGCTGTAGGATCCCTATACACGGATGGAAGGACGGATAACGAAGTCTTAGTAATAATATTTCGTTGGTTACCCTTCAGGTACGTAACTGAATTTAAAACCGCCTCCCTTCAAAAGTCGGTTAAAAATTCTAAAACTCGATACAACTATTCCGGCTGGTTGAAACCCACATAGTTGCCGACAGACGGTCGAAAAAACTCTCCTATCTGGCTACATAATTGGAAATGCCTAAAATAACAGACCTGTCTCGGCCGGGCATAACAGTTAGTAGCTCTAGTTAACTATTCCAGTAATTCCTATTGCTATCCTGTCATTTTTGTACGTAATTTATTCAGCAACAATGTCGAACGGAATTTTAATAAGATTAAGGGTTTCTTTGTTGCGTTTGCTCGTGTTCCTGCGATTAACTCCGATTTATTTCTTCACTTCAGCTTCAACTCATTATTTAACTTTCGACAGACATATACGTGTCGCACGCCAGGTCCCTCACGAGGTAGGCAGAAAGTATAGAGCGCCATTTCTTTCTTGACTTGTAAATCTTTTGTTTCTGTAACATTTATCAATCTCTTCATACATGCCAGCCGGTTCCGAGTACTCTTTACTATTTAACCTAAGAAGACGTTCGTACTCTTAATATTCTTCACCTCTTCCCACAAGGGCCCCCGAAGAGGTGGGCTAAGGTGTTACAACACCCACTTCTCACACACAAAATATAATATTTTTAATTTCCCATAAATGAATACGATACGGTTTCTTCAAACAGCGTGCGCCCAGATATGAGCTCAGGTGTGATTTCTTCCGACACGTGTTTCAGGACTTCCACGTCCCATCATCAGGGTGCCACTATGTTGGTCGAGCAGTGTGATGCCACGACGAGGTCTGGATGCCGGAGCAGCGTCACAACACGATGGTCGCGTGAGACGCCACGACAACACGTAGATCTCTCTACTAAAGAAAGGTCGAAAATATGCACTATATTTTTTATTTTATAAATATATTTTACCGCCAAGTAACACCTGACTCTATTCAGGGGCATAGTAAGTCCGTCACCGTATCATAGGCTCTACAGTCCTTGAATTTCTTCTATGACGAATGCAGGTTTCCTCGATGTTTTCCTTCACCGTAAAGCTCGTGTTGTGACTAATCTCTGCACTTAATTAGAAAAACTAATTGGTAAAGATCAGTGGGATTTGAACTTGCGTCGCTAGAATAGCAACGTCACAAGAAGACTTTTTCTCAGTACCTCTTAATATTCCCTCAAAGTCCAAGTTCCTTATAGCTGCCAACATGAACACAAAACAAGGCCTATTTGGGACCGTTCCGAAGGTAATTTCCCTTTATGACGTCATTTCACGTAATTTCGTAGCGAATTTAACGCCCCGTTTACGGAGATCCGTCTTAAGGGCGTGCGTTTGCAATATGAGATTCATATTTTTCCGGTTCTATCCTGATTTTTCCGGTAATGACGCTGTAAATCTTTTGATGTCTTTTTCGGGCTTTTAATTAATTTGACCTGTCATTCGGCTGATAGCTTGTTACGTATTGTAAGAAACGTTTATATGAATACTTTCATCTCGAGTAGGTATAATAAAAAATGGTACGATATCAATGCTTCTGAAGTAGGACAGACAAAAGCAAGTTTTACGCTGTGTTTCGTGTTTAGGTTCGTCGAACGATACGGCCGTGGTGATGGGGCGAGTGAGGAGCGGAAGCGGGCAATGAAGCGAACGCGGTTTAAGGAACATTATAATATTGTTGCTTTTCGTTGATTAGCTTCGGATTTTGGACTTCGTACGATTTTCAGGCTTATTTTTTAAATTTCAATGAAACATCTTATTACAGTTCATTAGAGGTAAATTCGATTCAATAATGTATTCATCCGTATGCAGATAGGATAAAATTAAACAATTTATATGCTCATGGCTACTGATCCTAAAACAACCTAACAGTTCACTGTGAATTACAAATTACAATAGGTGGCACTAATTAATAATTTTAAATAATAAATTTAATTTTATATAACTATAATACATACATGTCATTGCGGGGATAATGTTGACGTGTTTGGGCACCATGGCCTTTCATGTATCGGTAGCGCCGGTCGTTTGTCACGTCATTCGACCCTAAATGACCTGCTACGCCGGCGATGGCCGGAGGCCGGATGGCATGTCGTTGGTGCCATGGAGATTGGGTTGGCCCCTGGTGTGGGATGCAACTTGTGTCGATACCCTGGCTCCGTCTCATCTCCCTGGCACCTCGGTGGCGGCCGGCGCCGCTGCAGCTCAGCAGGAGTGCCTCAAGCGCCGGAAATATGCATGTCTTGGTCCAGGGCACGTATTTTCTGCATTTGCGGTTGAAACTCTGGGTCCCTGGGGCCCGGATGCTCTACAGCTTTTCAAGGAGGTCTCACGTCGGCTGGTTGAGGCCTCCCGTGACAGGCGTGCTGGAACATATCTCGCTCAGAGAATCAGCATTGCTATCCAGCGTGGCAATGCTGCCAGCATTCTTGGCACGCTACCGCATGATTCCGGTTTGGGTCAGATCTTTTATCTATAAGTAGGTAGGTTAAAATATGTTTTTGTAAATAGTTTAATCTGTTTTGTGTCAATAAATTGAATTACTATAATACATCTGTTTATTGATATTAGTTGGTGGAAGAAGCATCAGGGTTGAGGTTGAAATAGAGAGTAAAAAAATATTTTTTTACTCTCTTTTGACAAAGAAAAGACGTACATGGCAAGTCCCTTTTGAGATAGACAGAGGAGGAATATAAGTAAGTGATTCGCTTTATGGGCAAGTAAAACTAACCATTTATTAATTCAATATCAAATTTTGTTTCCCGCTGCTCGCTTTATTTTACTCCCCACCTTAAGATACTGCGACTGATACTAGGATATCACGATCAACTGTCAAGGTGTGCGCTTGCTTCGCAGACTTAGCGACGACAAACGGACGATAGCGCTTGTTTGTATTTTTTTTTCTACATCAGACAAGATTACAACGGCTAATAAAACACGAATATAAAAATATATCTCAGAGGAATAACAAAGTTTTACAGCAAATATGTCTCTATTTACTTGTTCCGTCGACTATCTATGTAGGGATGTTTTGTTCGTAAATATGCTGTTGCTAAAATGGTGGAATATTTCAAAAGATATTTTTTAACTCTTTGTATTGAATATGGTAATTTAGACCTTCATTAAGTGCCTCATTAGGGCCTGAACTGAATGAATTATTTTTTGATTTTGATGTTTGGTAATTTTTTTTAGATTACTTTTATTTGTTTTATTGTATTAATGCTGCTAGCACAGTAACTCCTCATCAGTAACAGAGTTGGTTACTCGTTAGTGATTGCTAGCGGCTATAGTCTACGGTGCTTATCATCAGGTGGGCCGTATGCTTCTGCGCCACCATAGCTGTATAAAAAAAGCAAAAAAAAAAGGATATCAGGAACTCTGAAGTCATTTATCCTATTTTTTTTTTTAGAGTTTAATTGTTCTTTCTACGAGATACGTTTTAAGTAGCATCAACATGAACATAAAATAAAATGTCATATCACTTTTTACACACAAGTTCAAGCTTCACGGTTAAGAAAAGTTAAGGAAAGTGCAATTATGTATTTAATATGAACTTAATTCCACCAGCAGGGTGCTAAATGCAACCTTTAGAATGGTACACATACTCGTTATGTGTAAACAAACTAGAATTGTTTGCTACAATTAAATTGAGTCTATTCAATAACCAATTGAAACCGGTTCAAGTAGACTCCATAACCGGTATTTTCTAGTTTGTCACCACGTTACTATGTAAAAAATCTTCTGTTTGCGCGCTTCTGTTAGCTCAGCTGCGGAGTGCGATCGTCATATACGTAACGTTTATTTTTTCACCGCATTTAAAGGTCTGCATATGAGGCGTTGAACTAAAATTTTATGACCTCAAATTACATACATGATTGTGGGCTTCAAAATATGTATACATTTGATCTAATTTTGGTCTCGAAAACGTTGTTGTATTTCATTTGAATTGAATGAAAGTAATACTCCGTGGTTTTAGTAGGAAGAGTAATAAAAAGATGCGATCATATATAAAGGGGCTGAATTAAGGGATCACTAGACACATCGTGTCCACCATGAATATGGGGAACAGGGCAGGGACAAATAGTCTCAGTACTAATAACAAACTTGATTTGCTTCTGCTGTCCCACAACTGATCACTCGCGCGTTGCCGACCCTAATATATATTAATAAAAGTAATTTTACTTATTCTAAATAATTATCCTAGGTCATGTCCTTGGGCCAGAGCGCTGACAGACGCGGGCAAAGTTTGACACAAAATGGGTCTTGATATAATATTTACACTTGGTCCATGTAGATCAGATCAGTAGTAAGTTCGTATGGTTATAAAGACTTAATAAAACTTTTGTTTAACTAAAATATTATCATTAAAGTACCATGTTTGAAATTAAAATAAATTAATTGTAAATGCGGCATGACGTTACTTACACAAACAGCCTGCACTATGTCCATACTCTACAATTTAAGAGAAAATATTATAAATCAAATTTTAGAGTCCATCAAAGACTAGCCACACTAAACAGCTGACCGAAACAATCGCCTACAAAGTGCAAATTATAAGCACTTTGAGCCGTACGTATATTTGAAGAGTTTCATCTTAATCCCTGCTGCCTGGCGCAATAAATATTTATTGCCACTAAACGGTTCGGTACAAGTTATAAGAAACAAGTTATGTGCAAAGTGACGCAATTATTATCTGATACTACAAAATATTTTACAAATAAATATGATCACTAGCTAATATGGTTTTATATGATATTATGTTAAATATTTTTTTAGTGTTAATTAATAAAAAGCGTAGTCTTGGGAATTATAATTAAGCGTGAAAAGTAATCTAGAAAAAAATCGGCGTAGTGGCACATAGGAAGCGAAGCCACTTTAAAATATGTATTCAAAAATAACTATTAATAAGTTACCAGCAAACAAAAATGTAGTCAATTAATAAAGCGCAATAAAAACATTTCACATATTAGCAAATACATAGTATGGTGCAACAAGACAGCAAAACATAATGAAACAATTTCATAGACTTGCCGTTCTTCTTTTTTTCAATTACTTTACAAATTTAAAAAAACGCAGATACTTTGTAATAAGTTATTAAATTTACTACCGTACAGAATAACTATTAATTTTGAAGATTATTCCAATAAAAAAACCTATACATTTTCATTTTGCTTTCAGTTCATACCTTGCACCACACGCAATCGAGATATAAAATCTATTTGTGCGGTACATTGTTGATTTGTCTTCAGATTGTACAGTAATTGTGCAGACCCTAGCTTGATGTTATCAGCATCGAGTATATCCATTGATTGACTTATTTCTATTAATGGCTGGACCAGTACCCTACAATTTATAATAATATACATTCTGAGCCGTTGTTGCCGTGTAGTAAGCGTCGCTTGCTATTCTAGCGACGTATGCTCGAATCACACTGACCTGTATCAATGTTTAAAAAAAAATAGTTTAGTTACTATTTTTTAAATCGATAGGTAACTAAGCAGTGAATAACCGTGCTTAATGCATTCAATCAATAGTACCTTCAGCTTGTTTCAGAAAATTAATTCTATTATTAGCAGGCAAAACAGATCATTTCTTAAAAGAGAGGTAGGGCGAATTGGGATCTCCCGAGAGATTTCCGGGGACAGTACCTCCACCTTACAGAAGACCGCAATGAACATTATCGCTGAGTAACATAGGCTATATATAGGCTTCGCACGGGTAGACAAAATATTTGTTAAATGTCTTCCCATACGAAGAGGGCGGGCCGCAAGTATTGTATAAAAGGAGAATCATTTTAGTTTACCGCTATATTGCTACCAATCCCTTGTCACGTTACTTAAACTTCTTGCTGTTGAATTAAATAAGTCTTGTCAAAACGAAGATTATAATTTTGCAGTTTCAATGAACAAACAGAATAATAGTGCAGAAATAATGTTATTGTGATTTTAATGTTTACTTCACATTACCTACTTGCCTATTTAGCTTGCAAAACAATTGTCGGACGATATAATGTAAGTAGTTGTGGTCACTTGTTTTCCTACATCCCGTGAATTATATATCTACTATAATTTATATTTTCATATTTTATTATTCAACAAATACAACTTTTAAGAGAGGTAGGGCGATTTGGGATTTCCTGTGGGTTATCCCATTTAAATTGGAGCCGCCCGACTGGGGACTGTACCTCCGCCTTACAGAAGACCGCAGTGAAATAACACTATTTGATGGACAACCAGGAATACTCCGAGGTCAGCGCGACATCCTCGAGCGACGAGGATCGGTCTAAGACTAATTTAAATTGTATTGTACAAGTAATTTGTCTCGTAAATCGCAACGAAGGTGACCGAGATAGTCAACGAAATATATTAATGAATATGAGGGTAGGAGAATAATTTTTGACAGCGTCACTGGCGTGAACGGTATGGATAGTAGAAAAACGAATCTGTATTTATAATCTATACAAATAAATCAAATTGTCGTGTCTGTTTGTAATGTCACAATTACAGCTTTTATTTCGCAAATAACAAAAAAACTGTATTATTTTTCTCTCTGTTTTTTTCTTTCGGGTAATCTCAAAACGGCTGAACCGATTCGAACGCGACTTTCACTTGCAGATTGCTAAAGCTATAAGGCGTAAGTAACTTAGTCTATTTTTATTTGGGAAAAATAATTAGCGTTCCGCGTAACGAAAAAAGCCAATGAAATTGTGAATATAATCCAAATGCGACTTTAACTGTTAGATAGCTGATGCTAGACTTAACTAAATTGTCTTTTAATTAAAACAATAATAATAAGGTTCAGCACAAAAAAATTTTTGCACAAAATCAAATTTCGTGCGCACGATGTCGCGGTCATAGCTAGTGTGTTACAATATTTAGGTCGTATTGATCGATGATAAATTATCTGTAAGTATTGTACTTTTTTGATGTCAATTGACAGCTCAAATTGTTTATTTATTTATTCAGGAACAAAATTCAAAATTATACAAAATCAATGCAATTGCGATAATATCTGCAGTAGTTTAAAACTGTGTCGCAGATATTAACACTCAACCCCGGGAAGTGGCGTTACAGAGTTCCAGGTATTTTTTAAATATATTATAAACTAGATTAACGTAATTAAATTAATGAAATTAATAACAGTTAACGATAGAGCAAATATTTTATAAAGATATATATATGTATATGTAAGACTTGTGAATGTAAGTACATGTTTTGTGTGTGTTTTTGTTTTGACGGTAGAGACATAATACAGTTATATCTCAATTACATAGAAAATAAACGTATAATAAACTAAACTGAGAAAACAAAACTTAAATACCTTACTACGTAAAATTAATGTGTATTTATATCCAAGTGGATTTACCTCGTATTCCATAAGTTTTGATCCTCTGTTTCTTTGAGATGGTTCTGAGAAAGACGGACTTGGTCGTTTTTTGTCGTCAAGTTTTTGATGTTGCGTTATATTAGGTGAGCTAATTTTAAACGGATTGGATTTGATTTTTATTGGATAGTTCTTCGAAATCCGTTCTGGCGATTTATTCCTGGAGTTTGGTAAATAGGCCTGCTTATACTAATAAACTAGAGGACAGGCTTAATACTCAATGTAGGGTTGGGAACTTAAGAGTAAAAAAAAAACAAAGTATAGGTACTTTGTGATGGCACAGCATATCCTCGACGAGTACTGGAAATGCTATAAAGAGAGGTAGGGCGAAGTAGAACCGATCCCGTGGATTATCCCATCAAAAATTGAAGCCGCCCGACTGGGGACTGTACTACTACTACTACAAATAACACTACTTAGATGCTGTGTTGTGTTTCTGCGGTGAGTAAGGTAGCTAGTGCACAAGGATACGCTGCGCTAGTAGTAATGCTGCTAGCACAGTGAGTCCTCATCAACAACAGGGTTGGAAAGGCGTTAGTGATACTCCTGGTATTGCTATACGCTACAGTGACTGCTTACCATCAGGTGGGCCGTATGCTTGTGTGCCACCTTAGCAGTATAAAAAAAGTTAGTTACTGCAGAAATAACACTATCGATTTTCTTTAATGTTTTTATGAGTGTCCCTTCCCTACATCCTATGGCCTACGCTCGCGGTACTCATTGTTCTAGAGTAGAGTTGAGTATAGGCTATGGTAGCTGCCTACCATCAGGCGGATCATATTATTTATCCACCTTCTTAGTACACACAAAAAAAAAAACAACATAAATATAAGCTCATTTTATACACTTTGCGCGAGCACGGTTAGTAAATTTTAATGCGCTGCATCAAGCCTGTTATTCCTTAAATTGTCTCGTTTTGAAGATATATCTGATGCAAACCTACCTATTGTCCCCGGAGGACTTACAACTGACTCTGCACATAGCCTATTATTTAGAAATCTACTTGTGCATTTCTAAAACCCACTTTAAGTCTCACAAAACAAAATTCAATTTCAAATGTAACGATAACGGAACGGTAGCAGCAGTCTGTGCAATCTAATCTATACCCTAAGTTGATTGGTATACAGTTGAATATTGCTCGATAAGTTGTGACACTAGCGACGTTCCGTTCCACGTAGCGGCACGACATTGGATAAAGGGCCGGCCATTAATCGTGGAGAGATAATATCGGTTTGGTAATCGCAGATTGCTAAACGATCAGTTAGTGTACTTGTTGGTGGCGATGCCCCCTGGTTACTGGCTCGATAACATGCTGGATTGAATATTAAGTTCAAACTCCTCTTGTGATAATATGTCGCCAGTTATGGATTTATGATGACACCAGCTTTATCCCGTGAATTCGCCTTCGTAGCAATATAAATAGCATATGTCACTCAAGGCTAATGTAGCTTTCTATTTGTGAAAGAATTTTCAATATCGGTTCAGTAGTTCAAGAAATTACTTCCTACAAATAAACTCACAAATTTACTAAAGTGGTGGCAGTGTGGTTGAAGTGGTCGCCTGCCGCCACCTTGTTTTTTGTACCACTAAGGTGGCAAAGAAGCGTACCTTTATCCAGTTAAAGTTGGTATTCGATCTATAGCAATTTGGATGGTTACCTGATTTTGGCACATAGCGACTGGCATCTGACCTTCACAGTCCATTTTACAGGCTACCTGGGTTAAAAGAGGTTTTTTCAAGTGATAAATTTCATCAATGGAAGGAGTGATTCTCAGTAGGGTTTTATGTATAATTCATTTTGGCTTCATATAGTACATATATATTAAAGTAGAGTAAAATCCGAGACGCACCCGTGTTAAGACAGGGCCGGACCGCTAGTAAAACAAATTTAATAACATCTCAGTTACATAAATCGTGCCGAATATTGACTTAAATTAGACGAATCTTTACCTTTCAATTGGGACTATATTTAAAACGACTCCAACGAATGAAACTTAATTCTATGAAGACGTACTTGTAAGCTTCTTAAAAGTTTCAATGGAACTTTGGCAATCAAATTTCAATATAAGCTAATTGAACTTTGGGCACGAGTTCGGAGATTTTTTGCCAATTAATTAGTTCTTAATTCATATATCACGTATTTTTACGTTCTTTTGAAGCTGGAAATCTTTGGAAAGTTTTTGGGACGAATATAAATATTTATTAATATAATCTTTTACTCTACTTTATTTATAGGAATACGGAGTCGACTGATCGACTGGAGTGTAAGAACAAAATCTATTTTAAGTCGTACCAGGTAGCCGCTGTGAAGAGATTTTTGAAGGGTCGGCAACGCGCGAGTATTACCCCTGGTGTTGCGAGCGTCCATAGGCTACAGTAACCGCTTACCATGAGGTGGGCCGTATGCTTGTATGCCACCCTAGTAGTATATAAAAAACTTACAATGGGTATATTTGGAAATAGATCTAAATTCATTAAAGCTTTCAGTATAAAAAAAATATTCCTGGATATCATTTTTTATACGACTAAGGTGGTAAACGAGCACACGGCCCGCATGATGGTAAGCGGTCACTGTAGCCTATGCAATTTTGACACTTGCAATATCGGGTATTTCTCGCTCGCTGCCGACCCTAAAGTTTATGTGAAATCAAAGCATATACATAAAAAATAACACCGTTAAAATGTACACCATTACCAGCGTTGAAAGGGCGAAATTCTTTTCCTTCTAAAAATAGTTCGTTTCTTTTTCCTCTGCGTCCAATAATTCGATTTCAGTGTACAAACTAATTGCACTCGAGAGTTCGTTTTGGTGTTCGCCACGATAACATTATTTGTTGATACAGGGTGAGATTTTCTGAGCATTAGAATGTTTTTCCGTAGTAGAAACTACATTCTGAGTACATCATGGGGTTGTCCAAAAAGGGTGTGAAGTGTACAGCATGGGGTTCTTCAAGAAGGATGTGAGGAGATATCCCTGGCGTTGTAAGCGTCCGTTGGCTATGGTAACCGCTTACCATCAGGCGGGCTGGATGCTTATTTGCCACGTTAGTGGTATAACAAAAAATTACACATCAGCACGCAAGTCCCTTACGGGTTAGACAGAGAGTATAATTTCACTATTGACTTGCACAATTGAACACACCACACCATTCGCTTTACAAGAAGCTCCCTTGTATAACAATATTTGTAAAAATCCTACTAATATTATAAAGATTGTAAGAATGGATGTTTGTTGCTCAATCAAGTAAAACCTGCACAACAAATTTGTATGAAATTTGGCCCACGTATTGTTTTAACCGGGATTATTAAATATAATACTTTTTATCCCGGCAAAATGTTAGGTTCTCCAGGCATTGTAAGCTCGACTCGAAGCAGACGAAATCGCGGGCAGAAGTTAGTCGTTCATATTTTTACGATGTTTTTAGTAATATCTTACGTAAACTAATATAAAAAGATAATATTCCAATATCATACGGCTACAAAAAACGCAATACTAAATTAAGCCTAGCCTCCAATTTTCTCCATTTCTATAAACAATTTCGCTATCAGGTGGCTGTCTGCTAAAATATAGTGTTTCGTTTATCACGAGTTAGTACGAAACGAAAAGAATTATATAAGAAAGTACCCCAGTCTTTTTTGCTATCACCTTTTCATCTTAATCCAATTCGCGATGAAATTGAAAAATAAATCACCTGGCACTACATCAGCGATGTTATTTCACTTAATAAACTTCGCTAGATCTATCTGGTCTTATCCTTTATTTCGCAAACACAATTTACCATCAGCCTGTGAACTCACCACCTGCGACACTCGAAAAAACAAACAAACCTGGACTATTCTTGAAGGTTTTATAGAAAATTTCAAAATGCTACTTCTAAGATTAAAACTGAGCGGTTTGGAAATTGAATCGAGCGTTAGTGAACTTTTTACTTAAGCTTTAGTAAATTGGAAGGAATATTTTCATAGCGCACCGGAAAATGTTGATTTTAAAACTTAAAAGTGACATAGTTTTAGTACTCAATGATGGAAAGGTAAAGAGTACTCGGTACCGGCAGGAATGTATGAAGAGATTGATGAATGTAAAAGAAGCAAAAGAGGTGTGAAATTAGGAGTGAGATGACATTTTATTAATTGTCTATGCCTTCTCCATATAGTATGTATACCTTAAGAAAGCAAAGATCTCTGCAGTGCAATTTAAAAAAATCTACGTACACTTTAGGTGTCTGATTTTTTGATGTGCGTTTTTTCACGAACGGACAGACAGACAGACAGGTGGACATGGCAAAACTATAAGGGTTCCCTGTTTACTTCCAAACCCTAGAAAAGAACATTAACACATAAACTAGGATATTATACTTGAATTACGAATCTAAGATAGTAGCTAATAAATAAAAAGGCGTGATGACCAGCCTCCACAAGCAGCACCTGTTCACAAGCATGACGCGAATGCAGCCATCGCCCTCTTCAACCATTATGGAGGGAAGTGAGCGACCCAACGGAGTGATATATATACTGTTATAAATACTATATTTTTTATAGCCAACTATCGACAGACATATTTTAACATTATCATCCAAAAACGAACCTTTGAAATACACATACACGTGAACCTCGAAAAACCTATTCAACCAATTTAAATTGAAACTAAGCTTAAAAAGTGCATAAAAAATCTTTACCTCGAAATAGGTATTAAATCGGCAATAAGGCTCTTAGGATCACTCATCGTAGGCTGGTGTTATTCACACGAGCATCGAACCCGTGCCCTTGGAGAGAGGTCCTTGCCATCGGCACACTACTATATAGGTATAAAATAAATAAGGTGGTTTGTTTGGATTCAAGGCATAAAGACTGGATACACCTAAGCGTCTGCTCAATTCGAACATCATTTAAGCAACGCTGGTGTTTCCCGCACTATTTTGTTTCTCTCACTCATGTCGCTTTGGTGTGTCTGCAGCTTTCAGTGGAGTGATTTTTAAGGTTGCGTAAATATCAAGTGAGGAGAGCTAGGACGCAGTTATAGTCTGTGAAATTTACATAAAGTCAAACTATAAGCACTCATAAATAATATAAGGATTATTAAAATATCAGCGCTATTTACTTATTATATGATTGAAGCACCCTTTTTGATACCACTAAGGTGGCCGCTAGCAATACCAGGGAGGAACTCACTGTGCTAGCAGCATTACAACACTACATCAAAGTAGTGTTATTTGACTGATCTTTTTAATAGCTCATGGTGTGATTAATAACTGTACTAAAGCTTAGAAAAACTCATTGGTACAGGCCTGGGTTTGAACCTGGGCCGGGCCCATCAGATGACAGGCCGTCGCTTCAACCACAAGGCCACCACGGCTTATTCTTCTTCCATATTTTTTTTCCAATAATCCGCTTCTTACAATGTGCCAGTGCTCTCATCTCTTGCAATGCTAATTGGTACACGGTACACCTACCTCTTTCGTCTGTACGACGTATATTGTGCTAACTCATTTGTTCAAAGGCTATTCAAGCTGCGAGACGCAGATCAAACGATACGGGATTGAATAGTATACTTGGTGTATTGAAGTCGGGCATTCTTGGAAGAAGTGATTCAAATGAATATATTTTTAACATGTTCTAGTTATATGTAGATATAGTAAATATCTTCACGCCTTCCCACAAGGGTCCCCGAAGGGGTAGGCAGAGGTGTTACAACACCCACTTTCCACCGATGATAATCCTTTTGTTTTGCGTCTGGCTTTGGAATTCATAAGTCCTGCTTTTAAATATGTGTCATATTCGATAATTATCATTCTCATGCCCTTATCCCATATCATTTGGGGTCGGCACAATATGTATATTTCTTCCATCCTTCTCTATCAGCCGTCATCTCTGTATTCACTTCCTTTCTGGCCATGTCATCTTTCACACAATCCATCCATTTTTTCATAGTTCTACCTGGACCCCTGTACCCATCCACATTCATACATAAAACCTTTCTTATCACGTTTTCTTCATTCATGTCAAATTAGTTTTTTTTTGTGCAAAAAAAATGAATTTCTTAATTTCCTCCAAAAGCCCGGCTTTTTTGACGGCTTTTTGATTTGTAGAGATGCGAACGCTAAGAGTGATGGTAATATATGTATGAATAATTTCAACTTCCTCCAATTGAGGTTGTGTGTAGAAGAAATTAAAAAAATACTATTATACAAACAGTACCTTACTAAGGCTTACTTAGGCAACTTTAAATATCCGAAACTCATAATAAATGTCTAGGAAGTAATTAACAATCCAATCAAATAAATCAATAACATATGATTGAAAATTGCGTCACACATAGTCAATATAAAATATTATGTTTCGCTATTATTTATGTTGGTTATCTTTTCAAGGTATACCAACGAATTTGTCCAAATAAGTAATTTTTGGGTTGGCAACACGCGTCTGGTACCGTTGGTGTTGCAAGCGTCCATAGGCTACGGTAACCGTTTATCATCAGGCGGGTCGTATGCATGTTTGCCACTCCAGAGGTATTAAAAAATTCTGTAATCGAAATTTAATATAACTTTTTCTTCTTGTTGTTTCTGGTTATTTTCTTTATCTGTTTTTCTATTTTATTTACCGTTATGGCAATCAATCTATTTTAAAAGGACTGTACCGCCAGTGCCGAGAATTAATAAGCTACTCCATTTGCTTTCATGTAAGATTATTCAAAAAATATTATAAAATTCAGTTGGTAACTTAAAAACAAATACTTCGCACCTGTTTCTTAAAAGTTCAACAATCCCATACATGTGACCGCATAACATAGCAGATCTCGGCAACCACCGGAACTTTTTACCAAGACAAATAAACGGATAGTGCCGTGTGGAACAGTAAAAAACGCACCACTGTCGAGATTTATGGAGCCAATATCCCTTTGGGAATCCACCTTGTGCTGCTACTTTTAAAAATGTATTAGAAATCTCTTTTTTCTGATTCATTGGTACGATATTTAATGGTGCAGTACCAATCTTTGTTTTAGACTATTGATGTAGATTGCTATTTTGGCTGAAACTAAGAAAAAAAGCAAACTAAAATAAATAAACTAAGCTAATAAACTAAATAGTTAGTAATACTACCGATATTGTACTGCAGAATAAATTACAGATAAAGGTACAATTTCTATTAATATCATTACAAAATCAGTCGCAATAGCAATAATAATATAATAATAAAATACATTTAATCAAAGGTTAGTGACAGAACCGCTGGCTATTGAACCGCATAATATAATAGAAAAAATGTACCATAATTATTCCATTGTCTTGTTTGATAATGCGCAGCGCATTCATACTAACACGGTTATGTAAATAAAATTTGTTCTGTGCATTATAACTGTATTTTCTGGTGAAACAGAAATATTGTTAAGTTATTCTCATTCGACTGAACCGAGTTGTATCTTTAATTCATTCATTTGCCAAATGCCAAATAAAAGTAGTCACACTAATGCGACACAAAGGCATCATCAAATTTGGTCCAAATCTGAAAGTGCCTGCCGAAGCATTTTTTTGTATATTCTGTCAGAGCTTGTCCACCTGAACATTTTTTACTATGGCACCAAACCTGTAGGACCATTAGAATTAGAATTCAAAATAACTAAAATAAATGAAATATCCTGTAATGTCTAACTTTGGTCCCATAGTTATAAATGCTCAGACGGACAAGCTCTAACATAACAAACGAATATACAAAAAAATGCGTAGGCCGGCACATTCAGATTTGGACCAAATCCCTATGAAACATGGATGATGTCCTTTAGCAAATATTTAGTGTGCACGCATTTCACACATATTTTTCACGTCTGTTAGATCTTTGTTACTTTTCAGATCACTTTTGAGGATTACTTCAAACGTATATTATCCTTTAACGCCATGTTTTTGTATAGTTTTTGAAATCAGACCGCGATTAATGAGTGATGCATCAACTTCGTCGTCAAATTTATTGCTATCATCAACATTTTTATATTTAAAAATAGCGTTTACTCATGCGCTCCTGTCGGTATCGATACTTGGTCTGACGACAACAGTGAACATGCATACAATTTGTAAGATAAAATAATGATTAAGCTTGCGAAACGTTGCGTCACGAGCTGGCTACGGCATGATTAAACTTGCAAAAGCAAAATACAGTCGAGTAAAGGTTAGTCGGCGGTTAGTGCTGGGTTATGCTTGTGGTTTAGACTTTATCGATGGTTATTTGTAAGGAAATATTATCTCAAGACTTCTCAATATATCCTCCGTTTCTAAGGTGGATTTTATTAAAGATGGATGGCCTATGGCCTGAATAAGGCTAAATGTTTAGTAATGATTACGTAATGTATTCTGGCACACACAGTCATGCTTCGCCCACAAATAGCTTCCAAGGCGGATTGATAATAAATATCGATAGCATCTAATCAGTGTCGATATCGACGCGGTCACAGCACTAACATCGCGCGGTACCGATCATTGTCAATTGGTTCGTGACCAAAATGTACGTATCCGCCTGTATCCGCTTATTATCTTAATAATTTTGTACACAATCTCGAGCGACTTTGCTCATTTTTAGCAGATCCAAGGTTTTCTAGCAAACGGTCTGTTTTGAACTAGGGCTTGTTTTAATGTTATATAATTAGGTTTGGAGCTGGATCTGACAATTTAAACAATAAATGGAATGAGATAATCAACTTACTTTAGTTAGAAGATTATTTTTCAGTTTTGGTCAATATTCACATTATTTTCTTAGTATTTAGATAAATGAATGTTAAAAGAGCAAAAGAGATGAGTCACAAGTAAAATAGCGCTCATTCTCTTTGCCTACTTGCGTGAGGGTCCTCGCATGATGATGTAACATTTTTGGGGATTATATCAGTATGAAGGAAGATTATGTCAAAAAATATTTTATTACTGATGAAGGAGATTTTCTGGATCATCTGCTTGCTCTATCACCATTCATTTGGGATCGAGGCAATATTTCAGTTAATTCGTAATGTCCATCTACCTCAGCATATGACTTTTCTACTCTTTTATTCGTGCAATCTAATCTGTTTATAGGGCTACCTGAAGACGTATAACGAACCATCTTAATAGTTACTAAAATTTTGTGCCATGGCTTGCAGACAATAATTATGCCTATTAGTTATGGCATGTATACAGGATAGTTGAGTATATTAACATCAATACCTTAGATTTCAATACATTTCGTTGGGTGATTGAATAAGATACCTTAGATTTCAATATATTTATGCGTGATTGAATAAGATGATTTCTAGCATATTGTACTTTATCTGTCGTCAATACACCATCACTTGCTCACATGTGCGGCGTATGGACTTGACAATAAACTTTATCTCTAGGATTTGTAACTGCAAAACTTGTGCAAAATTTACTGTTAATTATCATTGCCATGAAAGAAGCATTTCAATTATGAAATTGAAATGGTTATGTTGAAATAATTATGACATTAGTAAACTAATTTAAAATATAAATATTTCGCAATGAGGCAAGTAATTACAACATAATATTCCCTCACATGTTTAGAGCGTGACAAATGATAATTTGAGATACTTTAATTTGAACTTTTCAATCCAGTGCGGCTTGTCCTTCTCAAGAATGAAACAAAGATAAGTAAAACCTTCAATGTAAAGCAAATAAGAGTAAATAATTTTGCTTGTATAGTTCCATTGGTAGAGAGACAGCTGTACCTGTTCCAACTTGCAAGGATTGGACAGCTCATGTTATACCTCAATGATGTCAATCAAATAATTATTAACCATTTCCTTAGCGATATTTTCAGCAGTGTCTTTGTTTGATAATTTCGTAATTATTAAATGTGTACTACAAGTATCAAATGTAATCGTTGTGTTACGACAACAATTGCGAAATATTTCAATTATATTTCAAGGACTTCTGTTTTGTTATAACATGTGATTGATGATTTAATTTTCACGTATTGCATTATATTTCATCTTGATCAAACATTTGATTACATTTCTATTCACAAGATTTTATACAAATTCAAAATAAAATATGTATTTCTTTAGGCTGGTCGTAACATGAAAGGAATTGTGATTGATGGAAGTTTGGTGATATATTACACCTTATTGCACTGTTTTAGCGATAATTTTTGTCAGCTAATTTTGCCATCACAACACATCCTCAGTCATTGATCGCGGTTGACTCACCACTGACCGTTACCGACGGATGAGTAAGAATTAATTAAATCCGCAAAAACCGATCATGCTAATCGTGCAATTTAATTTGCGCTTTATTTTGTTCTTATTAAAGTTGCAAATTATACCATACAAGATACCGTTAGGATCTCACGAGGATTCGAAGAAAATGACGCCAATTTTGGAATTGTTTTAGTTGTATATGTAACTGTTATGGAATTACGATGATGATGGGTCGTGAACCAATCTTCATTTGAGTAAAATTGAAAGGATTCGTAATAAATACTCATTACTGGATCCCTCACGCCTACGTCGGGGTCACTAACTTTAAGATGAATTGATGTGGTTACATGATTAGCGGTCTGGGTACTAATGGAGGTCCTGCAACCGTAATTTCGTCGTATACTTACAGAATAGTATTACTTCTTATTGAAATGATTGCTTCAAATATTGATGTTTTTGAAAAAGGTACTTGAGTGATAACAGTGATAGAAATAGCGCTCTTACAAGATTCTATATTATCATCAATCGAGGCACTGTGATTGTGCTCAAGTGTAAAGTCTTTTTGAAGTGAAATAAGACTGCAAATCTAATCACTCGATAGTCAACTTAGTGCAGTAAGCATTTAGATTAATATTGGGTTACAGTCCCATTGGCAGGTAATATCTAAAATTATACAATTTTAATTATCAATCTTTGAGTGCGATTTCTTAATATAGATATGTGAAACTTTAAGCAAGATAACATATGTCCGTTAAGGGATATAAATTAAGGCACTATAAACATATTTTATTTAGCGCTGTTAGGATTGAAATTTATTTTTAGATTTTATTGAAATCCTTGAATATCTATTCTAAACCAGAATGTTATGGATATGAACATAAAAAGGAAATCAATACCCTGTTCCCTATTTGGTGCGGAAGAGTTGAATTTGAATTCCAAAACAACAGTCAACCTGCAGGCTTAGGCATGTTTACTATCTACAATCGTTAACGCTATAGACAACGAAAAAAAATTATTGGAATTAAAACCTTTTCGTTGTCACGAGGTCAAGTTTAATTGCCATACATTTCTTTCGTTTTCTATAGCGTTAACGATTCTAATAGGTATTGTTATTGTAAATAGCAAAATTATAACTACTTAAATGAAGCATCTCTTAGTAGATAGTGCACTATTTAATGATTTAACTGGCAACCTTGCATGACCTGCGATTAAACATACTATAAATAGTTCCAAGGATGCGTCGATAGCAGTATCATCGCGAAGAAATGCAAGTTGACAAACTCATTGGCAATGCGGGGCGACCTTGCTCGGTTAGATAACGAGGCACGGAAGTATTTTTATTATACCGATTCAAGTGGTGTTTGTTTAATAAAATCTGTGTAGTTATCATCTCCATATTTCCTATTGGATTGCTCTATTTCAGGAGCTTTATTGCAATAATGCATGGCATTGCTGTTTTGGTTCTTGCAATCATATCCATTTTGTAGTCAAATTCTTTTTGGAGATTGTATCAGTATTTTATTCTCTTTTTAACAGAAAATAACAAAAAAAAACTATTCTATTATTTCTCACTTTCTTTTTCTATTTCATCACAATTATTTCAAAAAAAATCGTGATCTAAGCATATTAATGGTCATGAAACTGGGTGTTACACACGATACGTGTTATAATAAATAAGGTGGTACGAAATACGACCCACCTGATGGTAAACAGTCACCGTAGCCTATAGCTAGCAATACCAGGGGTATCACTAACGGGTTGCCAACCATGTTGTTGATGAGTCCCTGCAGAACCATAACACTACACAAAAGTAGTATTATTTAACTGTTGTCTTCTGTAAGGTGTAGCTAACGAGTTATCAGGAAAAGTAGAAAATCCTCTCTCACACAATATTTTGCATATCAATTTCCTGATATTGATTAACTTCGTACATAGGTCAATTAAACATAAATCATTCAATTGAATTTCGTTTTATTTTAGATTACTTATAAATCTACGTGACC
This sequence comes from Falcaria lacertinaria, assembly GCA_951449985.1. Taxonomy (NCBI): domain Eukaryota; kingdom Metazoa; phylum Arthropoda; class Insecta; order Lepidoptera; family Drepanidae; genus Falcaria; species Falcaria lacertinaria. Next base: position 9,024,369 of record OX602125.1, on the reverse strand, counting down.
AACGTCTCGTATTACTATAACGTGAATGAACCATATTTTCCTCGTTGACAGAAATTGTACATGATAAAAGATTTATGTAGACATTCTGAGAAGGATATGAATCGAAATAACGATGATTTTAAGAAAAAAATGTAAGTTTTCCTCTCAAACTTCACTATGTATTAGCCGGCCACAGAACGAGAAGTATAGTTCTACCTGACTGCTCCAGCAAAGGGTTATTTTAACCAGAATGAGGTGATATGTTTTTAAGGGTCTATTTAATGGTATACTCATGACTTAAGAGATTTCAACTCTGTTTTTATACCACTAAGGTGGCATTTAATTCGGTCTGCCTGATGGTAAGTGGTTACTGTAGCCCTGGACACTTAACAGCGGTATCACTCGCGCTTTGCGGATCCTGTGGTAATTTAGACCTTCATAAGTGCCTTAACTGTTTTTTTTTTATTATTTTTTTTATTTTGGTACGTTTTTAGATCGTTTTAATTGTGGAAGTAGTATAGGTTATATGAGAATATGGCATCTGCATAATGGTACCAATTCTGTTGTTCAAAATTACTAAGCTTAACTCATTTGACAGGTCTAAAAGTCTTGCTATCCCTTTCTCACGTGCGGGGTTAAATAAGGACGGCAATATTTTTAGACCTGTCAAATTAGTTAAGTTTAGTAATGTTGAACAACAGAATTGGCACCATTTTTACGCAGATTGGGTACACGGGGGTACCTGAAGGGTTACTATAACATTTACGGTTGGTGCAATGGTCGTGTCTACAACTCGAACGGCAAAGTTTGTCATAAAACCTAGTTTGTCTTTTAGCACGACACCCTTAGTGCATGAGCCCGCCTCGCACATGGCCAATTTTTTATTTACTTGTAGTATTGTTACTTCTCAATTGATATTTCTATTATGTTTGTTTACTATACCTAAATACATAATAATACAGCCTAGGTTCGCTAAGCATTCACGTGTCAAGGACATACAGACAGACGTGATTTATGGTATCGATATAATAGCACATTTACAGCTCTATTATAGGGACCTATTATGGAATATAACTATTGGTTCGGTGATTTGTGAGTGATTAGCGGTATATTATGTTCACGACTAATCTAGAAGGTTTTTCTTAAATGCAATGTTGTCTAGGCAACTTTATAATTAGGTGTTTAATAACGCTCTATAGCTTAGAAAGAGAGGTAGGCGAATTGGGATCTCCCGTGGGTTTTCCCATTAATATTGGAGCCGCCCGACTGGGGACTGTACCTTCACCTTATAGAAGACCGCATGTACTGTTGCGTTTCTGCGAAAAGTATGGATTCCAGTGCACCACTGGGATACGCTGGGCTAGTAATAATGCTGCTAGCACCGTTAGTTCTCATCAACAACAGGGTTGGCAACTCGTTAGTGTAATCCCTGGTATTGCTAGCGGCTATAGGCTACGGTGACTGCTTACCTTCAGATGCAAAAAAACAGTTACTAGTATGGAAGGAGAAAATTGACTCCTCCTTTTGTTAAAGTCGGTTAAAATGTAGCCTATTTTACCCGGCCTATAATAACAAATCGATTGACACCTTACCTTATTCATCAAAATCTACGTACATACAGAGACTGCTATAATATTAGCCCTTCCTTTTGGCTTCGCCGCAGTCGGGTAAAAAATTATCTGTACTTGAAGTTGGTAACAACTCTTTCAACTCATTCCATCATCCCCAATTTGAAGTCTAGGACATTAAATTTAAATTAGAGAACTCTACTATTATCATTATTATTTGTTGTTATTGCCACTACAGAAATACACATTCTGTGAAAATTTCGACTTTCTACTTATGACGTTTCATGAGATACAGGGCGTTGACAGAGGGACGGACGGACGGACGGGAGGACTTATTAATAGGATATATTGACTTATTTCTCAGCTTTAGTTACAGAAGGGTCTACGTGCTGTCGTGGCGTCTCACGCCACCATCATGCTGTGACGCTGCTCCAGCATCCTGTGATGCTGCTCCAGCGTCCGACCATCGTGCTGCGGCGCTGCTCCAGCATCCAGACCTCGATGTGACATCACGCTGCTCGATCAACGCGGCGGCACCCTGATGATGGGACGTGGAAGTCCTGAAACACGTGTCGGAAGAAACCACGGCTGAGCTCACCTGGGCGCAGGCCGTTCGACCGTATCACACTCATTAAGCGGACAAAGCAAATTATAATATATTTTGTATTCTTATTAATAGGGTTCACTCCTGGTACAGAATACTGTCTGCGTTAAATAATACAGCTTATTTGTAAACATGCATTCCCAATGAAACTCTCACTAGAACGTCTCTGTCACTCTTGAGAGAGACACACACCTATTCTATTCAGCTGTTGCCGTCTAAATGCCTCTTTAGTATTCATAATAAATATTTTTTTAATTTTATTTATATCTCAACACTATTTTCCTTGAGTTTCTCTCTCTCAGATCAGTCCCTCATTCACCAAAGTTCAGTTCACTTCGTCACGGCTTCCTGGAAATTGAGGAGGTGGCTTATTTCACTTGGTCACACCAACGTGTTGGTGATCGGCCTCGAACTCTTTTGCCTTCTGTCTGCCCAAAAATGAACAGCTTTTCGATTGTCATCTCAAGGAGAGCCTTTGAATTTCAAACTGTTATAATTTTGTAACGAGTGATAAATTTTATTTAAATTATGTCTCATATACATTGATTCATAATTACAAAGTTGCAAAAGAAGTTTGCATTCCTGGAAACAGAGTAATCTGCGAAGTTCCTTTGTCCACATTTAGACTGCAATAACATTACACTAAAGTCAAAATATAGCTATTTACATTTAAGTTAACACCACAGGAACATTAAATTGCAGTAGTCAGCAAATATAATTTTATACTGATGCTGGGACGCGCGATTAACGCTATGTTTACGTTTCAAATTTATCTTTAAAGGCTTTGAGTGACAGTTTGCTTAAATTTGATATTCTACAACGCTCTAGAATACAGACTCAGTGATAGAGAATTAGTTTCTTGTCGGGTCTTCTCAAACGGTGATAAAGTAGACCTTCGTAGGTGCCGTATATGGGCCTCGTTTTGAATTAAGAACTGAAAAACTGTCATAAGGCTGTAGCAACTTTTGACCACCCTGAATTGGTTACCTTCACATCAAATAGCCTGGTAGGCAGACACCTCAACGTCTTTGAATTTCGTCTCAGGCGCATGCAGGTTTGCTCACGATGTTTTCTTTCAGCGTAAAGCTCTTGGTGTGACTTATCAATAACTCATTGGTACAGACCGTTTGGTAATTGCGTTGCTAGAATATCAGGCAACGCTTCATACCACAAGGCCACCACGGCTCTTCTAATACTTACGTTGTCAATTACCGTGGTTTGGAAGAGATTGAACTTGTTTTGTGACAGGTCAGAGAACCTAGATGTATCTACACCAAGCCGCAAAGATCCTTGAGTAGTATGAAACCTAAAATTATTTTCTGGGTAAACGGTAGTAAACATTCAGCACGTCGGTGCATCATCATAATTAGATCGTAAATGCTGCGCTTGAGACGCCATTTTGTGAGAAGATGTAGAGCCGTGCTGGATGTGACCGTAGAAAAATATTAGTTCGAAATTTTTCAAAATAAACTAATTAACATTTATGTTGTATTTTACCATTGTTCTCGTTTAAGTAATAGGTTTTTACTCGACTGCGGCCATGCCAAAAGGAGGGTTATGATTTTAGCAGCTCATGTATGTATGTTTGTATTTATGTATGTTTCTCCATAGCGCCTAAACTATTCATCCGATTTTGATGAATAATGTGTCAATCGATTCGTTATTCTGTCCCGAGTAACATAAACTACATTGTAATCGACTTCAAAAATAGGAGGTGTCAATTTTACCTTATATATCCCAATCTTAAACGATTTCATTCCTTTGTTTTAGCGGGTTTTTTTTTCGTAGTCGAATTACTGTTTTTCAAACTTTAACTTGATATATACACATCTTAATGAACTGTATTAAAAAGATGCGATACTATTTATAGTAAGACTGCATTGATAAACTTTTGCTTTCTATTTGCATGTCAGAATCTACATGTTTCATGTGAGGTATCCGACAAAAAAAAAAAAAGTTTTTCAATCTGTTTATTTTTTTAGGAGCTTTAGTTGCATATACTTTTGTCTGTAAAATACTTTTTTCTTTCTTTACATATTATAAATAGTTAAAAAACATTACCGGCAAAACCCAATACGATTCTCGATCCAAATCTAATTCAAAAGTCTCATCCAGTACTTTAAGTCGGCAACGCTTCGCAATTTTCAGCGGCATATAATATTTATTTAGAAGAGCGGTTCGTCGGCCGGGCGACGGACTAAGCTAACCTTCACCCGACTCAAGGTCTCAATGTTGGCCTGCCACCAGACTTCCTGGAACACACATCGTTAATCATAATTGTTCTTAATTTTAGCCGCACTACGTAACAGTGTCGCGTATCATAGATATCACTAGAGATTATATTTTCATTGTGGTTTAAACGTTGCCTGCTATTCCAGCGACGCATGTTCGAATTCCAAAGGTACCAATGAGTTTTTGTTACTTAAATGACTAGTCTCACCACGAGCTTTATGGTGAAGCAAAACATAGTGAGGAAATTAACACACGTCTGAGAAGAAATTCAAGGGCCTAAGAGACGGCGACGGACCAACGTAACAGATGGTGTATCTGTTACGTTGGTACCAAATTATCTTCGATGGAAAGTGGGTGTTGTAACTCCTCTGCCTACCGCTTCCGGGACACTAATGGGACGTCGTGAAGATATGAATAATATTTTCATAAGTTAGAAGTAGGGATGGGTATCGAAATTCACCCCCTAAGGGGATGAAACGGGGGTGCAAAGTCCACGTTTGGACTTTTTTTCAAAACTTTTTTAAGTTCACCCTTTGTATCGTACTTTAACCCGCATTTAACGCGAGCAAAGCAGCGGGCATAAGCTAGGCAAAATTTTAATTAAACCGAGTAGGTGTCGCAAATGTACGCATTCCCTTCAGCATAATTTATACACTTTTGACACAGAATGAAAGTTGACAATAGGCCTGCTATCCATTTGGAGCAACAATTGGCAGTGGTCGCGTGACCTTGGGCAGACCACCGCGAAGTCTCCTTGACCTAGCTGAGGTCACTGTCATTTGGCCGAAGACTTACTATGTGGCCACGAGGCTGGCGACTGGAAGCGCTTATGAAATCGCTTCAACATACTTTTACTAATCGGTATTAATTTTAGAAAAACAAAATCAAGAATTAGGTTATGCTTGCTGCATTTTGTTTATTAAAAACACTGACGTAAAAAACCAAGAACGCTGAACGGTTGTCTGTAAGGCAGCAAGATCAGCATTACCAATACTAGGTAGTCATAATTAAAGCTAATTACAGACTTTTTTTTCTAAAATCAAATATTTATAAAGTATATATAAAACCCAGTAAATGACTTCAAATCGTAATGATTATCAATAAGGTTTTTTATTGTAGCCCAAAACAACGTAAACATGCTATGTCACATGTTCATATAAAACAATTTAAAATAAAAAAAATTAACATTTCCGCAAAAACACTTTGTAAATGTCGAATGTTTTAAAAGAGACGTAGGGCGAATTGGGATCTTCCGTGGGTTTAATTAATAATGGAAACTGGGGGCCGTACCTCCGCCTTACAGAAGACCGCAGTGAAATAACACTACTTTGATGTAGTGTTGTGTTTCTGCGGTATGCAAGGTTGCCAGTGCTCCACTAGGAGACGCTGGAAGGTAATGCTGCTAGCACAGTAACTCCTTATCCACAGCAGGGTTGGCAACTCGTTAGTGATATACCCGGTATTGCTAGCGGCTATGGTGACTGCTTACCATCAGGTGGGCGGTATGCTTGTGTGCCACCTATGTTGTATATAAAAAAAGAACGTTATATCTTGTTTAGTATATTATTTTTTATTATGTAAATAATTTAATCTGTTTTGAATAAATAATATATATATATTTCAATATTCACAGTGTATTTCAAGTTGTTGCCTGTAGTGCTAGTGGCCACACGTGCAAAAAATATATTGTAAGAAAAAAATATCGGTGTTTCAGCGGTGCCTTTTGTGTGATAGCAACGTGGAAACTGTTGACAAATTACCTTCTTTTAAAAACCGCTTTAATGTGGTTAGATTTGCTTTATTTTTTTCCAAAATCAATTTAGCCAACGGTAACAATACCTCAGGTAGAACATTTTACGGATAATTCCTTATTTTCTTGCCTTAATTAATCTCGGTAGTTAGTAATTGACATATTTTTTTGCCATGAAATTAACGTATTTTTTATAGATTAGGTCCTTCAACTCAAACCTTATAAAATTACAGTTTTTAGGTTTATAATATAGCTTAATTGAATTTGACAGTCCTCTATAATTTCGTTTATTGGCTTTAGATTAAATATAACATATATTTCTGACGTTATTTCAGAGCTATACTCATCCATGAAGTGCAATCAAAATGGTAATTTAGACCTTCATACATCTTATTAGGGCTTAAACTGAATTAATTTCTTTTTGAACTTTTTTTTACTTTAAATCTTACATTTAAACTGAAGCGTGAATTTATTTAATGCAATATTTACGTTCCAGTTGTAAGTTAGTAATGATACCTATTTAAAAGAAACCTTAATCTGCCTAAGTCCTCAGTTTTCCCATTTTCACTTGGTCACAACAATTACTCGTACGACGTTTTTATCTGAACGTATCTTTGAAATTTGCGTCATAGTTTTTATCATCTGAATGCGTGCCAAAAAATTACTTGAAACTAATTGGTATTCAATAGTAGAGTAACTGATGGAATTTGCAACGCCATTTCTTGCACGTTTCATTGTGCTAGACTTATTTTAAACTATGACTGATTGATGTAGCTAAATTCGTTATATAAATTTCAAATTAATTAATTAAATTCTCCTTTTAAACACATAGATAGTTTATTGCTGAATCCTCATAATAAGGACTCAACTCGCTTACGCTATCGCTATAAGCGAGCTGAGCCCTTATTCTAAGCTTGAATCGCACGGCTAGGCACTACTGTCATGCTGAGACCAAATAAAAAGGTAGATCTCACTTTGCGAACAACGAAGTGACGTCGGTTTTTAGATATGTAGTGCATGGGCAAGGCGTAGTTACGTTGTATTCGTTGTAGGTACACTGCCAGGCGTAATTTTAACCAGCGTCACTTCGTCGCAAAGTTCCACCTTTTATATTTTGGTCTGAGCTGTCATGTGATAGCTGAGAAGGATCATTGTGATCTTAGAGACTTTCAATCTAAATCAAGCTAATTTAGTTTTTTTTTTGCTTTGATCCTGACCGCTTATTCAGTGAAATGAACATTTTGAGACCAATTCTATCAGCTGCTGGTTCCCATAGTACAAGCTTTGCTTAGTTTGGGGCCAGATGGCGCTGTGTGATAATTTCCAAGCATTAAATTATAATTTAGCCTTAGGAAATAAATGTTTAAGTATTAAAATTTATTTATTTATCTAGAAACGAATTTACATCATTGAATACTTTGATTATTTGATCTATAAAGTAAAAACTTGGCCTTCCACGGGTTCTTCCAGACACATTGCGAATGTGTATTGTAATATGTGTGATTTGTAATCAGTATTTCTATTAATTTAAATAGTAATAATTATAAAAGGAATTATTGTAAGTAGGTAGGTATATAAAGAAGACAGTTACAGACAGTACCCTACATACAACCCAAAAAAAAAACACTATGGAAAGTTAAACTATTCCTAAGTGACGTAAGCTATGTAATGCTTTCAAAACATTATGAGACATAAAAACATTTTTTCCAAGGGCATCTCGTAATTTCCAGTGATTATTTATTTAAGTTGACGTGATCGTGTCTGTCAGTCTGTTTACGAGTTGGTGTCCATTAATGATGGCTGGAGTGTATCCGAAACTGAAAAATATTCGACATAATTTTAGCTTCCAGTGCCTTACAGAAGACTGCAGTCAAATAACACTACCTTGATGTAGTGTTGTGTTTCTGCGGTGAGGTTGCCAGTGCTCCGTTGCGCCAGTATTAAGACTGCTAACACAGTGAGTCCTCATCAACAACGAAGGAAACGCGTAAGTGAGCTACCTTAGTGGTATATTTTTTTTTTTACACAGATATCTCTTTATTATTAGAATTCAATTGTTGTTACCTAACCTATTATTAACGTGTAAGTAAAACTAATAAATGTATGAAAAAATCCATAGTAATGAAATCTAATTCGATAAGGCTTTCGAAGTATTAAAAAATATTCATTTTTTTATACCACTAAGGTGCCAAACAACCATACGGCCCACCTGATGGTAAGCGGTCACCGTAGCCTATGGACGCTTGCAACACCAGGGGTATCACTCGCGCGTTGCCAACCCTAAAAATGCATGTATTTAAAATTTTAACCCATAATTTATGTACATAATCCGATATACAAATTATGTAATACATAGTTCATAGTTCATAGTGTTTAAATGGTAAATGTCGAATATTGCAGGTCAATAATAACATAATAATTAAATAGTAAAAATAATGAAAATTGCATTATTAATATATCAACAGTGTCAACTAAAAAATTCTTCCACGTCATAGAAACTCCGCTCGATCACCGCTTTAGTTTTGATTTGAAGCAGTTCATGCTATTTGCAGTTTTAATGTGTTCTGGTAGTTTATTATACACTGTTGGACCCATAATGTGACTCAGCTTGGAGGACTTCTCTTAATACTAGGTAATGGCTTCCAAATGAAGTAATAACACAAAGTAAAAGGCGTGATTATATGCATATGTACTAAAAAACTAATAGGTTCATATTTACTTATAGCTAGCCTTTAACCGACCGACTAACTGCAAGAAGTAAACCAACAAGAAAACATGTGTTAAACATGAGCAGGTCTATACTATCCGGCTCTTCCAAAGTAACATGGCGGTAGAAGTCTTTGCGGATACCAGCGGTTATAATGACTACATCACTAGTTATGTACCTAACGGTTGAAGGTTAAAGGCTAACGACCATCTCAATGATATCGTGGGCGCTCTCACTTACACGCTTGAAAATTTTATCTTTTGAACCTTTTAATAAGGTTCCAAAAGGATATTCCTATTAAACGAACTGCTATTGCTAAGCCGTGCGTGATGTTTTCCAAGCTGAAAGAAAGTAAGAAGGAAATATTCTTTCTTTCTTTCTTTAATAAATTTAAATAGCGTACTCGAGGCTCTGCTCCTTACAATTACGAACACAACAAAAAAATTTTGTAATTTTATGGCTATTATTATACTAATCTCTTGTGGAAATATATTTTTGTATAGAGAGAAATATAATTATATAGATACTACATTCCTTTTGCGCCGATATCATCCACCTGGAGTTAGTTTCAAATATTTAATCATTAGTCCTTTTGCACTATACATAAAATCATAATGATTTGACATAAAATGTATTAATTAATTAAATTAAAATCAGTTTAAAAATTAAAGAAACGTTAAATTAATAAGGTATACCAAGGATATCATTTTACTCCAGTATTTAGTGTTCTTGTAAATAATATTATTAGCTAAATACGAAGACATATTGAGAATGTTAGTCAAATTGTTTCTCAAACGACACTATTTAAAACACACCTGGCGGCCGCAAGCTGTGTTCGTGAACAGGAACACGTCCCAAATTACATGATTACCGTTCAGACGTGTAACCAAATTACAACTTTTTAATATTCAGAAGTTTCACGCCAATCTTCCACTAGCTCGCGTGAGCCGCGTCCGATGTGCAAATATTTACACGGACGCTACAGCTGAGGTCAATTTTACTCTTAAACATCTCTCAAGAGCCTTAAAAGCCACCGTACTGACAACTCAAAATATACTCTAACTCTTTTCGACACAATCTAAATTTGAGACTCCAGAGCACAGTCGTAAAACTAAAGTCTGGTCGATCACGACAAGTCAAATTGTACATTAAACCAAACAGCCATAAAGTTTATTTCAGTTCGCGATGATTGTTCAAAACTGCTCATAAACTAAAGTCAGATGTTCCATTCACCATTCATTTTAATTTCCACCTTGTCAAGGACAAGTTAAAGTTTATTTTGGAGTGCAAATTATAGTTTTGCCAAGTGCACTGCACTTTGTGGTTGCCACGATGCGCTATGGAACAGACTGATTTATGGTTCTAATAAATATATGGGTGTTTAATGTTGAGATTATCTCTAGTAAGCAATAAAGGACGATGTCCGTAAAATAATCACAAGTCACTTGTGCTAATAATGTGTTAAGAAGAAATAGTTGAGAATTACTTACGATTTGCAAGATCAATAAAGATCGTTATGTTCATAAACGAAGTGATTTTATGTAGTTGTAATAACTTGCGTTTGAATTTTAAAAAGATGAAGGGCGAATTGGTATCTCCCGTGGGATTTCCTTTTAATTGGAGCCGCCCGGCTGGCGACGTACTTACTACAAACACCAAATAACCCTCTTTTGTGTGTGTGTTTCTGCGGTAAGTAAGGTTGCCAGTGCTCCACCAAGATGTGCTGTGCCAGTAGGCTTGATCAACAAGATGGTGTGCAACGCGTTAGTGATACCCCCGGTATTGCTAGCGGCTATAGGCTACGGTGACTTCTTACCATCGTTGGCCGTACGTGTACCACCTTAGTGGTATAAAAAACAGTACATAAAATACATTAAAATAATTAAAATAGGTTGATTTTAATAGTATCTTTGTGCGGTGTTTGCGTCTTAAAAATACGAACATAGTATTATCACGGCAAGTACCTCACGTGGTAGGCAGAGTATATAGCTTCATGGAGGATGTACTATTATTGAGTTTTTTTCTCCATCGAAAATATTATAGAATGAGGTAATGCATCAAGAAATAAATAAATCAATTAGCCTAAAAATATTATAGAATGAGGTAATGCATCAAGAAATAAATAAATCAATTAGCATAAAAATACAATAGAATGAGGTAATGCATCAAGAAATAAATAAATCAATTAGCATAAAAATATTATAGAATGAGGTAATGCATCAAGAAATAAATAAATCAATTAGCATAAAAATATTCACACAGCACGTGTGTACCCTTCATCTATACTAATATTATAAATAGGAAAAGAAGGAAAGAATTGTAGTTTTGTTAGTACTTACCTACAAAAATTATTGACAGACAGACAGATAGACAAACACACAGACGGACAACAAAGTGATCCCATAAGGGTTATTTTTACCATTTATGTTAGGGATCCCTAAAAAGCATTGAAAATTCAACCATTTACCTATTAGAGCTCAAAAGTAGATAACTTTTGCTTAGTTATACGATTCCATATTGGATTCGGTGGCTAAAAAGCGAGCAAATATTAAGATAATTTAAGCTCGTCACGCTGTGCCCTTGCATGCATCTGGACGCTTCCAAGGTGAGTTCAGAATCACATGCCGCTTACTGTAAACCATCGGTAAGCATAATAAACATGCAGCCGTTTAAGACTTGTAATTATCGTGTTATTTTCGTAAAAGGTCTACAACCCCTGCTAATTTTGTTGCTCACGAATTTGATACTTTGCTGCCTACACTGAAAGGGTGACAGAAATCTATATCATGATTGTTTCATCTCAAGCGGATTGAAAATGTTTTTATATGTTTTATAAATCATTGATTTTTCTATTTTATTTCAAAACATATAGGATAGCTGTTTCCCCGCGACTTCACCCGCTTATCAATATAATAAATAGCCTATGTTACTCAGTGATAATGTAGCTTTCTAACGGTGAAATATTTGTTTTAATTCGGTCCAGTAGTTTTAGAGCCTATTCAATAGAAACATACAACACACACACAAAAATACAAATCTTTCCTCTTTATAATATTAGTAAAGATATTTTTTTTAATAAACTTGATCGTGTCAATAAAATACACACTCTGTATAATTAAACCTAATAATTAATTTCTTCAAGTCTTAAGTTATGACTTGACGTGACGATATCTTTGAGTTATTTTGCAACTTTCGTAAATTCTAAAACTAAAAAATTAACTTGGTGGGAATAGAGGCAACGATATCAGAGTATATTTTTCCTCAAGTCGATTATCTCTTGTTCTGAGTAACAATAATTCAACGTACAGTCAGCCACAAAAAATGACAGAACATTTATCTGTTCCACCACGGCTGAAAACGGCTGAAGCCGACCGGAAGTGGATCATTAGTACGTAGATTCTTGACGTTTTGGTGGGCAGCCAACATGACGCGTCTATTTCTGTTATATATATAATAAAAATAATAGTCCATACCTATTTCGTGTTACACCACAGAATAATTACTACGTATGTCTTATTTGCTAATTCGTCGTATTTCAACTTTCTATCTGTGACGAAATATTTTTTTGTACTAACAAAACGTAAACGGGGGTCAAAATCACCCGGTTAAAATTAATAAATCGATGGACATAATTACACATCACAATTTGGTTCCAAAGTATCAACACCAAATAAATACTTTTTATACCACTAAGGTGGCAAACAAGAATGCGGCCCGCTTCATGGTTACCGGTTACCGTAGCTTATGGAAGCTTACAACACGCACGTTGCCGACTTAATACATTTTTATCCGACTACGGTGAAGCCAAAAGGAAGGGTTATGATTTTAGCAGTCCCTGTATGTATGTTCCTCCGTAGCGCCTAAACTATTCATCGGATTTTCGGATGAATGATCGTTTCGTTATTAAGGCCTGGGTAACATAGGCTACATTTTAGCTGACTTCAAGAAAAGGAGGACGGGATTTTACCTTGTAAATACCGATTTTAGCCGATTTCATTCCTTTTTTTAGCGTTTTTTAGTCATGTAACAAACACCCAGACACCCGGCCAACGTAATTTTTTATAAGAATTTTTTTTGCTCAGCCGAGAATTGAACTCGGAACGCCCAGCGTATCACCAGGTCTCAGTCACTAGACCAACAACGGTGTCGACAACTAAGACAACACAAATGTACGGCAAGTGCAAGTTTAAAAATAGAGCCGGTAGTTAATTTTAGTACCAGCACTTGGTGTTCAATTAATGTCAATTAAAGAGAGCGTCTTCCTCGAACACGACCGACAAAGTCGACACGAGTACTTTGACCAATGGTTAACGTAGTCCTGACAATCATCCTGGAGTAAAGCCCAGTGTTGGTCATCAAAACCATAATAACTTAGTCTCTAGAAATGAAGAAATTTTGCCGAAAACACAGTGAAATTTTAAAAACGGCCTTCTTATAAATCTTTGTATTTATGTTACGTAGGTGGCAAGCGGACTGTCTGCCTGATGGTGAGCGGTCATCGTAGACTTTTGGGTTTGCAATACCAGAAAAACATATTATTGACGAACTCTGAAATCCTTACCTTATTAATACAATTTAATATCTAAGATTATTTAATTGCAATATTCATGATGAGATGAGATCCCATATCTCCCTGCCTCTCGTCATATAGCTGACTAGTTCGGTATACATAAAATTACAAACAAATCCACAAATTTCAAAGCACTCACTAAATTTGTTACGCAGTTCTTTATTTCTGAAGTGTTATGTCATGCACTTCATTAGAACCCGAACTCTCATCATTATTTCTAGGACATTTTAAAACGTGTATTATCTAAGAAATTACTGGAAACTGCGAGCTTACTCTGGCTCGGAGCCCAATAGATTTCCAATTAGTTAAATGCGACACAAATTTTGGAATACTAAGAAAACTAGCTGAAAAATGTGTGTATTTAACACTGTATACGATTTTTACAAAATAGTCAGATTTAATACCCCCTCCGCTGCAAATTGACCGAAACATTATCTATCATGCATTTCGAGCTGAGTAGATAGCAATGCTGATCCTCAAATAGAGATATCTTCTGACCGGCTGACACGAGACTTTAAAAACCTGACCCCAAGCACCTCCTGCCCCAAGGACCCAGAGTTTGCCCACCAAAATTCCGTAACGTGGCCTAGAACAAGATAAATATAAGTCTGGCATTTAAGCCATCCCTGCTAAGCAGCATCTTAGAACTACATAAGGCACTAATCACCAATAAAACTTACGACTTTGTATTTTTTTATACCACAAAGGTGACACACAAGCATGCAGCCTACCTGATGGTAAGCAGTTACCGGAGCCTATACTATAGCTATTAGCAATACCAGCTAATATCACTAACGAGTTGCCAACCCTGTTGTTGATGAGGACTCACTGTGCAGCATTACTACTAGCCCAGCGTACCCTCGTGGAGCACTGGCAACCTTAATTACCGCAGAAACAGAACACCTCATCAAATTTAGCGTTATTTGACTGCGGTCTTCTGTAAGGGCTCCAATTTCAATGAAAATACTCTACGGTATTTTTTTGGTACAGAGAGTAAATATCTCCTTAGCTTTATTCAATAGGAAGCTTAACCCAGCATTACTCCTCTCATGTCCACACGAGTGTTAGCTAAGTCCGGTGCAACGTATTGTGTATAGTTTGATGTGATTTATTTTACGACCGATGAATTCATGAGTAGATCTAACGTGGTGGATTATCGGATGTGTGTTAAGTACTTTATATTAGTCATAAAGTTTTTATTCGGAGCTTATGAAACGTTTGAAATTTATCATAGCTTGCTTTTTAGGGTTTTGTTGAGGATACAAATGAATAATTGTTTGAGGAACGAGAGTAGCTCATCGTCTCTTTAGCACGTTCTTGCATCTAGTAAAAGACTAATACAACAAGCTAGTATTTTCAAATGCGTGGTGAAAATGTTAGGTGTTTTAAAGCTACGTGTACCCTATCCAATAAAATAACCGGTATTCCACAGAATAGTTATTTTACAGGTGTTCTCAGGAAACTTAAATAGCAAAAGCGAAAATCCGGGAATCAGTCTTGAATAGACACGATCTAAGTGAAAACATAAACAAAGGTATTGCACTGACATTTTAACTATTACCTGGTCTTTCAAATAATTATCTGATGCGTGAGAAATGTTTACTATACTATTGTAAATGAATGCTGTTGGAATTTGTAAGCTATCACATCTTTATAATATATTATTCCTAAATCTATTGATCTTTATGATTCTAAGAAGTATCTAAACCCATAATCGTAATAATTTGTTTTACTATGCTTTGCCTCATGTACCATTCTCACCCACATTGTTTGTTGGTTCAACGTCAGTGTGATCTTTGTTTACAAAATTTATTCAACGTAAGGACTTCCGTTTTATAGTTTACTAAGAAAGATTAACAAGCATCCATCCATCCATACTCACAAACTTTCGCATTAATAATATCACGAGGATTATTGCTTTTACGTGATGAAACGGAGTAGGCAATGGTTAATTGAAGAATAGATCTTACTCATTCAAACATCTCAGATGAATATTTTAATAACTTGATAATGTAAGGCCGATTTAAATAAATGACAGGACATTTGTTTGGTATATAGCACCGGCTACGCGCGAGTTATACCCCTGGTGTTGCAAGCGTCCATAGGCTACGGTGACCGCTTACCATCAGGTCTAAAAAAAACGGAGCTTACCACGCTTACGCTACACTACATAACCCGATGTGGACGAAGACGCGGACCAAAGCTAGTAAGTAATACAGACCGATTTCAAGGCAACTCTGTGACATCCGTCGTATCTAAACATAAGCCTTGACCGAGTACAAGGGTCGATGACCCTGCGCCCGCGCATCGGTCGCGATAGACGCAATGAACTGAATTACGCGAGAGTACGATTTACGACGTTTTTTATTTACACCATAGCATCGCCGTACTAGCGCGTATGCTCTGTTTTCCTACTAGCCCCGTACACATGTAAATTGTGAAGCTAAACTTTATTAGTGTTTTGGGAGTTAAAATTAGGCACTTATTGTGTTTTCTTGTGAAAATCTGAATGAAAGAGCCGGACGTTAATCTATGAATGAGCCAAAATCTTTTTGAGAACGAAATAATAATAATAATGCTTGGACATTATCACACAGCGCCGTCTGGCCCCAAACTTAGCAAAGCTTGTACTATGGGAACCAGCAGCTGATATAATACTTATATACTTTTTTTTTAAAAACATACACTAATTCATATCAAACACCCGGACGCAAGGCATATTTGTCACATAAATGTTGACCCGGCGGGAATCTAACCCGCGACCTCTAGCGTAGCAGTCAGGTGTACTAACCACTTGACCAGCGGTTTAGTCTATATAAATGATAGTTAGGTGAGTTTCGTACTCGTTAAGACAGTAAAGCAAATCCGCCAAGTGCGATTTGGACTCGTGCACTGAGGGTTCCTTACTAAATACACATAAGGACAACTTAAATTTGCCGTTCGATCCCAAGACACGGCTATTGCATTAACCGCAATTATTTTATATTGTGCAATTTTTGCTCGGTCTTAATAATGGCAACAAGTAGATGCTTGAAAAGTTTTTTTTTGTTTTTTTTTTTTGGGAGGTAAATAACAATACTACAACGCGTAT
The DNA here is from genome assembly GCA_951449985.1 of Falcaria lacertinaria. Taxonomy (NCBI): domain Eukaryota; kingdom Metazoa; phylum Arthropoda; class Insecta; order Lepidoptera; family Drepanidae; genus Falcaria; species Falcaria lacertinaria. Next base: position 9,007,868 of record OX602125.1, on the reverse strand, counting down.
AAGACCGTTTTCATGTTCACAGGTTTTGTATTTCTTTTATATTCCACTAAGGTGGCACACAAGCATACGGCCCACCTGATGGTAAGCAGTCACCGTAGCCTATAGCCGCTAGCAATACCAGCGGTATCACTAACGGGTTGCCAACCATGTTGTTGATGAGGACTCACTGTGCTAACAGCATTACCAGCCCAGCGTATTCTCTACACTACATGAAAGTAGTGCTATTTCACTGCGATCTTCTGTAAGGTGGAGGTACAGTTCCCAATCGGGCGACTCCAATGTTAATGGGAAAACCCACAGGATATCCCAATTCGCCCTACCTCTCTAAATAGTTATATGCCAATACACATGAGATTAAATTAAAGAAGTAGGATAGGATATATATGGGACAAACTAAAACTAAAAGAAAAAAAAACTAACTTAATATAAAAAATAAAAAACTTGTCGCAAAACGTTGTCACGCGGGAGGTTGCCAAGAAGACTGGCAGCATCGCCCCGCTGTATGGCAATGCTGATCCTTTGCGCAAAATAGGTTCCAGCCTTCTTGTCACCGGAGGCCTCAATCAAACGTCGTGAGACCTCCTTGTACAGCAGATGAGCCTCTGGACCCCATGGCCCCAGGGTCTCCACCGCAAACACAGCAAATATGTAGCCCCTTCCGAGGCACACATATTTGCGGCGTTTGAGGCTCTCCTGTTGTACAGCAATGTAAGTGTACGTAAATTGACATTAAAGAAACTAAAAAGTGGAAAGTAACATGATGATTCTGTCACGCTCTACGATTCTATAACAACACACGATTACATTCGAATCCCGTACGTAATCGGTTAGAAATTACGCCGAACACTGAGACCTAAGCAAGAATGACTTGCTACTTAGTATTCGCATCGCTTTCGGCTTTTTTGTATGGGAATATGAACAGCGCTGCGCCAGCATGAACAAAAATTCGTATGAAAATGGTCACATTTTGCGGGTTATGGATTCGAATAGGTAGTCGAAAGTTGGTCTTTGCTAAGGGTACTGTATTCGTACTGTCATTAATATTCAGTATGTAAAATATTAATATCACCATTCGCATAATATCACTGGATTCTCCGGGGACCGCGCATTATAAAAGTACTAGCTTCTGTCCGAGTTGTGCTTAGAATCTCAGAGGAACCTAATTTTTTCCCGGGATTAAGAGCATCATAATGTGTTAATCCAGGCTATAAACGATCTATGTTATAAATTTCATCTAAATCCGTTGAGTATTTTTTGCGTGAAAGCGTAACAAACATCTATCCATCCATCCATCCATACTCACAAACTTTCGCATTTATATCCTTCATTTATACTTATATTTATCTACTATTTTCAAATTATCAAAACTATGGTGTCGATTCTGTTGTTCAAAATTACTTAACTTAACTAATTTGACAGGTCTAAAAGTCTTGCTATCCCTTTCTCATGTGCTGGGTTAAATAAGGATGGCAATATTTTTAGACCTGTCAAATAAGTTAAGTTTAGTAATTTTGACATCAGAATTGGCACCATTATCAACGTATTTAACTATTTTGCCCTTGGTGTCGACTCTATTGTACGAACTCATTAAACTGAACTAATTTGATAGGACTTAAAGTATTGCCATCCCTATTGAGTCCCGCACATGAGAAAGGGATACCAAGACTTTTAGTCCTGTCAAATTAGTTTAGTTTTGTGATTTTACTACAAAATAATCGACATCATTGCCTATTTATATAAATAATAGTGTTAGGCAAATGGTTTTACGCAATAAAACCGCAGATTAATAATCAGATCAACGACCTATAAGGCATGCCTACATTGGAACGACACAAAAAAGATAAGAGAAATATATGAAATCACCAGTCAGAATAATAAAGTTATATAGGTACATTTTAGTGGCGCGAGCGATTGTACGAATTGGAATATTATTTAGGACGGAAGGTTGGATGGTAAATTACTAGTGAATTATTCTTGAGCAACTATGTACAGTCGCGCGCGAAATGCTTTAGACTCTTTTCACTTTATTTTTTGAGACTCAGAATATAGCTGATTATTTTAAGGAAAAATTGAACTGCTAATTTCGTTTACATATAAGCGTCACGCCAAGTCTCTCATGGAGTGGGCAGAGTGTGGACATTTGCTTATTTTACATTCATAACTTCATATAAGCCCGCTGGTGGCGAGTACTTTACTATCCATCATTGAAAAATTGTTAATTAAATCTATAAAGTATGATTTTGACCATCCCCGGTTTCTGTTTTATATATTTTTGTCAGTCTTTCATTACCCATTCCTCCTATACGTCCAAAACAACGTAGAATTCCTTTTTTCATCTTTAAAACATTTTTTGTATTAGTTTAAATGAGATTTAACCAATACGAAAGATTTTTCACGAGCAAAATCTTAACGATTTCGAGTTAAACTCTAGAAGCGTTGACAGAGTAATCAAAAACCTTATAAAATAAGTCCCTTATCAGATGGTATATTTAAATTTAATGCAACATTACCAGCCCTACATTCCGCGTCTAAATCCAAAACCCGTGTCACCGCGACGTTAAACAATTCCAAAATTGTCAGCGAATTCATACACGAGACCTCTTCACCATGGTTGAACATAACAAGTACATTTTCCGCAGTATAATTCCTACCTAATTACACACCCACCCTACTCCACTTATAACTTACCCTTTCCTTCGCTTATATCTTGCCCTTTAATTAACGTAAAACGGGGAGTAAACTGATTTCACTGCGATGAATTATTTCATTTCGGTTGCAAGGACTGTATACAATTGCTTTTGCTAATCTTATTACTTTGCGTTGAGAATTTTCGATTATTGTACCCCGGCTTTTATCCTTAAAACTTGGTACAGGTATTTCATTTCACCATGGCACGTAACGATACTTTTCGCGAGGGGTTTTTATTTTTTTTAGGGTACTGTTTGTAGTAATGTGTACATCTTAAATAGATAAAAAAAATGTGCCTTTTTTCTATGGTGTATTTGGCATATGAATTCATAGCTAAAACAGAACACTGTCTGTCGGGACAGCTAGAATATATTTATTCTGCAATGAAATATCGCGTAAAATGAACCTAGTTTATATAAATCATCGAATTACACAAACATCCATTTGCCACCATATAAAACTAATCGTACCGGTTCTTCTCAGGTGGCTTTTTTTCCGAACCGGTGGTAATTTAGACCTTCATCAAGAGCCTTATTAGGGCCTAAACTGAATAAATGATTTTGGTTTTGAATCAAAACCAAACACTTACAACGGAGGACGCAGTATTTTAATATTAAAAATGTATAAGTAATAAGGTAATTAGTTAAAATTGGTTACACCGTATTTCAATGGTGCAGTAAAACTTTCACACCAACGGAAATATAGCCTTTAGGGCCCATAGTCGCGTCCTGGGTACATATTTGTGGTGTGTGCGGTTGAAACTCTAGGACCTTGGGGTCCGGATGCTCACAAGCTATTAAGGAAGTTGAACTCCGCTTTGTGTAAGTCTCTGAGATGGTGATCCAGATTTTTATAGCTTTGAACGGCTCGCGACCCGTATACCCACTGGCTTCACCCAGTGGTGGATGCACGGTTGATCGTGTGCATCAAGGCTGGAACTAATTTTTAAAATGTTGATAAATTTAAATCGAAACGTCGTTTGATGAAAACTAATATAATGACAATTGTTTCAAAAAAGTAACGTAGTTTGTCAAAAAAATCATCAACGCGTGTCCTATTGGTTAAAAGCTGCATGGATGTATTTATTATTCGACTATCTCTTAACGTATAACTCGTATTACGACTATAATTTGTGTAAATTCCTAGAGTGAAAATATATATTTGCCAACAAGTCGAGTACCATAAGTCAAGGGGTGACTAAGCTGCTAGGAATCACGAATTTCTTATTAAATTTAAATTTAATAAGAAATTACTAAAATATATTTAAGCATTCTCTTAACTGTATAGTACCAATAAACAAGCTTTGTATATTTCGAGACCAGACGGCGCCGTGTATTATATATTTTAAGGCCCGAATAAACAACTAAGTTCTATTGATTAAGTCCTAAATAAATAAATTTACGCTGAACACTTTTCCACGCGTCTATCCTCGGCACAAATCTGTGGCTGGGATATTTAAATTAAGTGTAATGACAGTCATCAGCGACCACATCTCGTTTGGTTCATTTGAGAAATTGTATTACATTGTTCAGAATAATAAAGTATTGTATAACATGTATACAATTATGTAAAACTAGCTGACACCCGCAGCTTTGTCCACGTCGTTCTATACCTAATTATGTAAGAAGATCACTGACTAAGCTGACTCAACGCCCAATTTGGACAAAATAATATGTTCCTAGAAAACCACATGTCTACCACAAACGCTACCCATAAAAGTCTGAACCTCTCAATATTCTGATTATTTCTGATAGATGTATTACGGAAGTTATTTTATCACCGCACAGGAGACAATGTTAATAAATCAATATTCAAGCTCCGTATGGATTGCGCAGTAAAGAGACACACGAAAAGGGTACCGTAAATATTTGCCAAAGAAACAATATTATTTTCGTTCGCAGTAGCGGAGACCGTGCAATTTGTTGGCGATACGGGTCCGACGACTATAGACTATTAGACGGCGCGCAGAGAGACTGCCGCGCTCAATATTACCTATACCTAATTAGTTTTTATCTATTACCTATTTCACCTCCACTTTCGCTGATTCGTGGAGATTAAAAATAAAAGTAACATAACCGTGCAAAGCGGAAACCCCAACTGTATTTTTTTTATACAACTAATGTGGCACACAAGCATACGACCCACCCGATGGTAAGTCACCGTAGCCTTTAGGCACTAGCCTATCATCATAGCCTATATGCATTACCATTTAAAAACATAATAAGAATATCAAAGTATTACAAACATAAAAATATGTTTCCTTAGCGGTTAGATTTTTGCATATGCATTATCATTTAGCATTTTACGCACGGCCAGTGAAAGCCATATAAGTTAAATACCCGCAAATCACAAATTAATTATACATAAAACCTTCCTCTTGAATCACTCTATCTAAATATATATATAAAACTCAAAGGTGACAGACTGACATAGTGATCTATCAACGCACAGCCCAAACCACTGGACGAATCGGGCTGAAATTTGGCATGCAGGTAGATGTTATGACGCAGGCATCCGCTAAGAAAGGATTTTGTTAAATTATATCCCCAAGGGTGTAAAATAGGGGTTGAAAGTTTGTATGAAAATCCGTCGTTTATAAACGCATGAAAACTGGTATTTGGCCTTTCAGTTAAAAATAAATAAATACGTTTCAGGATTTTTGGAAATTCCACTTCTAAGAGGGTGAAATACGGGATGAAAGTTTGAATGAAACTCCGACATTTTTGAAGTTAAACGCATGAAAATTGGTTTTTGACCTTTCAGTTAACAATAAATAAATACGTATTTCAGGATTATTGGAAATTCCACCCCTAAGGCATAAAATAAGGGGTGAAAGTTTGTATGAAAAACCGTCATTTCTGAAGTTAAATCTATTAAAATAGGTAGAAGTGGGCAAAAGCTATCATTTTGGATTTTAGATATAGGTACATGTTGACTTATTTACCACGCGTGCGAAGCCGCGGGAAAAATCTAGTCTATTATAAAAACCACATCAAAATCCGTTGCGTAAGTTCAAGAATTTAAGCATACATAGGGACAGATAGACAGACAGACACGGGAAGCGACTTTCATTTATACTATATAGTGATATAAATACACATCAACAAGTCAAGTCTCTCACGGGGTAGGCAGAGAGCGCTATTTCCCTCTTGACTGACAAGCCTCTTTCGTTTCGTTTACATTCATCAATAGTTTCAAGCACACTTTACCTTAAGTGGGTAACATTGTTTATTAGTAGGCACCAACGAACGTTCCCTTCTACACATCCATCAGCTACTCTGTGGCCATTTGTCAACAACTCAGGTCACGTAGGCTCCGACCGACCACCGTAAGCTCGGTTAGAGCGATGCATAAAAACTAAGCTTTGCTTTCAACTTTGAAATTCAAATGCAAAATATATTGATGCTGCTAACCAATACGTCTAGAATTCGGTTGGTTTTTAGTTTTGAGATAAGTGCAGATTCAGATGAGGAGTAAAGCTTGAATCTGATGAGTTTGTTTGAACAAGTCATAGGAATGATGATGGTAAGCGTATTTCGGTAGATCTGGTGCAACCGGGTACTTTAACTGGCTTCTTAAAATTATCTAGCACTGTAGATAAAATATCTGACCCAAACCAGAATCTATGGAAAGTGCCAAGAATGTTGGCAGCATTGCCACGCTGGATAGCAATGCTGACTGTGTAAGAGAGATATATTCCAGCTTGTCACGAGAGGCCTCAATCACCCGACGTGAGACCTCCTTAAAAAGCTGAGGAGTATTGAGTTTATTCATTAAATAAAAACTACATATTTTCGGCTACCGATACAGAATACTCGATGGGATTTACCAATATTTAAGAGAAAAGTATTCTGATTGACATGTGACAAGGAAAACCGTCATCAAACTAGATACCTACTCGTAGATCCGTTATCTTCTGACAAGACAGACACGAAGGCCAAGGATACTCGTAAATTACGACCTTATGTATGTATATGTTGAAGAATTCTTATGTACGTCTGTAATAATAAATTAAAAATATGAAAATGTACACCGATTGTTCTCAGAAGACTACGTACCGATTTCTGTGACATCGGTACTGTAATGTTAGTTGTGGCACAATTTTAGGAAATCAACCTTCTAACAATATTACGATCGTTTACATTGTACTCCTTTCATCCTCAATTACGACGATAAGGTCTACTTTCCTTATTCCGTGATAGTGTTAAGCGTAATTTGTAATACTATTTCTGAATAAAACACTGTGAGATCTAAAAATATTTCCTTAAAATTGGCAAAGCCAAGCGGAAAATCATTGGGTGCAAATGTACACCCGGCGTAAAAGATGTTCTCCAAAAACTTGGTCGTAGCCTCGTAAATTCTCATTACTACACTGTGAAGGGGAAAAATATACTTATTTGGAACAATGTACAGCTTTATAAATATATCATTGTAATAATTGAGATTAAGACTTTCAGTTGTCCTCGTCTGTTTTCGTGTTGCGAGCTGAAATTATTACAACTTCAAGATCAAAATGCTACCATTATTTATCTTATTTTCACAGTTGATCTTCTGTTTTCTGATCTAAGTTTGGCATGCTAATCCTCATGTTATAAGCTGGAGAGTGATTCGTGCAGGTTTTTCTTTCTTCTTAATTTTGCTACTGCACCATAAAAACGAAAAGATACGACACACATGCAAGAAACTGGAAAACCAATAAAGTATATTTTAAGCTTTGAATTACATGTTAGCTAATTCAATGATGGTAAATAATCCCAACTACATGAGAGTTGAATTGATCAAAAGTTTCTACTGTCACCACAGTGTCTGCTTCAGGAACTCGTAACAGAGGCAACACAATATAACAAGGCTATTAGGATTTCGCTGCGATCTTCTGTAAGGTTGACGTTTTGCCCCCATTGGGAAGTACCGTTTTGCTCGATCCCGTTGAGCCCTTCCACACTTAAATAAGAATTATGAAAATAACACTGGGATTGACCTGAATAATGTGCAGTTTGTTGCCAAACACAGGTTACGTGGTTTAAGAAAATGTAAACATCATATATTTATCTACAGAACCAATTGACCTGATCTGAATTGCGTCGACAAATTATGTTTAAAAAATTCTGCTGTTAATCTGTTCCATTTTAGGATTCCCTACCTCAAAGTAGTTTGATCGATGCATATGACTTGCTCCTGAAGCTATATCGTCATCGCCAATTAGTAAACCATTCATTTTAGTACAGTTTAGACACACTTAGGAATAAAAAGCAGATTTTTAATTAACCCTATTACACCCAAATACATGTCGTAAATTAGTTGACTGTTGTTGGTTAACTAACAAATCCTACTTATAATAGTTCTGATAACTTTTCTTATAACTCTGTATGTACTGTTAACATGAGCAGCTCATATATATTAAGAATATTTATTAACCGATAACCTAAAAAGACCACTTTCTAGAACTCTGACCTAAATATTTGACTTTGACATCAGCGATCCAAAAACATTACCTTGGGGAACTCCGCACGACATATGTGCATTCGCCCGCGAAAAACGTCAGTTTGGCCATATTTTTCGCGAATATACAGATTTATTTCTGCTCTAGTTTATAAGACCTCGGTCATTGTGCAATAGGATTCAGAGAAAATGTGCCGAAGAGATTAAATTGTCACCATTAACTGTGTACAAACGTAGCGAATGCGTGATGTGAATTTGCAATAAATTTGTGTTAATGTCCGCAAATGCTTGATAGAGTTACTTGGACAATTTCTCTGACAGTATTATATCTATAATTTACCAAATGTTATTGTGATAACATGTTTGTACTCTGTTATTTATTTTTATGTTACAAGGTCAAGGAGAGCCGAATATTTCATGAAATCCTTCTAGATTCAGGTAATGCAGAATACTACGTATAATCGGTGTCTCTATTGTTTAGTGCTTTAATAATTGTAGTCATGAAAAAATTAACTATGCATCAATACTATCTGAATCTACATTTTGAAATCCAAAATAGGTTTTTTTCTTGAGCTACGAGTAATCTAATAAGATATTGAGTGACGTCAGAAATAGCAATCACACAGTAACCTTATAATAACAGTACGTTTAATCTATGTTATCTTCGCTTCACTTATTAAATTCAGGTTTCGCATGACAACTGAAATGAAACTAACCGAGCTTTATATTATATGCCCCCTCTTTATTATGTTCGCACAATTGTTTAAATAATTTCAGACTCTGTTCAATAGGCATAAGGCTATTTTTAGATTGGCACGTTAGCAGCCCTATAATAACAGCCTATTTCCATCGATAATTGCAACAGGCCCGTCAAGTGTGCTTTTTCCCTCGCTTAGGCTGAATGCACGGCAAATGTATTTATGACATTCGCTTCGATAGCACGCTAGAAATTTTGATTTGAATTTTTTAGCACGTCGGAAATTTATCCTCAAAGTTAATCTAATATCGGTTTAAACGGTCGATGGTTGTTGTGAGTAAAATTCCAGTGCTCCACGAGGATACACTGTGCTAGTAATGCTGTTAGCACAGTGAGTCCTCATCAACAGGGTTGGCAACGAGTTAGTGATACCCCTGGTATTGCTAGCGGCTATAGGCTACGGTGACTGTTTACCATCAGGTGCGCCGTACGCTTGGGTGCCATCTTTGTGGTATTAAAAAAATAATGATAAGTGCGTAATGATAGACTACAACATTGATAATGTACCCTTGAATTATAAGCGATCTAGAGAAACGGACGCATGCCACCGTGAAAGATTTCATACGAGTCCTCGGCGTATGCTTTCCTTGTCTATACTAATATTATAAAGAGGAACGTTTTTTTTTGTGTGTATGTTTGTATTGAATAGGCTCCGAAAACTACTGGACCGATTTTAAAAAATATTTCACCGTAAGAAAGCTACATTATCATTGAGTAACATAGGCTATATATTATACTAGCTGCCCGGCTTCGTACGGGCAGACAAATTATTTGATGAATGTCTACCCGTACGAAGCCGGGGCGGGCCGCTAGTAAATAAATAAAGTAAATCACTATGCAGTTAAATCAGTGAATATTTAAGTTAGATCGTACTGCTAGAGCCATTACAGACGAATTCTTTTTGATGGGCCTAACAACTTAATTGTGTCTGATGGCTACGGTTTAAGTTACAAGCTGTTGTCGTCATTCAAAATTTAACTTTTTAAGAAATGTCTTTCTGCGAACAAACCGTGAAGTTAAGATGATTATAAAAGATACATTCGTGAATGCTGAAGGAACTTCATCGCCATCCTGCGTTCTCAATGCCTCCCCCAAGACTTCGAAAACCAGTTACTTAAATGCCATTAGTATATATTATTATATATGTATTAATGTCTTCAATTGTATGTATATAATGCAATCAGTAGTTCTCAAGAACCGGATAACTTACACAATACTACATAATAAAGTGGTAGTTCGAGAGATTATTTAGAAAGATCTTGTGTATAAATGTGGTTTACTCAACCATACAGGCGTCAGGTAGACCAAAAATAAGATGGATGGACTGTGTGAAAGATGTCATCGCCAGATAGGAAGTGAATACAGAGATGACGGCTGATTAAGAAGGATGAAATACATATTGCGCCGATACTAAATAACATGGGATAAATGCAGGAGAATGATGATGATAAGTTTTCGAAAGATGTACTTTTGTAACAGTACTTATAACACAAAGTATCTGCCATTTCCATTTTACACGGAAAATCGGTAACCAGGATTAAATCAGTTGCCATTCGGATTCTGGCGTCTTGAGATTGCCTAAGATAGTAATTGACAACTAGGACAGACAAGTTTTATAATGATGCAAATTCTGTTGTACGAAATGATTTAACTAAACTAATTTGACAGGTCTAAAAGTATTGCCATCCTCATTTAACCCTGCGCATGAGAAAGGGATAGTAAGACTTTTAAAATTATCAAATTGTTTTACATTAGTAATTTTGAACAACAAGAATCAATACCAATATCTAAGTCACTAACGTTATCTCGATAATAAGTCTATAACTTGCACCAAACACCAAACACGAGTTAATGAGAAACCATTTCAGTCCTGTACTTAGTTATATATATGTATAATTTAATAGAATGTCTTTGATCGTTAGATTAAGGGCTGCTTTCATTAACTATAATTCATCATCAATATCTACATTGTATATATGCGAGATATTATTATATATTGAAGTATCTTGCTGTAAGCGACTGTTTCTATATTTGTATTAACATTGATATATTTATATATATATATATATATATATATATAATATGCGCAATATTAAATCCTCCACTAACTCCATGATGAAGACTGGAAGAAGTGGTGCAGGATAGACTTGTTTTCTGAGCAGAAAGTCAGTACTATTAAAACACCAGAGTCTAGTGTCGAGTATAAAGTATCGACGTATACAATGTCGAATGACTATAGAACTCGAAACTCAGTTAATATTTTTATTTTTATTTTTTTATACCACTAAGGTGGCACACAAGCATACGGCCCACCTGATGGTAAGCAGTCACCGTAGCCTATAGCCGCTAGCAATACCAGGAGTATCACTAACGGGGTGCCAAACATGTTGTTGATGAGGACTCACTGTGCTAGCAGCAATACTACTGGCTCAGCGTATCCTCGTGGAGCACTGGCAACCTTACTTAGCGCAGAAACACAACACTACATCAAGTAGTGTTATTTCACTGCGGTCTTCTGTAAGGCGGAGGTACAGTCCCCAGTCGGGCGGCTCCAATTTAAATGGGATAACCCACAGGATATCCCAAATCGCCCTACCTCTCAAAAGTACTCAAAGTAGTCAAAAGAACTCGAAACTCAGTCAAAAAACTAAAACAGTCCCTAAATATATGTGCTATATTTTGTTACAGTAGATTGTACATAAGGAAATAACTCGACATAATTCTATGCACGACAAAACTTGACACTTATTCCGTGTGATGGTTGCACGTCAGCTGCAGTGTATAGCAGCAACTTAAAAAATTGCAATTTTGGTTACTAATATCAGAATTAAGCATGGTTTTTTACATCACACTAGCTTCTGCCCGCGACTACGTTCGCGTTGAGCTTAAAATCCCAGAAGAACCTAACATGTTCCCGGGATAAAAGGTATCTTATGTTGTCAATACAGGTTCGATTTTGATTTATAAACCATACGTGTGCCAAATTACATACAAATCCGCGTTATTACGCATTGAGCAACAAAGATCCATCCTTACAAACTTTCACATTTATAATATAATAATAATAATAATTGCTCGGACATTATCACACAGCGCCGTCTGGCCCCAAACTAAGCAAAGCTTGTACTATGGGAACCAGCAGCTGATATAATACTTATATACTTTTTTTTTGTAAATACATACTTATAATACATACTAAACACCCAGACGCAAGGCAAACATATTTGTCACATAAATGTTTGCTCCGGCGGGAATCGAACCCGCGACCCCAGCGTAGCAGTCAGGTATACTAACCACTAGACCAGAGGTCTCGTCAATATTGATCGGATACACACATACACAACTCATCTCACGAAAGAATTATTCCGAATACAAATTATGAGCCATAATTTAACACATCCTTTCAAGTAATTACGCCAAGATAAATGTTACATTAGCGGCACATTATCTTTGAGAGAAAACAGTCCTATCTGCAGACGATAAGAACATAAACTTGGCTCCACGATAGCCCTAGCCCGACGTATCGCATTTATTATACTATATATAGTATTAGTGATCTTATATTAAAGTCGTGCTATTCTAGCGACGCAAGTTCGACCACAGAGATTTTCTTACATAAGTGCAGTGATTAGTCACACCACGAGCTTTGCGGTGAAGAAAAACATCGTGAGGAAACCTGCATACGTCTGAGAAGAAATTCAAGGACGTATGTATTGCCTGAGAGACGGCGACGGACTCACCATCTTGACTCACGTGATAAACTAAAAGATTACTGAACCAATTTTCAAACGGTTTTCACCAAGGGAGAAATCCATGTGAATGTTTAGATGTATAATTTATTAGGCTTTTTTTTCTATGTTTAATATGACAAGCTTTTGCCCCGCGACTTCGGCTGCGTGGCAACATAATAATATAACCTATGTTACTCAGTGATAATACAGTTACACAATTTCAGGGTCGGCTTCGCGCGAGTGATACCCCTGGTGTTGCAAGCGTCCATAGGCTGCGGTAACCGCTTACCATCAGGCGGGCCGTATGCTTGTTTGCCACCTTAGTGATATAAAAAAATTGCATTTACTGGTGGATGATTTTCTAAAATCGGTCCAGTAGTAAATTTATTCGTTGTATACAAATCTTTCCTATTTATAATTTATTTTTAGTGAGGTGATGATTGTTGATGTCGGAGAAAGGTACGCGATCACTACATAGTATAAAACAAAGTCACTTCCCGCAGTCTGTCTGTCTCTATGTACGCTTAGATCTTTAAAACTACGCAACGGATTTTGATGTGTTTTTTTAATAGATAGCGTGATTCAAGACGAAGTGTTTTATGTATAATTTATTTGTGTTTTGTAGGTATTTTACTTATATGACTAACGCTGGCCGTGCGAAACCGGGGCGGGTCGCTAGTACTAGATAAAACTCGTTAAAAGTGTTTTGACGTGTGCTCTGCTACTCGTGTGAAGCCGGAGTGGTTCGCTAGTTAATAATAACTATAAGAATCTCTTGACAAAATGTAGGTACTTCCGAATGTGACACAATTAGATTATGAAACCCGGTTTTGACTTGTAGTGGTGTTATTACTCCAACTAGACACGAGTACGTAACATAATCAACTACAAAAGACAATTTTAGATTATAGAAATCGCAGGGCTTAGCGACATACATTAAAAAAGCTAATTATGTTTAATGATACAATCATTATTATTTTAAAAAAAAACATTAGAGACAAGTGAAATAGCACTACTTTGATGTAGTGTCGCGGTAAGGTTGCCAGTGCTCCACGCAGTGGATACGCTGCTCTAGCAGTAATGCTAGTACAGTGAGTCCTCATCAACAACAGGGTTGGCAACTCGTTAGTGATATTAGCTGGTATTGCTAGCGGCTATAGGCTACGGTGACTGCTCACCATCAGGTGCAGGTGGCTTGTGTGCCGCCTTTTTTTTTAGGCAGCATTTTGATCACAATAATCTTATAATTTGAATACATTAATATGCTGAAAACTAAAATTAAGCATGCCCTGAGTTTGTTTCCTTAAATCAGAAGTAATATTTCGTCGCATAGCTGAAAAAAAAGTTCGGCTGTTAAAATACATAAAATAAGCAAAAGATAAACCCCTTCTTTTTTTATCGGCTAAGAATGGATTGTAAGTTCAAATAGTTAAACTGATTACGCTGCATGTACACAGTCCGACTAGGTTGAGTGGCAAATTATGCACATATCTTAAGACTATGGCGTGACAAATAGACACAATGTTCATTTAACTTGATGGAGTTATATTATTTCCTTCTGCTTTGCTTATGTTTTCAAATTTATCAGTACTTGAAACCGGTGGGCATGTATGAAGAGGTGATTGTGGAAATAGTAAAGGAGGCGTGCAAGTCAAGAGTGAAATGGCGCTCTATACTCTCTGCCTACCCCGTGAGGGATTTGGCATGTAGTTTGTAGCTTGAGATTTAATTAAAAAGAGATTACCTTACAGGTAATGACTACCTAAAATGCAACGCTAATAAGACTAAGACGAATTTGTGACCTTTTCTGATATCTGATTAGAATGTTGGTGCGAACGTAAGCTTCTGTTACCGCAGACTGTCAGACAGGTGCTGCCAACGTATTATGTGGAAATAGAGCTACAAAAATACATCGTTCGCCATTTTTGCGACGAAGTCCACCGTAATTTCAATCGTTGGCATAATTCATGTCACTCTTAGTAAAAAGAAGACCGCATACCATACATCTTGAATGACAGAAAAGAAAACATTTTGACGTACACTAGCACTTCGTTCTCAGAGACAATTCGTTACAAAAAATCTGATTTATGGCCACACAAAAGCTGTTAAAAGAGTTCTTTAAAAGATGGCGTGCGTGACAGACGGACAAACGTATATATTATTAGCTGCGGCATTGGCAATGAGGCAGTCAATGCCATGCGGGCAGGAATTCCTTTTGCAAAGTATAATGTTGAAAAAATCCGGAAGACATATTATGGTATGCGCGGGCGCATGTTTTATGTTAATAAGCACTGATGTGGCAGAAAGCATTTCTATGTTACATCCTTGTAGATTGGATGTCTGCCTAGGGTTCCGGGTTTGAGGCTTCATTGTGGAAATTTAAAAAGAACGAATAGTACCGAATGTAAGTAGTCGCATATGATGTGTAACATCTGACACCAACGGTCAACTCTAAAACCGCGCACACTCTTGGTCAAATCGATTAGCGCGAACTTCGCCGGCTGTAACACTCTGTCTCTGTCTTTCTGTCAAAAGGGACGGAAGTCCGTCATCAGGCAAGTTCGAGTTGAACTCGTGCGGCTTCGTATAGCCTACTATACACGATAATTATTATATATTTGTGTCTAATAAAACTATGTCTGTTACATTTCATATACTGACTCTCTAGTCAATATTTCAAATTTAAGTTGAAGAGATTAATATTAAGATTAAAGAGCGTTTAGATCCTTATAAACGCACCTATGGATGTCATAAGTTAAATAGTGAAATGTTTTCGGATTTTTTCGGTTCCATTTGAGGTCCAAGGTGGAATAAATTAACAAAATTATAACTGAAATTTTAAGACGAAATAATAATTTTGAAAACTAACGCGATATTTTCACTAAAGTAGAATTTTATGGTACTTTTCTTGTTGTACCTACATTTTAAATTTAGACGCAGAAATTTCTTTATTTATATTATATCTTCAATTTAAGTGCTGTCGCTGTGAAAGGCGCGACGTTTTAAAACCGTACGTATTTACTTTACAATTACAATCTTTAATAATAAAGTAGGTACTAATTAGTTATGTTATCTCACTCGTAACAAATTCTCTGAAACTCTTTCTGACCTATAACAAATATTCACAGAAACTTCGGGCACAGTACATGTATACGATCAGTAAACCAACTTCGTATTAATCTTAACACTAGCTTCTGCCCGCGACTTTGTCCGCGTTGAGCTTAAAATCCCAGAGGAACCTAACATTTTCCCGGGATAAAAAAACTCTCAGGATATAAAACTTCAGGTATTAAAAGTATCCGTTATGTTAATCCAGGTTATAAACTATACGTGTACAAAATTTTGTAGAAATCCGTTGAGCTCTTTTTACAACATCCATACATCAATTCTTACAAACTTTCACATTTATATTATTAGTAGGATTTGGTTAGGAAGAGGAGGACTTCAGACTGCCTCTAAAGTCCGGAGCTGGTGGCAGCGATGTGGCGAAATGTATACCTTATGCTTAGCTCCGTTGTTATTTAATAAGTTCCATTCAGCCGTTTTGACGTGATTAAGATACAAATAAATATGCTAACTTTCGCACTGTTATTTTTTAATACCACTAAGGTGTCACACAAGCCTACGGGGATGGTGATGTTGTTGATGAGGACTCCCTGTGATAGCAGCAATACTACTAGCGCAGCGTATCCTCGTCGAGCACTGGGAACCTTCCTTACCGCAGAAACACGTCAAAACTACATCAAAGTAGTGTTATTTCACTGCGGTCTTCTGTAAGGTGGAGGTACAGTCCCCTGTCGGGCGGCTCCAATTTCAATGGGTTACCTCTCTTTATATATTTTTTATGATATTTAAATAGGTAATAATTATATTACTAGGATAGTACGATAGGAAGGATAGTAGGATTTAGAATACTGCTTTCTTGTATGTACTGTGGCAAGGGTCTTGGGCGATTTCATTAGCGATATGCTTTTGATGTACCGACGGCGGGGTTTACGATTCTGATAGCAATTTATTGCCTATTTCAATTTTATTGAAGTGTTCCAGATATGGAAGCAAGTATTTATTGCAATTGTCAACAATATTTACCTTGAGAGATGTCAGTGACATGTCATCTACAGCTAAAGACTACCGATCTATTTATTGTTTATTGGGAAACAGACAGTAATTCATAAAACAATATTAAGTTACTAAATAAATAATATTTTTTTCCAAAACAAGTATTTTTTTTTTTTTTTAATAATGCTTGGACAATATCACATTCGCCACCTGGCCCCAAACTAAGCAAAGCTTGTACTATGGGAACCAGCAGCTGATATAATACTTAATATACTTTTTGTTTGTAAATACATACTTATAATACATACCAAACACCCAGACGCAAGGCAAACATATTTGTCACATAAATGTTTGCCCCGACGGGAATCGAACCCGCGACCCCTAGCGCAGCAGTCAGGTATACTAACCACTAGACCAGCGGTCTCGTCAAAATTCGTCATTCGTCGTAATTATTAGTAATAATCAATATTACAAAGAGAGATTAATTTTCGTTTGTAATTAATAAAACACTGTGTCGTGCAAGTAGGGGCCGATTTAAAAAATTTCAAGCGACCGATTTTAAAATATCCTTGCATTTATTAGTAAGGGAATGACATGGAAGGAACTTAAATTTATTGATTCAATTATTTGTTTGGTGATAGGTACAGCAAACAGTACTCTAGGTGATAACCTATAAGGTTTTAGTTAGGTGAATAAATATACAATCTACGAAATAAAATATTTTTTTTGACTTTAAAAAAACATCAATGATAGATTCATGACAATAAAAAAGAAAGTTATTTTCGTTGTGCTAAGTAAAATGCAAGAACATGATTATTTACATAAACAATTTACTGACCAATATATTTGTCACAGCGTATGATCAGAATAAAACACGCCTTTTTATGAGGCTACATAACTCAAAGAACACATACTCGGCAAAATTTACAGATTATTTTGATTCTCCCGAAAATTTTAATACGCCCGTCCATTGGCACTCACAAAACAAGTATAATGTCACCAATTTGACAAATGTCAAAAAGGAAAAGCTGTTGAAAATACGAGCACTTGGCATAGCCTTGGCATCGCGCAGCTCGGGCAGTTTACATTATGTTCCAAATTTAACTCAGTGCACTTCCTTTTGATGTCGGAATGACATGCGCGCGCGCTGCATACGCCATTTTGATTCCGTGACATTTACGCCATTTTGATTTTGTAAATCCTTGAGATTTGGCGGGTAATTGTTTTATATATTACAATTATGTTTCTCGCAGTTTGACCATTTTGCGATGATTTAGTTGGTTCGTTCAGTATTTTGGGACTATCCGACGGCATTTAATTTTATGCAGCTATTAGTGATGTAGTTTGCGCGCCAATTAAAGTTTAGCTACATTGCAAATTAAACTTGTGTATTTTAAGTATCTGATACCTACAATATCGTATAGTTTTGAAAGTATTTAAATACTTGTTAGAATTATTCCAAGTTAGGAAATCATGGCCTTAACTTGAAATTTCTGACAAGTAACATACATTTTTAATATTCTTAAACCCTAAAGACGGAAAAAGTTGACGAGATTATACAGTTTAAAGGAATAGCAGTCTTGATGCAGTGGGTGCACGGCGCGACACAAATATACGTCTAATCTCGAATACCTAGTAAATTACAAAGTACCTGATACCGCTAGACAAAGTTTGATGGGTTACGATACAGTTGTGATTACCCCCAAAGATAATAATACTAACTACAAGGCAGAAGTCATAAGTGTATCTACATCCATATTATATTATAAACTAGCTGTGACCCGCGACATTTGTTTAAAGATAAAATTAGCCTAAGTCCATCCCCAGGATATAATCACCTTGTCGAGTTTTATACGAGTTACTTTCTCATTTAATATAAGTTTGGACGTATGTTTGCTACCTTTTCCCGAAACGGCTTAACGAATCGTAAAGAAATTTGGCAATGAGATAGATTATATCCTAGAGAAGGTCATAGGCTATCTTTTGTCTTTAATGCAGACGAAGTTGCAGGTAGCACAGCTAGTTCAATATGAATGCAGAACCCAATACCTGCATCACTTAGTTAAACAGCCGCTTTATTAATTTGCAAAGTTCATTAGCACTTACCACGCGTGTATTATGCACATAGACCGGACGCTGTGGTGTAGCTTTCCCGATGCCGGGAATCGAACCTGACACCTCCGGTCGACCACCCTCCTGAGTCTCGAGGTCGTTTCACTTACAATCATTTGGCCTGTAAATGTTAATAAGGCGTAATTCTTTTTTCGCATTGTATGTCTGCCGAGTTTCCTGTGTGAGCTATCCATCAATTTGCAGGTTTGTTTGTTTATTTGCACACGTTATGTATAGTTGTGGTAGGTAGGTACGTTTGTGGGTCATTGGTCTGATGCGTGACTGTCCTATACATTATTATTATTGTATCAATGTATGATGTATAAACCATCGTATTAGTAGATATGATGACCCAGACAAATGAAAGTATTAAAAGTAGGTAATTATTTTTGTTTGTAAGGAATTAAAAACTTGACCACGGGACATGACGTAAAAAAATTGTATTCCTATACATTTCCATCGTTTTCTATAGCGTTAACGATTCATAGTAAAGCCATATTTACTATGAATCGTTAAAAGCCTGCTGATATTCAGATTTCTTTACCGCTCAAGCTGTCTCAAAGATCCTAGCAACAGTCATAACCTTAAACAAGCAAGTACTGGCAGTTGAAAGGAGCGCCAGCCCCCATCGGAGTGGAATATTTGGTCCGATGGATTCCGACCCGCTGTGTGCTAATGCGGCGTCGAGTTGCCTCTGCTAACGTTTTTGGCAAACATTCAACTGTCGCACGCACCGTGCCCGCTCTCGCGCCGGGTTCACGGCCACTGGCAGCTGCGCTATTTGGAGAATATGCTAGACTTTTTTTGCGAAGAGTCAGATACGCAGCAACGTAATGATTTTACGATACATCTATAATATTAAATGATTCGCTGAACGTGTTGGTAAGCGAAAATCTCGAGAACGCTGAATATTCCTTGAAGTACGAGGATGGTGCTTACGGAGAGAAAAAAAAATGCCTGAAAACGTCTACACAGTAAAAACGGGTAGACAAAATATTTGATAAATGTCTACCCGTACGAAGCCGGGGCGGGCCGCTAGTTTGTAATATTTTCGTCTTGAATCTTTCAGCGAGATTACACAAATAACAAAGTAAACGCTATCATAAACTGTCCTACTAAAAGAATATTGAAGTGTCTCTCTGTGATATGAAAACAAAGATTTTTCTGTTTCTCAAAACACAAACACGCTCTTTATGTCCACGCTTATCGGCAGAACTACTGATCGGATTTTAACGAATCTTTCAATAACAGCTAGAAATATTTTCAATTCAATTAAATTAAATTCATTTATTTGCAGTCTAAGTGTCCAATTTGATGAAATTACAATATTTAAGTGCTTAGTACTTAGCTACCCTTTTCAGGTATTGCAAAATATGTATTTTAGAGGGCGTATCTGCTTGCTAATTATGAGTTTACAATATGTTCTAAAGATAGTAGTTTTGTTTTATTTATAAACAGGTATTACCAGATAAATAATATAGTCTACATAAAAATACACAGTCGATTACACGGTGGAAAATGGTGTTAGACTAGATTGGTAATTATTATTTTGTATTCACATATTCATCTAGTGTATAGAAGCAATTATTAATTTAAAAATTCTTAAGTATGTTTTTAATTATTTTCGTTTTAGGTTCTGATCTAATATCTGGGGTAGTTTATTAAGATTCAGAGTAGAAATTTGGAATAAAGTCTACAATGAATTAAATATCGCGAGGAACGTTCACTGTAACACAATCACATGGCGCGTTGTAAAGGAATTTCTATTCGCAACGGACTCATATTAATCTCTTTCACATTTCACCCAAGTCTGGCGTTACTGGTTAACGTACCGTTTAATAGTTGGGATTGTTTTCTTTAATTAATACATACATACTTCATACACGGGATCCCTGCTGTGTTAGTAACTGATATTTTAAGTTTTTTGGGTTCCAAATCTAAATTTAGGGTGGACAACGCTCGAGTTATACCCCTGGTGTTGCAAGCGTACATAGGCTACGGTAACCGCTTACCATCAGGTGGGCCGTATGTTTGCCACCTTAGTAGTATAAAAATAAATGTAAAATATGTATTTTTTCATCATCACGGCCATCTCATAAAGATAGGCACAAATAATTACCACTATGTATTTATAAACCACTCAAGTGTCATATTTTCCGCCTGATAAAATAGGTACGGTTATCGTAGGCTATGGTTTCCATTTACTACCGTTTACACAACTTCGCCCTCCAAGAAATAGGATAACACATACATATTAGGATATAGCCTAAACATTAATTCCCTAAAAAATATATAGCATAAAAGAAAACCAATATGGATGAGTTGTTACTGATCCATATATGTAGTTAAGCTTTTCATTAAAGATTTTTTTAAATTTAAAATTTTCAGTATTGTTTTCGAATACGTAGTCGGAAGATTTCATTGCTACCGGCACATATATTACGTCAAGTTTTTAAAGAGCATTACACGATTTCGCAATTAATAATTAATCGTTAAAGTAATTTCAGGATGGACCAAGAACTATTTGAATGAAGCCACCGACCAATTATACGACAAAACCATACGGAGCTATTAAACCGATTCGCGTGCGTGCTGATAAACACGCCATGTCAGTCAGCCTTGTTATTACTTTGATAGCTTATAACTTTGGTAGGCAGTGCTTCCCGAAGACTATACAATTTAATTACATATAAATTTTAGTCGTGGTGGCCTTGTGGTTGACAACGGCCCGTCGTTTGATGGGCCCAAGATCAAATCCCCGCTTGTACCAATGAGTTTTTCTAAGCTTAAGTACAGTGATTTATCACACCATGAGCTTAAAAAGAGGGGTAGATCGAAATGGGACCGGTTGGAGACTGTACCTCCACCTTACAGAAAACTAATTCATGTAATTATGTATGATATAATAAATAAAATAAAAAAAAACCAAAGTCAAATAACCCTACTTTGATGTAGTGTTGTGTTTCTGCGGTAAGTAAGGTTGCCAGTGCTCCACGATGATACGCTGGGCTAGTAGTAATGGTGCTAGCACAGTGAGTCCTCATCAACAACGGGGTTGGCAACTTGTTAGTGATATCCCTGGTATTGTTAGCGGCTATAGGCTACGATGACTGCAAGCAGTCATGACATCATGAGGGCCGTATGCTTATTCACTTTACCACGCGAGCGAAGCCGCGGAAAAAAGCTATGTATGTACATGTAATGATAATTATCTGCTGTAACAATGAATGAATCACTGTTGTGAGACAGGTCAAAATGTTACAAAATTACACGTAGTTACGTGGGGAAATACGAAGTGAAGTAAACATATGGTTTTTCCTTATATAATATATAACTTAATATATTACATATAACTTAAAATATTACCTATTTTCATGTCTTCATCATTCGTTCTTGGATTGTTCAAGATTATATTTTTCTAGGATAAAAAGAAAGTTAGAATCTTTTAAAATACCTTATAACTATCAGTCCAGTATAATATGTGAACATATTAAACAGACGGAAAGACTAGATAAGCCTGACATATAAAAAACGCGTAGATAATAATTATAACATTATTATTAGCTTATAAAAGCTTCCATTTTATCACCGGCAGGAATAGGGTCGGCGACGCGCGAGCGTTCCATAGGCAACGGTAACCGTTTACCATCATTCCGTATGCTTGTTTGCAAATTTAGTGGTATTAAAAAAATGTTATCTTTTTACCCGACTACGGCGAAGCAAAAAGAACAGTTATGATTTTGACGTTGTTTTATTCCCTAATAACTTCCAAACTATTTATCATAATTTGACCAATGACAATGAGGTATCATTGGAAGCGCGCTTAATGAAAATAGTTATTGGTGCCAATTCTGTTGTTGAGAAAGGGATAACAAGACTTTTAGACCTGTCAAATTAGTTAAGTTTAGTAATTTTGAACAACATAATCGACACCATTGTTTAATTAATCTTAATAAATTAAAAATACCCTTAGTTTTGTTTTTTATTCCACCAAGTCATCAAATTGGCTACACAATTTTCAACCAGCCTCATACCGACCCAATTTGCAAACAAAAACTTTTCTGCTTTGCAGTGCAACGCACTTGAAAGAGCGTCAATTTTATTTTGCCAAAGTGTGTCATTTTCGATACCGTACAGTACACTTTTATGTAAATCTGTGTGATTATTTAGTGTTGCATACAGTTAGCACCCATTGTGCTTGATGGACAAATGATTGCGAATGGTTTTTTTTCCGACGCTATTATGTTTCGGGCTGCACAAAGCGGGTCGTGCCACGGTGCGTACACAAGCTTGGTTTCCAAGAACGTTTTAACTGGAGGTAACATATTTTGCGATGGAATTATTTAAGAGCTGCACCTTTGGTCAAATCTGTAGATGTTCTCGATTGCATGTAACAAAATCCGTACTAAAACAAACGAGGTTAAATTACAAACTTAACTTTGCCGTTCGATCCCTAGACAGAGCTATTGCACCAACTGCAAATTATAAGTTTGTAGTGAATTTACTCTTTCGTTTATACAATATAGCGATTCAAACTATAAGAATTTCATTTGGCATTATTAACAAAGAGCTGAAAAACTAGTTCCTAGTAGGGGAACCCTCTTTATAAATTTTTATTTATTATTTAATTAATTATTATTTATTATAGCGGCAACAGAAAAACACAATCCGTAAACAAAATTCAACTGTCAAACTGTTACGGATCATGAGATAACCCCACCGACAAAAAACGGACGGACGGACAGCGAAGTCTTAGTAATAGGATTCCGTTGATTAAGCTTCGGGTACGGATCTCTCAAATCATAGTTACACATCATCACGCTGTATGTCCCTTATCTCCTTATGTACGTTCCCGTCGGTTGCAAAAGAGCTTAAAATTATCGAACTACTTTCAAATGCATGCGTGCTAAACCTCTGGTGTTACAAACGTCCACGGCTACGGTAACCGCTTACCATCAGATGGGCCTTGCCCGTTCTACATAACGATTCCTTTTTCCTTTTAGGGTACGGAACCCTTAAAATAAGCATCAGTCTCTCTTAAAGTCAGAAACAGCAGATACCAGCTATAACTACTAAATAGTAGCACGTACTAGCTTCTTACCATCTGCTGTCACACCTACATATACTCAGATATATATAAGCCTTATATAACGCATGAAACCGTATAAAGGGCACTTAATCAATTTATTTGCAGTTCAGCGAACTTACCTACTCAGATTAGCTCAAATTATCTAATAATGGCAGACGCCTGCACCTCCACTGCGCAAATTGTACGACTCACGCGCATATTGTCCAATGTTCATATTCTCTGATGAATTTGTATTTATATAGGTAAGATTTGCCCGCGACTCCGTCCGCGTTGAGCTTAGAATCTCAGAGGAAAACTTAAATTTTCCCGGATTAAAACATTTTCCCGAGATAAGAAGTATCCTATGTGTTAACCCAGGTTATAAATTATCTGTGTTCCAACTTTCATCCAAATCTGCTATGTAGTTTTTGCGTGACAGAGTAACAAACATCAATCCATACTCACAAACTTTCGCATTTATAATATTAGTAGGATAAAAATCGGGCAAGTCGATTTGGATTCGCTCACCGAGGGTGTCCTACTAAAAGACAAACAAGGTTTAATGACAAACCTAACTTTGCCGTTCGATCTGACACGGCTATTGCACCAACCGCAAATCATTTGTTTGTAATTGTAAATTCCTAATTTTTAGCGAATATAGCAAAACAAACCCTGTTAGCATTTCAAGCGTCTAATTTTGGCATTATTAAAATCGACGAAAAAACCAGGGGAGCCCCCTGAATTTTTTGCTATTCTCTTACGCAAGATCTAATCCCACCGGTTTGTGTCAATTAGTTTTTCTAATCTACTTAAATGGAGTGATTAGTTACATCACGAGCTTTACCGTGAAAAAAATAGCGTGAGGTGACCTGCATACGTCTGAGGAGAAATTCAAGGAAGCATGTAGTGCCTAAGAGACGGCGACGGACTCACCATCTGTCACGTGGCCGCCATCTCCTCTCACTTCTGAATAAATAATATTTTAATAAAGAAAAGAATATTTTCACGCATTCTTAGCCATTTAGTTGTCATCACGGCTGAATACTTAAGCACCAGTCAAAGTTTGAAGGCCCCTACATTACGGTTTGAAGAATTATCAAATTTTGGATGTGAAATCGAACCACTCAAAATTAAAGTGGCACCAAATTTAGCTGGCGTTTCTGTGTTCACTCTGACACAATTGATTTCAACTCAGACTTATTCCAATCACTCATTTAAGGACCAATTTCCTAGAGCGCTGTAAAACTGTTCACAAATACTAAACTTTTTAACGGAGTAAAACAGTCGTTTTTGACAGCAAACGACCTATTTATTCAAAGGTCGTATACGATGCGCTGGTTATGCAAAATGTAGACGGCAGTATATCGCTAGGTTTTATTTTTAAGAATTACTGATCTTACTTAACAAGTAAGAACTTTTTTATTACCACTAAGGTGGCACACAAGCATAACAGTCACCGTAGCCTATGCCCGCTAGCAATGCCAGGTGTATTACTAACGCGCTGCCAAACCTGTTGTTGATGAGGACTCACTATGCCAGCAGCATTACTACTATCCCAGCGTATCCTCGTGGAGAACTGGCAACCTTACTTACCGAAGAAACACAACAGTACATCAAAGTAGAGTTATTTCACTGCGGTCTTCTGTAAGGTGGAGGTACACTCCCAAGTCGGGCAGCTCCAAGTATAATGGGAAAACCCACGGGAGATCCCAATTCACCCTAACCCTCTTTTTTAAGCTCATGGTGTAATTAAACTGTACTTAATCTTAGATTTACTCATTGGCACAGGCCAGGGTTTGAACCTGGGTCCATCAGATGACAGGTCGTTGCTTCAACCACAAGGCCACCACAGCGATAAAAATGCACATCATGAAGTAATTAATGAAATAAAATAAACAAGCGTTAACAAAAGGAAAGCTGATCACAAGAGCGATTTCAGCCAAGCCTTCGTTTAGAGACACTACATTCCGAACTCAAATTGGAATATTCAAAGTAAAATTTGAACGTTATCAAACTTAACGCTAGAACGGATGTCAAAAGGAGTAATTTGGACGAACAAAATGACCCAATGCAAGTCGGCTGAGTGGTTGGAAATCTCATTAGGTCCCGCAGTCAAATCGTGAGTGGGACCAACTGAAATTAAATTCCGCTGGACGCAACACGATGCAGCCAAAAATAACAGAGTAAACAAATATCGTAGGGATGTGAGCTAGTTATACCGTTACAGAATTGAATGTGTGCTATTGAAACATATTTTGGCATACTACAAACCCTTTGACAATGCTGGAAGGCTGGGGTAGACCAACGTTTCCAAATAATTACAGGCCAGATAATTCTCTAGTCATAAGAGTCTAGCACTAGTGATGTAAGAAGATTCAAGAATTATTTTACCGTTAGAAAGCTATATTATCACTGAGTAACATAGGCTATATATTATACTAGCTGCCCGCCCCGGCTCCGCACGGGTAGACAAAATATTTGATAAATGTCTAAAGGCTCCGAAACTACTGGACCGATTTCCATAATTCTTTAACCGTTAGAAAGCAACATTATCACTGAGTAACATAGGGTATATATAATACTAGCTGCCCGTCCCGGCTTCGAACGGGTAGACGAAATATTTGAGTAGTACTGGTATAAAGATGGTATCATAGAGGGACAGTGTGGTAACCATCTACCACGCTGTCTCACTCGGGGTCCAATTTTTAAATGGGAATTCCCATCACGTTCGACTCTCTTCATGCTAAGAATAAATTGAATTGAATGATTGAAAATTGAATGAATTGAAAAAAAGTATCATGAAGATACGCCCTTCTACCAAATAAAAAAAAAGTTTTATATTTAAACAGATAAATCGACCGATTGATTATTTTTAATTCCATAATATTTCAATTTAGTTCACTAATTTTATCTGCCAAGCCATAAGAAGTGAATCTTTTCGAAAAAAAATCTAACGATTCAAAAATAAATTCATGGTATCCTTTTGCACCTACACCAAAACAATTAAAACAACTTGATTCATTTCGTACAATACATTTTGCGTCCCACCCCTAGACACGAAGTAAATTTTGATACACGTTTACGTTAACGTTACGCGAAGGTATAAATCCGCATACATTTGATACTGTTTACGCTGTACGGCGCGAGCCACATTTGTTCTCTTCTTATGATTATTTATTGCACACTCAAATGAATGCATTGCGAAATTTATGCGTGTTTATGAAGCTTTGGTTTCTATTAGAATCGATGCCGGCATTAAGGAGAGCGCTCTGGTTTCGAGGGATTTTTCAGGATAACAAGGAAGTTATTACCGTGAGGTATTTTACAAATATTATTTGTTTGAATTCTGTAAATTTCACCTAGCTCACAATCGGTTTAGAACCATTACGTCTGAGGAAAGACTGCC
This sequence comes from Falcaria lacertinaria, assembly GCA_951449985.1. NCBI lineage: Eukaryota > Metazoa > Arthropoda > Insecta > Lepidoptera > Drepanidae > Falcaria > Falcaria lacertinaria. Next base: position 8,980,608 of record OX602125.1, on the reverse strand, counting down.
TCCCTGTATGTGTTCTACCGCTTGTTCAATGGACAGTGTTTCGAGTAATTGATTGACATGATGCCCGGCAACATTTTACCATCGCACCTCTCGCCACTGGCGGGGAATTCATCCCCACACATTGGAACCAAAATGGTCCCGAACTGCGCGGTTCCAAAGGAGCTTCTTCCCGCAAACAATTAAATTCTGGAATGAGCTCCCCACTGTGGATTTCCCAAAGTAGTATAGCATGGGGTTCTTAAAGAACGGTGTGGAGAGATTTCAGGAGTGCCAGCAACCCGCGCTTGTTGCCCCTGGTGTTGCAAACCGCCATACGAAACGGTAACCGCTTACCATCAGCCGAGCCGTATGGTTGTTTGCCACAGTGGTATTAAAAGTCGTAATTATGTTAATTATAGTTTCTCCGAGCTTATGTGCTACTAGCTTAACTAGCTGTTTACCCGAACTTTGAATGCGTTGGAGATAACATGCTGTTTAATTTAATGTATTTCATGATTCACTATCATATTTTTTTTTTTTTTTTTTTATACCACTAAGGTGGCAAACAAGCATACGGTCCGCCTGATGGTAAGCGGTTACCGCAGCCTATGGACGCTTGCAACACCAGGGGTATCGCTCGCGCGTTGCCGACCCTTATTTTATATTCCTTTATTTTCATAACATGTTACGAGCCGCAACACCACATATAGTTTCAAATTAATGCACAACCCAAGCCCGACCTATGCCATTCATAATTACAATAAAATTTTGAACGTATAATTTTTTTCAGATTATTGTGATGGGATTCGAACCCAAGATCTCAACGTCACAACCCCACCCTACTAGGTCACCATTGAGCCACAAACACTATCCTCAAATTATTAGGTCCTTACATATGAAATTGGCGTTTTGTATGGGAGGAACAAAAAGTCGAATATTTTTTAATATAATATATTTAATTAATCAAAGTATGAACCATTATTTTCTATGCACTTTTGCCATCTCATAGGTAGTTCATTGATCCCTTTACTAAAAAAACCAGTCGGACGGGAATCAATAAAATCTTTGAAGGCGATTTGGACTGCCCCATCGGAGTTGAATTTTTTCCCTTGCAAGAAGTAATCCAAATTTCGAAAAAAATGGTAATCTGTTGGAGCAAGGTCCGGGGAGTACGGAGGATGTCTTAGACTTTCCAATTGAAGCTCTTCTAATTTAGTAGCCGTCTGTAGCGCAGTGTGTGGTCTAGCGTTGTCGTGAAGCAGCAGTGGCGTGGAGCGATTGACCAGCCTAGGTTGTTTAGCCGCTAGCTTTTCCATCATGGTTTGCAATTCCTGACAATAGACATCAGCCGTAATAGTCTGGCCAGATTTGAAAAAACTGTAATGAACAATACCGGCACTAGTCCACCAAACGCTTACAAGTAACTTTTTTGGGGTTAATTTTCGCTTGGGGCAGGATTTGGCTGGCTGGCCAGGATCTAACCATTGCGCTGAGCGCTTCCGATTATCGTAAAGAACCCATTTTTCATCACAGGTAATGATTCGGTTTAAAATACCTTCATTATTGTGCCGGTTTAGTAATGTAACGCAGCAGTCGACGCGCGTTTGCCGGTTTGTTTCAGTCAATTCGTGAGGTACCCACCTTTCAAGCTTTTTAATCTTCCCAATTTGCTTCAAGTGAATTAAAACAGTTTTATCACTAACATTGCAGCCTGCAGCTAACTCGGACGTGGTTTGCGATGGATCCGCTTCCACAATAGCCTTCAACTCTTCATTATCAACTTGAGTCTCAGGCCGTCCACGGGGCTTGTTCTGCAGGTCGAAATTTCCAGAACGAAAACGTTGGAACCAAAAACGAACTGTGTTTTCTTTTGCAACACGACCGCCATACACATCATTCACCCTTCGATTTGTTTCCGCAGCACTAGTGCCACGGCGGAACTCGTACTCGTAAATAATGCGATATTTAAGGTTTTCCATTTTGTAAAATGAGTGACGCAAACAGAAAAAAACAGAAGAAAAAAAACAAATGAATGACGATCATCGAAGCACAAATACATGAGTCTATAGCTGTACAAATTTGAATTTGGAATTCCTTACCAAAGAGGAGAAATTCGTGATTAAAGTGGCCAGTACGAAAAACGCCAATTTCATATGTAAGGACCTAATATTAACATATTTACTAACACAATCGGGCCGAATACTGAGGCCCACAAAACTGTTTCAAACATCATGAAAATACAATTTCGCATCCAAAATCGGGGCCACTTAGAATTAATGTGGCATTACATTTGAGTGGCATTTCAGTATTCGACCGAAAGAGTTTTTTTTATTTTGGTATAAGTAGGTTCATGAATCTCAGATACCATCTTATGCCATGTGATTTCAAACGTAAAGATGCCGCAATGACAATCGTTGCTCAGCTTCAGATAACTTGTGATGGTAGGAGTATTTTTATATTTACTACGAACCACACACATTGACACTTATTATGAGTTCCTTAATATTTATTCGCACTTGAAAATAAAGCTTTTAGTTTCCTCATATATCGTAATCTTTATAACCATAAGAAGTTGATGTTGTTTTGTTTACAGTATGCTACTAATTTCAATTACATTCAGTGCCGGTAGCAGGAACATTGTCGACAACGTTTTCGTATCGCCTTCGACTATTTTTGTATTGGAAAAAGAACAGTGCTGCGGCGGTGAAAAGTGGAACTAAAAACGAGTATGACAATTTTGACATTTCGCGAGTTACGTTTTCGAATACGTTGTCGACAATGTTCCTGCTACCGACACAGATAAAGACTTTTTGTAGTATTTTGTAGGACAACGTTACCCTAAAGCAGTGATTTTCAACCTTTTTCATGACCTAAAAGGAAAAACAATTAAAACCGTAAATATACAGTTTTTTTATGCGAATTTACAAAATCCCGTTTCGCGCTGTTGAGAGTCCCCGTCAAATAATAACCTCTTTTGAAGTTCGCCTACTTTTAACCTTAACTACTACAAGACAAGTGTGTACGGAACCCTCGGGGCGCGAGTCCGACTCGTACTTCGCCGGTTTTTTATTTGTTCTCAGCCTACTACGCTACACTATTCTATATAGGCTGTATTCTATAGGTGAACACTAGAGCTATACGTATAGGTTATTTCAGGGATTTTTTTTAGTAAGCGGTATAAAATCTAACCCTGGCTGGTTCAAACCCCGCTACAAAGAGCTCAAAAATTATGAGCATTTAATAACACAGACTGCAAAAATATACTTTTACTTCACCTATAAAAAATAATGAGATGTCATCTCGTATTATAAAAATCACTCGTCATACAGAAATTTCCTCCGTGTCATCATTATTACACTCTAAAATGCCAAATGTGTGGGGTGATATAATTAATGGGGAAGTTTACATGTTTGTTTGTTTGTTGTTCCAACGTAAAAGAGTGGATAGGTTAACAATTTGGTACCAAATTTTACTCCATTTAAGGCTTGTAGCAAAGAGTATTTTAGTACTAAAAACCAAACTCAATGTTTCAAATGGATATATACACTATCTTTTAGCGATTTCTGGTTTCAAATTAATCGAATCTATTGCACCAAATCACCGATAGAGTACATAAATATTCATCTAATCTAAATCAAATTTTAATCGAAGTAAATATTTGTTGTAACGGTAATCAAAGTGCTTCACCTAGCTTTGTAGTTAGACTTACTACCCACTTGACCAACTGTGTCGTAGCCGTCAAAATGAAACCACGAGTAAAACCATGGAGCGCAGCTAGTAAGGATGAAGACAGGGCTGATTCGACACGTGCGAACGTAAAATTAGACTGAAACACATAATAAGTGTCAGTTGTTTGTCAAATACTGAGAAGTGACGTGAGCCGTGCAATGTCACTTTGTACCGAGTGCGGTTTAATTGCAATTTTTATTTACGGTTTCAGGAATCTCTTAGCATTTTCTTTTGTACTTTGATTGATGAGTGTCGAGAGGAAAGTGTTTATAGGTTATAACTTATTGTTTGTTTTGTGGTTGAAATATTGTGCTTACTGTTTTCAAGTGTTGTGTGTTGTGGCGTTTACGACATACAACTATAAATTCTTCATTATATTGGTGATTTACATTGAGATTAATAATACCTACTTCTAAGAAAATAGCTTTTATTTTACATTTGTATTAAGATCAGCTGCCACATTCCTGTGATTCAGAACAAATGGTTGCAGTGATTACCGATTACGGTATGCTCTTGTGCAAACGAAATGACCAATATATCATCGAAATAATCATCAAAAGTTATAGCATTACTCACATTCTTCCCGTAAAATCATCTACATAAAGTAACATGTTCTGGAGAGATCAAAACAATCCTTTATCGTTCTATTACGTTCTAAGAATATTCCTGACGAAAATGAAATTTGGTTCGGTATTTTTGCCACGAGGCAGACAGACAATATTTTGAATATTAGTACAATTCGTCTTTGTATTGTAGTGGATAATGTTATTGTTATTGTTATAGAATCTATGTTAAGAGATACTATTCTGATCCCAAGTGATAGTATTATCACGATGGTAGCAAACGTTGATACACATGCTTTTGAACAATAATGATTATGTCTTTAGTGAGTAAAACAGAGAAAACTTAGAGAAAAGTATATAAATCAGAATCATGCACCACCTTTGCAATTTATAGCTTAAAATGCATCATCCTTGGCACCAGAATACAAAAATTTCCAGAAGTTTAATGGCATTTTAACTGTTCATGTATTTGACGCCGTAATGTTTTTTATTTAAAAATTGCAATTAAGTGAGTTTATGACACAAAATTGGCTTCCGTACGAGCCAAAATACTTTATTACCCATCCTGATAATAAAGTCAAATCAAGATTGCTAAAGCTTCTTACACATGAGCTTTAAGATGCACAAATAAACTTAATTTCTGTGACTTCTTACAAGTGGAAGAGCTTTCATTTGATTTTGAAGACTTATTTCTTTATGGTCATCAGTAACATGATTTATAAGATAATTATGCTTATCTCAAAGACCTCTCTATTCTTCTCGGATATCATTAGATTTAATGACGGTAGCCTTAATGAGTTTCTTGCAGGTACTCCTCAGAATACAACTTTCTGTTAAATTTTCATTTCATTTTCGATGAAGCTGGCTGTCTGGCCTAATGCTATTTGCTCGTGACCACGGCCAATGCAACAATAATAAACAAAATCAAAATCAATAAATAATTTATTCACTTATGACAATTTAATATCACGTATAAGATCCATTCTTATGTTATTAATATCTGCGTAGGCTTATTACGGTGTTCTTAAGCTGCTGTCAATAATTTCACTGGTCTATCAAGAAGTATTTACATTATGGCATTGGCTTAGAATAACAGCCTTATTAAAGGTTAGTGTGGCAAGCATGCCAATTATTTTTAAGTTATGTATTTGTTAACTCCCAAAATATGTCTTTTCCAGATAGTTTTAATCTATAATATTGTAGGTTATTGACCTGATTCGTCTTTATTCATAAAACAAATCCTCCTTAACTCGTAAACTTTATAAACGTTCCTTTATCTTGGAATAATAACCAAATCTTCAGCTAAAACTGCATTTACGGATAATAAAACAAAACTGTAGTTCCATACATCAGAAGTACCGCGTTGGTGAAACAATTCTGAGTGCATTTTTGGGTCTGCCGTTAAGTCTGATCTTATAAATATATGTTTTTAATTGGCATGTTGCGATCGCTTTATGACCGAAGGAAATTTGGGATTTGGAAGCATAATCTGTATATACTTATATCTAACCACTTAAGTTAGGTTTAAGTAAGTTATATAGGGTGTTAACAAACTGACAGAGCTTTATATTGACCCGCCCCGGCTTCATACGGCCAGCGTTAGCCATACAAATAAAATACCTACCAAACACAAATAAATTATACTAAACCTTCCTCTTGAATCATTATATCTGTTAACCGTATTAATATATATAATGATTCAAGTAGTTGCGTAGTTTTAAAGTTCCATTCAGAGGTTTCAGCGTGATACAGATACAGACTGACAGATAAATATATAAAAAAAGCTTGTGGTTCAGTATCGAATTTAGAGGGCCGTCAAAAAATATTTTCAAAATATCTTCTATGTACAGAATTGAAACTGTTACAGTATTATTATAAGTAAAGATAACATATATATATTATATATTCGGGGTATTCCTTAAAGATAACATTATTTTCTTTCGTCACAAATGTCACCGAACGCGTTAGGTTAAATCAAATTTACATTCCGTTTTATGCGCATAATGCGGTAATTAAATTTTTATTCGAAAAATATCCACGCGTTACAATAAATTATGCGAAAGTTCCGTAATGTGCGCGGTTGAGATTTATTCGGTTTAAAATAAAAAGTGTTTTCAGGACTGGTGTAATTCGAATTTAATTAAAATGGCAATACGGGCCCGCTTTTACATATTGGGAGTAAAATATAATCAATTTCTTTATTGATCACTTTATGATGATCACACTTTTTTACTCTTAAATTATACATACATATTCCTTCTTTTGCTTCTACTCATTAATTTATATTCGAACTTGCCCACTGATGACATGTACTTTCGACGAATTTATATAGCAAGCATCCTAACTTGCTCGTCTGATAAATACCTTCTTCAACTTATATATACGTATATATACATATATATGTATACAGGTACACAACATTCAACGTCTTCCAGTAACGGCGAGTTCATAACAAGCGCCTGTAGGATGCGGTAACCGCTTACCATCAGGCGGGGCTTTCTTACAGACCTACGTGTACACATAATATTATACAGCGGTATTTATTTTTTTGCCTCGGCCGATTAAAAAACTATCGCTGCGCAATAAAAACTACATCTTATCTAAAAATGCATGGTAATTATAATTCAACGCTGAATAAATTATCCTGATCATATCATAAGTCTACGCGGAAGTTTTATGAGTAATAAAATAATACTAGGTAATTTAGAACATCAATTTAAATACCAAACTTAGCATACAGTTTATTTACCAACATAAAAGTTTCACGGAAACTGTAATACCTACCTACATTTTATCTATGTGTTTTCCTCGACAGAGAGAATATAAGCTGACGCGAATTTAACATACCATGTATACAGTCATGCTGGAAAGTGCATAAACACTTACATTTCCATAATGGCCGTGAACCACGCGGTCTCGATTTAAGATGATCTCATTACTATACAAATCTTTTTGTCATTTTCTTAGGTATGATTTTGATTCAGAAACACTTGCCCTTTGCCTTACAATTTTCATTTGACTTCAGAGTATTTATGTATACGTCAGAATGTTACTTTAAGTGAGATAGGGTGAAATGGGATCTCCCGTTGGTTAGGACCCGCCCGGCTGGGGAGTGTACCTCCACCTTACAGAAAACCGCAGTCAAATAACACCACTTTACGCTGCACTAGAAGTGATGCTGCTAGCACAGCTCCTAATCAACAACGAGTTGGCAAATCGTTAGTGATATCACTGGTATTGCTAGCGGCTATAGGCTACGATGATTGCTCACCAATAGATGGGCCGTATGGAGGCCGTATGGTTGTGTGCGACCTTGGTGTAATAAAAAAAAAAGATGGCCTTGTATAAACACACTGAAAAGGGCATCATTCAAACTGCGCAATAAGCTGTTCACATCGTACACGTGCATGTGGAAATCAAAACATGTTTTTCAGACGATTAAAGAATAAACATAGGAAGCTATACAGTATACACCCTTCGGAATTGTTGCGGTTTACACGCGATTAATTTATTGGAAATAATTATTTTATTAATTAATTCCTTGTTTATATTGTTTTCGACATATAATTATATCATGCCGAGTGCATTGCGTTGTAGGCAGAGAGTGTAGAACGCCATTTCACTCTTGACATGCGCGTATACCTCGGTTGCTTATTTTACATACATATAACTAACCATTCTTTAAGAAATAAACGGTCCACTTTATCTTTCCATCACTGAGTAGTTTCGTGATTTCGTCTAAGAAGTTAGAACCTGGCTTCCTTGGCTAAATTCACAATAATTTTCTTTTTAAGTACTTAGAGAAAATTATTTTGTTCAATGGAGAATTAATTCTGGTGGAAGTTACATAAGGAGTTGGTATATGTAATACTTCATGCCTATCTATAAAATGGAGTGGTCAGTGGTTTTATATTTCGCAATAACATTATAAACAAAATAAAGTATTCGTTAATTAAAACAATATTATTGTATTGCGATGTATAATATTGATCGATCTTCGAAGTTAAGCAACCTTTACTATTGCCAGTGGTTCGATGGTGACCGCTCATACTTTTCTGTGTCCCCTCCGTAACTTGGGATAACGTTAAGCTGCTCCCAGTAATGTATATATAAGTCATCGTATTTTCATTTATAAACCTAATTAATAAAATTAAATACCTAATCTTATAGATGCTATATATGATGATAATATGACTTTGTTTGTTTAGCTTTCACACTTGATCTTCATCCACATAAAATATCTAGAACTTCGCTGGTAAAAGCCAGTAGCATATATTTTGAATAAAATTCGGTTCAATTAATTGTGAGCTTAACAGCATTAAGTTAGAATATTATAAATGTTTCTAACCAAAAGTTCGTCCTGGTAGGGTCCCCACAAATTCAGCAGCGCAATAATAGTAGCAATTACCGTGAACAGTAGTCGCGCGTGTCGGCGCAGTCTCAAGACGCCGTGTAACGTCACACTTGTACTGCTCAATGTGCACAGTGGGATGAGATGCGTTACTTTGATGACATGAAACGCAGACATTTCTTTTCTTTCTTTCTTTGCAACTCAAAACTGTTCAATATGCACAGTGGGATGAGATGCGATATTTTTGGTGGTAATTTAGACCTTCATAAGAGCCTTATTAGGGCCTAAACTGAATAAATGATTTTTGATTGATTTTGATTGATTGATTGATACTTTGATGAAATGAATCGGAGACATTTCATTTCTTTCTTTCTTTGTAACTAAAAACTGTTTAATGTGTTGTTTGTACTGGGAATCGAACCTAGGACTTTATGTCTCTAACTAGCTTTTGCCCGCGGCTTCGCACGTGTGGTAAATAAGTCAACATGTACCTATATCTAAAATTCTAAATGATAGCTTTTGCCCACTGCTACCTATTTTTATGGATTTAACTTAAAAAATTATGGATTACCAACTTTCATCCCCTATTTTATGCCTTAGGGTTGGAATTTCTAATAATCCTCAAATATGTATTAATTCATTTTCCACTGAAAAGTCAAATACCAATTTTCACGCGCAAATCTCCAATACTGACGGATTGCCATACAAAACTTTCATCCCCTATTTTACCAACTTGGGGATGGAGTTGGAGTACTTATTTATTTTTAACTGAAAGGCCAAATATCAATTTTCGTGCGCTTTACTTAAAAATGACGAATTTTCATACAAACTTTTAACCCCTATTTTACCCCTTTAGGGGTGGAATTTCCAAAAATGCTTTCTTAGCGGATGCCTGCGTCATATTATCATCTACCTGCATGCCAAATTTCAGCCCGATCCGTCCAGTGGTTTGGACTGTGCGTTGATGGATCACTATGTCAGTCAGTCACCTTTGAGTTATATACACTCGGTTCCAAAAATAACGGGTCAGTCACATAAACCCGAATATCTCCCGAACTACGTATGCCATCCTAATGAAACGAAGACTGTTCAATTGAGAATTTAATTATACAGATAAAAAATAAAATAAAACTTAGTTACACCCACAATATTAATCTTAAATTAAAAAAAAACTAAAGTAGTCATATTTTTCTTAAGATTACATTTTTTTTTATGATTGTTTTTTTGCTGTTTTTCATCACTTTCTTCATTTAATACTTTGTATTGCCTCCACGAGCTCTTCTGACAGCTTCCAGGCGATTAGGCATGCTGTACACCAAATTTCGGAGCCGGTGCTGAGGAATACCTTCCCATTCCTCCACCAGTGCTTGTATGAGCTCGGGAAGCGTGATTGGTGGGGGGTTTCGACCTTTCACGCATCTCTGAAGCTCGTCCCAGGCGTGCTCGATGGGGTTTAAGTCCGGGCTTCGCGCTGGCCACTGCATGAGTTCGATACCGACCTCTTCAAGGTAGTCATGTACAATTCTGGCGGTATGGGGACGCGCATTATCATGCATTAATATGCCATGCCGGTCCATCCTGGCCATGAAAGGACCTACATGTTCATTGAGGATCTCTTCCACGTACCTCTCTGCATTTAGAGTTCCATTTTGAATGAGCACCAGCTCGGTGCGGGCCTCAGCAGAAATCCCAGCCCAAACTTGTACGGAGCCTCCACCGTACGCCACTTTTTCCTCCACACACGCTTGATGGAAGCGCTCCCCTGGTCTTCTGTACACCAACTGCCTACCATCATGCTTATAAAGCATGAATTTAGACTCGTCCGTGAACATTACCCTAGACCAATCGTCTAGTGTCCAGTTTAGGTGTTCGCGCACGTATCTCTGTCTTGCAATTCGATGTCCCCGTTCCAGTTTGGGGCCATTTGCGGGCCTCAATGGTTTCAAATTTGCTTCAGCAAGACGTCTTCTTACTGTTTGAGCGCTTAAATTGCCACCTCCAAAGCGAATAAAGTGAGTTTTTAGACCAACAGCAGTTTGAAAACGATTTCGGAGCATTGTAGCCACCAGTTGTCTGTCTTCCCTGGCCGTTGTGCATCTTGGTCTGCCATTTCCTGGTCTTCTAAGGTGTGATCCGGTCTCTTGGTACCGCTGGACTACCCGCTGAACAGTCGACAAAGATACACCAATGTTTCTGGCTGTTTCACGCTGGCTCCGCCCAAGTTCCAAAAAAGTTAGGATTCTGGTACATTCCTCTAGCGTGACTGCCATGCTTCACCTCACAGAATAATAATTATGCACGTGGAAGACGTTCACGATAATTTTTTTGTGACAGAATAGAAATGGAAAGCATCCATAATGACATGAAACAAAAATTTTGTTTTTAAAAATAGTCATTTTTTTAAATTTTGTTTTTCTAATGAAGTTTTTTTTCATCAACCAGTTTAAATAATATGCTATTAGAAGCGCAACTAAAAAGTCTTTATTCTGTTTTTTATTTCATTGATCTAGCTTTTACAGTTCTGGAGGTATTTCAATTTTTGTGACTGACCCGTAATTTTTGGAACCGAGTGTAGTATATTTAGACTAAGCGTTCTAACCATTTCTATAATAAAATTGAGTTTTGTGGCGTTTCATGAATATAATAAGTGTTCTCTACGTAAGGTAAAATTAAGTAAGTAATAATTCTTCTTTTTAACATACGGCTAGCATTTCACCAACACTTCATAGTAAATTCGATTTAATTAGTGTTGTAAACAAAACACGCCATTACAAGCTTTCTGCGTACCGGGACAAATTCTGACATTGTTCGATTCTCGCCAGGGTAAACATTTATTTGAAAAACATGTTTGCCTAACGTCTGGGTGTTTGGTATATTATAAGTATGCATTTACAAAAATAAAGTATATAAGTATTAATTATATCAGCTGCTGGTTCCTATAGTACAAGCTTTGCTTAGTTTAGGGTTAGATGGCGCTGTGTGATGTTCAAGCATTATTATTATCATAGTTGAAAATAAACTTTTTACCCAAATGCACGGTGCTGTTCCACTGTGCACACTTGGTGTCTCTTGCAACGAGTCCCGCTATAATCTGTCTTGCTATTCAGAGCAATGCGACCATCTTCAGATGCATCAGTGAATTCTGACTCTGAATAAGGTGATTAATGGAAGAGTCTAGAATTTTGTGAAAGGAATGAACTTTATTCTGAGCCATTTTTGCTTGATACCTATCTTCTTGGTTTACTTTTAGTGAAGTTTTAAGAAAAAGGTCCTTAAGGAACGCTACGACTCTTTAGAACGTTGCTCATTAAAAATATTAGAACCACATGAAGTTTATTTATTTCTATACATATATACACCCAGGTTTTTATAGAGTAGTCAGTTTTGTTTGTTTGTATGGAGTTTAATTGGAACTATTGAACATAATATTTTACTAATGAATAGCTACGTTATACCTCAGTTACATGGATTTATGTATATCATATAACTAGTAAGAAAACAAGATTTTTTTTAATGCTACTTTTCTTGCTGGAGTCTTCTCGGCAAAAGCGATCCTCCGAAACCGGTGGTAGATTTTGACTATTTGAAAATGTGTTCTTTGTCAAGTGTAGTCAAATAAAGATGATCAGAATATGAGTATACTATACTAGTTATCTACTTATTTAAATTCGTTAAATACACATTTTCGCATCCACATATCTAAACTAATATTATAAAGAGGAAAGATTTGTATGTATTGAATAGGCTCCGAAACTACTGGACCGATTTCAAAAATTCTTTCACCTTTAGAAAGCTACACTATCACTGATTAACATAGGCTAGCTGCCCGCCCCGGCTTTGCACGGATAGACAAAATATTTCATATCAATGTCTACCCGTGCGAAGCCGGGGTGAAGCTAGTGTATACATATAAAAGCTTCTGAGTCGTCAACGCGCGAGTGATATCCCCGGTGTTAGTGTCCATAGGCTACGGTAACCGCTTACCATCATGCGGGCCGTGTGCTTGTTTGCCTTTATGCTTTGCTTATTTTTAATAAAGTAGATAATTGTAACCAATGTATTTACGTAATACTTGACCGGCCCCTTATTACTAATTTATGGAAATACCCATATTGTGCACATGACATTACATCCAACTGAGGAAATACTTATACGGTTCAAACAGACGAGACCGCTGGTCTAGTGGTTAGTATACCTGACTGCTGCACTAGGGGTCGCGGGTTCGATTCCCGCCGGGGCAAACATTTATGTGACAAATATGTTTGCCTTGCGTCTGGGTGTTTGGTATGTATTATAAGTATGTATTTACAAACAAAAAGTATATAAGTATTATATCAGCTGCTGGTTCCCATAGTACAAGCTTTGCTTAGTTTGGGGCCAGACGGCGTTGTGTGATAATGTCCAAACATTATTATTATTATTATTATTAAACCTGAACTACGTATAAAATAATCCATATTAATATTGCAGTGTCATAATACTAAACGAACACAAACAAACAAATTAATTATTATTTTATGCGAATGAAGAGTTGCGAGTGATTTTATCCTCAGGCTCTCCAAAATTCTAAGTAATATCCTAAAAGGCATCGTTTTTTTTATACCACTAAGGTGGCACACAAGCATACGGCCCATCTGGTGGTAAGCAGTCACCGTAGCCATGTTATTTATTAGTACAGGCCGGGATTTGAACCTGGGCCCATCAGATGACAGGCCATTGCTTCAACCACAAGGCCACGGCCACCACGGCATATGCAGACATCGTATTAGCAGACTATCTAGTATCTCTAATAGTGTCATAATAACACAATTGAAAAACAATTTTGTTTGTAGAAAGGTGCATTGATTCCATAATGTATCATCTTTGTATTAACATTCTAATCACGCTAAAAACCTTTAAACTTTGATCCATCTTATTGAAAAGTATGTCGACTGAAATGTATCACTGCTTTAAAACCAAACTTCATATATATCTTTTCCCAGCGACTTTGCTCGCGCAGAAATACAAAATAAACGTAAAATACGTAAGCATGTAGTTCCAGCTTCCAAGATATTACCCCATACGTGCAAACTAACATCGTAACGAACGTTTTAATATTTTTATAAGTAGTATAGATGCCTATATGTAATGTATATATGGCGAGCGCTTACGATTAAGTTCCCATAATGGTTTTACAATGATAATTACAAAAATATGCACTTTGTATTATTGTTACACACACATTGCATGCAAATTATACCGATAGGTGCAATAAAAATGCCACAGCCGTCTCTGCGGTTTCCATGTGTGTTATGTACTATACTTTTTCACTATCACCTGAGCAAATAGATTTTTTTTTATACCACTAAGGTGGCACACAAGCATACGGCCCACTTGATGGTAAGCAGTCACCGTAGCCTATAGCCGCTAGCAATACCAGAGGTATCACTAACGGGGTGCCAACCATGTGGAGCACTGGCAACCTTACTTACCGCAGAAACACAACACTACATCAAGTAGTGTTATTTTACTGCGGTCCTCTGTAAGGCAGAGGTACAGTCCCCAGTCGGGCGGCTCCAATTTAAATGGGTTAACCCACGGGAAATCCCAAATCGCCCTACCTCTCTAAAACGCTATATATGCCACATATTAGTATGACTACATATAGTAGGGGAGCCCACGATGCTAAATGGGGATTTACTCGAGCGTCATAGAGACCTATTAGGTTGCAAAGCTTAGATGATAAAAAGAAAAAATGTTATATAATATATACCTTTTCATCGGTGGGGGAAGCGGCTATAGATTATTTAATATGTAAAAAAAAACTGTTGCATGGACATACTCGAGCGCGTCAGATATTGATAGCATCAATGTCCTACGTATTTTTAATGATGTACGTATGTTAATCTGATCATTTGCATGATGCGGGTGGTTGTACGTAAGGGTTAAAAATGAAAAAAAAAATGTAATCGAGCGCGTCAGATTTTCTAAGGGGGTGTTAAGTGCACCAAAAAAAAGCTCAGATCCAATAATCTGACGATTTCGATTTGACGCAACCTCGCGGCCATTATTATAATGTGCAAAAAAAATTCGCCATTTTGAAATACTCAAGCGCGTCAGATTAAGATATATGTTGTTCATCTTATTGTTCTAGACGTGCTGTCTCATAATCTGACGATTATCTAAAGGGATTCGCCTAATCTGATAAAAAAACATTTTTTTTTCAATTTTTTAAATCATTGAACATAATTAATTGAGAAGCTCAGGAAATAGCATGCAAATAAATAAGTATATGTTTTTTGAGTAGAATACTTGTATTTATAAGAAAATAATTAAAAAAAAATGCCCACAGGAGTAGAAAGAGAGGGAAATATAGGTATCACCCAGCTGCACGCACTAAACTTTATCGACGATTTTTTATTATTTTGGCTTACGGAAATCGTCAGATTATATATTTTTCGTTATCCTTGAATTATTTCCTAAAAAAATAAAAAAAAATTGGCTACGTTCGAGAATGTCGAGATGACATTTTTTTTTTACATCTTTGCTGCCCTCCCCTTTCTTTACGTCACTCTCAAATTGTCAGATTAGTGGAATATACACTTTTTAGCATGTAATTAACTCACCTTACCTTAATCTGACGCGCTCGAGAATTTCTAATGATCAAATTTTTTTTACTAATCTGATCCTTTATTCTTCACGGGCGGCCTTAAATATGGGGCTCATATTTGGTGGAGGTACTTAACCGGATACAAGGTATCGCCCTGTATATTAATCTGACGCGCTTTAGTAAATCCCGAAATCCCCGCTTGGGCTCCCCTACTAATAATAATAAATCAATTAATTATTAAAAAGAAGTTACCGATCTCAGTCTGTACACAGTACATACATAAAATTATTAGAAGTTTTATTAACGCAATATAAACGAAAACCACGATTGTGTTTTTGTCTGTTTGTTTGTGCGGGCTTAACTCAGAAACGGCTCAACCAATTTGGATGTCGGTGGTACGGTCTGAAATTATTTAGTTATTATTATTCTCAAATAGTGTGTGAAGTAAATAAACTGATGAATATTTTATTGTAAAGACGTGACGGCAATAATAAAAACATATAATAATATTGATTGAAGTTTGATTGATTTGATAAGCTGTGGGTGCGATTAGAAGTCAAAAGGTCGGTAACCTTAAGATTACGTGTTATGTTTCACTATCTATTAGGTATAGGAGGTATAGGTACATACTTACATACATACATACATAGATACACATATACATACAGTCGGGATATGCAGAGAGTATAGTGCGTAATTTTACTATTTACTTGCAAACCTCTTTTGCTTCTTCTACATTCATCAATCTCTTCATACATGGTGTATGACACCATACTGAGTCCTGGGAGTGGAGGCAGTCAGCAGCAGGTCTTGTTGTGCGTGGTGGTAAATAAAACTAGTTGGTTGTATACGTAGTCCGGTTCACTGGTTTGATTGAGCTCCTGGTCGGTATGTTTGGTTTGTTCAAAGAGTCGCCGTCTCTGATATATATAGACAGCGACGGAGACTCTACCGCGCGTGCTAATAATGCCTATTTACATTACAGCGACATCTAGTGGTCAAAAGTCCGTTAAACACATGGTGTCGACTCTATACCTCTCTATCATCGAGTACTTTGTCAATTTACAATATCGATACTATTTAAGTAGAGATATTAAATTAAACTCTAAGCTTATATTCGTAAGTATCTAAATGGCGTACAAAATTCGTGTCTCCACAATGTCTGCACCGCCGATAGATAATTCGTAGTCTATAACCTAATAGATTATAAATGCTACCATAAAACGTTTGATTTCTGCAAATTGTAGTCATTATCTACAAGGTAACAAAGACCATTTCCTTGGGACATTTAACATTTAAGGTCGTGATTACATACAAAGTGCAGTATATAAGTTATATAATATTGTAATGGAGTATATGGCAATAATATTTTTATGGCTAGCGATCCTTTGCGGCCTCTTTTCTCGGTATGGTTACAGCTCGGCGCGATGAAAGCGTTTGTCAAAGATTATTTGAATTAATTAGGACAATAATTATCGTATTATAGAAATAGAAATAGAAATATTTTATTGTGTAATAAGTCAAATGTTACAAACAAGTTGTTGGAGCACCCTTTTAAGTATCATGAGACACCTGTGACAGAGTACTTCGCTCTTCCTTATCTAACTTACACAATACTATAAGTAGAACTTAATACAAAGTTATTTTAATATGTATGTAGTATATTATATACTTTATGGTAATTTTGTGTTGTGTACCAATGCAACAAGATATGAACCGTTTTATGACAGGTATATTTTAGTGGCGTATCAATAATCACTGGAACGGAGTTTTTGGCGGGAATCAGGCGGAGCGGTTGAGATTTTTTCCAGTGTGTCGTAAATTGTGTTATAGTGATCTTTAATGTGTATTTTTGGTGTCGATATTTGCAGTAAAGTTTCATTTAGTGACTGATTTATAGGAGCATTGGAAATAATGCCATAATACGACTTTTGGGTTAAGTGATTTATCATTTTGATCAATAGGTTACCTCTAATCTAAAGGCGTGTTACGATCTGCTACTGCCGTGGGTTGTCTCCAGAAACTCCATTGGGCGTTAGAATGCATGACACTAGGCATTTTAATGCGGCAAACACGAGAAATTTTGCAACATGAAAATTCTCTAACACTCGACACTGGCAAAAATAGTCCCTGAAGGGATTGATTGCCATACTTAGGAAGAAGAAGAAGAAGAAGAATCACTGGAACAATGTCCCCATGTCAAGTGCAATATATGGTTTTAATTAATAAGTTTTTTATTACTTATTTTATTTTGTTTGTATTATTTGAGTGTGCCATACCTATGGATCTATGTGGTTTGATAATAAAGTATTATTATTCCCTTTATTTATTTTACATCTTAGTTGAGGTGATTTTTTTTACAACATTCTTACGAAAAAAAACATATTATAAAAAAATCCACCAACCACCAACTAGTGAGCCACCGATAACGAGGAGCGAGCCCAAGCTACCAGTGGTTAGGGTTACAAAGTGAGGAACCTCCTGACAATGCGTGCCGTGTCGAGGAGTACTGCCTTCTGTATCCGACCCTTGACCCAACCATCGAGCGAGAGCGTCTTGAGGTGTTATTATTATTAATAAAAAACACTAGTTTTTAATAATTAACATAGAAAACCTGAATAATATAACTATATATGTATAATATACCTACCACATTATTTTTATTCCGTGAAGTAAATTAAAATTAAACAACCAATAACGGCAGTACTCCAGTGCAGGTGGCATGAACATTTTTCGACTATATCGCGAAATGTCAAAAGATTTTTAGTTCCACTTTTCAACGCCGCAGCGCTGTTCATTTCCCATACAAAAATTGACGAAAGCGATACGAATACGTTGTCGAAAGTTATTGTTGCTGAGGCTACAGATGCGATTTGCGTCTGAGAAGGATTTGTACAGTAGGTAAGAATACACCCCGATTCTCTCGACAGCAACTCCATTCTGAATCGTACTGTCACTCTATGGTGAGTCACAACGCAGCTGCAGTTGTGTCGTAGGCATTTGTAGATAAGTAATTTAATTTGAATCGCTACCACTCAGTTTATTGGAAAACAGCGGTAAAGTAATTAAATAATATCATTACATCACTTATTTCATAAGTGTAGCCTAGATTTTACGTAAAAACCTTTGTACCTAACACGTACCTACCACACAAAGCAGACAGTACACAGCGCAATTTCACTCTTTACATACACATCTCTTTTGTATATATGAATTTTATTTGATCAATCGCCACTTTGTCGTCTACATGTATCAATATATTTGATCAATCGTCATTTTTTCATCTACATGTATCAATATATTTGATCAATCGACACTTTGTCATCTACATGTATCAATATATTTGATCAATCGACATTTTTTCATCAACATGTATCAATATATTTAATCAATCGACACTTTGTCATCTACATGTATCAATATGTTTGATCAATCGACACTTTGTCATCTACATGTATCAATATATTTGATCAATCGACATTTTTTCATCTACATGTATCAATATATTTGATCAATCGACACTGTCATCTACATGTATCAATATATTTGATCAATCGACACTTTGTCATCTACATGTATCAATATATTTGATCAATCGCTTTGGCATCTACTTGACTTTCATATTTTACATGCCTGCACTTTCCCTGTATACTTAATCTAGTTAGTTGTATCGTCTTTCTCGGCTTTTTCAGTATAAAGTTAATATTATATAATTTGACAGTCTGTAAGAAAAACTAAATGTATTGTACCTCTCAACAGAAATATATTGATACAAAATATTATTTTCAAAGATAATATTATTATATAACACGATGCGTAACTGTATTGTTAATCGATATCTATAAGGAAATCATATAATAATAATAATGCTTGGACATTATCACACAGCGCCATCTAGCCCCAAACTAAGCAAAGCTTGTACTATGGGAACCAGCAGCTGATATAATACTTATATACTTTTTGTTTGTAAATACATACTTATAATAAATACCAAACACCCAGACGCAAGGCAAACATATTTGTCACATGAATGTTTGCCCCGGCGGGAATCGAACCCGCGACCCCTAGCGCAGCAGTCAGGTACACTAACCACTAGACCAGCGGTCTCGTCGCGCATATTGATGTAGAAGTTTGTTTGTACATGGTGTAATGTCTGTAAAAAAATTATTATTTCAGTACCCTGTCAGGCGTTGAAAGTTTGTATGAAATTACGTCATTTTTGAAGTTAAACGCATGCAAATTGGTACTTGGCCTTTCAGTTAAAAATAAATAAATATCTATTTCAGGATTTCTAGAAATTCCACCCCTACGGGGTAAAATAGGGGATGAAAGTTGTGTATGATAATCCGTCATTTTTGAAGGTAAACGCATGGAAATTGGTATTTGACCTTTCAGTTAAAATTAATAAATATATTTCAGGATTTTAGAAAATTCCACCCTTAAGGGGGTAAAATGGGGGTTGAAAGTTTGTATGAAAATCCGACGTTTTTGAAGTAAAGCGCATGAAAAGTGGTATTTGGTCTTTCAGTTAACAATAAATAAATACGTATTTGAGGATTATTGAAAATTCCACCCCTAAGGCATAAAATAGGGGATGAAAGTTTGTATAAAAATCCGTCATTTTTGAAGTTAGATCTATAAAATTGGTAGCAGTGGGCAAAAGCTTTCATTTTGAATTTTAGATATAGGTACATGTTGACTTATTTACCACGCGTGCGAAGCCGCGGGAAAAAACTAGTTTTGAATAATATAATCGACACCATTATGCTATCGACAAGGCCATATTTTATCTTAATTTGTTTTATCCTATTCATTCGCAAGAAAAATCGTGGGATAAAGCTTATATGTGGCAAAAATATATTTTTGGTCTTACTCTTGAGTGAAAAGTAACGCGACAGTCGAGGCTAAAGTGCTCAAATTGTGATTTCAACCGGTTTACATCAGTGTTTCCCAAACTTGATGCCCTGACCCGGTTATTGTAATGTTCTCCACCGTAACCCATCACAAGTTTTTTAGCTCTCCTAGTGCATATGAAAAATAAAATGACGTCATATTTTAGAGAGACGGTGAAAGAGTATGGTTGATGGTAATTAATGAGACAATGCTACAACCCGGTATTTGTTTTTAGTGGGCCGGTACCGGGTCGCGACCCACCATTTGAGAAACGCTGGTTTTCATTATTGAGCGAAAATGTCACGGCTGGTTGAAAATTGCCAAAACCATGATGTGTACGTTGTTCCCAATAAAGACCATAACTCCTTCATATCGTTTTCAATTGTACAGAAATTCCGTTGCAAATGCATTATATTTCACTTGAAAGTCGGTCAGATAAACAAGGCATTCTGGATTACGCTGGCAAGTTTATGTTCCTACACAAGGAGTATCCATACTTCGCAGGGATTAAGGATCGCAGTGATATATTATCCTTTCTTACAATATGTAGTTTCTTTGAACTCAAACATACAATGTTACTGTAACATAAATTATGAATGTGTATGTCTGTTTGTCTGTTCTACACGACTAAGCTGACGTAACCCGTTCAAATATTGTTGCAAGAGATGTTTGAAACTGTAAAAAGGGTGCATGCCATTCTCCTGAAGATATGAACTTATAAAATATGTGAGTATTCATCAGAAAGAAAGGTAAAGAGTACCTAGAACCGAAGGGCATGTGTGCAGAGATTGATGAATGTAAAAGAAGCAAAAGAGTCAAGAAGTCAAGAGTGAAATTGCGCTTTATACTCTCTGCCCACCCTGTAACGCTCGTGAGGGACGTGGCTTGATAATATATACAAATTATATGTTTGTAAATTGTACGTATTAATTTTTGACGCGTTCGTGGCTTAGTAGTGATCCGATTGGCTTGAGACAATGAAGCTCAGCTTAAAATAAATTGATGACTTTTCTTTTTGATATATGGGGATTGGAATGATCCCGGAGAACACTGATGGACTCTTCTATCACTTTGAGACCTACAATATATTAGGTGAGGAGTGAATGTTGACTGATGTCTGCGTACCCGGTACAGGGGTAGCCATGAACATATTAAACATAGGTACAGTATAGCTGGTAGCCAATATCAAAGCTTCGTCTTTTTGAAGTCAAACTCAAATTCAATCTCAAAATCATCTTTATTTGACTAGACTCAAATCGTCAGAATCTTCTAATAGTCAGCTTAAAAGCATATATATATAATAAAAGCATAAATAACTGAGGCAACCTCTATATTTGTCAAACCCTGTAAGGGCTCCAATATAGGAATATTAGCAGATACGAAGCATAATGAAGGTACTTTCGTGTTTCAACTGTGTTTTAAGGCCACGAATAATACAGGTCGCGGCACGAAACTCTAGCGCTGAGCGAAACGTGGAGGGGATAGCTGCGCATGGGTACCATCGCGCACGCAATACAAATTAGTAATTTAATTGCTTAGTTAAAAACAGCAAAATAATGTTTTAATGTAAAGTCAAATAGTAAGTCTAGCGGTGAACAAAATGTGGAACTTAACTGCGTATGGGTACTGTCACGCACGCAAATATTACTTCATGTTACCTACAATATAATTTTTAACAAGTTTATGGGGAGTAGAAAAATAAATACACTATCGGATTTGTAAATTTTTATATTAAATACCAAATAATAAAAAAAATTATATTAAGTCCGAATTACATAAGAACCTACTGAAGTTTCTTCTCAGGATAGAAGAAACCTGCGAGTTCGGCAGGGTGTGGACATCAGACACCGCATTCTCCTTTCCGATATCTAGTCCGAATCAGACAATGGTCTTACACCTTCAATAGTATCCCAACAGGGCCTTTTGCTTACTGAGGGCCCCGGCTCAGGGCTGCTTCGGTCGTCGGCACTAACAGCGTCATCGTCATCAGACTCACCAAGGCTATCCTCTGAACTGTCACCATCAACGCGAATGATGAATTCTTCTGTAACCAAATCCACGACATGGTCACTCTTGACATATTGCTCTTCTATGTCCTTTACCTTTTGGCATAACTTTCCCCAATCCCAAGCACCCATCAGCAAAACTTTTTCTTGAATTAGTTCTATACATTTAGCAACACTCCACTTCACATTTTTACTGCCTACATATTGCTTTATGTCAGACCATGCCATTTCGATTGGATTTAGATCTGGGTGGTATGGTGGCAGTCTTAGCACTTGATGTCCTTGCTCTGCTAGTATCCTGTCAATTGAAAATGTTTTAAATCTATCTTTGTTAGCCCGTATTAAATTGTATAGTTGAGGTTTTAGTAGAGTTTCCTCATATTGTATGCCCTTTTCAGTAAGCCAACCCTGCATGTCAGCTTTTTTGGAATTAGAAGTGGGTGCAAGGTCCCATTGTTTATTATGGTATGATGCGTTGTCGACTACCACGACAGAATTAGGCGGTAAGTTCGGCAATAACTGTGTCCTCAGCCATTTTTCGTAGTTGTCGTAGTTCATATTGTCGTGGTAGTCGCCTGATTTCGCACCAGCTTTAAAAGTTAACAGTGCGTTCGGTATGAACCCAGCCTCTGATCCTGCGTGGACAATGACCACCCGCTGTCCTTTGGAGATAGGTTTTTTGAGACCTTTTGTAGTACCATCGGTCCAGGCTTTTGGAGCAGAGTGCGATGAATCTACGTAAGATTCATCTGTATATACGATGGGCCTTCCCTCTTGGCGATATTGTTTTATTTTGCGTAAGTATTCGATACGTAGTAAACGTATATTTGAACTTTCAATCAGTACTTTTCGATTGTTTTCAGTATTTTTCCACCGAAACCCTAAACTCTTAATTATTCGTCGAAGACTTCGTTCTGAGCCTTTGAAATTTATATCTTCCTCTAGCTTCTTTCTCAACTTTCCGACGGTGGGAAGTTCATTATTTGTCCTATGAAAGTTATGTATGCACCTCTTTATTAATCCTTGATCAAAGTTATCAATATCTGTGACCGGTTTTGATCTGGAGCGTTTTTTGCCTGGTGTTCTAAATACTGATAATAAGTCGGAATTATTGGCTTCAGTGGAGATTTTCCTTACCGTTGCTATGGACGTCTTTGTAGATTCAGCTGTCCTTTTCTGAATTTTCTGTAAGTCACTAATTATACTATTTAATTTTATATTTCCCGCCTGAATAACTTCTGCAGTTTGTTTTATTTCACTTATATCTACAGTGCTGCGGTCAGAATCGAGTAAAATACTCGCAGCTTCGCCAATTTCACTTTGAATTTGTTTCAGGGAATTAATGAAATCATTCGATTCCCTTTTCAGAAAACAATGCACGTCAAACACCATTTTCCGTGCCTGTCTTTTCAAAACAGTATTCCTTCTCGGCCTCGGCATTTTCACTGTTTAAAAACTGTTCAAACTTAATCAAACAGTGAATAAACTAACAAACACAACAAACAAATCAACAAAACAAACTTAACAAAAAACAACAACAAAAATTAACGATGACAACAAAACAATTCAGAACGCGACTGTACACTGGAAGTGCGCGGAGCGTCGTATCGGCACGGGGGACGGAGTACGACTGGAGAGCCAATCGGCGCAACGCACGCTCGCCCTTCACCCCTGTACCCCGCCAAGACACCTTATTTTTTACTTCTGCGCAATAACGGTCAGCGCTAGAGTTTCGTGCCGCGACCTATACTTACATTATAAATGAAAAGCTAGTCTCGAGAAGGCCACCAAACAAATATAGTGCGCAAGAGTTGAACACTCGCGAATATTTTATTATCTATAAACATTACCCACACAGAGACGCGATGCGCGTGAGCTGCCTGAGTGTGAGTGTACTGGGAATGAAAGTCTTTGATATTCTGAATACATTTAAATGTAATAAACAATGCAAATGATATTTCCATGTAGGTAAATTACGTCATTTTCAAATGCGCCCCTTAGTTTTAAATTCTAATTTAAGAAATTCGTTCCTTATTCATTACGGTATAAATATTTAACGTTGATAAGAAAGGTAATATAACCTTTTAATATGTAATAACGTAATTGCCGGAGCATATTTTTTTTTATACAAACCAGATTTATTTTATCTTAGCAACAACTGTCAAACAAAAATACAATGAAACAAACTTCTCAATTTTTTTGTATATGTTCAATGCAACCATAAAATCCCATTTATTTATTTATTTGATCAATTTGATCGGCTACAATTGAAAAAGGTCCAATTAAATTATGAGAATATTGTTCTTAATAATTGCAATATTTAACAGCATACCATGAACGTAATTTTTATGTCAGGAATATATAAAACGTGCCAGATTTGGTTAGCTAAGCCGTAGTTTTTTCTATGGGTAACCTAAAATTACTTAATAATGATCATACACTATTTTTGCAAATATGTCCCCAAAAATAGTATCTCATTTATTCGCAATTAGCGTTGACCTCCAAGAGATATAGTAGAAAAAAATAAGCGCGGCAAATTAAAAGTCAACCAATCATTTTTATTTTCGCAACGTTTGTCTTTTTGTATATAGAACACATTACTATCGGCTAGAGAACAAAAACATATAAATTGCATTTAAAAATATATGCACAAGTATCAACGCACTCCGTTCCTCGTACACTGACACTTGTGTTGATGTAAACAAGCTCCACGTGTATCGCTCACTGATACGACCAGGCGACTGCGTGTCTGTGTGTGTGCAGCATTGAGACAGGTCATGGCACTCGCGCGTGCTGTTTGTATTGCCTAGCTTTTCGTAAGGATTTATATGGCGAGAATTGATCATAAAAAACTAACAATCTGTTTAAGACTGTATTCTCAGCGGAGTAAGTTTCCAATCATTTTAGGTTTAGCTAACAATTACGTTAATCTTATGGTCTCTTTAGTGTCATTTCGTGTTGGCACTGATCTAATAGTAATGATCAGTAGACTTACTAATTTGACCAAAACATGCGTCAGTTCGTTCTGTGCGGTTCCAAAAGAGCTTCCTTCCACGCTCTGGTTGTAGAAACAGTTCTCCGTTTTCACCAAAGAGTTACAGTATGGGGTTCTTCAAGGAGCCTGTTAACAAATTTTGCCGAGTCAGCAATGCACGAGTGGCTATGGTAACCGCCTACCATCAGGTAGGCTGTATGCTTGAGTGCCTTAGTGAAATAAAACAAATATATTCATACATGCCCGCCGCTCCCGACTCCTCTTACTTCTAACATTAAATACCTACCTACTGGCAGTTTGATCTTTAACATGAACTAAGCTAAGGATGTAAATACACCAATAAATAGTTTAAAATAGATTCCAAATTAGAATCTCCTAGGTTTTGTTTTTGCAAACATAACTCTTCCGCATTGATGTGGCCGCCTACGATAACAATTCTAGGCTTTTTTGTATTTTTTATGGTCAAGAATCGTTTAAATGGTTGCTTAGTTGTTCATAAAACAAAACAAGCTGTTTCCCGTTTCTTAATAGATAAAAATGGCTGCAAGTACAGAATACCAGCTTTTGTTCTGCGATTTCGCCCGCGTAGCAATATGGCGGAGACTCAATCTAATAAAAAGGTAGATAGATTTTTGCGAACAACGTAGTGACTGGTTTTTTAAACAGATAGTGCGTGGGCGTAGTTTCGTTGTAGGTTTGTGCGTGTAATTGTGTATATATATATATACACTGAATAGTTTTAACCGGCGTCACTTACAAAATCTGGTTTGTATAAGATTTCCCCAAAATCCATGAAAAACTTAGTGAGTGTCTACTTCGAATAGAGAGTAGATAACTATGCTAAATTCAAATCAATCGGGCCTATTGTTTCGGAGATCTCCTAATCCGTTAGTCAGTGATTATTTTTTTTATTTTTTTATACCACTAAAGTGGCATACAAGCCTACGGCCCACCTGATGGTTAGTAGTCACCGTAGCATATAGCCTCTAGCTATACCAGGGAAATCACTAACGAGTTGCCAACCCTGTTGTTTATGAGAACTCACTGTGCTAGCAGCCTAAGTACTAGCGCAGCGTATCCTCGTGGAACACTGGCAACCTTACTCACCGCCGAAACAACACTACATCAAAATAGTGTAATTTGACTGCGGTCTTCTGTAAGGTGGAGGCACAGTGTTCAGCCGGTCGGCTCCAATTTTGATGGAAAAACCCACGGGAGATTCAAATTCACCCTATCTCTCTTTTTAAGCTCATACTTAAGCTTAGAAAACTGTTTGGTACAGGCCGGGGTTTGAACCGGGGCCCATCAGATTGCCGTTGTTTCAACCACAAGGCCACCACGGCTTAAATTTGACAGAATGACACCACTTGTGTGATTAACCAAATAGGTACTATTTGTAAGTTCTTTCTTGCGTTGTAACAACACGGAAGGCCTGACTTATTAAAATTCAGCTCATAAGGAAACAATTGATATGGTCGTATGACGGTGTTTGCATGCTAATGCCATGGATAAGACAATTTGAGAACGCTAGCTAGGTTTTAGCTTAAAAAAAGGAACGTTGGTTACGCGTCACTAGTTTTGTTTTTAGATAGTTTTGGATTTGGATCTCTAAAATGTAAGAAGTTCTTCTATTATTATTTTTTATTATTTTTTATTTTAGACAAAATAGTTTCTTGTCCAGTGACAGCTGAACAGGACAACTATAACGCGAGCATGAATAAATTGCGACAACTTTCTCGTATCGCCTTCGACTATTTTTGTATTGAAAAATAAACAGCGCTGCGGCGGTGAGAAGTGGAGCTAAATATTAGTATGACAATTTTGACATTTCGCGAGTTACGAAGAAAAATGTTCATGCTACCGGCACTGAACAAGATAGTCAACGGAATAAATGAGAAAAAGTTCCTAAAACGATTTGGATATCTTCCATGATCCTCCAAGCATAATATATTATAATTTGCTTTCTTTTTTAAATAGTTAATAAGGTTTTGATTAATATAATATAATTAGTTTGTTAATGTAGAATGTAAGTGTTTTGGCATAATGCTGTAAACTTATATTTCAATGATTCAATAAATAGACGGTTATTTATTTTGACGATTATTAATATATTTTAAAACTAGCTGTGCCCGCGACTTAGTACGCGTGGAATATTTTTTTCATGGGCTTAATTAATATTTTTGCGTGGATCTCTAATAATTTTTCCAAAATAAAAGTAGCCCAAGTTATGCCTAGTAAAATCAACTGTCTGCCAATGAAAGTCTTGCTCAAATCAGTCCAGCCGTTTCGGAGTTACAGCCATGTACACATTTTAAATTTTATCCCCTATCCCTAGGGAACCGTGTTGAATTTCGGGATAAAAAGTATCCTATAGGATGGTGGTATCCCATAGGTAACATATATGTTACCTCGGAGTATGAACTCAAATTATGTCAAGTTTCATTTGAATCCATTTAGTAGTTTCGGCGTGATGCGCCGCCAAGACAGACAGACAGACAAAAATTAAAAAAAAATACAATTTTGCGTTCAGTATCGATTATAGAGAGCCATCTAAATTTTTTTTTCAAAATATCTTCAATGTACAGAATTGGACCTGTTACAGTTTTATTATAAGTATAGACATAACGTAATAGAAAAGAAGTGCTTTTAAAAAAAATCTTCTATAGATTTATAATCCTCCAATAAGGGCTTAATTTGTTAGTTATGATTGAATTTCAACATATGACTTCCAAGCTTGTTATTACAAAAATATTTCGCGAATTAAAAGCGAGATTATTGTCTCACGAAAGTTACCATCTAAGGAAGCCTATAAATAATTAATTCCACGAGTCTCTTTAGCAAGTAAAGTGTTAATTAATCAACAATATCATACTAATAAGTTCTCGTTGTTGTAAACAAATAGTTAATTATCCTGTGCAAGTGTACAGGCAGGTGGCGATAGTCGATAATTATTGTAATAGAAGCGAATCGCTATGAGGAAGGCTCGCTGGACCGGATAATCTTGCTTCCTCACGTAAACAATGGAAAACGACTAGATTATCGATAGTATAAGCAAAGGGGCAACAGATTCAATGATAAATTTATTTTCATGTAGGTAATCAAGTAAAAAGAGGTAAATGAAAAACAGTTTTTTCTTATACCACTAAGGTGGCACACAAGCATACGGCCCATCTGATGGTAAGTAGTCATCGTAGCCTATAGCCGAGTTACGTGTTACAGTTTTGAAAGAGAGCGATTTGGGTTTTCCCGTGGGTTTTCCCATTTAAATTGGAGCTGCCCGACTGGGGACTGTACCTCCGCCTTACAGAAGACCGCAGTGAAATAACACTACTTTGATGTAGTGTTGTGTTTCTGCGGTAAGTAAGGTTGACGCTGAGCTAGTAGTAATGATGCTAGCACTGTGAGTCCTCTTCAACAACATGGTTGGCAACCCGTTAGTGATACCCCTGGTATTGCTAGCGGCTATAGGCTACGGTGACTGCTTACCATCAGGTGGGGCGTATGCTTGTGTGCCACCTTAGTGATATAAAAATAAAAAAAGGTGGAACATAAAATACATACATATATAATTACATAGCCTACATTAGTACTTGGTTACATTTGGTTATGTTTATTGGAAAAGCTTGCGTATACTATACCAGTACAATTTTGAGATAACAATCGATCGGAATTTCTGTTTCCACCATTATAAAATAACCTGGGAAAACATTAAACGGATAAACATTACAGCAAGTGAGATTACATAAACACTAGGATAACCTGTATTTGTCATAAAAATATCAATACCAACAATACAAGTCTGGGAAATGGGCGAATTTGGAGCCTGACTGTCAGTACCTCCGGGATCTTACGATATACCAACAAGTCACTCAGTATCCCGAGAAAGAATCTTGCAACTACGAAATCGCATCACTTTCGACTATTTCTGCATGGGAAATTGAACAGCGCTGCGGCGGTGACGGTGATTTTAAGAGTTACGCTTTCGAATACCACCCGACTGTGGACTGTACCTCCACCTTACGAGGACAGGCTGCGCTATTAGTAAATCTGCTAGCACAGAGTCCTTATCAACAATAGGGATGGCATCGCGTTAGTGATACCCCTGGTATTGCTAGCGGCTATAGGCTACGGTGACTGCTCACCATCAGGTGGGCAGCGAGTTATTAACATAAAAAAATACATTTTGTTTTTAAATTATGCTGACATTCAGAATAACAAGGAATATCACAAATCTTGTATTTTAATATGCACATCACATAAAGCCATCAAATTCGTCAACACACCTTATCATTATAATCAATAACACGAGTGCAATGCCACTTCAACTTGTGCGGCCGTCTTTATATGGACTTTTATCGGGACATAAAAAATATTTAAGGGTATCCTAAGTTCACTGAACTCCACGGCAAATGATAAAAAAAAGTGGCAGAGAGTAAAACTCTTGGTTGAAAGTTCTTGTTTAACTGGCTTAAGTGTAAAAGTTTTCAAGGGAAAGTTTCTAAACTGCATTGGGTATTTTAAGAGGAGATATTATATCCTGCTAAAATATTAGATTAGGTGTGTGTTTTTTCGTGTATTGGCTTTGTAGGCTCTCTGCCTACCATGGCAGGTTGATGTGATGATACATATAGCTACAAGGGTAAGACTCGCTCACCTTTTTATTAGAAAACTCTGCGCCAATTTAACTCAGTGCAATAAAAATTACAACACAATTACTTCTTCAACATTTTTTATTTAAAATGTATTTTATCCGTGAATGAAATAATTAAATTAATTGTAATTATCATGAATGACTCTCAAAACACTCGTACTCAAAAATCCTAACACAACATTCGTTCTTATTATTTCTTCTGTAAAATTGCGCAGCATTATTCCGCATTACGAGTGTTTTTTTTAATACCCACCCTTTGAAGGATTTTTTCATGTGAAGCTCGCGTCGCGTGCCTTCGTCGCGTGCTTCGCTTTCCATACTGAAAGCTAATTAATATTTATTAATTAAATTACATGTTTCATTACTCTATGCTGCTGCGCGTTCTATATGATGGCTTTTCTATTTGAATTTGCTTTTGCCATATGTTTGGCATCACGACGTGTCAGCAGAAGTGTGTAAGTCAAGAGAGAAATGGGGCTGTATACTCTCTGCATACCCCGTAAGGGACTTGGCCTGATATGTATGAACGTGGTCATACCAATAATGCTTAATAATAATAATAATGCTTGAACATTATCACACAGCGCCATCTGGCCCCAAACTAAGCAAAGCTTGTACTATGGGAACCAGTAGCTGATACAATACTTATATACTTCTTGTTTGTAAATACATACTTATAATACATACCAAACACCCAGACGCAAGGCAAACATATTTGTCACATGAATGTTTGCCCTGACGGGAATCGAACCCGCGACCCCTAGCGCAGCAGTCAGGTACACTAACCACTAAACCAGCGGTCTCGTCCAGGTCGTCCAAGGTTTGTTAAATGATCTTCTTATAATGGCGCTATTTTGAACAGTTTGTTCTCTTAACTGTTTTCAGTCAGTTCGAGACCACGGTCGATGCATCTTGGTTGAAACGTAAGGGAGGTAAATAAACAATTTAATGGTGCCAATTCTGTTGTACAAAATCACTAAACTAATTTGACATTTCTAAACATATTGCTATCCTTATTTAACTCCGCACAAGAGAAAGGGATAGCAAGACTGATTTGACATTTCTATCTTTTGTGCAAAGTCACTAAAGTAAACTAATTTGACATTTCTAAAGATATTGCTATCTTATTTAACCCCGCACATGAGAAAGGGATAGCAAGACTTTAAGAACTGTCAAATTAGTTAAGTTTAGTAATTTTGTACAACAGAATTGGCCCTAATATCGCGTTTAATTAAGGCCCGTTTTCATGTGATTAATGTGTTTAGAAGGCGAAATTTTCTTTTTTTATTTTCTTTTGACGTTATCAATATCAACATACATGATCGATCAAAGGGGGTAATTAATTAATGTAACGGAATAATTGTGTTATAAATTGAATTACGCAGTAAAAGTACATGGCCTGTACAGTTGTCAGCTGACAACGTATTTATCTATTCAATTGATAGGTCAAACTATGGAAATGTTTTCCTTGTAAATGCGTGGTAATTTCAGTTCGTGATACTAGTTTATTAGTTGCAGTTGCGTAGTACGATGTTAGGACGGCTGTTCATTGTTGTAATAATAATAATAATAATATATCTTCACGCCTCCCCACAAGGGTACAACACCCACTTTCCACCGAAGATAATTTGGTGCCAACGTGACAGATGGTGAGTCCGTCGCCGGATCTTAGGCACAGCATACGTGTTTGAATTTCTTCTCAGACGTATATACGCATGTTTCCTCAAGATTTTCCTTCACCGTAAAGCTCGTGATGCGACTAATCACTGCACTTAAGTTAGAAAAACTCATTGGTACAGACCGGTGGGATTCGAACTTGCATCGCTAGAATAGCAGACAACGCTTCATACCACAAGGCCACCACGGCGCTCCATTGGACTTTTTGTTTATTCAAGGCTACTATTTAGGCATGCGTTTAAACGCACACAACAATATACGTTCTGAAAGACAGAAAGAAAGAAAGAAAGAAAAAACATTTATTCTGGAGATAGTTAGCCCGGAAAAGAACAACGCTAGTTTTTATCAAGCTATAAAAACTGTTTTTTTTTGCCGTCAAACCACTCGGTGGAAGCCGTGGTTCGAAGTCAATATTCACGAACGAAACTAAATTTTCCGATATCAAATCATAATTTAATCAGCCAGTTGTTGTGCCAGGCGTCTGTTATAATACCTCTTTTTATTTACAAGTATTCTGTGTAGTCGTCTATAGGGGACTATTTATTCGCCGTAAGTTGCAGGTCTAGGTATGTGATCGTATAGAAGACGAACCAATACACAATTTTTTGTTTATTTATAATATATATCTATGTTATGTAGTTATTGTTGCAAATGTAATGTTTGTAAGAGAGGTAGGGCGATTTGGGATATCCCGTGGGTTATCCCATTTAAATTGGAGCCGCCCGACTGGGGACTGTACTTCCGCCTTACAGAAGACCGCAGTGAAATAACACTACTTAATGTAGTATTGTGTTTCTGCGGTAAGTAAGGTTGCCAGTGCTCCACGAGGATACGCTGAGCTAGTAGTATTGCCGCTGCTGCTGCTAGCACAGTGAGTCCTCATCAACAACATGGTTGGCACCCCGTTAGTGATACCCCTGGTATTGCTAGCTGCTATAGGCTACGGTGACTGCTTACCATCAGGTGGGCCGTATGCTTGTGTGCCACCTTAGTGGTATAAAAAAAAAAGAAAAACAAAATTTATTTTAAAAGTCTAAAACCGCTCGACGTAAATTTAATCGCAAAGTCGTGCTGTGAATAGCTCGCTTTACCGCTTGCATACGTGACGGCAGACATACAGACGCCCGGTGCAATCGATACCGGGTGACTCGATTATTGTGTACTTGTTTATCATATCTCGATAACATTATAAATCAATTGGTATTATGTTGAGCAAGTTATCTACACATGTGCAGTTTCAATGCTTAAATTGTCGTCCGAATTGATAAGGCGTTTGTCGTATAAGCAATTATATTATCATTACGTTAATTGCCACTGATACAATTGCGCGGTCATTTAATGTGTCCACTGGTTAATTAGTATCACACGCTATTTATAATTAGAGAGATTTATTAAGGTTTTGGAAAAAGAATATTCAGAGGGTTATATAATATTATTTATGGCTGTACTTATATATACCTACGAACATTATATTGTATACGTTACGAAAGAGTAAGTGGTACAAATGAGCCCCCACACGTTCGAACCAAAATGTTCCCGAACTGCGCGGTTCCAAAAGAGCTTCCTCCCGCGCACAATTAAACTGTGGAATGAACTCCCCACCGTGGTTTTCCCAAAGGATTACAGCATGTGGTTCTTCAAGAAGGGTGTGAAGAGATTTTTGAAGGGTCGGCAACGCGCGAGTGATTCCCCTGGTGTTGCAAGCGCCCATAGGCTGCGGTAATAGCCTATAGCCGCTAGCAATACCAGAGATATCTAATTGGTACAGGCTGGGCTTGAACCTGGGACCATCAGATGACAGGTAGTTGCATCAACCACAAGGCCACCACGGCTTTTAAATGTACATTTTATTGAAATGTGGCTAATGATACCCCTGGTATTGCAAGCGTAGGCTACAGTCACTTACGTAACTTTTCCGCTATGCCACGTCGAGTTTTTAATTTCTATAAACTTCTTTCGTATAGCGTTAACGATTGTAGATAGTAATCATGGCTACTGTTACTGGTATTGCAAGCGGCTATAGGCTACAGTGACTGCTTACCATCAAGTGAGTACACTCACGTCTCAACTTAGCAAAACACTAAGCCAGCAATCTATATCCAAGTCTATTGACAATTCTCAACGCATCGATGGGCGAACAATATCGCTTACTATAAATGCTGAGTATAATATCTACGTCCGAGCTCGCTTCGCTTGTCAAATTAGCGTCGGTTTCTGCGGTCGCTTGTATCGCTTCGTCGAGCGAAAACTTGCCATCCCCAGAACTTGGACGTGTGCATTTGGGTGGATGTACTTTACCTACGTACCTAGGGGCCAGCGGGTACCTATGCGGTGGTTTATGAAGAAAATAGAACTGTGCTAGCTCTATTCCCCGCGGCGGTATTGGAAGCTTTCATAGAACACATCTGAAACATTGTATTATGAAGCATTTTCTTGTTGCAAGAACAACTTATAGGTGTATTTGTATCGCTTTCGACTATTTCTGTATGGGAAATGAAAAGCGCTGCGCCGGCATTGATTGTAACGTAGAGCATGCATGCACCATCATTTCTCACGACACATGAACTGTAACTTATGCGCAGCTCATATTAAATAGCTGCCGACCATTTCTAGCCGTAAACTTGCGGAACCAATCCTATAAGGCGTGGAACTGGTTCTCCTTATAGAGATATTAACTACACGTGGTAGGCTCAAAATACAGACATATATTTTTCATTATTGACGCTATAATGAAGTTATTGCTAGTTGTTACATGCCTTTGTTCATCTTTAAGTCTTCTGATGGATTGATCAGTTAGGGTAGTAAGTTCATACCCCGTATATTTGTACTGAGAGATTTGTACTTTAAAGAGAGGTAAGGCAAATAGGGATCTCCCGTGGGTTTTCCCATTAATATTGGAGCCGCCGGACTGGGGACTATACCTCCGCCTTACAGAAGACCGCAGTGAAATAACACTACTTTAATGCAGTGTTGTGTTTCTGCGGTAAGTAAGGTTGCCAGTGCTCAACGAGGATAGGCTGGGCTAGTTACTAACTGTGCTAGCAGCATAGTAATGCTAGTAGCATTACTATGCTGCTAGCACAGTTAGTCCTAATCAACATCAGGGTTGGCACCTCGTTTGTGTTACCCCTGGTATTGCTAGCGGCTATAGGCTACGGTGACTGTTTACCAACAAGTGGGCCGTATGGTTGTGTGCCACCTTAGTGGCATAAAAAACGGAGCTTATGTCTGTTAGAATATCATATTATTTTAATTTATTTGTATGTAATAGAACATGTAAATAAGCAAACAGATTAATTCTTGGCTTATGCTATTGCTGTGTGCAGTAAAAATGAAATAATTTTAATGATATTTTCTTATTTGCATTAGTTTAGGAACTGCGAAAAGTCATCAGTCGCTCTTGATCGTACACTTCAATGACGAATACAAATTAAAATATATAATCTAATAACATACATACATTTACTTCAAGCGTATACTTAGAATCGATATCGTTAATATTTTACAGGCATTAGCCGGTTGAAACTAATCGCCGATAAAAACTAGTTATTGTTACGAAACCAAATACGGATGGATTAATAGGATACCTTATCGACTTAGAATCATAATGAATGGGAAAATAAATTAATTGAATAATCTACAATAACAGTTAATTGACTGGGCTCTAGATCCGGAAACTATAGCGCATGACATCTGTCAGGTGACATGACACTATTGATAATGTAATCTATTGAATGTATAATTTCATAAGTTTTTTTTTTCGTATCCTCTTGGCCTGAGATTACCTATTTATTAAAAAGGAGTGCTTATAAAAAATATGTACTAGATATTTTTTTATTAAACTTCTTGAAAATATAGTTTGCAAATGCGGACTTGAAGCCGTAGGGATTATCTACCAGGAAACCTTTGGATGATGCTGAGATGAAAAGAAGGCGGGTAGAAAAGTGAGTGCTGATAAATATGGTAAGACAACAATACAATTATACATATATATGTATATTAAGAAAAAAATATTCACAAAAAAGTATTTAAGTATTACATTGTACATTCTCTGCTAATGCTTGTGGAATAAAACCGAAAAAAAAAATCTGCGTTAAAATTTACTGACTATCTTGATCAAGTTATTAATGACATTCGATCAGCGATTTTGGAATTATTAAATAACAGATAGACATACTATAGACAAACGTGCACAGAAACCTATCGAATACAGTACTATATTGTAAGCCTGAGCAAAAACAATTTTCGACCACGTATCCGAATCGTTTTCGAATATTTTTGTGTGGAAAAATGAACAGCGCTGCGGCGGTGAAAAGTAGAACTAAAATATCGTATGAAATTTTGAGTTATGTTTTCGAATACTGCTTTGGTACACCTAACAAATGGATTTGAAATATGTAATTAACTTTGATTAAATTTGACGATGAATACGGATAAAGTCGAAAGAAAAGTCTCGTAAGAAATTAAATTACAATAAAGCATTATAATCGCCGCTTGCGTCAGTTGTTCCAACAGTACACGTATTATCAGGCCGATCTGGTGAAATCGCTTCGCAATTAGCACGGTACACGCTAAAAGCATTGGTTTTATTATCGTACGATACGTTCTCCAAGGGATATTTATCTTTAGTACAATCTTCGTGGCTAAGAATGTTCTGCTGGCAGAATCGGAATTGCTCTTCAAATAATTTTAAAAAAGACTCAAAGCGATGAGTTTTTTCTACATGAAGCTGCTTTGATATCCATACACTAGCTTCTGCCCGCCAATTCGTCCGCGTTGAGATTAGAATCCCAGAGAAATCTAACATTGTCCGAAATAAAAATAATTTTCGCGGGATATAAAGTATGTGTTATTGCACGCAATAAACTATCTGTGTTCCAAGTTTCATCCAAATCCGTTGAGTAGTTTTTGCGTGAAAGAGTAACAAACATACATTCATACTCACAAACTTTCGCATTTATAATATTAGTATCCTACTAATATTATAAATGCGGAAGGACTTAGCGTGATGATGAAATTCATCATCATGACGCTAAGTCCCTCACTGGGACTGGCACCATGCATTGGCATGCTCCCACATTTAATCACATAGTATTGCGACAAACTCATATTTCACAAGATTATTTATCCAAAAGGGTTTTCTTTTTAAATCTAGCCCTGCAGTGCAATATTGTGTAGGTGAATTTGATGAAGTAGGTTTGTTTTCTTTAACAAACATAGCCACAACCACAAACCGCATTCTACATAGTGATAACGAAAACAGTACTTAGTTGTTTTCAATTTGTTTCCTTATGATAAAATCGTTATACGCGCAATAAATTCGAGACGAACTGCTTGCGAAGCTTTTTTAACCAGCCCAGTGGATGCAACTCACGCGCATAGGATACGGCGCGGCGGGTGGTATTCTGCATTTGAATTTACCTTTTTAAAGCCACCATTAATTTAAGCACCGTTTTTACAGCTTATTGTCTAGGAACCCTAGGAAAGAACTAGGTGGAAATGTAGGTTTTACGATTAATTACATAGTTAAAAGCCTTTTAATTTTTTAATCGTTAATGGACGTCCTTAAAGTCAATGGTGAAGAGAACTCATCGGTACTTTACAGATCGTCCATAGTAAGAAAAAAAAATAGGATCCTTGAATAGTTTTTTTTATATTACACTCGCAATTTGACTTGAAGTTATAGGGTTGAACTGGTAGAACATCTGTCGACTATTTTATTCGATACGTAACTCTCAAAATGTTAAAATTTCCATACGATTTTTTAGTTCCACTTTTCGCCGCCGCAGCGTTATTCACTTTCCCATGCAAAAATAGTCGATAGCGATACGAACACGTAGTCGCAATTATTCTTGCTCGAACTACAGTTTAAGATTGCCTAGTTAAGTTTTCATTAGAAAACAAATGTACAAAATATTGAATATGACTAATGTCATATTCAAATCTGATAATCGCATTTCCTCTATTATCAAAACACTTAAGGTGTGTATGACTGTCTGTCTGTCTGTGTTCTATTTTTTAAACTAAATTAACCAGCGTCCACGTTTTTTTTTCAGGTATATTTCCCCGGAATTTAGAATCAGCTTTACCTTTTCATGTATATTATTCTGTTTTCGATAGATCCCTCATCTATTTTCTCTATGGGCTTATATTTCACTCAATCTACCTACCATTTTTTTCTAACACGAGTTTTTTTATTTGAATGCAATGCATTATTTATTCTACCATAATAATCGCAGAGTACGTACCTGTCTAAGTAAAATGGATATAACTTACGTGACGGTAAAACAATGCGAGCCCGCGTTTCCGGCGTGTAATTAAAAACTAATTCGCCATGTACAGACCGACAAAAGATCATTAATAATCCCGAAGGTAGACAAAGGACATTAGAACAACAAGGGATTTAAACCTTAAGCCACTCAACGCTTGTTCGCTAATCGGAATGACGCTAATTGCATTTTTAATTGCATTCAAAAAAATCGTGTTACGCTTTTTTGTAAGACAGTGCACCAATTTTTCTTTTGTTTGCAACATGTTAAATTCTTTGTTGTTTTTTAAATTTATTGCGTTTTTTGTGTTATTTATTAATATCAGTCATTTCTTTATGCTTGTAATCTTTTTATAATTTGCATTATTTAGGTTCAACTCTTGGAAACACTTAGCATTACGGAATTATTTAATTAAAATTCAAATTTTTGACGTTATTTATGATTTTTTTAATCACTTTTGCATTTCGTTGTTTAAAATGTAATTTAATATACAACACAAGTGAAGTAAGTGAGCAATAAAATTTAAAAAAAATCTGATATAATTTTTAGTACCGTAAACCTTTTTTGGTATTACATAAAAAAAATCCAAAAATAGGTATTTCTAAAATAATAATTAATCTTCATTAATGAACAGATAAGCCCTAGTTATCTCTAAGTAAATAAAAAGTTGGTCTCCACCTGTTTTATATTCACACTGCGATCGTCGATCTAAATGCAAATTTAAACTCGAGTTTAAGAACTATAACCGGTCCATTAGCAAATATATTGCGATTTTTTTACTTCTCATCTAACTTTTTAACTCTTAAGTGAAGTCAAAGGCACTTTGTTTTACTTAAACCGGGGGTTAAGTTAAAGTTTCCGTGTAGTGCAGGCGGAGTACGATAAGGGGTGTATCGATAGCGCGGGACAACTGCTTAGTAGGACGTAACGGTTATCAAATAATAATAATAATGCTTGGACATTATCACACAGCGCCATCTGGCCTCAAACTAAGCAAAGCTTGTATTATGGGAACCAGTAGCTGATATAATACTTATAAGCCTTTTTTTTTAAATACATACTTATAATACATGCCAAACACCCAAACGCAAGGCAAACATATTTGTCACATAAATGTTTGCCTTTGCGGGAATCAAACCCGCGACCTCTAGCGTAACAGTCAGGTATACTAACCACTAGACCAGCGGTCTCGTCGAAATATATACTTTAATTCTTTTTTTTCAGATATTTGAACAGAATTCTAACTGTCTCCGGAATCATGTTGGTTGGAATGATGGTAAAATGTTAGAAAGTCAAACTTGTATTCTAAAGGTGGAAGTATAATGATGACTATCGATTGCTTGGTATCTAGTGTTCAAAGTGAAGAACTGGAAGGGCAAAAACTGCAGTTTTGTTTTTTATTTCAGATTATTTATGAGAACGAGGTAGCCCGGTGATTATAAATAGAGTGTTATAGTCTATGCTATGACGTGGAATAAATATAATTGTAATGTTTTGCCACAATTTTTTTATACATACATATTTCTAGGGCCCATCTAATGTTTAATACTTACATAAACATCAACAAATTACAAGCTAAATACACAGAGAATTATTTTTCAAAAAACAACCCTCCCCCTTCGATAATATAACTCAATATCGATAACCCACGCAATGATTAAACCTCCCGCACTTTTATCCTAGCTATCTGCTATTAACATAAAGTTGGTAAAAGTCTGTATAAAGTATTAAAGTTCCTCTTGAAATTGATAACGTACAACCAGATTTAAAGTCGGCTCTTATAAATTTATTACCCCGGGATGAATTCCTTTATCATAATTTATAAGTTCAAGGAAGTGGGAAAACACTTAAGGAATATTTTTACATATTTTCTTAGTATGTACTTTAGTTTGTTAATTACTTTTGCATTTTACACCTGCATTCTTTAATGGACTGCGTGGTTGTTGAATCACTTGTTGTATACAGATAAGGACTAAGACATACCAATGCAAAACGAGTATCAGTCAGGTTATGGAAGGGACATTCAAGCGCGATGCAATCCGTCTAAGATTTCTTTTTCTTCATCTAAGGTGGCACACAAGAATACGGCCCACCTGATGTAAGCAGTCACCGTAGCGTATATTCGCTAGCAATACCAGGAGTATCTCCAACGCGTTGCCAACCATGTTTTTGATGAGAACTCGCTCTGCTACTTGCGTATCCTCGTGGAGCACTGGCAACCTTACTCACCACAGAAACACAACACTACATCATAGTAGGCCTTCTGCCTGTAAGTATATTTTTGTCATTAATTTTAGCCTTCTGTTTTATATTTAATCTTTGCACGTCCAGCGATTACAATGGCGTCGAAATGTGGCGTCCAGTGAAATTGTATTAAGCCATGATGGGGCTGCAAAAAGTCTGGGCCGAATCAATTTCTATGCTAATACTATCAAAATCAAAAAATCAAAACCAAAAATCATTTATTCAGTTTAGGCCCTAATAAGGCACTTATGAAGGTCCAAATTACCACCGGTTCGGAAAAAAAGCCACCATAGAAGAACCGGCAAGAAACTCAGTGCTCTGTCTTTTTTTTTCATGTAACAATCATTATATAACAATTTGTAACAAAATTCTTCTAGACATTGGTATGAAATTACAAATATCTAAATGAAAGCTACCAAGTTGGTTTTGTCACTGCTTTCATGAAATACATATTTTAAACTATTACAACTACCAGGAGCGGGGAGCCACTTGTGCAGAGTGAGTCTATATATTCCAAGCATTTTTATCATTTACATAATCATTAATTTTATAATAGGCTTTATTTATCAAAACTCTTTTGACATGAGTCTTAAACTTATCATAATTTAATTCGGTAATAGATTGTGGGATTTTATTGTAAAAACGGACGCAGGCAGGACTATAGAGTTCACATCCCGCAATGTCTTTAGGGTCACCGAATCTGAGCTTAAATTTCATGAGATTAAAATAACGTGTAAGCGTATAACGTCAATTTTATGATAATTACTGTATTATTAACATAGACCATCGTAATGAGAGGTAGGGCGAAATGGGATCTCCCGCGGGTATTATGAAAACTGAAGCCACCCGACTGGGGAATGTAACTCCACCTTACAGAAGACCGCAGGGAAATAACACTACTTAGGTAGTGTTGTTTCTGCGGTGCAGGTTGCCAGTGCTCCACGAGGATGCACTGAGCAAGTAGTAATGCTAACAGCACAGTGACTCCTCATCAACAGGGTTGGCAACTCGTTAGTGATACCCCTGGTATTGTAAGCGGCTATAGGCTACAGTGACTGCTTACCATCTGGTAGGCCGTATGCTTGAGTGCCACCTGAGTGGTATAAAAAAAAACCACAAAATCTTTATACAGAAAAATAGCACAAAACTGAGTAAATTAAGACAAGAATGAAACCAGAGGTAAATTATAATTGGAACTTAAAATTATATTAGTGACACATAGTTGCTTACAAACATACATACCTATGGGCTGAACTTTTAACCCTCCTTTTGGCTTCCCGTAGTCGGGTGAGCAATTAAAATAACATTTTGTTAACGCCTGTAGTGTTTGATAAAAGGAAAGGATCCGCCATTACAATAGGAGACGGAAGTGGCTTCGTATTTCTTTGAATATGAGTTTCACAACAATACCGGTTTCTGAGGCGCTTCCTCCATTTTTTCCTGTTTTATTTCAAAGCGCGGTTGGGGTAGCAGTTTCTAGAGCTAAAATTGGTTCGTAAAAATATTCTTTGGAAAAGACTGGCTATGCTGAGTGGATTTTTAACAAAACATTAAAATATTTTGACGAGACCGCTGGTCTACTGGTTAGTATGCCTGAGTGGTAAGCTGGGGTCGCGGGTTCGATTCCCATCGGGGCAAACATTAGTGTTAGCTGTGCGTCTGGGTGTTTGGTATGTATTACCTATAAGTATTTAGAAAAAAGTATATTGGCCTTTCAGTTAAAATAAAAAATTATATAATATTAGAATCAAATGATTGAAAATTCCACCCCTAAGGGGGCTAAAATAGGGGATGAAATCTCAACTGAAACAACAAGTTCTATAGTACCTGTAACAAGCGAAGCGTGAATCATAAGTCCCAGTGCTCCGCTTGTCTCAGTCAGGAATCGAACTCGGAACCTCCCCAGAGACATGCTACTTACCCGTTGCCTGCCTTTGTACCTATATGTCTATTTTGTATCACGTTATTGGAAGAGAACTTACGAGAATAGGGATGGATTTTATGGGAGATTTTATTGGTTGATATTATGAGGGAGTTTTATAAAACGTTGTGAAAAGTGCCTGATAATTGTCAGCACTGCAGGCTTAGCCATGTTTACTATCTAGAATCGTTACTTTAATCGCTGACACGTAATTAATAAAAATAACTTAAATGTCGCTACAGGTACTGCTAGCAAGAACATTTTTCGACTACGTATTCAAAAACGTAATTCTCAAATGTTAAAATTTTCATACGAATTTTTTGTTCAAATTTCCACCGGCGCGGCGCTTTTCGTCTTCCCATACAAAAATAGTCGAAAGCGATACCAATACGTAGTCGAATGTTATTGCTGTTAATTTTACTGAACTAGTAATTAAAACTCAATTTAACTGTTTATTGGAATCTTAGTAAAAAACTAAATATATATAACTAGCTTTTGCCTGCGACTTCGTCCGCGTTGAGCTTAGAATCACAGACGAACCTAAAAATGTTCCGGGTTAAAAAGTATTGTGTATGTTACTCCAGGTTATAAACTATACGTGTGAAAAATTTCATTCAAATCCGTTGATCGTTGTTACGTTATTGAGCAACAAACAACCATACATCCATCCATACACATTTACGCTTTATATATTATAATATTAGTAGGATGTACTCCATCCATATTAGCTTTAAGACCACAGACCTACAGAAATTGTTCTAGGAAACCAGTATTTGATCAGTGAACATAGAATAGATAGTAAACGAACTATTACAAAAAGTACTTTAAAAATTATCAAGTTAGCAACCGATGGCAGACCTTAGCCAATGGCCGCGCGAAGTTTACTGTTTTTTATTTTGTTCAGAGTGTAGGCGTGTTGTTTGTAATGTTGTGTCTGTGGTAAACCGTTACACTCAAAAACTTAGCAAGGGTTGAGAGTAATACGGGTTTTCTTTTTTAATTGCGTGAAAAGCTTGGATTAATTTCAAACGAGTTAACGAAAATATAATAAAAAGTTTGCACAGCCCTTTGATATCCCTCGTTTTTATGGCTGAGGGGAAACTTAATTAATTACTCATTATAATCTCGAGGACGGTCGCCATGGCAACGGTGGATTAATTTTATAAACGAAGGAAAATTTATACTTTAAACGAGTAAAGGTAACTCTTTTCAAAGTCTTTTCGAGTATCCGCCATGTTTTTTTTTACAGATTCACTTAGCTATAATAATATTTTTATTCAGTATCAAACTTATTCCTTAG
Source organism: Falcaria lacertinaria (assembly GCA_951449985.1). NCBI lineage: Eukaryota > Metazoa > Arthropoda > Insecta > Lepidoptera > Drepanidae > Falcaria > Falcaria lacertinaria. Next base: position 8,937,441 of record OX602125.1, on the reverse strand, counting down.
GACTATTACCGTAAACAGTCTCCTTTTAAGCATAATGATGCCTGTGATATGAGGCCCTGCTCATCCTTAACTTAGAACAAATAAAGTATGTGGAGGTTTTTGGCGGGAATCAGGCGGAGCGGTTGAGATTTTTTTCCAGTGTGTCGTAAATTGTGTTATAGTGATCTTTAATGTGTATTTTTGGTGTCGATATGTGCAGTAAAGTTTCATTTAGTGACTGATTTATAGGAGCATTGGAAATAATGCCATAATACGACTTTTGGGTTATGTGATTTATCATTTTGGTCAATAGGTTACCTCTAATCTAAAGGCGTGTTACGATCTGCTACTGCCGTGGGTTGTCTCCAGAAACTCCATTGGGCGTTAGAATGCATGACACTAGGCATTTTAATGCGGCAAACACGAGAAAATATTGCAACATGAAAATTCTCTAACACTCGACACTGGCAAAAATAGTCCCTGAAGGGATTGATTGCCATACTTAGGAAGAAGAAGAAGAAGAATAAAGTATGTAGTTAATGTACGTAAGTATAATTTCAAGATGTCAAATCAAAATAAAAACAATAGTAACAATGTGTGTGTACGTGTGTGTGACTGTATAATGTACCTGCTTCCATAGCTTGTATTTTGAATTTAGCTGTTGCAAAAAGGTTTCAGTTTGATCACAGCTAAGCGATGTTATCCACACACACATAGCACTTTTTAGTGTACCCTAGAAGTATTTTAGTTCCGAAAAGAACACATTATTGCAGTGTTCAGCTAAATGATGATATTAAAATAAAATTATATCAAACCTAATTTCTGTCAAACTTAGTCACTCTCACTACTTATTGAAAGTATTACGATAATATAATTGTATTGCTAGCGTCTATAGACAACGGTGACTGTTTACAATCAGGTGAGCCGTACGCTTGCGTGCCAACTTATTAAATCAGAAACAAATGGTAATGGTTAAATTAACAATAGTCCCACTATGGCAACTCACTTTCTTAAGATCTGAGAAGATGACAATATTCTTAATAAATACTTTTTCTATAAAATCAAACAATTGAACCCCCTTTTACATACGTTAAATAATACAATTAAAATAAAAAGTTCGCAGCGAGCGGAGAGAGATATAAACGGAGCCACATTTACATATAAATGAGTCCGACGTGGAATTATTTCAGTCGAGCAAGGCAATGCAGCTCGCCTGAAACTACGGCCATGAGCGAACTCATATCGATAGAGCAGGGTGTTTGAGACCAACTGTTATTCTCAGTCTAGTAAAGTATTTTTAAATAATAATAATAGTGCATGGCAGAAGTAGTCTCATCCCATAGCCCAGATATCCCCCAGTTTAGTACACCAGCTCATTGAAATAGTATCTGATTTGGCGAGGATCATCCCCGGGTGCATCACTATGTATTCCAGGGATGATCTTCCACGTGTATTCCTTACAAAATATTAAAATTCTAGAACGGGCCTCTACGTGTTGGATGTATATCCCCACGCAGGTCTAGATAAAGGACCGGACCTTATAAGGCTCCGTTAATTTAAGACATAATGATAATATATCTAGCTCCCACCAGAGTGCCTACCTCGGCAGAGATTATAACACCAATTTTACACCGCAGATAATTTAGTACCAACGTGACAGGTAAGTCCATCGCCGACTCTTAGGCACTACATGCGTCCTTGAATTTCTTCTCAGACGTACGCAGATTTCCTCACGATGTATTCCAAGTAAAGCTCATGCAGTTACGAAATGACTGCATATAAGTTTTTCGAAAAACTCATAAGCACAGACCGGTTGGATTCCGAATTGTCGCTAGAATAGCAGGCAACGCTCATACCAGACGCCATCACGAATCTTTCTATCCACGACTCTTATATCTCTATATATATAAATGAATCTCTATTTCCCTTGCCTTGTCACGGCATCACACGAAAATGGCTTAGCCGATTTCCCTAATTATTGTTGTAGTTGTGTTTACTACTGTCAGTAGAAGGTACTCTCAGTAGAAGGTTTTTAAGAAAATACAATTTGAAAAAAGGATCGGTATATTTTTAATTTCGCGATAAACTAAAGGTCCTTTTTTCTATGGTGTATTTGACATATGAATTCATAGCTAATACAGGGCAACGTCTATCGGGACAGCTAGTTCTAAATAATAATCTTATTTTAAGTAAATATTTCATTACCTAACCCTGAAACCCGCTAGTCTTTTTTCAGGCCACTCTTGTACGGTCACTCGCTGCCCGTGTTTGTTTTGGGACCGTCTGTTTTATGCACTTCGTTTTATATCTTTTTACCAAACTGACTCGATTGAAAGCATACGAATATTCGTATACTGCTCAATTGGACTTTTCGATTCTAAGACGAATATTTTTCACCGAATGAGTTCCAAAAGTGCTAAAATTCATGTTCTTTTTTTCACTTCAGGTAGACTGTCTAAAATCAAGTCAGTCGTGAGCCATTGTCTATCGTTTAGACTTAAAATGACATGACCTCTATTTTCTTCAAGAAGGGTGTGAGGAGATTTTTGCAGGGTCAGTAACCCAGATACCCTGGTGCTGCAAGCGTCCATAGGCTTGGGTAACCGCATAAAAACATTGGTTCATCTGAACAGAACAATGCATTAACATACTGACTTGCAAACTCGATTACTCGTCTTCAGGATTCTACCATATTGGATTAATTAGAGTAGGTACTTGAATACTGTGCTTGAATAGGATAAAATAGCGGGTATATTTTATTCCTACGAACTGGACTTGTTACGAAAATTCCACAGTTAATTAAATATTTTCATAGCTGAGCTTTCATTCTCAATTCTCAGAGAGCTATGAATTATTTGTGAACTGAATATATTTTAGTGCCTATCAAGGGGTCGAATATGATAGGCCAAAAACTTTTCCGTTTCTTTCCCCTTCCTTCCAAGAAGGTTAAGTTTTCCGAGAGTATATTAAGTATTTTTAGCAGGCTTGAATATATCTCAATCTTAGTTTCGTCTAAATTGTGTGAAGGACCTTGTGTATAATTTATAGTTGCGTTTCAACATGCTCTTTATATTTCAAGGGCTATAGTTTTGGCCTAATGATGGTAAAGATTTATTTAAACCACTAAGGCGGCACTCAAGCATACGGTCCACCTGATGGTAAGCAGTCACCGTAGCCTATAGCCGCTAGAAATACAAGGGGTATCACTAACGGGTTGCCAACCATTTTGTTGATGAGGACTCACTGTTATCAGTATTACTACTAGCCCAGCGTATCCTCGTGGAGCACCTATAGGCTACGGTGACTGCTTACCATCAGCTGGACCGTATGCTTGTGCCACCTAAGTGGTATAAAAAAAAACATTGCTGGATCATGATTATAATTTAGAATGTAATTCAAATCTTACGCAGAAACAGTTTACAAAAGCTTACCACAGATAAATTACAAAAATATATGTATGTATATTCAAATGAACTCATCAACAATATTTACTTGTATAAATAATCTCTTATTATAATTTAAAGTAACTAAGATAAAATGACCTCATTAAGCTACGCCCCCATCCAAAAACCGACCTTGCCCACGTCATTTAACTTCGGGTTCTCACGCTTAAATTTGCCAAATCCAAGTTATGTCGCAATAATAATGCCTCGTAAAAAATAACGGCTCTGGTGCTAACTGCGTTTTATGGCATCATGCGGCATGAAAGATGTATTAACGTACGTTATACCAAAAAAATAACAACCTTTTGACCGCAAAATTCGGGGTGTAATGTTTTTACAAAATTACATTTTGGATTAATTTCGCTAAATGTGATATTCGCTGTAATTGAGCCCATTTTGCCCTTATTTAGCAAACGCGGGAATTTTAATTACCCATCTTCGTTTGGAGGTGTACAACAATTCTGGTATAATCGATTGTTATTGCTTTTAGATGCGAAAATAGCTACGTCACTCTCTAAATCCATGCTAATATTATAAATGCGAAAGTAACTCTGTTTGCTTGTTTTTTGCATCATTTTCACGACTAAACGTCTGAACATGCAAAATGCTAGTTCAAAATAAGTCATGTCAAAAATAAATGCAAAATAGCTAAGTTTGAGTCATATTACAGACCACACGCATAATATAATACAAACTTCAGTTCAAACATTTTAAACCTATAAAGCTAGTGAACAAGTCGCGATATCTTTGGTCCATCCATTACTGAAGACAGCTTACAGCGCATTATGGTTAGATCAAATGATCTAAGTAAGCAATGGGTTTGAGTTTAAAGTAATGTCTCGAATTGACGATATGGTGTATTCGATCTTTGTCATTTAGTTTTCTGTAAGATACATACCTGCATATGATGATATGTAGTTATGTATCTTACAGAAAACTAAATGACGCTAAGTCCCTCACGAGGTATGCAGAGTGTATAGAGCGCCAATTTCACTCTACACTTACACACCTCTTTTGCTTGGTTTCCATTCATCATACCTCAGAGTAAAGACGATACATTCTCCAGAGAATGTATGATAAACCAATTTAAAATTTTGATGAAAACATTTTTGCCCATATATTATTATTTTCCATCGACCTTTACGTGTTTTCGGGACAGAAATTTTTATACGGTATGATAATTACAAGTCATTGCCCATAGTATGCCAAGTTTTCTTTCACGAGCACCCTAGAAATTGCATAATATAATATTGGGCGTTTGGTATGTATTATAAGTATGTATTTACGAAAAAAATAAGTATTTAAGTATTATATCGGCTACTGGTTCCCATAGTACAAGCTTTGCTTAGTTTGGGGCCAGTTGGCGCTGTGTGATAATGTCCAAGCATTATTATTATTAATATCATTAAAAAGATTAAATTATACAAAAACTAAATGTACAATAAAGATTACAATAAAAACAATTTCAGCACGCCCCAAACGTGACAATATAATACAGACGTCATTAGATTCGATGTGTATTCAATATAAACGCGTTAGGTTACTTGAAATGGCGTGGGAACGTGTATCGCCGATAATATTGTATTAGCAGCCATTGAGATAAAACCAGGGGCTATAATATTGTCTCGCGGAGAAAACTATCACGGCTTATTCCGAACAGACTTTTAGACGTATTGAGGACTTTATATCATGTTGTTTTTGATGATTGGAACAACACGGCGTTAGATTCAAAATCATAGACTAAGGACTATTTATTTCTTATCTTGTTTCTCGTTGTTTTTTTCCGGGAACTGAGGCGGGTCCGAAGTGACCTCCAACCAGGCACAATGTTTTGCTAAGCATCACAGCTAAGAGCTCCCCATTGCTGGGGGAGCTAGGGAGTTGGGCTGGACTGGTATTATTATTTAAATTTAAGAGCGTATACGTAAGTAGCTTTAAACACTTTCTTGGAGCGGGTCAGCTGATGCATACGTTGGGGGAGGCAATCACGAGATATTTGCTTCGAGCCTCGCCGGCGTAGGGAGCACTAAGGGCTTCAGTTTAACTAAGGAATTGAAGTAAGGTGGTACAAACGGTTTGCTCCTATCAAAATAGCATGACTATACTGCGACCCATGTCTGGTCTATTCCCACTAGTTCAGTGGACTGAACTAACGGGTATTCTTTTCTCATTTGTTCGGTTGACTTCTTCTTCTTAGGGTGCCTCTCCAGTTATTGAAGGTTGGCGATCGACTGTGAACACTTCTCTCTATTTGCGAGGCGAAACAGATCAGCGGCACTCGCAATACCAGTCCATTCTCTGATGTTCCTCAGCCAAGACTTCTTCCTACGACCGGCTTAACTTTTTCCCATGATTATAATTTGAAGGAGGTTGCATCGATCATGTTGTATTCAGTTGACTAACTAAAATTGTCCTATTCAGTTGACATGCAGTATTTTTTGCTTTAAAAAATAACATAAGTCTTTCAAGCAGCAATTCTTTGCAACGTCGATGACGCGTATACTCAAAATTATTGTCGATTCTTCAATATGTTTTAAGTGAAAACATCTCTAACCATGTTGAGCGATTTTAGGTAGAAGCAAAACTTATGGGTCATAGGCATCCGACATGCTAATGTGATGTGTCGCTCCAAAGTTTTCACTTCTCTCAGCAGTCTTCTTTTTCTTCCTAAGTATGGCAATCAATCCTCTTTAGGGATTGTGTTTGCCAGTGTCGAGAATTTTCAAGTTTATCAAATATTTAATTTTTGATGCATTAAAATGCCTAGTGTCATGCATTCTAATGCCCATTGGAGTTTCTGGAAACAATCCACGGCAGTGCAGATCGTAACATGCCTTTAGGTCAGAGGTAACCTATTGACCAAAATGATAAATTAAATAACCCAACAGTCATATTATGGAATTATTTCCAATGTTCCTATAAATCAGTCACTAAACGAAACTTTACTGCACATAACGACACCAAAAATACATATTAAAATCACTATAACATAATTTACGAGACACTGGAAAAAAGCTCAACCGCTCCGCCTGATTCGCGCCAAAAACTCCCTGTCAGCAGTCCTCATGACATTTTTATGTTATAAATTCCGCTGTTCTTCGTATCTTATCTATGCAGCTTCTACATCGAATCCCAAATACAGAATAAGGTATCGAACGACGGTTTAACTGGATGCAATAGCGTATACTGCTGGAAATTGTCTTAAAAGAGCAAAGACGCCCTCTACTAGAGGACGAGTTACTATTAACTACTAGTGATGTGATGATCCTGTACGGTTTATCGATATTCTTAATTAAATCGATAAGATTACTGTTTAAATATTTATTATACCGATTTAAAAAAATATGTCAAACTGATTTCGATGTTTTATTTATGGAACCAATCTGAAAATATATATATTCTTTTAAATGATCAAAGATTTTTATCGTTTTATTAATTACTGTGTTCTGAGTTACTGAAAATATACAAAAAATACAACAAAATTGAGAACATCCTAAATTCTAAATTCGGAATAAAAATCAATAAAATTACTATTTTGCAGTCATGGTTTGTACTTATCTGAGCAAGGTCAACCCAAGTACCCTTTTGAAGGAGGTAGGTGTATAAAGTGTAGTAAGCTACTAGCAATAAATTGAGGAATTGGATTTTTTATCACCATCTGGTTTTTTGGTTCCGAATCGTTTAAGAAAAAACTAAGCAGATGGCGGAATCTATTTTATTCAATAAAATTAACAGCAAGGTATCATAAATAGCTAGAGTGATGCTTTTAATATACATGTTTCCCTTAGCCTTGGCCAGTCGAGGCGGAAGGTCCTTGGGCCATTGGTAGCCATCCATCCAACATAGCTAGTTGATTAACTTTGCAGATAGACCAATATATCGATAATGCTACAATCCTCTACGTTCACCTAAGATCGATTGGGGAAATAAAAAGGAAGGATCTATATTATCGATAGTTTCACTGCCCATCCCTAGTGTCGTATCACTAGGCGTCTCTCAAAGTTAACGCATTACCCGAACTGCATCTACCTCGGGCGAAACTTGCGTCATAATGTCGCACCTAGATAATGCTACCTCCATCTCGCTTTAAAAGAAATTACTTCCAAACGCTTTAGTTTACAACACACCGTCGCTTCTAGTTAAAAGTATCTTTCCTTACATGAGAGTTTATTTTTCGGAGGAAAATACACTACTATTTTAAAAATATCGTTCTAAACACATATTAATGACACGGAACCGGGTCTTATATAAAAATGTAATAGTATTTCATTATTTAACTCCCGTCGTTAAGACCGAGTTGCATCGACCGCGGTCACGGGCTGACTGATTGTAGTTGTATGCGTCGCCTTCTTCTTGATTCGCGGGTAGAACGAATATGGGTTTTTAAAAACAAAAATACATTTTTTTCTTTACCTAGTATGATCTCAAAAAACCGCAATTGATAAGAGAAAATTGTGAAAAATGTGTCGTTACCCGTGCACCCACTGGTTTCACCCACTGGTTGCTGGACGGCTAATCTAATATTGCCCGTCCACCCATCGCCTCAAGGCTGGTATTAGTATGTGTAAAAATTAAGAATTATCAAATTCGGCTATTCATTAATACCTACTGAGAGTGACTTTTATTACATTGTCTCGAAAAACAGCAAGACATATAGACCAGAAAATTAATTTGACTGGATATGAATCATTTTAATTAAAGCATTCAGCGTGCTAGTCAATTTTGTGCACGTAGATACATGAAAATATATTGTAGATTTTTCATTGAAAACTAACTACAATGAATTTATTAGGTCTCTAAGCACATCCCTGCAACTTGCAAGATGAAAAAAACGCCGCGTTTTATCAACTCTAGGTACTATAAGATAATAATTCCTATTAAGCTAGCAGCTCGCTAGCCAGAGTGAAAAATAATCGTTTGACATAACTATTGGCTAAATATATATTTATGTTCGTGCTGTAACCGAATTCATTGAGGTTAGACTATGACAAACTAACGTTATTATAAATAAATTGTACACCGCAAAATTAAGATTTTAAAATATTGGAGAGGGGTGAAGAGTACTTGGAATCGGTGGGCATGTAAGAAGCGATTGATGAATGTAAAAGATGAAAAGCTAGGTAAATCAGGAGGGACATGGACTATATATACATTCTGCTTATCTCATCAGGGACTTGGTGTGTTGATATGTTGCTTGAAGCCTCTCGTGACAGGCGTGCTGGAACATATCTCGCTGAGAATCAGCATTGCTATCCAACGTGGCAATACTGCCAGAATTGGCACGCTCCCGCTTAAGCCGTGGTGGCCTTGTGGTTGAAGCAACGGCCTGTCATCTGATGGGCCCAGGTTCGAATGCCGGCCTGTACCAATGAGTTTTTCTAAGCTTAAGTACAGTGATTAATCACACCATGAGCTTTAAAAAAGAGAGGTAGAGCGATTTGGGATTTCCCGTGGGTTTTCCCGTTTAAATTGGAGCCGCCCGACTGGGGACTGTACCTCCCGCCTTACAGAAGACCGCAGTGAAATAACATTACTTGATGTAGTGTCGTGTTTCTGCGGTAAGTAAGGTTGCCAGTGCTCCACGAGGATACGCTCGGCTAGTAGTAATGCTGCTAGCACAGTGAGTCCTCATCAACAACATAGTTGGCAACCCGTTAGTGATACCCTTAGTATTGCTAGCGGCTACAGGCTACGGTGACTGCGTACCATCAGGTGGGCCATATGCTTGTGTGCCACGTTAGTGGTACAAAAAATTACACTTTTAACACTTTTAACAATTTTATTCCAAGCTGATGTTTGAATGTGACTCATAATCAATAAATATATTAGTTATATTAATTTCCAGCGTTTTCGCCAATCTGTCGGCGAAGTGTTATGCGACCAGCACCGGGTTTCAAATGAAAAGCCGCCGGCTAGTGATTGTTAATAGAACACAATACCACTCCGAATGTGTTTGATAACGAAACTCTGACTCTGTTCATATTTGAAATAGCCTATTTGAGCTTTTCAATTAATTTTGCGTTCAGAACTGTAGCTATCATTAGTATTTGTTACATTTATGAATGTCATTTTAATAGGTTTTTGTTTTTTTTTTTTACAAACATTTAATTCATCGTTGTCAATTGACGAGCATAAATGCATTGATTTTTTATATTTTCTATGCGTTTTAAAGTAAATTTTGGCCTTACTTACTTAAATCTGTCATTTTAGTAACTTTACGAGACACCATAAAATAGAATCGCGTACATGTTAAAATCTTTCCTAACTACTCGTATCATATACATATTTAATTTGCCGTCAATTAAAAACATATTAATGGTATCTCTTTTACGCTAACAAAATCAACACTTATTCCTCGAACACGTTACGAGTATAATTAGTATAACTATACGTGGTATAAAACAGTTGTCACGGAGTACGTAAAAACTATAATTAATATCGCATCATGGCGGCGGGACATAGATATATAAAGATATGTGATCTCATCGGCACTGGGATCCGAGGTGCTAAATGACACAAGTCAAATAATTAAATTTTCATATATTTTTTTTAAATCGAAAAAATCTAAATATCATTATCCAATTTAGGCTCTAATAAGGCACTTATGAAAGTCTAAATTAACACTGTATGGAAAAAAAAACCTGAGAAGAACCGGCAAGAAACTCAGTGCTCTGTCTTTTTTTCATGTAACAATCATGGCAACCGAAACAACAAAGTCAGCCCTTAGCCTTAAACCAAACTTTTAATAATATGTGTGTACTTATAATATATCCACTAATCAATGTAGGTTTTGCCCTTAAATTAAGTATAGGAATTAAAATTAGAAGTTGTTTGGTTTTATTACAATTGCTTAATTACCATTTCATATAGGTCATAACGTGTTAAAAAAACTGAAACGAAAACTATATTTTATCACATTCTGTCTCAATAAATGCAGGAGCCACGAATAATGATTGAACTTTCCAAGAATAAATGTCTAGACATCTTTAAGTAGGTAAATGATTGTGTGGCCAGTTCTAAGTAAAAGGCAAATTTACATTTAGCTAGTTACGGCTACAGCTACGTTCCATTATAAAACCTAACAACATACATACGTCCAATATACTAATATAATAATAGATAAAATTAAGTTATAGTGTTTTACGCAAAGGTACTAATGTTATAGAAATTATCGCGTCACACACCCGTGAAGTTGGAGATATGTATCTTTGTGGGCACTAACGACTGGTTACTTGGAATTTATGATTAGTGAGTTACACCTTTTTGCATGTTAGTCTCATTTTCGAAGTTTCATGCCAAACTTGCAAACAGAGATAGTCAGTCTGGTAAACGGTTACCAAGGACAATTGTAGCACCAGAAACATAATTAAAGATTATTTATTGTAAAACCATGTATTGAAAAATTAAAAAAAAAAATCTTACTATTTGCCTCAAGTAAAGGTCGTGAGTGACCCCTGGTGATGCAAGCGTCCATAAGCTACGGTGATCGCTTACCATTAGGCGGGCCATGTTTGCCACCTTAGGGGCATTAAAAATATATAGGAACTTTAGTTATTTTCTCACAGTACAATATCATATGGATTTCCGTAACAATAATTAATTCGCTATATCGCCTCGCTGTCTATCAAAGGCGATACTTACCTTATTTAGAAAATAACTGGTATGCGACATACTCATGTTTAAATTATTAAAACGTAAGAAGAATTCCGTATGGTTTGCGTATCTCGAAAAAAAATATTTAACACACGATATAAGTTTAATATAAAATCCACAGGATTGCAAGCAAATGCATATTCATACAACCAAATATTAATATTTATAAATAATTTCTTACAATATCTTCTTCAAATATTTAATCTCGAACTCATCTCGGATTACATTTTATTAATATTGTCGAGATACGCAAAAGGCGAACGAATCTTTTTCTTCTTCTTCCTAAGTATGGCAATCAATCCCTTCAGGGACTATTTTTGCCAGTGTCGAGTGTTAGAGAATTTTCATGTTGCAAAATTTCTCGTGTTTGCCGCATTAAAATGCCTAGTGTCATGCATTCTAACGCCCAATGGAGTTTCTGGAGACAACCCACGGCAGTAGCAGATCGTAACACGCCTTTAGATTAGAGGTAACCTATTGACCAAAATGATAAATCACTTAACCCAAAAGTCGTATTATGGCATTATTTCCAATGCTCCTATAAATCAGTCACTAAATGAAACTTTACTGCACATATCGACACCAAAAATACACATTAAAGATCACTATAACACAATTTACGACACACTGGAAAAAATCTCAACCGCTCCGCCTGATTCCCGCCAAAAACTCCACGAATCTTTTTAAATATTTGAACACTCCAATTTTTTTTCTTAATTTAGTTAGTGGCCAGTTACAAATTTCAAATATTTTCATGAAGGTTACAGGTACAAAAAAAAACATAATAATCATTACATTAGGGCTCCAATCATCAATCTCAAGCATAGGTACCTTACTAAGGCCTAGAAAAAAAAAAACATGTCAAACTGACATACGGAACCCTAAATAGCAATTACCATGTTAGTTACACATTTGATCAATGTTAAAAATGCGGTGCGATCATGTAGCATTTATATGGTCTGTTCATGAGTTTGGTATTCTATGGTCGTAGAGTGAATTATTTAATGGTTTTATAACTTAGTTTTATACTAAACGGCATTTAGGAGTTGTAAAACTTAAACCATTCGGTATGATTGGTAATAACTTAATTTCTTAATACAAGACACCAATTAAATACAGACCTCAGATGATATTGAAAAGTCACGTAAGACATTTCTGAACATAATTGGTGACGTTGGTGTCAATGAACTTTGTCTTAATAAGATCAGTCGCTAGAATATTTTACGAGTGGTTATTAGGATCGGCGGGGCTAAAAGGAATTCTTTAGAATTAATTATACATATATTAAATTAGTAGCGACCCGCCCCGGCTTAGCACGGGTGCTATTAAATCAAAAGTTCCGACTTTCGGATGAATTCGGTGAATTTTCCAATGTAATCTATATAGTTTACTAGCTATACCCGCGACTTCGTACGCGTAGCATTAATTTTAGTTTAAGGTTTTTTTTTTTCAAAATAAAAGTAACTGCAAAAAGTATAACTTATTAGCTAACTCCATTCCAAATTTCATGCAAATCCATTCAGCCGCTGAGGCGTGAGGAGGGTACGAACACACACACTTAAACACAAACTTTCACATCTATAATATTAGATAAATGTTAGATTTTATAGATAGTATTTGGTCGTAGCCTTATATAAAGTAGCTACATTATATAAGGCTACGACCAAACTAAAGCCTTCCTCGATAAATGAACTGTTCGTCACAAAAATATTTTTAAATTCCAACCAGTGTCTAGTTTAGTCAAATAACACTAATTTACAGTAGTGTTGTGTTTCTACGCTGCGCTATTAGTAATGCTGCTAGCACAGCGAGTCCTCATCAACAGGTACCCCTGGTGTTGCTGGCAGCTAGAGGCTAAGGTAAGCACTTATTGTCTTTGTCGCCGTTAATACGTGGGACACAAATAAAACGTGAAATTAAATTAGCAAAAACGGCCGATTACAATGTGGGTCATCCTGTTTTATGCCGTGAATATTAAAATAGGTTAAGTCGGACTTATCTTAAATAACTACGCAACACTTTGTTTATCGCCTGCGCTCCCTAGCGGTGACAGATAACGCTGACAGGGTTATGTTGAAGGTAGCAATTCATTTTATCTCTAGTTACTTGTTTTATACGACTAAGGTGGCACATCAGCCTACGGACCACCTGATGGTATTCACCGTAGCTAGCCACACTAGCAATACCAGGGGTATCACTAACGAGTTGCACACCATGTTGTGGATGAGGACCCACTGTGCTAGCATCGTTACTACTAGCGCAGCGTATCCTCGTGGAGCATTGGCAACCTTATTTACCGCAGTAGGCAGCGGTAGAGTTACGCCAAGATTAAGTTACTTTCAGCACATAAAGATAAAGGCTAATTTATAACCTAATACGGCTTAGCGATTGCTCCACGACAGTAGACTAGCTCTTAAATTCATTAAGTGATGATAATATACCTACCTAAATAAATGAGCACATTTATTTACTTGTAAGAACATTTATAACACCGTATGACATAAACTAAAATTAAAAACATAAAATAAACTAAACCAAAAGGTACAAAACTTACCTACACGTAATGCTCATAGTAAAATATATAAAACCTAAATAAATTAAAAGGTATTGGTTCTACCTCGCATAAGCCCGTCCGACCCCGGCCAGTCGTGCACGCATGGCCTTATCGCTGTTTCACTTTTAATTACAATTTAAACTAATTAATTACAATAATGTTAGTTTGCTTATTAATTCCTTTGTAACCTAATTTATGACTTCTATGTTTATCTTTACTTTGATAGTTCATTTTGAATTATAGCGTCCTTGGGTGAAGGAGAATTAAATAAAGTGTACGAATAATTTATTATAGAGCAGAATATTAAAAAGATAAATGTACCTACGTAATTTATTTTAGAATTCTCTGTAGAAATATGAATTTTATACCATGTAACTATTGTTTTTATACCACTAAGGTGGCACACAAGCATACGGCCCACCTGATGATAAGCAGTCACCGTAGCCTATAGCCGCTAGCAATACCAGGGATATATTACTAACGCGTTGTTAACCATTTTGTTGATGATGACTCACTGTGCTAGCAGCAATACTACTAGCCCAGCGTATCCTCGTGGAGCACTGGCAACCTTACTTACCGCAGAAACACAACACTACATCAAGTAGTGTAATTAAACTACCCTCTTCTGTAAGGTGGAGGTAGAGTCCCCAGCCGGGTGGCTCCAATTTTAATGCCGCCCTACCTCTCTTTTTAAGCTCATGGTGTGATTAATCAGTGTATTAAAGCTTAAGTCATTGGTACAGGTCGGGGCTCGAACCTTGACCCATCAGATGACAGGCCGTTGCTTCAACTACAAAGCCACCACGGCTGTAAATATGACATACGATTGAAAATTTTACTGTGAGCCAACTTCCATCAAAATCTGTTGAGAATACAAAATATATTATAATTTGCTTTGTCCGCTTAATGAGTCACCGCTAAACAGTCACTCATTTCTCAGCTTTAGTTACAGAAGGGTCTACGTGTCGTGGCGTCTCACGCCACCATCATGCTGTGACGCTGCTCTAGCATCCTGTGACGCTGCTCCAGCATCCTGCGACGCTGGTCCAGCATCCTGTGACGCTGCTCCAGCGTCCGACCATCGTGCTGCGGCGCTGCTCCAGCATCTAGACCTCGATGTGACATCACGCTGCTCGACCAACGCGGCGGCACCCTGATGATGGGAAGTCCTGAAACACGTGTCAACTCATTAAGCGGACAAAGCAAATTATAATATATTTTGTATTCTATAAATATGAATTTCCGCAAAGTAAAACCTGAATCAATTCAATAAATCTGTTGAGATTTTATTGTGTAAGCTATAAACAAACAAAGGCTACAATTATACAACGACCTGAAAATCGAAGAGTTTTTTGATAGGAAAAGATGGTGTAGTGTCTCGACTTGTGAGTATACCTACTCTTGAAATCAAGATATAACAATTGCCTACCAAAACAATGTTAGCGGCATCTAGACGGCATTGTAGCCACAATAATTTGACCCAACAGTGACGCGCTCGTCAGTCTTAACCCCTTATAATGAGTTCACTAATTATCTAATGCGTTATATATAGTAAATAATTTTATTTATAAACATTTTATCGTTGTATATAATGAAAATGTTATATCTTGCGTCTGCATGTTTATATTTTTTAATAATTCGTTCTTGGGATAGTAATTTAAAGTAAACTTCGATTTTTTGAAATCTTAATTCTGATTGGAATCAAATCTTGCAAGTTAAATTTGAGCCACCACATTTGCGCGATTGAGCTGAAATTTGGCATACACGTTTAGTCCCCGTGACAATGCATGATTACCTAAATGCCGCCATTTTTAATCCAATATGGCAGACGTTACAAAATGGAGATTTATAATTTCCCCAGTAATATGATATGGGTATCGAATGTAAATAAATCATTTATGGGAAACTGCGTCCGTTTTTACAATAAAATCCCACAATCTATTACCGAATTAAATTATGATAAGTTTAAGACTCATGTCAAAAGAGTTTTGATAAATAAAGCCTATTATAAAATTAATGATTATGTAAATGATAAAAATGCTTGGAATATATAGACTCACTCTGCACAAGTGGCTCCCCGCTCCTGGTAATTGTAATAGTTGGAATATGTATTTCATGAAAGCAGTGACAAAACCAACTTGGTAGCTTTCATTTTGATATTTGTAATTTCATACCAATGTCTAGAAGAATTTTGTTACAATTTGTTGTATAATGATTGTTACATGAAAAAAAAAGACAGAGCACTGAGTTTCTTGCCGGTTCTACTCAGGTGGCTTTTTTTCCGAACCGGTGGTAATTTAGACCTTCATAAGTGCCTTATTAGGGCCTAAACTGAATAAATGATTTTTGATTTTGATTTTGATTTTGAATGAAGGACTTCAAGACCGTCTAAAAGTAAAAAAAACAACTTCACCCATTTTTTAAATTATTATTAGTTAACCTAGTTTGACGAAGACACGAGATTTACCTAGAATGTGAATAAGACTACAGCTGCAAAGGTCATACGATGATCTTGTTGCCATAATATTAAATCAATCAATCATTTGGATAACCTCATGTCAATTGAGTACACGAGTTTCGTTATCTAGGGCCCGATAAGGGCGTAGTACACATGTTTCGCCTTCTGATAACGCTTTATAACACATAAATTGTTGCACAATTGCATGATAATTATTTCAGTTTACATTCTTTATATTACAAGCCGTTATAACAAGGTTTTATTTAGTTTTACCTGTTTGTGTGTAATCAAATCTTCTAAGTTAAAGGACATCATCCATGTTTCATAGAGATTTGGTCCAAATCTGAAAGTGCCGGCGCATTTTCTTTTTGTATATTCTGTTAGCTTGTCCGACTGAGCATTTATTACTATGGCACCAAATTTGGACATTACAGGGCAATTCATTTGTTTTAGTTATTTTCAATTCCTATTATCAACAAAAATGTATGAAATATATAAATAAATTCAAATAAAATTCACAAAAAAAACTACAATTGTCCTACAGCTTTGGTTTCATAGTAAAAAAGGTTCAGACTGGCAAGATCTAATAGAATTTACAAAAAAAAGGGTAGGCCGGCTCTTTAAATATTTGGACCAAAATGGATGATGTCCTTTAACCCACTTCCCAGTGTCCTTTTGAGCTGAAATTTGACATACACGTTTAGTTCCAATGACAATTCCGCCATGTGTAATCCAATATGGCGGACGTCACAAAATATAAAATTATATCTTTTTGACAGTCATCCCGATATGGATGTCAAAGGGCTTGACGTGAAACACAGTAAGTACAACGACGTCATCAAATATGGCGGCATTATAATTTCCATATGAATCCTTATGACATAGGTATCACATAAAAGCTTATTAAACTTTTAACCCACTTTTTTACAATAATGTTTTATTTCATTTTGACCTTAGGTGCACACCACTTCTTTTATTTTTTTAAATTTTATTCCATCCCACGGTTGCCTGGAAGAGATCGCCGAGTGTGATAACGCCGCCAATTGTACTCTACTGACTACTTATATGTACACTATATTAATTATGTTGTATCTCTTGGTGTTGTGCAATAAAGCTTAAAAAAAAAAACTTCATAATCGAGCGCTACAAATTTATTTACATAAATAGCTAAGTGTTACCAAGCAGTTTTTGAGGCGTCGCCTTCGTAATCTAATTAAGCGGGTGGCGGCCGGAGGTCTCAAAAAAAACCAAAATGCTTTAACTAATTTAATTAAAGAATAAAAATTACAATATAACTTATATTCTAACTTAAGCGTGAGACCGAGTCGATGGGTGAACACGGAGTGACGCGGGTTCCCACGGAACGTGTTATCGTCCAAGGAGCTGCGTCAGCGCCTCAGGTTTCTACCGCTGCCCGTTGTTGCTGTGGTGAGTCGGGCTTGCATAGTCAGCACTATCCTTATATTAGGGGTGCGTAACAATCTATGGGTGGCGTGGTTATATATATATATATAATAAAGTGAGTAAACTTAATTATCTAAGTTCATCTGATACGATACAAGGGTATATAATATTGATACAGTTGTCGCAGCTTATAAATCTTAAGACCTTGCTATTAAGTCACACATCTGTATACGAAACTTTTCTCTATTTAAAGTAAGCGACACGAGTAGAATAACTTTTTATTAGCCTGTTGATCCGAAACTGAACATTATGGGCCATTTGAGCATCACAACCATACCACTTGCATTCAATTGCTGCCAACTGTACCCATTAGAGTTTTTGCAAATTTTATCATGTTTTATTTGGGAGTGTAAATAACTTTGGAGAGACCAAACCATTTCATAGATGCTGTTTTATTGACTCGTAAACTTGGCCTGGCGTGAAAAGAAAAAATATATTATTTACTGAGCGGGTTTTCGGGATTGGGACCGCGGTCCCAAAATTGATCTTGCATTGTATAAAAAGGGGGCAATTGGGACAGCGAGCGTGCTCCCGAACGCTACTTAGAAATTAATTATTATTTTGAGTGCTACAATAGGACCATTAATTTAGAACCAGAAGAAGCTTTCGATTTAAAGTATAATCTACGTAAAAAGCTCACCTTAAAGAACAATGGTAAGTTTCCATCATTTGCCGGATATCGATTTGCAGGGTCTGTGTATGAGCTTTCTTATAACGACTTAAGTGTCCATAGACTACGGTTAACACTTACCATCAGTGCCGGAAGCAGGAACATTGTCAACAACGTATTCGAAACGTAACTCGCGAAATGTCAAAATTGACATACTAATTTTTAGTTCCACTTTTCACCGCCGCAGCGCTGTTCATTTTCCAATACACAAATAGTCGAAGGCGATACCAAAACGTTGTCGACAATGTTCCTGCTACCGGCACAGAGGGGCTATGCCTCTATGCCAATTTACTAGTAATTTAATAATCTTTGACATAAAAAGGTACATCGTTAAAATAATACTAGGCCAAATGGCGTTAAAAGTGTTCAACTATAAAATATTTTGGTCCTTTATCAGATCGCTGGTATTTTTTTAATTTTCCACTAACTGCAAGCGCTAAGCGTTTCACCATATTTTAATGGCTGAATAGTTGGGCTATAAACTCGTTTGATTTATTTTATGACCACTATAAGTGCGCAGCTCCTCTGTCAGCGGGACTGAGTGCCAGAATGACTGCATTTTTGAAGAATTAGCTTGTAACACTTTTTTTAAGGTGGCATAGGTGCCTGGTGGTAATTTATTAATTATTTATTTATTTGGTCCTTCAACATCAGATACATTACACATTTATAAAAATCAGGTACACAATTTAGTTTTGGATGTTCCAAAAATTATAGAAGAATACAACATTCAAATTAAACAAAATTAGTATCAACCTTCACACCAAGTAATATAATATAAAGGTAAGCGGTTAAGGTAGCGTATGGACGTTTGCGACACCAGAGGTATCAATCGCGCGTTGCCGACACTACATATATCTTAGGTTCTTCGTTGCTAATTAAATCGGACATTAGAACAATATTGGTAATAGTTTTTATCTATTTTCAAAGGCCCAATCTCGCTGTAGTAGGTATGATTTTTGGGTCAAATATTCACGCTCATATTTCGCAGCATCATATAGCTAATTCCGCGTAGCGCCGCTAGATGGCGCTTGCAATATGCTGTCATAAAATACAGTGGGAAGCGTTTCTCGCTCCATCACTTCACAAATGCATATAGTGAATTTTTCGTGATCTTTTCTTAATAAATATCATATTGTCAGTTGTATTGTCTTAATTTGTTAAACAATTTACAAATAGTCTAAATCCTCATATTATATTCATAAATTTTCGCCAACAGTTGCACTGTACCTTAAAGTCTAGCTTGAGCTTCGACAAAAATAATGGCCATACTATAAAGGAAGCATTTGAATTAGATAGACGCGCTTCAGTCGGCAAACTTTATAACTCTTAAATATGTCACGATGAATTACTAAATGGACTATATAAATAAGCTAAATAAAAAAATATTATATAAAAGTATTTT
This sequence comes from Falcaria lacertinaria, assembly GCA_951449985.1. Lineage (NCBI taxonomy): Eukaryota > Metazoa > Arthropoda > Insecta > Lepidoptera > Drepanidae > Falcaria > Falcaria lacertinaria. Next base: position 8,917,815 of record OX602125.1, on the reverse strand, counting down.
TATGAGCGAATTAAATGTTTTTTGATACTAATGAATTGTGACATATACGATAATTATTATGTTTTCAAGCCTTTCCACAAATGTCCCCGGAGAGGTAGGCGAAGGTTTTACAGCACCCACTTTCCACCGAAGCTAATTTGGTGCCAACGTGGCAGATGATGAGTCCGTCGCCGTCTCTTAGGCTCTAAGATGTATGCAGGTTTCGCATTTATAATATTACTAAGATACTTTGTTATAATAAACTTGGTAATTATCACACAGCGCCAACCAGCCCCAAATTAGGTAAAGCTTGTACTATGGGAACCAGCAGCTGATACAATACTTTTTTTTGTAAATACATACTTATAATACATACCAAACACCCAGACGCTAGGCAAATGTTTGGCTTGGCATGTTGGTCATATAAATGTTTCCCCGCCGGGAATCGAACCCGCGACCCCTTGCGTGACGGTCAGGTATACTGACCACCAGACCAGCGGTCTCGTCGAATATAAATATGTAATGAATGTATGTATTGATTGATGATAATATATCTTCATGCACGCCAGTTCCAAATATTCTTCACCAACTTTGTTGTTTAAATTAACTTAAATTTTATTCAAAAACAGTTCATTGGTGACATAACAAATTAATTTATGTATGCGTTAGCTACAACTGTGATCATAAAGCCGGCCCACCAGATGCCATCGGCATTTGGTTTGTAGTTAAACTCTAATGAGTGGATTCCGATCCCCTTTGTGTTCGCCGCCCTTTGATGCCGACACGCTATTGGTAACTGTGGATGTGCTCTTAATTTAGACGCAGTTTCAATTACACATAGTTACTTGGATAACCTAATTGTTTGTTGTTCATGCTATTTCTAGCAACTGATTTTTAGGGTTCTTCCGAAGGGTAAGCCACGGAACCCTATGACTAAGACTTCGCTGTCCGTCCGTCCGTTTCTCGGCGGGTCGTATCTCATGATCCATAATAAGTAGACAATTGAACTTTTCACAGAATGCGTATTTCTAAAAAGCAGGTTTCCATACAAGCGCGTCATTTTTACTTTTGCTTTTTAAGTATATATTATATAATTGAAAAGGATGGTAATGGTAGTGAGTACAGGTCGCGGCACGAAACTCTAGCGCTGAGCGAAACGTGGAGGGGATAGCTGCGCATGGGTACCATCGCGCACGCAATACAAATTAGTAATTTAATTGCTTAGTTAAAAACAGCAAAATAATGTTTTAATGTAAAGTCAAATAGTAAGTCTAGCGGTGAACAAAATGTGGAACTTAACTGCGTATGGGTACTGTCACGCACGCAAATATTACTTCATGTTACCTACAATATAATTTTTAACAAGTTTATGGGGAGTAGAAAAATAAATACACTATCGGATTTGTAAATTTTTATATTAAATACCAAATAATAAAAAAAATTATATTAAGTCCGAATTACATAAGAACCTACTGAAGTTTCTTCTCAGGATAGAAGAAACCTGCGAGTTCGGCAGGGTGTGGACATCAGACACCGCATTCTCCTTTCCGATATCTAGTCCGAATCAGACAATGGTCTTACACCTTCAATAGTATCCCAACAGGGCCTTTTGCTTACTGAGGGCCCCGGCTCAGGGCTGCTTCGGTCGTCGGCACTAACAGCGTCATCGTCATCAGACTCACCAAGGCTATCCTCTGAACTGTCACCATCAACGCGAATGATGAATTCTTCTGTAACCAAATCCACGACATGGTCACTCTTGACATATTGCTCTTCTATGTCCTTTACCTTTTGGCATAACTTTCCCCAATCCCAAGCACCCATCAGCAAAACTTTTTCTTGAATTAGTTCTATACATTTAGCAACACTCCACTTCACATTTTTACTGCCTACATATTGCTTTATGTCAGACCATGCCATTTCGATTGGATTTAGATCTGGGTGGTATGGTGGCAGTCTTAGCACTTGATGTCCTTGCTCTGCTAGTATCCTGTCAATTGAAAATGTTTTAAATCTATCTTTGTTAGCCCGTATTAAATTGTATAGTTGAGGTTTTAGTAGAGTTTCCTCATATTGTATGCCCTTTTCAGTAAGCCAACCCTGCATGTCAGCTTTTTTGGAATTAGAAGTGGGTGCAAGGTCCCATTGTTTATTATGGTATGATGCGTTGTCGACTACCACGACAGAATTAGGCGGTAAGTTCGGCAATAACTGTGTCCTCAGCCATTTTTCGTAGTTGTCGTAGTTCATATTGTCGTGGTAGTCGCCTGATTTCGCACCAGCTTTAAAAGTTAACAGTGCGTTCGGTATGAACCCAGCCTCTGATCCTGCGTGGACAATGACCACCCGCTGTCCTTTGGAGATAGGTTTTTTGAGACCTTTTGTAGTACCATCGGTCCAGGCTTTTGGAGCAGAGTGCGATGAATCTACGTAAGATTCATCTGTATATACGATGGGCCTTCCCTCTTGGCGATATTGTTTTATTTTGCGTAAGTATTCGATACGTAGTAAACGTATATTTGAACTTTCAATCAGTACTTTTCGATTGTTTTCAGTATTTTTCCACCGAAACCCTAAACTCTTAATTATTCGTCGAAGACTTCGTTCTGAGCCTTTGAAATTTATATCTTCCTCTAGCTTCTTTCTCAACTTTCCGACGGTGGGAAGTTCATTATTTGTCCTATGAAAGTTATGTATGCACCTCTTTATTAATCCTTGATCAAAGTTATCAATATCTGTGACCGGTTTTGATCTGGAGCGTTTTTTGCCTGGTGTTCTAAATACTGATAATAAGTCGGAATTATTGGCTTCAGTGGAGATTTTCCTTACCGTTGCTATGGACGTCTTTGTAGATTCAGCTGTCCTTTTCTGAATTTTCTGTAAGTCACTAATTATACTATTTAATTTTATATTTCCCGCCTGAATAACTTCTGCAGTTTGTTTTATTTCACTTATATCTACAGTGCTGCGGTCAGAATCGAGTAAAATACTCGCAGCTTCGCCAATTTCACTTTGAATTTGTTTCAGGGAATTAATGAAATCATTCGATTCCCTTTTCAGAAAACAATGCACGTCAAACACCATTTTCCGTGCCTGTCTTTTCAAAACAGTATTCCTTCTCGGCCTCGGCATTTTCACTGTTTAAAAACTGTTCAAACTTAATCAAACAGTGAATAAACTAACAAACACAACAAACAAATCAACAAAACAAACTTAACAAAAAACAACAACAAAAATTAACGATGACAACAAAACAATTCAGAACGCGACTGTACACTGGAAGTGCGCGGAGCGTCGTATCGGCACGGGGGACGGAGTACGACTGGAGAGCCAATCGGCGCAACGCACGCTCGCCCTTCACCCCTGTACCCCGCCAAGACACCTTATTTTTTACTTCTGCGCAATAACGGTCAGCGCTAGAGTTTCGTGCCGCGACCTATACGAGGACTACAGGGTATGATGTTGAAGGAAAGGGGATTATTGCAGCGCACAATTTATTACTCACTTGAGCGACTAGTTTTTGAAGACCACCAAAATAATATGTAAAAAACAAAAGTAAGTAAAAAACAAAATATAACGAATAATTTTGAATTTGATTATAAACGAATGAAAACTCCAAAAAGTATTTGCTGTCACCAACAATAATGGTAACAAATAGACGCTTGAAATGCTCATAGAGTGTGTTTTGCTATATTTCTAAAAATAAAGATAATTTATTATTACAAACTTATTACTAGCTTTGGGCGCAATAGTCGTGTCTGAGGATTAACCGCAAAGTCAAGTTTGTCACCTAGTTTGTTTTTAGTACCGAACCCTCGGTTCGCCAATCCAACTCGCACTAGGCCATTTTTTGTATACAAATAAACAGTATTCGTGAATACTTTACTAACGAGCGGCATAAATTCCTGAAATTCAGCTGAAGCTGTAACAAGCCCCATCTCAACAAATACCCGGCTTAATTAAATACGACGTTGCCAATATGCTGTTAATTTAAGCATTCCGTGAAATGTTACCTGGTGCCTTGTAACGTGATCACTTAAATAAATATGTACAGTGAAAATATTACTACCTACTATTGTCTTGAATTTTTTTTTTTAGATATTACATTCATTATAGATTATGTTAAGGGTTGGCAGCTCGTTAGTTATACCCTTGGTAGGTATTGCAAGCGTCCATAGGCTAGGGTAACGGCTTATCCGGCGGCCCGTAGGCATCGTTACCACCTTACTGGTATACATTTTTTTTATAAAAATAAAAATAAAACTATTAAAATCCAACATTTATTATAAATTATATTTAAACTTAAAAAATCACGCAGAATTAATTATACTTAAATCAAGACCTGAAGCTGAAACGTTAGTTAAGCAAAGTAATTTTAAATTAATCTCAAAGTCACGTCTGATCTTAATCACCAAAACTTTGCCAGTGGTCCAAAGACTTCTAGGACTTTGAAACTGGTAGGCATTGTAATTTAAAAACTATATTCGACAACGCCTTTAGAGTAAATTAAATTACTAAATTATTCGGTGTACATTTTACGGGCATTTTGATGGATTGATTATTATCTCGATGGACGATAGCCCATGGCTTTGGTAGCATAGAGTTTTTTATGCAACTAAGGTGCCACACAATATGGCTCACCTGATGGTAAGCAGTCACCGTAGCCTATAGCCGCTAGCAAAACCAGGGATATTTGAGTCCGTTCAATTGCTCCCGATATATGTACATATAAAAAATAACTGCTACCTCTAATCTACACATATAAAAATGTATCCCTATTTCCCTTGGTCACGACATCAACGACAAGACCAAATTTCGGTAATTCTTTTTTTTTTGGCTTATTATTGTTAGGAGAAGATTCCGATGATTGGTTAAAAAAAACCGGAACACGTACTACACTAATTTCGGGATAAACTAAAGGTCCTTTTTCTATGGTGTATTTGACATATAAATACATAGCTAAGACATGACAACGTCTGTCGGGACAGCTAATTGATAATTATATATTAGTACAGATTCTTATCCAATACGACTCAAAAACACAACGAAATTCGAACTTAAAACTGATAGCAATAGACATTAGACTACATATAAAACACGTTATAAGTCAGCCGGTGTAAAATGAATGAAAACGGTGAATTGAATTAAAATCGGTGCTCGTGAACAAAGCTTTGACAGATGTTCAAAGCCCACTAGAAGCTGTATAGACTACGGTGACCTCTTACCGTCAGGTGGGCCGTATGCTTGTGTGCTACCTTGGAGTTATAAAAAAAAAGTGGCTACAGTAGCCTTCAGTCGCACATTGGCAACCCTTATACCTTTATGTTGTACATAAAATTTACGACGACAGTAAAATAATTTGATAAGGTTTTTTAATTACTGTTTTGACGTATTCAGTTCATTAGCTCGACCTCTAGACGTTACCAATTTCCTTCGTACACCTATCGATACAAATCCAATTTAAATTCGAGAACAAAGCTTAAAAATCGATTAGAGATATCAATTTAAATTACTTCCTTAGTACTGGCTATGTTAAAAGCATTTGTATTAAGGGATTAAGGTGTCATGCTTAAGCAGTAGCGACTGCAGCCAAATAATGTTACCCCTTGAAGAGATGTGTTTGCAAAATACTGAAATAATTAAAATTCCTAGTCCTACTGTTTCGTCACTATTTGTATGTACAACTGTAAATATATTTAAAAGGCATGCGGTAACCTTAGCTAGATAGATAGATAGATAACTCTTTATTGTACACCAAAATCAATAACTGAAGAACATAAAATACATTTTAAATCGGTACAATTGACGGCCTTATCACAAGATGTGATCTCTTCCAGACAACCTGGGTAGTGACTAGAGAATGGAGTTTGAGACAGGGTAGTCGACGGTGTACACAATATTATATGAACAAGATTACCGTTGGCACCTTTACTGAAGTAGTAACTTTAAATATCTAACTACAATTAGATATATAATTGAAAATAATATAATAAACTACTACATACCTATTACATACATACACATACATAAATATACTTACTTACATACAAATACATACATCTAAATACATACATGAAATTACTTATATAACCTTCCTTATAAAACCTTAGTAATTAAGAATATGCAATATTCTAGTGCTAATCTTCCACAAGTAATATAATTAAAATGAACCACCTTTTCCCGCGGTCACGGTCGTGGAATAAGGCATAAGGTGGAAAGCATGCATACGGCCCGCTTCATGGCAAGCGGTTACCGTACCCTATGGACGTTTGCAACACCAGGAGCATCACTCGCGCTTTGCCGACTCTAAAATATTAATAAACACTTGTTTGCCACCTTACGGAATAGACCAAAATAGAAACCTTTTTTATCTATATCGACTGGAAGGAATAATAAAATCGTAGATACATGTAAATTACTTACAAACAGCATGACACCGTAATATAATATAAGCTAGTTAATTCTTTTTACAACCCAAACGTAATTGTACAAAGTAAAACGTTGTCCAAACTAATGAGTACGGTGATAACTCAACTATTATTCAAATTTGGTCGTGTAAACTAACATGGAGCTTATAATTTACATGGGAATTGCTTTTGAATGATCGCTTTGAATGTAAATGACGCCCTGGGCCTTTTTTTGATGGTATTTTCTTGTTGTTTTCTACCAGCGCAGGTGTCTTGGACGGCCATTGTTTCAGAATCTCGTATTTTGTTTTGCCAATTAAGTTGAACTGCCTTATTTACATAACTATATGTATATAGCCCCTATATTACACTATGCTTCCTCGCACTACTATAATATTTTATGCAGCTGCATCCATGCTCCATTAATTTCATGCATTCAGCTTTTGACTAGCATAATGCTGCAAGCACAGCGACTCCTCTACAACGACAGGGTTGGCAACTCTTTAGTGATAGCTGTGGTATTGCTAGCGGCTATAGCTATGGTGACTGTTTATCATCAGGTGGGCCGTATGCTTGTGTGCCACCTTAGTGGTATATATAAACAGATGATAGCAGTAAAATAACACGACTTTATTGCAGTTATGCGGTAAGCAAAGAACAGAAAACTCCCACGCTTTCGCATTGATTTTTTTTTTTTCAATCAACGCCAGCATGTTTTCCATATTTGAAAATAAGTTAACAACACAACAGACCTAGCACAGACTACAGGCCCTACATCAGCCGGCTCGCTAAGACTCGTATAATATTCTCAAAGCACCGAGCTATGCTAATGCTAACAAGAGCACTCGGAATCCAAGTCGCATTGCCTCCATTATGGGATATTAGCGAGCTTGTATGAATTTACATGGCTTATTTTATAATGGTCTAGTGCCTACAGCGATTCCGGATTCGCAATATAAATTGAGAGCGCATTCTAGGTAACTTGTTTGGAAAATATACGATCCAACAAAACTAACACCATGGTGCTTATTATCGATTTGGGATTTCCCGTGGGTTTTCCCATTTAAATAGGAGCCGCCCGACTTGGGACTGTACCTTCACCTTACAGAAGACCGCAGTTAAATAACACTACTTGATGTAGTTTTGTGTTTCTGCGGTAAGTAAGGTTGCCAGTGCTCCACGAGGATACGCTGCGCTAGTAATGCTGGTAGTATAGCGAGTCCTTATGATCAAAATATTGATACCCCTGGTATTTCTAGCGGCTATAGGCTACGGTGACTGCTTACCATCAGCCGGGGCGTATGCTTGTTTGGTATCTTAGTTGTATAAAGAAAAGAACCAAACTAAAGGCCTTATTAATTTTACAACCGGTCAACCAGTGTAGGCAAATATTAACATGGCACCGGTGTTCCTGTCTCCATAACGTCAATCAACATTTTGTTGTTGGCAACGCAATAGTGATACCCCTGGTATATGCTAGAGTTGAAAGGACGATGTGACTGCTTACCATAAGATGCAACTTACGCCTGATTGCCACCGCTATATTTTTACAACAATTATATGGTAAGTGGTTACCGTGTCATATTAAACATGCAACGCCAACGGTATAACTCGTGCGTTCCTGACCCTGTAGAAAATTCTTCACGCCCCTGAAGCCCGCACGCTGTTATCCTTTAGGAAAATTAAGGCGGGGAGCTTATTCCTCAAATTCTAACATGCTTATAATACGAAGTCATAGTGTAACACAACTTGTGCAAACCATCAATAATAAATTAAGTATAAACAAATTAGTGGGCTGCGCTCATCTCGTCTGTGGAGCGACAGCCGCGGTAACAAAGCGAGCTCATTAACTCCCCGACTACTGCCAAGTGACATAGATTATGAACTTGCAGAATAGTTAAAGCGTTAATACACTTGTGTGCTAGAAAAATCCATATCTTCACTCGATTCGATCTATTATAAACTTCCCCGATATTGGCGAGAACAGGAGAGGTGGGTATTCAGAGATGGATTAATAAGTAGAGAAGCGAAAGAAGTGTGCAAGTCAAGAGTGAAATGGCGATCTATACCCCTGTTGAGAACGCGCAGAAGCAACTTCCTTGCAGAATTGGTTGTAATAAGTGTTCCAGGAATAATACGACAAATTATTTAAATGCTATTCGAGTACGTGTGAAAATTAACGATTAATTTTATTGTACAATGGTGAAAATAGCGTGAAAAACAATGAATTGGTCATCTTCTCGTCATCGTCACATATGAATTAAACAACAGTCTGATGTCGTCTATCATAAGCTTGTTAATAGTTTCCATGAGGAACGGATAATAAGCAACATATATATTTGTGTGCTGAAAAAATTCTGTTCGATTACAATTAAAAGAAATATCTTAGGCGGCACTTTAATTTTAAAAAATCTATTTTCTAGGTACCTTTTTACTTTTTAATAATGGGATGGGATTTAGAAACTCATCAAAAATCAATTGTATCTGAGTTTCTTCTACAGTTTAAGTACATTTATTCTATGGCCACATTAGAACACAAGTCGGGAGATGGAAAATTTTAATAAAATATGTTTCTCTCCGTAAGCTGGCGCCTCACGTCACTTCTATGCCAGAATCCTTAAAGCGTGTTACATCGCACTACGACCAATCGCTATAGATACAAGGTTAAAAATAGCCTAACCCAAATGCAGGTAATATTGTGCAACTATAACCATAAGGAAGGGACAGTGCGATCCCGAAATAGGTATTAACGCATTTTCTATTTGTAATTTGAATAAATTATATTAATATTTGTATTTTTGTTTTTTTTATACCACTAAGGTGGCACAAGCCCATCTGATGGTAAGCAGTCACCGTAGCCTATAGCCGCTAGCAATACCAGGGGTATCACTAACGAGTTACCAACTCTGTTTTGATGAGGACTCACTGCGCTAGCAGCATTACTACAAGCCAAGCGTATCGTCGTGCAGTACTGGCAACCGTACTTCCAGCAGAAACACAACACTACATCAATTAGTGTTATTTCAGTGCGGTCTTCTGTAAGGTGAAGGTACAGTACCCAGTCGGGCGGCTCCAATTTAAATGGGTAAACTTACGGAAATTCCCAAATCGCCCTACCTCTCTTTGAGTTATGTATATCTTAGTATAAATAAATGTAATCATAGTGCATATTTTGTCTAAAAGTAACATATGTCTGAGAAAAATGATGTATGTGGAGCCTAAGAGACGGCGGCGGACTCACCATCTGTCATGTTGGTACCAAATTATCTACGGTGAACCGTGGGTGTTGTACTCGTAACACCAAATTTTATTTAATCCGTTGAGCTGAGTTTATTCAATCCCTCGAGAACCACACAATTTTCCGCGATAATATATCCTATATACTAGCTGTCCCGACAGACGTTGTCCTGTCTTAGCTATGAATTAATATGACAAATAAACCATAGAACAAAGGTCCTTTAGTTTATCCCGATATTAAAGATATAGCGATTATTTTTTCAAATTTTATATTCGTAAGAACCTTCTGCTGACTGTATTAAACACAAAAACAAGAAGAATTAGCGAAATCGGCTTAGCCATTTACGTGTGATGCCGTGACCAAGGAAAATAGGGATTCATTTTTATAAAAGAATCTAGCTTATAAGGTACCTGCATTCCATACAAATCCATTCAGCTGTTAAATGCGTGAAGAGCGTACATACACACAAACTTACACACTAACATTCGCGTTTAAAATATTAGTGTGATTATTAAAACTCCAAAAAATTCCATGATGTACGAAAAAATCCAAGTCATTTTTATTGCCGTCTACTCCTATTAAACTTGGTCAACTTTTTCTGAAAAGTCTTATCTTAAATACACAGACAGACAAAGCTCTTTTACATAAAGTTTGTATAATAGTAAGGTAATAATAATTAAAGCTACAATGTATGATATACTTCGGAGCAAGTCACTCAATCCTAATGGTCTTCACTACTCACTTAACGAGGCCATTAAAACAACGCTTCTTACTGCAACAGTGAAACAATGTATTATTCTAAGCGGCATTTTAACGGCTCTCTTTTGTATTCAAAGCTTTTCTTTCCAGATGTTATTTTTTGCAAAGATACCAATGAAGATCGACAGTCAGATGTGGAAAACAATCCTGACGTGGTATACGCAAGGCGTACAGCATGGGGTTCTTCAAGAAGAATGTCAAGAGATTTTTGCAAGGTCGGCAACGCGCGGCTGTCACCTCAGGTGTTGCAAGAGTCCATAGGCTATGGGAACTACTTATCAACTTATCATCAGTGCCCGTAGCAGGAACATTGTCGACAACGTATTCGAAAACGTTACTCGCGAAATGTCAAAATTGTCATAGTAATTTTTAGGTCCACTTTTCACCGCCGCAGCGCTGTTTTATTTCTTTCTATTGAGAAAGCCTTGTTTGATTATTTTCGTCATTTTTACTTTCTCCTTGAATATATAATATTCATTATCCTACTAATAACTGACAAAGTCGAAATAATGCAGCGGACTCCCCCGAAAGAACTCCTTGCATACGGCTCGGATTCCGACTTGAATGTCAATAAGGTTTCACGTAGTCAATTCCGAATGAAGCGACCCCACGATTGTGAAGATAACAAACTCACAGAATTTGAAAACAAACTGATGACCATGCTGTCAGATTGGAAGGCGGACCAAAACTCTAAGTTGGATAGCATACAATCATCACTGCAGGTAGTAAAACAACAAATAACCGAGGTGCAAAAGACCAATGCAGATATTGAAAAAGCCATATCTTTTCTATCAGAAGGATATGATGAAATGAGATCGAAAATAGATTCCCTAGAGAATACCTCGAAGGCCTATGAACAGAGAATTAAGCAGTTAGAAACCCAAAATGATGAATTATCTAGAAGATCATATCTCAATGTGCTCGCAGTAAGAAATATCCCCCTCACGCCACAAGAAACCCAATATTCACTGACGGGCACGTTCACCAAACTACTACAAGCTATAGGTGTAAACATCCAACCCTCACAAGTCTATGATATACGTCAGCTAGCTACAAAGACCGACAAAAAAACAATGCTAGTCACACTATCGTCGGTCATTCTTAAAAATGAAATTCTGAAAGCAGTTCGCAACTACAATAAAAATTATAAAGAAAAATTAAATACCTCACTAATAACAGAAAGCACTCCTACGCAAGCAATATATTTATCCGAATACCTTTCATTCAATATTAGAAGGCTGTATTACCTAGGGAGAGAACTAGTGAAAACTGGGAAATACAAATACTGCTGGGTCGCCAATTCGAAAATTCTTCTGCGAAAGGAAGAAGGGAGTAAACCAATAAATATTAAGGATGAAGAACAACTCAACAAACTCAGAGATCAAGACTGACTAGTCGTAATCAGCTTAAGCTTACATTTTCAAAAAAAAAAATGTCCCCAAAAAAACTCTCCGTCATTTTAATGCGTTCTACATCCCCCATTCCAAAACCAACTATAGGCTAAACTCTTTTATATTACGTGCGAGCAAGTGTTTCAATGCGTTGAGTGAACAACTTGATATTGATCCATTTAATTCTAGCTGTGACAGTATTAGACGTAACCTTACAAAATTGTTAGCCATCGAGCACTAATTACTTTTTCTGTTATTTTTATGTCACCTCGGCGACTCGTGATGTTAATTAATAATAATAATAAAATATTATACATGTTCAAAATTGTTAACTGTCTGTGTTTAGTTGTGTGAATCTGTAATTGGTTTAATGTTTCTAGTTTATAAGTTATCCAAATTTTGTTAACTGTTGATTCGCCTGTAAAAAAAATATAAAAAAAATTAAAAAAAAAATTAATACGTTACTCTGTCATATATTATTTTCTGTTGCTTGCTGCGATGCCTTGACTAGCGGCTTATACTTTAAAATACTATGTAACCTACAATCCATCGTCGATTTTGTAATATTAGAGCAACTCATCTCAATGGATATAATTGTAAGTCATTCTACGGAACGCAAATCTCTAAAATTACACTACACACTCACACACACACACAAATCAATGTTACACTATCACTTACCACTATACTCTCCACGCACTACACCACACACACATTCTTGCTACTTACAACACGTAGTTATACACCGAGTGCAACTTTACTACTACTGCATTGACGTAGGCCACTCTTGCCCCGATTTTATGAAACGCAGGTACTATATGATGCCCAAAATCCCTATAAATAAAATTCGATGACCCAAATGATCTCAATAACAATCTTGACTATTTTACTATTGCTGAATCGTTTGTGTGTGATGTGGAGGATTGTCGAAGCCAAATGTTAGACAATAATGGTTGCCTAAAAATTATATGGCAAAATATTCGCAGTGTCAGACGAAATTTCAATGACTTCAGAACGCTTCTAGCTAGATTAGGAATTTGTTGGGATTTCGTGATACTTACTGATTGCTGGCTGTCTAAGAACACTGCAGTTCCAGTCTTGGATGGTTATAACTCATCATCAACTACTCGAAACCTTACCCAAAATGAGGGTGTCATTATTTTCTCTAGAAATAATTTGAAAGTCCATGTCGAAGAACCTGTTATTATTGATGCTTTGTATTAAAAATAAACATAGACACTGTAGTAATCGCTATTTATCGACCACCTAGCCAAAGAAATGTTTATCCCTTTTTAGAATCACTGAATGAATTATTAACTAACCTTTCGAACTTCAAAAATATTATATTGACAGGTGATGTAAACATTGATATCGGTTCACAGGATCAGGACACGAGATCGTCTTCATATTTAAATATGTGTGCATCACATGGCTTATTAGCAGCTCATAACTTCCCGACGCATGGTCGTACATGTCTTGATCACTACTTTTTAAAGACTAAATTACCAGCTCGATGCCTTGTTTCCCAAACGTCTCTCACTGACCATGATAGCGTTATATTATTCCTCAATTTGCGATGTCGGGGAAAAAATACATCCAAAATGATCAAGAAGGTTAACTACGATACTCTCAAAAATGACATGCTCAAAGTAGACTTTTCTCCGACATATAAATTTACAGACGTTAATTCCGCTACTAATTACTTCATAAAAACGTTAACTTCAATTATAGACAATAACACCACCAATATTAAAATCACAAATCGTAAAAGAGTTATAAAGCCTTGGATCACTCCAGGCTTGCTTAGGTGCATGAAACATAGAGATAAATTACATAAAAAATTGAAAACGAATACACATGATGAAACACTGACAACGATTTATAAAAGATATAGAAATTTCTGTAATTCTTTATTAAAGGGAGTAAAAAGGACTTATGAAAAGGAAGAACTCAGAAATGCGTCTGGCAATAGTAAGAGACTCTGGGAAATTATAAAAAACATCTCACTTACAGACCATAAAATAAGAGCTCCCAATGATTTACTCTCGTTTGTTGACCCTATTAAATCGGTAAATGATGCAAACCAGTTTTTTGCAACTGTTGGTAGTACTTTAGCTGAAAAAATTAAAAGACCTCAAACAAGTTTTGTAAATATTAATAAATCCAAAATGCCAAACTCAATGATGCTTCTCCCGACCGATGAGACAGAGGTTGAGACCCTCATATCTAATCTGAAAACCAGTAATGTTCACGGAGTAGATGGTATTACATCAAATTTCTTAAAAATGTATAAGCAGACCATAGTACCTCCCCTTACATACATATGCAATTTGTCACTGTCAACCGGAGTATTTCCGCAAGCTTTTAAAATTTCTCAAATACTGCCTGTACATAAGAGTGGCTCTAGGAATTGCATTGAAAATTATAGACCAATCTCAATTCTGCCAACGTTGTCAAAAGTACTGGAGGGTATTATGAACACAAGACTGGTAAATTTTATGAAAAAAAATAAGATCATATCTGAGAATCAATTTGGATTTTGTTCGGGAAAAAGTACCAGTGAAGCCGTCCACAACGTTACTGAATACATTGTTCAAAATCTGGATAATAGAAAAAAAACTATTGCCATCTTTTTAGACCTTGCCAAGGCTTTTGATACAGTCTCTGTACCGACCCTACTCGAAAAGCTTGACAGCATTGGCATTAGAGGAATTCAACATGATCTCTTCAGTGATTACCTTAAAAATAGATATCAACGTGTAAAAATAGATAGTTATGTCAGCGATGCTCTTCCCATTACATATGGAATTCCTCAAGGTAGTATTTTGGGCCCCAGCGTATTTCTTATTTACATAAATGACCTCTGTAACCTTAAGTTAATAAACGGAAAGACTACTGTATTTGCTGATGATACGGTTCTATTGTTCAATGGAGACACGTGGAGCGAGGTTTTCAACCACGCTCAGTTGGGTTTAAATAAAATTATAGTTTGGCTTCGAAAACACTTGCTCACCATTAACGCAGAAAAAACAAAATATCTCACATTCTCAATAAAAAGCCCCCCAACTACTTCCAATGTTCTCACGGCACATTTCTGCTCTCAAGATAATTCCAACTGTTTATGTCCAGCTATCCAATCAACACCTTGTGTGAAATATTTAGGAATAGAGATTGACAGTAAACTTTCCTTCGCCACTCATATAAATCTTTTAGTAGGTAGAGTCAGGAAGCTGATATATGTTTTCAAAACTTTGAGGCATGCCGCTGATAAGCAAGTTTTGAGAACAACATATTTAGCACTCTGCCAATCAATACTGACGTATTGTATCACCTCTTGGGGCGGTACTGTTAAGTTTATACTAATCAAATTGGAACGTGCACAAAGGGCAGTCCTCAAGGTTAGTAATTTTTTACCATTTCTCTATCCGACTAGAAAATTACACAGTGAATGCAATTTACTTACAGTACGCCAGCTATTTATTCTACACACAATATTGAAACAGCACTCACTCCTTGCTTTTGAACCTAACCAATTAGATAAAAAGCGTAGGAATAATAATAAGAATAAAATAGGAATCCTTTTGTATGCAAAAATACAGCTTTTAAAACTAGTTTTTCCCATAGATTCTTTGCATTTCTTGGACCTTACATGTATAAAAAAATTTACAATATTCTTTCTATCTACCCACTAAATAAAAATATGTGTAAAAAAACAGTTACGGAATGGCTATTAAAAATGGACTATAATTCTACAGAAAATTTATTAGTTGTACTATCTTAATTAAAAACTCACCATAATCGTAAGTGGCCAAATATAACAAACCCAAACACACCTTTACATTTCTCCCACACACACACCCACACCCACACACACACACACACCCACACACACACACACACACACACACACACACACACACACACACACCCACACACACACACACACACACACACACACACACATATATATACACACACACACGCGCGCGCACACACACAAGCAATCTTTTCCTTATTTTCATGCAGTTAACCTATATACCCAATGCTGTCTCTGGAGTAAAGTCTACTCCAGTCTGTTACCAAATTGTATCTACTTAACTAAGAGGTAGGGGAGCCTGGTAATCTGAAATACAGGTTTTTTACCTAGCTTGGATGCCAGCTTCCCACATTGTCCATTTATAAACAGATGCTCTTTAATAATGTATATGCTGTGTGAGAAGGAATAAACAATTATTATTATTATTATAGTATATTTTCTTCCATCAAGGTAGATATTAATTAATTCCATAACTAGATCATGGACAGGTTTATCTAGTAAGGAGCACAAACAACGATAAATTTCCATCCACTTAACATAATCTGTATAAAACTCAGCCCGCCATGTACCTACAATCATGAATTAATATGTGGGAAGAAATTGAACGGTTTTTTAGTAGAGAAGATTGTTCAGGGTGGGGTTCTAGCAGGGTCATTCGAGGTACATAGCGCGAGAATTGATGCTACAAGTGTGTTTTAAGAGAGGTAGGGCGATTTTGGATTTCCCGTGGGTTATCCCATTTAAATTGGAGCCGCCCGACTGGGTCTGTACCCCTTACAGAAGACCGCAGTGAAATAACACTACTTGATGTAGTGTTGTGTTTCTGCGGTAAGTAAGGTTGCCAGTGTTCCACGAGGATACGCTGGGCTAGTAGTAATGCTGCTAGGCTGCTAGCACAGTGAGTCCTCATCAACAACATGGTTGGCACCCTGTAAGTGATACCCCTGGTATTGCTAGCGGCTATTGGCTACGGTGACTGCTTACCATCAGGTGGGTCGTATACTTGTGTGCCCTCTTAGTGGTAAAAAAACACAAAAAAGACCCTAGCTTCATGTTAAGTGTTTACTCTAGTCTTAAGAGTAACCGCTTATCATCAAGACGTATGAAACAAAACGTTCTAAAATATATCGTAGGCCTAAAATACATTAAAACTTTGCTCAAAACATAAATAATAAAGTATACCTACGAGTGAAATTGACTGGTTAATATTTCAGCTAATATTATGAATCTGACCATAGACTTACCAGTATTAGGTATTCATATTTTAATTTAAAAATAAAGGTTAAAACAATTCGCAGCTTAAACAAGTATCACAAAATATTCAGACGTTCATTATCTCTTAGTTTTAAATTACAGACACTTCATATCGGTACTTATACATAGTTCTTCACCGTTCACAGAGCAGATTCTCTTACAATGCTTAAATTTCAATATTTAATTAAGAAAACGTAGTTTTAATAAGTCCTTGGAATTGCTTTCAGTAATTTTAAACGGTGTTTAGACGCTTGCATTCCAAAGCTACGCAGTTTTTTTTTTTTTAAATACCACTAAGGTGGCAAACAAGCATACGGCCCGTCTGATGGTACAGCGGTTACCGCAGCCTATGGACGCTTGCAACACCAGGGGTATCACTCGCGCGTTGCCGACCCTTCAAAAATCTCTTCACACCCTTCTTGAAGAACCCCATGCTGTAATCCTTTGGGAAAACCACGATATCTTAGAGAATGCGCTGATACTAATGAAGAATTAAGATATGAAGTTATAAGGATGGTTAGTGATACCCCTGGCCTGGTATTAAAGGTGACCTTAAGTGGTTGATTCGTTGGCCCTTGTGGTTAAAGCAATGAACTGTCACCTGATAGTTCCAGGTTAAAACTCCGGCCTGTACCAATGAATTTAAGTACAGTGATTAATCCACCATAAGTTTAAAAAGAGTAAGTAAGGTTGCCATTGCTTCAGGAGGATACGCAGCGCTAGTAGTAATGCTGATGACACAGTCCTCAGCAACAGGGTTGGCAACGCTTTAGTGATACCACTGGTATTGCTAGCGGTTATAGGCTACGGTGACTGCTTACAATCAAGCAGGCCGTATGGTTGTGTGCCACCTTAGTGGTAAAAAAAAACCCGGCCAAGTGCGACACGGACTCGCGCACCGAGGGTTCCGTACACACTTGTAGGTAAGGTTAAAAGTAGGCGAACTTCAAATGAGGTCATTATTCGTCGGTGACTCTCAATAGCGCGGAACAGAAATATTTTTTAGTAAAATTTTCGCATTTAAAAAAAATTACTTCCTCTTTACGGTTTTCAGATTTTATCCTTTACTTGTGCTGTAAGACACTGCTTCTTGCCAAATTTCATGATTCTTAGTCAACGGGAACTACCCTGTAGGTTTTGATTCCCTTATGAAATCGCAAAATATGCGAAAATTTGCGACATAAACGGTCATATATTTTCTTCATATTGACTTACAAGTTTGATTATTTTACAACCGAAAGAGACCATAGACCCGGGTATTTCATATTAATTTTAATTTGATAACTGCACGTGAAATTGAGATATAAATTCTTGACAGACAGACAGACAGACAGACGGACAACAAAGTGATCCGATAAGGGTTCCTTTGTTCGTTTTAAGTTACACAACCCTAAAAATCCAAATACCTATAGTACATAGGAACCGCGTTCCGTCAGAAACGCTTCACATACCCTCAGTGGCCCAAAACTGCAGATAAAGTTAAAATACACTCTCGTAAATACATCCTGGATATATCTTTCGTCGTCAAAAGACAAAGAATCATAAAACTTTATCAGGCAACCCTGAAATGGTCCTTCGTACGTCTGACCTTCATAGTATACATAGATAACTGCAACTTTAGATAGCTTGCACTAGATTTCACTACGTAGTTTTCCAGCAAAGTCAAGGTCACGGATAATGTAGTATGTACGAGTATATTCAATGAATTTAATTAATGACTGGTTTTGCTACCAGTTCTAGAAACCGGAAGAATTGCTTTATCTTCACGACTTGTCGAACGGGTCTCAAGATTTGTCGTCAGTCAATATACTCAGTTCTCAGTTAATATTATTAAGATATTTAATTGACAATCATAAATGTGAACTTAAACCAAATGAAATGAAGTAGTTGAATAAGTGTAAATATAGAGTATAAATATAGATATTTTTTGACCCTCAAGGTGAAGGTCAACGAACTCAAGGTCAAGGTCAAAGTTATCACCGCTTAGTTACGGAGCTTAAACAATACTCGAAGAAAGCGCGAGGAAATTTGTTACTCATCAAAAAGTACCTAAGTATAGAGTGCGTTCAATGATCTCGTACGAATAAGTTGGCAATTCAATACGAACTATCAAGACAAGCAAATGCATGCCAATTAATCATAAACAAACTTCCAGACGAGACTTTACCCAATCTGAAACTTATGCATTTATGAAAATAGTCTAGAAACTTGCTCTGAAAACAGTTAAGGTAGAAACACACCGCAACCGGTGCAGGCTGAGCGAAATGAGAGCGGTGAGCTTGCCGCGCCCGCCGCTACCGCACCGCGTGAGATGTGACTTCTATGTATGATAGACAACAGCGCCTTTTTTTTTTTTTTTTTTGTTTTTTTGTTGACGAGGGGGAAACCTTCAAAAGGTACCCGCCTGCTTAAGGGGAGCAGACGGGGAATGTGAGATTTTGACTCACTAAAACCCCCCCGGTGGCCATCCTCCGTGCTATAGGAGGGCTCCGGGATCTCCAGTGGAACGCACCGGTGCCCTCCTGCACTTTGCCTGAGCACGTCCCGGGGGCAGCCATGTCGCCGCCCCTGGAACCCTCGCGTGCTCTTGACAGCACTTGCCACGTCGTGCTGCCACCAGCCTCGGGCCCGTTTAAAGGGGCAGTCAGAGCCCCCACTCTGGCTGCCCACGGGCCCGTCGGCCCCCTTTTAGTCGCCTTTTACGACAGGCAGGGGATACCATAGCCAAATTCTTAGCGACCCTGGCTTATTGGGTCAACGGTCTGGGGCGTCTGTTGCCACCGCCCCGCCGTTGCCGTCTCCGAGAGGGATCGGCTCTCTCCCGATCCCGCTCGGCGGCCTCCTTCTGGGACATGACAGTCTCACAGAAGGAGACCACGGCCTTCCATGCCTCCTCCTCTGCCAGCATAGCCGCTACTACGCGTGGCAGGGAGAGGTCCTGCCCGATCCTGGCGACCAGGATCCGCCGTTCCGAGCTCCACGCCGGACACTCCCCGAGCGTGTGCTGTGCGGAATCACGGTCACTCCCGCAATGGTGGCATTGCGCCGTCGGTTCGCGACCGATCCGGTTCAGGTACTCACCAAAGCACCCGTGGCCGGTGAGCACCTGAGTCAGCCGAAAGGTGACGTGACCCTTCCTTCTCAGCCAGGGCTTGAGGCTGGGCAGAATTGCACCAACGATGCGCTGGCGGGCGCTTCGCAGCTCAGAGAGTCGCTCGCGCCACGCCACGAACGCCCGTCGGCGCTCTTGCCTCCTCACTTCAGCCGCATTTGGGGGGGCGGTTACGTCCGTCTGGCGGAGACGATCGTACACTCGAGCATCCATCTCCGCCAGAATATCCAGGGGCGGAAACCGCGCCAGGATAGTGGCCGCCTCAAAGGACACCGTACGGTATCCTCGTGCGACCCGTATGGCTATAGGACGCTGCAGACTATTGTACATAGTTCTGCAGCGCCTAACACCCGCTAGCCTTTTGGACCAGACAGGCGCTCCGTAGAGAGCCATAGATCGCACGACTCCCGCATAGAGGCGGCGGACTCCTTCCCCGGGCCCCCCGAGATTGGGCAGCAGTCTATGCAAAGCACCCGCTACCCTCTTGATCCGGGGGACCATGCGGCTAAAGTGCTCCTCAAAGCCCCAGCGACCGTCCAAGGTGAGACCAAGATACTTAAGGTACCGTCCCACCTGGACGTCCACGTCACCCACGCGAACCGACGAGCTGGGTGGTTCCCTTCCTCTTGGCATCTTATGGAACCATAGCGCCTCAGTCTTTTGAGGCGCTATCCTAAGACCCAGCTCATGGATTTTATCCACGACGCATGCCACACCAAGCTCGGCGAGCCTGTTGGTCTCCTCGAAAGTGTTCCCGACGGCCAGCACCAGCGTGTCGTCTGCATAACATATTACGCTGACGCCGTCGGGCAGTTCGACACGCAGGACCGCATCGTATGCGAGGTTCCACAGGAGTGGCCCCAGAACCGATCCCTGCGGAACCCCGCAGTACACCTCTCTCCGGTGAAGCTGCCCATCTCCACCTACATACTGCACGCACCTGTCGCGCAAGTAGGCACAGACCACGCGCTGCAGGTAGGGGGGTACATCATGGTACACCAATGACCCCCTGATCGCTACCCAGGGCAGGCTATTGAAGGCGTTGACGATATCAAGACTGACCGCCAACGCCACTCCACCCCGAGTAACCGCCTGCGCCGACAGTGTTCGAACACGAATTATCGCGTCCACTGTCGACCGCGCGCGTCGGAAGCCATATTGGTCTTCCGATAGGTCCGGCCCGACGCTCGTCAGGTGCGCATTGAGACGGTCAGCTATCACTCGTTCGAGCAGCTTTCCCGCCTCATCTAGTAAGCAGAGAGGGCGATACGCGGAGGAGGAATTTGCGGGCCTGCCTTCCTTGTGGAGGAGAACCAACAATGCCTGTTTCCAGCCTTTGGGGAACACACCGTAGCGCAAACAGTTGCTAAACAATTGCCGCAGCCTGTTCCCCAATCCGTCGGATAGAGCCAGCACCCAAGCCCGACCAGGAATTCCGTCAGGGCCTGGAGCCGTGTTACGGGCACCGAGGCGCTTCACGGCTCGGTCTAGCTCCTCTGTCGTCACCCCCAGCTCATCAGACCAGGTGATCGATTCCGAGAGCATCTGAGCGGGTGCGGGACTGTCCTGGACCCTAGGGAAAAGGGCATCAACAACGCTTCCTACAAATGCAGGGTCCAGGGTTTCTGTCAGTGGAGGGACCCACGGTCGCAGCTTTCCCAGTACCATTCTGTACGGGCGTCCCCATGGATCCCTCTCCAGTCCCTCGAGGAGCTCGTTCCAGGACCGAGCCTTGGCGCTTGCAATAGCTGCCTGCAGCGCCATTGTAGCACCTCTGTAGGCCCCGTAGGCTCCATCCAACTCTTCGGCAGTGGCTCGCCGTCTTCTCCGGGTACGTGTGTACTGGCGTCGGGAGCGGAGGCACTCCTCGCGCAAATCCGCGATGCCCTCCGACCACCAGTACACGGCCCGGCGCTTGGTAGGCCTGGTCCGGGGCATTGACGCATCGCATATCGACGTCATCGTCTCCCGAAACCAGGTGGCTTCTCCTTCGGGATCGGGCAGGACCACCTCAGCTTGGTTTTCCGGCCAGGCCGCGACAATGGCCGAGGCTCTGAGTTGATCCCTGTCTAGCCGCTTTAGAGACCATCGTCGCGGCGGGCTGCCACTGCGGCGGCTGCCGTGGCTTGGAGGGCGCAGAGCCACATCGATGATGATGTGGCGATGGTCGGAAAGTGTAACCATCTCTTCCGCAACCCTCCAGCCCGTCACCATTTGCGCCGCAGAGGGAGTCGCCCACGACAGGTCGATGATAGACTCCCCCTGCCACCGAACGCAGGTGCTGACGGACCCCCGATTTAGAAGTCGGAGCTCGAGTGCCGCCGCCCATTCCAGCACGGTCTCTCCTTTTGCGTCATCCCGGGCGTCTCCCCACTCGCGAGAGTGAGCGTTGAAGTCACCCAGGACAAGCACGGGACGAGGTAGACATCCGCGAATGCAGTTGGCTACCCCGTCCAGGTACGCCTCGTAGACGGCGAGGGTACAGTTAGGAGAGACGTAGCAGCCCACAACAGCTATTTGGCCCCACTTTACGGCGACAAATCCCAGTCCCCTTTGTATAAGGGAGCAGGGAGGGTCACCGCTACCGCCGCCCCAGTATATAGCGACGGATTCCAAGTCGTCACCGAACCAGCGAGGATGGTTCGGGTCAACCCGATAGGGCTCCGCCACTACTGCTAGTGCAACCGAGCACGGTGTGATGGTTTGCAGGAACAAGTCCTGCGCCCCACGACAGTGATTAAGGTTGCACTGAAGGGCTCTGACAGGCCGATCCGTTATGAGGCCTCCATTGCCTCCTCAGTCGGGCTCCGGCCTGACTGGACCGGACCCACCCTGGGCGTCGGTCCCCCGCTCGGTTCTGGGACAGACGTGGCCCCTGTCTTCCTCCCAGGCCTACTTTTGGGAGGGGAGCATTTCTTTGTCCCCATCCTGTGGTCTGAAGGTCGGCCCAGGTCAGCGCACAACGGGCACTTGAACGGGCGAGTGCACTGGCTAGCCCGATGGTCTGGCTCGCCACATGCATAACACCGCGTACTGCGGTCGGTGGAGCTCGGGCACATGCTACGTACATGGCCCACTTCAAGGCACCGGAAGCACTGCAAAGGCCTCGCATCCAGCGCCTCAACTCTCGCCGACACCCACCCCACGCGAATGCGCCCAGTACCTGTGATTCTCTTTACTGCAACGAGCGGGCAACGTACCCAAACTGTGCCTAGGGCCAAGCTCGACGTCCGGCGGATCTCACCCACCTTCACGTCATCCGATGCGCATCCCCCAGCCTCCGCGACTGCAGCCGCCACATCGCCCGGAGTGGTGGCCTCATCGAGGTCCAGCACCCTCAAATCCCCAGTTTTAACCGGGCGCGCAATCCGTGCACCCAGATCTGCTAGGGACTCGCGCATGCGGCTCGCCAGCGCATCAGCCTTGGAGGCGCAATCGGCACCGATGACTTCTAGGATCAACCCGCCGGTTATGGCCCTCTTATTACGGATGCAATCAATACCGCAATCAGCGAGCTTGATCCTCTGCCTGGCGGCCGCCATTACAGCTGCGTATGTAACGTCCGAACCCTCTGGGATCGTCACAGTTATCGCCGCTGAGGTCGGCAGTCGCACAGGCTTTGTCCTACCAGTATTTATCTGGGCCTGACTCTTCGATCGCGGCAGTGTCGACACCGGCCGGACCTGCCCAGTACTGGACGGGGGAGCTTTAGGCTTTGCCTTTCGCCCCGCCACAGTGGCCCATGAGGTTGCCCGCGTTGGAGCAACTTGTTCCACTTGAGACCCCGAGGCAACAGCAGGCAATTCTTGCACAACAGCAGGTCGCTGTGTAGCCGTCTTTGCCTTTCCTTTTTTAGACCTAACAGGTAGGGCAGCTTGCGGAGCGGTAGTCTTGCTCGTATCCGCAGCAAGAGGCGGCCGCAGGCGTCTCTCGGGGAGCAATCTATCCTCGAGGGCCTCAAACCTCGCACTCATCATTGATCCCACCTGTTCCATGATAGCACGGGTGAGGTCTTCTGCCCCGACTGGTAACCGTTCTCGTGGTGGAACAGTCACACTTGGACCGGCCTTGGAGCTGCCTCTCTGGCGGAGGGCTGAGAGTTCCTCTGTCAGCTTGTCCATTTTAGCGGATAGGTCCGCCATCCGCGAGCGCAACTCCGCATTTTCACGTTCTAAACGTTCTATGTTTGCGCCCGCGGAGGTCCGCTGTGCCAACTCAATGCTAGCCGCCTGCACTTTGCGCACTGCCATACGAAGGCTATGCACAAATGTCCCTTTCAGGTTTTTCGACCTGTCAGCCACCCTCTCCACTTCTGTTAAGTGCTCCTTAATGCAGGCGCCCAGTACGTCTGTTGGCTGCGCCTGCATGTCTCTCCTTAGGTCGTCGACCTTGGGCAGTTTGCCCTTCGCCCGCGACTTGGGCACGGGCTCAGATGTCCCGTCAGACTCCGCGCTCGGCTTCTCCTTCAGAAATGCACAACGTGCACTTGAAGGACCAGCACCATCAGTCCCAGAGCGGCTATCATCCGCGTCAGCAGACACGTCACTGTCAGACAGCTCACTCCACACATTCGGGGTTGGGGGCCGAATAAACATTCCCGAGCTGTCACGTTTAGGTAGGGAGGCTGAATGCGCCCTCGCCGCTGAGTGCGGCCTTCCCACCGAGCGTCCCCTGCCACGCGTTGCCGCTGTAATTTTTGGAGCAGGGGATTCCTCTTCACCTGCCGAATGCGCACTCCTCTTCCTAGTGATGGGTCGCACAGCCCTCTCTTTCGAGCACCCATCACTTTCACCAGCCCTTTCACTACTGCCGGCTGAAGCCGACTTCTTTTCTGCCTTTTTCGAAGCCTGTCCTACTATGAGCGGCTCGACCACCTCCATTACCACCTTCGTCGTTCTTGTGTTGTTTGTTTTTTCCATATCTGTTCCCACGAGTAGGGTCGAATTAACTGCATTGCCGGGTGACGCCCATCCCTTGGCAAATGCGGGACTAATATACAAGAGGTTGGCCCAGGTTCCTCAGGGTTTTTACGACTTCGCTGTCGGTTTTTTATAGAGGACTCTCCTCGCAGGACAGCCAATCAAGGCAAGCCCACCGGCCACTGACTAAAACGGCGTATGCAGCCTCGCTTTGCCACAATTGTTGCCATATATAAAAAAAAAAAAAAAAAAAAAAAAAAAAAAAAAAAAAAAGGCGTCAGTGGTTACGGCATCCTAGGGGTGCTAGCGAAATCACACCCAGGCGCCCCTTTCAGGACACCAATAAACCCTCCCCATCCCAGTCGCCACAGGAGCCGCGTGACCTCTGAAAGCAGAGACACTAGAGCGGCACCCGCGACTAACGCCCCACCCCCCACCAGGTATTCGTCTGCAACGATTAATACCCCGGGAATTACCTGCGACGGTAAGAAAGTCGCATGCAACTCCCGGAGCAACAATCGATTGAAGTCCAGGGTGCGCCGTCCCAGTCCAATTGCCGTTCCCTCAGACGTATCCTTAGGAAAGGCAATAGGTCCAGGCGCTCGAGGAGGCTACCTGGCACCGCACCCCAGACAACAGCGCCTTACGCCAACCAGCACATGCTGAGTTGGGACCGTTTTATAACGACACCTCAGAGTAGATAATATACTACGATACCACTATGTTCTTGTTCTACAACATTCATTTTTTACTTGTAATTATTATGTTTGTTATGAGTAAATGTATTTTCTTTCTTTGTTGTTGCGCGGCGGGATTATCGCGCGGGTCCCGCGCCCGCGTGCTGTGTTACGCGTCACAGAAGTTCGTAGTTTACAACTCGTGCGGCACCGCACCGCATCCGCACCACGTTCCGGTGTGTTTCTACCTTTAAAGTACCTTTCAAAAGTTCCGTCAGTCTACAAATGAATGAGTATGACCAAATCAAACCAGAATTTCTAGCTCAATATCAATTCAATTTGAGCTGTAATTAATTAAGTTAACGTACATTTTGTATCAAACTAATTTTTTAAGGATATTTAGGTAAATACGACCCTGAGTCGCATCAAATAAGACTTTAATTACACCGTAATTTTCGAGCTGTTATGACTATTTTAGTCAACTGTAACGATTTCTCAATCAGGATGTGAGTAGTTTCTAGTTTTGGCCACCTTGATGAAATCAATTAACAAATTGCACTATCAAGTAATTGAAAAAAAAACTTGGGCGACCAATGAGGAAAGTCAATGGGGAGTTGTGGAATAACCCCTTTTGGGGACCCTTGTTGGAAATCGTGAAGATATATTATTATTATTAACTGCGACGTTTTTATAACTGGTACATAAGCATGAACGTCAGACCTATGAACAGGTGCTGCTGGTGGAGGTTGGTCATCAAGCCTTGTTATTAACTACTAACTTTCATTCATTTTCATTTCATTCAATTTCAAGCGTTATGTGTTGATGTTATTTTTTTATTATATTTTTTTAATATATTATTTAGTTAAATATTCTTATTAGTTATGTATATTTGAAATGTAAATTACATGTATTTTTTTTGTTTTTAATTGCTGAGTTTCTTGCCGGATTCTTCTTCTTCTCAGCAAAAACGACCTTCCGAATCCAGTGGAAGATTCCAAAGATTGGAAAGTACTTTTCTGTGAAGTCTAGTCAAATAAAGATCATTTTGAGTTTCAGTTTTGCGTTTGAGAACTACCATCACACAGTTAAACTTCTTACCATAGTACAAAATTGTATTGAAGAAACTGCAGTGTTTTCTTCCAGTCCAACAAGAGAAGGTAAATTTGTCTTTAGCTTAACGATGCTCCTTAATCCCTTAACAGTACTATACGGTGCGATAAACACGACTTGAAAACCAGTTCGTTCGATTTTGCACGGGCGTATTAAAAACGCTGCACAAAAACGCTTCTAATGCGGTTTCAATTTTAATAATAAAACTACCTTTAATAAAAATGTTATTTAATTAAATTAAAGCGTGGTAAAAAATAATTTAATTATTTAAATCATAATGTTATACTTAACCAATTTTTTTCACGCATTCGTGTTATTCATTTTCATAGTTTAGCCAAGGCCTTGTAACGTCATATTCAGGGTATTTCTTTTGTGATTTAGCCGTTCTACCTGAATTTTTTGGCCTACCATACTCTAAACCATTATACATACTGTTGGACTGCTTTAAAAAATATCGTCAATAAATAAAAATGTATCAATTTTTCTCTTTGCTGTAAATCATTTAACGATACGCTGTTAAATTTCTTGATCAAACACTAACTTAATGCAAAATAATTAATAATGCGAGAAGAAATTAAATAAACGTCGCGTTTATAAAACGCATGTGTGCCAGTGGAGACAGCCGAGCAGTTGTTTTACAGTGGCACGATTCGATCGCAGAAACAAAAATAAAATTGTTTTACTAGACCCGGATCCGATGCAGTTTCGCACGAATACGCGATGGTACCTCTGTTGTCGACTTGGTTTATTTGCAGACACAATTGATTGTTGTTTATTGAGAACCCAGTGCAACCTATTTTTGGGTTGAACCATGTTGCAGGGAAATTTGTTTCGAATGAGAAATATATAAACCTTTTTCATTATAATTCGAGTATGATTTTATTTTTAATACAAACTGTTTCACTTTTTGCTACGACATCGATAAGACAAATCTTTTTATCTGTCAGTTGTTCCGAATAAATAATTGGTAAAGGATTTTTTAATGCGTTATTTACGCTTCAAGGCTCCGTTTTAACTATTGACAAGCTATTCTGTAAGCAATGAATAGAACGCATGATTATGTCAAGAAATTAAGCCACTAGTTTAAACTAAAAGCCCTCCTTCCAAAAGAAGTTACTCTAATTAAAAAAATATTAAGCTAAGTACGGACGTTGCTTCTTATTTTTATTGTTTAGTTTCGGAACATTAATTTTATTCTTGGAGATTTGTTTTCGAGTTCTAAGAAATACATTTAAATTAATTAATTCTTGCCGCTACATACTCGGGGGTCGTCGTAAAACAAAACAATCGCACATTAACATTTCGAGCTGACTGTATCAATCGCCATCCAACGCTTTATTTGCATAGCTATCGTTTAGATATGCTACAGTGATTGTTGCCAAATTTTTAAGGGACACTCGCGTGCTACAGTGTTTACAAAAGAGTTGAGGCAGGAAATAGTTTCACACTTGAACTCAATACAAAGTACGAAATGGTGTTTTCGTTGAACATATTTTTTTAGCTTTCTCTATATATCTGTATTATGTGGAAGAAGAAACTGACTGACTAACTGTCATATCAACGCACAGCCTAAACGGCTGGGGTTGAATATTTACCCAAAGGGGGTCAAATAGGGGATCAAAGTTTGTATGAAAATCCGTCATTTTTGAAGTTTACTAATAGCACTTGGTATACCCGCAGAACTGGCAGCCTTACTCACCCTTTGGTGTTTCTAACACAAAAAATACGAAGTTATTTATAAATAGGTATGTATTTTAAGTTCATTACCTTAAACATATATAAATTAAAATTACTTGCAACTGGCTGGAATTTTCGTAGAAAATTCTAATTCTCGACAATTTTAAGCCCTCCTGATCCAATTATAACCAATTTCCATTCAGTTAATAACGGAAGCACATCAATTATCATGTTTTTCAATTAATCTTGCCGTTAATTAAATAAACCAGCATTTCTGAAATAAACTAAGAGCCCAGATACTTGATATAAGTAGCCAATTTTGATTAACTCGATTTGGTACATCTACGCAAATTATATTCAAGCATTACAACTAATTTAATTACAAGCACGATTAATTTGATATGAAGCCCAGATTGGAATTTGAAGCCGTGGAGACTTTGTGCTTGAAACCACAGCATGTCATCTAATTTTGGTGTATTTTTTTTTGTAAAGAAAGTAATTCATCTAATACTATACATCTAATAATCGAACCATAAATAAAATGTTTATCGACCTACTTTAGGTAAATATGTCTTAATTAAAAGTATTTTGTACGCGATAGTCCTAACTTTATGCATATTATATATCAGACTTATATCAGAGATGCATTTGCAAAATTTCTGCGCTTCGGTTGGTACAGGCGCTGAAGCGTAGCGAGTCTTACGAATCTGTACTGAGGGTAAATTTTGATAGTATAAAAGAAAATAGTTTAGCTTTATAGTAGTCGCTTCTGATGTGTAACATCCGACATTTGACGGCCAACTCTGCCTCCGCGCATGCTCATTGGTCAAATCAAACGGCGCGCGCTACCTGTACGCTATACGCTACGCGGAAGTATGTTACAGGAAGCCTCCTGTAACATACTTCCGTCCCTTTTCACGAAATCCCTCCCACAGAATGCAGAGAAGCGAAAAGAATGATGGGGAGTTATTGGCGGGAATCAGGCGGAGCGATTGAGATTTTTTCCAGTGTGTCGTAAATTGTGTTATAGTGATCTTTAATGTGTATTTTTGGTGTCGATATGTGCAGTAAAGTTTCATTTAGTGACTGATTTATAGGAGCATTGGAAATAATGCCATAATACGACTTTTGGGTTAAGTGATTTATCATTTTGGTCAATAGGTTACCTCTAATCTAAAGGCGTGTTACGATCTGCTACTGCCGTGGGTTGTCTCCAGAAACTCCATTGGGCGTTAGAATGCATGACACTAGGCATTTTAATGCGGCAAACACGAGAAATTTTGCAACATGAAAATTCTCTAACACTCGACACTGGCAAAAATAGTCCCTGAAGGGATTGATTGCCATACTTAGGAAGAAGAAGAAGAAGAAAGAATGATGGTACACATCAATAATATGATTCAGGAATGTACGGCTTATCAGCGTCTGGTTCCAAGCTACGTAAAGCTTGAGTTTACATAAGCTGTTTACATAAGGCCAAAAGGAAGGGTTATGAATTTAGCAGTGTATGTACGTTTGTATATAAAGAACATATGTATGTAAAGTAGGAGAAAAAAGAACGATTATAAGTACGATTGAAAATATGAGGGGCAACACGATTGGCCATTTGCTACGACATGACGCATTTATACGAAATATCATAGAAGGAATGATCGAAGGAAAGCGTGGCTGAGGAAGGTCAAGGATAAGTTACCAGCACCAGATAAAGACGAAGGCTAACGTTATGTCGTACCAAGAGGTCAAAGAAATGGCTAACGATAGAACGGCTTGATTGCTCCACCGACAAGAGTCTAGCTCTTAAATAAATGATGATGATATAAGTATGTAAATCCAAATAAAAAATACCTAGACTCAAGGCAAACACAAATATTTGACCGGGAGAATCGAACCTGCACCATTTAGCGTATCAGTCAGGTTCATACAAGCCACGAAAAACATAAAAAAACCGATCAAGTGCGAGTCGGACTCGCGTACCCAGGGTTCCGTACACACTTTTAGGTAAGGTGACTCTCAACAGCGCAAAACAGGAATATTTTTTTGTAAATTCGCATAAAAAAACGCAGACAGGCAAACAGATGAACAACAAAATTATCCTATAAGGATTCCTTTTTCCTTTTAAGGTACGGAACCCTAATAAAACTAAAATCCGTATACTAACAGAAATACACCAATACTCTACTCTATACAGTGATTCTTAAATCGTTTCGCAGGAACAAAAGACATTTTAATCTAAGCCCAAATTCAATTAGAGTTAAGAACCTGCCTTAGTTAGAGGCTGCTATCAAATGTGGATCTGACAGGTAAGGCTTATGACGTTTGGCAAATAGTTAAACCCCGCACTAGTTCACTTTACGACACGAAACAGCAATATATCTGCAAATAGCAAAAGGGCCAGTGACGCTGGCAGATGTTGGTGTGTTGGGGCCAATGTGTGGCTTTGGCCGTAATGTTTGACTTTGTTTGACTTTGTCTGTGGTACGCCTAAATGTAAAATAGAGAAGTAGGGCGAATTGAGATCTCCAGTGGGTTATCCCATTTTATATTGGAGCCGCCCGACTGGGGACTGTACCTCACAGTACCTTACAGAAGAGTCAGAAGACTGCAGTCAAATAGCACTACTTTAATGTAGTTTTATGTTTCTACGATAAGTAAGGTTACCAGTGTTCCACGAGGATACGCAGCGCTAGTAGTAATGCTAGCACAGTGGGTCCTCACCAACAAAAAGGGTTAGCAACGCGTTAGTGATATCTCTGATATTTCTAGCGGCTATAGGCTGCGGTGACTGCTTAACCAGATGGGCCGTATGCTTGTGTGCTTCCATAGTGTAAATAAACACGAAAGGAATACGAATCGATATCCATTTTCAATAATTTCTTGACAACGATACACGTGTCTTTGTAAAATTAAATTAACAATCCAAAAATCTTGGTTACGTTATGTTAATACAACATGGTCTGTTACTGCAACAATATTATTTTTTATTTTAATTTTCGTCGTGCTGAATGTTGGCGACTGGCCGAAAACATAGGCCGTTTGTTTTTATAGAAAAAGAAGTTGTATTTTGATTTTGACATTACGTGTCAGTTAGTATTGAATTCCTTTTCGTTTAGTTTATTACCAGTTTTGCTACGTGCATTGTTGTAAATATTTAATTAATATACCGTTTATCACCATCGTACGTCTAATTCTTTACCATCCTATACAGTCCACTCGATCGCTAACATTTTTTGTCTAACCATTGAAATAGCAAATATTCGCCAATGTTGGCCCAAATTGGACTATGTATCTAACCCTAGTAGATATCTAGTTTATTACTTATTAAGTAAGTCCTCAAGTAAGTTAACTACGCAGGTATAGTAGGCAAGAAAAGCTTTATTTGATTGCATACTTAAATTAAATTGAGCAGGTTAAGCAAACTTAGAGGGCTCCATTTGATTGGTGACCATCGCATTAATGTCTTCCTCTTAAAAGCCATGTTAACTAATCCAAGTTAGATTTAATTGAAGTCGCAAGTCTTGTAAAATACTAGCTATTCCCGGCGAGTTTCCCGGTTTCCTCATTAAATTTGGCGCTGCACGACTGGGGACTGTACCTCCACCTTACTGAAGAGTCAGAAGACTGCAGTCAAATAACACTACTTTGATGTAGTATTGTGTTTCTGCGGTGAGTAAGGTTGCCAGTGCTCCACGAGGATACGCTGCGCTAATAGTAATGCTAGCACAGTGACTCCTCATCAACAACATGGTTGAAACTCGTTAGTGATACCCTGGTATTGCTAGTGGCTATAGGCTACGGCAACTGCTTACCATCAGGTTGGCCGTATGCTTATGTGTCACCATAGTGGTATAAAAAAAATAGGTTCATGAAGTCACAAATATTGTAAAAATGCTTATGATAACCGTTACTGAAAACTGCATCAAAATCATACTAGTAGTTTTGGAGATGATGATAAATCAAAATCAAAAATCATTTATTCAGTTTAGGCCCTAATAAGGCAGTTATGAAGGTCTAATTTACCACTCACATATAAAACAATGTATGGACACAACTTCCGAGAATATGGAAGTGACTTAAATTAAAATGTTACACACTGTAACCGCATCCCACTCACGCAAAACAATGCAAGAATTGCAATAAAAAAAAAGATGCCCAAAAAGTACGTGTCATGTCGACCGTAACCTTTAAATTACGATGCGCTTGCAACACTAAAAATTGCACTTAAAAAATGAACTACCATAAATTTTAATGACCAGTCTTAAAATAAATTGCAGTACTCTAATTAGCTGCGTATCTCGTGTTTTTTGTTGAGCATATCCTTAAAAATGAGTCCTAATGAGTACAGTACCTCGCGTAATGATTTGTGTTCTAATGCATTTATCTATCGCGTGCGTACAGTGGTCTAGCTTTGATTATAAACTTGTGTATTTATTAAGTACTAGCGGCCCGCCCCGGCTTCGCATGGGTAGACATTTATTTTGTGTACCCGTGCGTAGCCGGGGCGGGCAGCTAGTATAATATATAGCCTATGTGATAATTTTGCTTTCTAACGGTGAAAGAATTTTTGAAATCGGTCCAGTAGTTTCCGAGCCTAGTCAATACAAACATACAAAAATACAAATCTTTCCTAGATATAGATATAGAAGTATAGACTATCACACTCACACACACCTTATTTTTTTGTCACTGTGGTGTAGGTGTACCTACACGGATACATACATAGCTAAAATTGGGGTAAAAAATCTTATAACAGTAACGCGAGCATGAATAATTTGCGACAACGTTTTCGTATCGCTTTCGACTATTTTTATATTGGAAAAAGAATAGCGCTGCGCCGGAGAAAAGTGTCACTAAAAAATATTATGGCAATTTTGACATTTCGCGTGTTACTTCTTCGAATACGTTGACGAAAAAGATCATGCTACCGACACTGGGATCCCTAAAAATGCACACCTTGTCAGCTTTGAGACAGTACCTACTCTCAATCAGTCACTCACACATGTCCCGGGGCCGCGTTTCTGTGTGTAGTTTGTTAGCAATAATCCATCTAGACAAGTGTACGAGACACGTACATAATCTAGCCTAGGTCAGCTATTATAACTATTGTAGAACTTTAGTGATACTATCACTCGCATTCATGGTTCCATCCTTCTCTAACTTTTACTTATTGGTAGCAGATAGAATCGAGTACTTGAAAGGGCTATTTCATGAACATTTACCATCTTGGGATAGGTATTAGAAGATACGAGAGTGACGAGACCGCTGGTCTAGTGGTTAGTATGCCTGACTGTTACGCTAGAGGTCGCGGGTTCGATTCTCGCCAGGGCAAACATTTATGTGACAATATGTTTGCCTTGCGTTTGGGTGTTTGGTATGTATTATAAGTATGTATTTACAAAAATATATATATATACGTATTATATCAGCTACTGGTTCCCATAGTACAAGCTTTGCTTAGTTTGGGGCTAGATGGCGCTGTGTGATAATGTCCAAGCATAAATAAAAAAAAAAAGCAATATATATGGGAATAGTTAACTTATATTACGTGAATAATCTTTAATTTGTAGGATTACAACCAAAATACCAGTCACGTATTATCGTCTTTTCCAAGAAGGCAGTGCAGTACCTATAGAGCTTAGTTATTAATGGTAGATTAAATTAATTTGTTGCACAAAATGTACCACAAATATAGTAACAAATAATGCCACTTATCGGCTCATTTTCTTTAGAAAAAACACAAAACACACTGAAAGAAACCTAGAAAAACATTAAACACATTCACAGCTCCATGACAGTTTCATAGTAAAAGCGATGAACGAATGAATTCCTGGAAAACTTAACCAATGTTCCCTGAACCCGGACTCTTGAGACCGCACAGCGACAGGCCTTGAGCAGACAACAAGCAGACAATAGGCGATAAGGGAAGCTTGCGGTGGCGGCAGACGGAGAACCCAAGACAGTTTTAACATACGCTGCACGCACCACTGTGGTTACTCTTAGAATAACAAATTTCATGGATATGGTATTCAATTTAATTTTAACTGTAGTCGTCGCTTATTATTCAGTTTCAGGGCATCATAATGAAGAATGTATGCAATTCACATACACTTTTGGGGAAGGTATTTACCTAATAGACTGTATAAAGTGCATTTTGAGAGTTAAGTTTGTCACATAAATGTTTGACCCAGCGGGAATCGAACCCGCGACCTCTAGCTTAGCAGTCATGTATACTAACCACCAGACCAGTGGTCTCGTCTTATTGTGTTTGTTTGCTACTTTTTCAGGACTAAGCGGCTGAACGGCTCATAGTAAAACTTGATAAGGCTATATATTATAGCCTGAGGAAGGCAATAGGCTACATTTGTCATTAAACAAATGCAGACGAAGTCGCGCGTAACAGATTGATCTATACTAATATTATAAAGAGGTAAGATTTGTATTTTTGTGTGTATTGAATAGGCTCCGAAACTACTGGACCTATTTCAAAAATTCTCCGTTCGAAAGCTACATTACCACTAAGTAACATAGGCTATATATTATACTAGCCCGCCCCGCACGGGTAGACAAAATATTTGATAAAATGTCTACCCGTGCGAAGCCGGGGCGGGCCGCTAGTATTATATAAAAAATCACTTTATCGGTACTTCTGGCTCGGTGCTAGTACCCGCTATCTGATCAGCACGTTTCCAAACCGCATCCTCAATATCTTCATAAATCATTGTGACAGATCCCTTATGCATGCATATCATATGATGTGCTGTCAATTATTACTAAACTTCAACAGTTTGGCAGTTCGCCAGCTGTTGGAAAAATCCAAGTTAACGTTTAACATTCAATTTATATGCTACACCCGATTACAGGCCTAACGACCGGTCTTGTCTGCTTTATTGTTTAGGTAATTGATGGCATTGCTAGACTTACATTTTTCTTAACATGCTTAGTTAAAGTCAATACTTTAAATCAATAGTCTGATCTTTTATGAGACGGTCTTTAAAGAGTTGTAGGGCCAAATGGGATCTCTCGTTGTGCCATTAAAATTATAGCCTCTCTCGTTTTCCCATTTAAATTTCAGCCGCCCTGCTGGGGACAGTACCTCCACCTTACAGAAGACCGCAGTGAAATAGCACTATTTGATGTAGTGTTATTTCACTGCGGTGGGTAAGGTTGCCAGTGCTCCACGAGGATACGCTGGGCTAGTAGTAATGCACAGTGAGTCCTCATCAACAACATGGTTGGCAACCCGTTAGTGATACCCCTGGTATTGCTAGCGGCTATAGGCTAAGGTGACTGCTTACCATCAGGTGGGCCGTATGCTTGTGTGCCACCAAAGTGGTATAAAAAAACCAGATAGACAGCGGGAAACGACTTTACTGACTTTTGTAAGTAGTCACCATAGCCTATAGCCGCTAGCAATACCAGGGGTAGCACTAACAGGCTAGTAGTATTGCTATATATCATAGTGATTGCTAATCAACAACATAGCTGGCAACTCGTCAGTGATACCACTGGTATTGCTAGCGACTATAGGCTACGGTGACTGCTTAAGGTGGGCCGTACACTTGTGTGCTACCTTAGAAAAAAAGGTTATCCTAAGACGGAACAATTGCCGGTGTCACTCTGAATGCTCTTTTCTGAACCGGTGGTGAACCACAACTTTCGTAAGTGCCTTATTAGGGCCTTCTAAACTGGATAAGCATTTTATATCGCACTTTCAATTCATCCATGAATATTTTTTTACAACATCTATCCAATTTTGACATTTGCATATAAACAAAAGTGATTCATACCAAGGCAACGTAATGAATGATTTTTGAAAAAACAGCATTGAAAACACTTGCAGCTGAAAATCGCTTTACTTATAAAGTATTTGTGTTTAGTTTTGGGTGTCAAGGTAATTAATTCAGTCAGGCTTCGTATGATAAGAATCAAAATCAAATCAAAAAATCATTTATTCAGTTTAGGCCCTAATATGGCACTTATGAAGGTCTAAATTACCACCGACGATATAATAACCCATTCAATTAGGAGTTGCCAGACTAGTAGTACCTCAGACAAATATTTGTACGTCCTATTCTAGTTTTGTATTCTTATAACGAGCAAAGTTTTCAGAACTCCTTGAAAAGAAAAGAAACTCCTTGAAAAAAGTGCTCAGCTGTAAGTGTGTCACAGTAAGTTACCATCATAAGACTGGCATTTGCGTCATCTTTTGTAATTCGTACAGCAAAGGACTGGAATTCTCTCCCCTCGTCAGTGTTCCCTGAATCCTACAACCTGGGACTCTTTAAGACTAGAGTGAATAGGCTACTAACGGACAAGCGAGCTCCACCTTCGACCACATCTTCACTTACCATCAGGTGAGATCGTGGTGAATCGCGTAAAAAGATCGAATATCATGTACATAATTAGCGATTGCTTGCTCTGTGGTCTGAGTGAATCCATCTTTGTCTTTGCTGAAGCAAATCTCTATGGTTTCGAAGTTAGGAAGTGAAGACTGAAGTTCTAAATTTTCAACAAACCAATCATTTTATTCAGTTCTTATTTATATAATTTCAGTAAATTAATTATCAACTGTAAGTGTTAATATTTTGTTGTGTCGTGAGTGAGAGGAGAATAAACACAATCTTTCTTTTTTTTAGGCTCTTTCGAAATTCAAACACTTGACGTCTTGGTCCTTCGAGCCCGTCACCAGACGCCGCCACTGAAATTCAAAGCGTTATATTTTTACGATGGGCACACTTGCGGCCCACATTATCGGAGCGGGGCTTTGATGACACATAAACCGGACCTGGCAGCTGTCACCGCTATAGTCAGGAAGGTGTAGTGTGGCACATTTGATTGCTTACCTAGGCTCCTACATACATACATACATACATACAGGTAGACGAACAGGGTTTTTTATTTATTTACACGACCACCAACTTTAAAATACAGGAATTTCAATAAAATTATACATGTTATTTCTAGATACTTTTTGCTTTGTAGATACATTTTAAAATAGATTGTTATACAAGGTGCTAAAGTGACCCATTGTATACGAGGTAGTTTTACACTCGAGCTTTAGTGAGGGAGTAAATAGAAACCGAATTACAATGGGTTTTAGCGCAATTGACGGCTGACGTAACGCACGCTTATATCAAGTTTTTTTTTATATTTACCGAGTGAATCCGGGGTGAGTCGCTAGTAATTATAACTCAAAGAAAAGCCTTTGAATGCAACTTGTCGCTGTTGAAGAGTTTTCGTACTTTTTTTTTCTCAGATATATCGTCGCTCTTGACAAGGAAGCTCTGAAACAGTATCTATCTGGTCAGAATTATGCAGTTAAAGATTAAGAAATACAGCAAGAAAATTTCAAGAGCAACAAAGCGTTCCGTTTTGTATGGAAACCTAACAAAACAAGTAGGTTATTAGCAATTGCACTTAAGACAATAGTCGTACTCAAAAAATTTTTTTTCAAGAGCTACATTGTTTACTTCCAAAATAACAATGTAAATAACTGTTTAAGTGACTTCACATTTGGTGAAAAGGGGGTGTATGTGACACCTCCTTATGTCATACTTTTTCTTTATTTGTCGTTAAAATAATCAACGTAAAACACCTCTGGGAAGATGCATGCGTGAAATTATGCATAATTTGCATTAATTTACGTTCGCTACACAAATATTTCTCATTAAAATGCACGACGCGTAAATTTTAAGGTTGCAGCTTTCTGCAAGGGTCTTCAATGTTAAATTACTAAGATGCAGTCGAGTCAAGTATTTTTTGTAATAATGTATCTTCACGCCTTCCCACAAGGGTCTCCGAAGGGGTAGGCAGAGGTGTTGCTAATATTCCTGCACATTTACATTACTCACAGCCCCATAGTTAGACTTCCTGTACCATGAGTAGTAGGTATATTTATGATCATAAGATCCAAATCCCATTCGAGGTAGGCAGAGAGCAAAGTGCCTCATTTCTCTTTTGACTTGCACATTACAACTCTCTTGCTTCTTTTACATACCTACATCAATCTCTACATACATGCACGCCAGTTCCTAGTAAACTTTACTTTAAGTACAAGTTACAAAACTAGATTAAATTACCTTTGGATGAATTAATCAGCCCGAAAAACAAAACTGTGAAACGAGAATTAAGCCTCCCAAGTTGCGGACCGTCACCAAGATAACCCAATCTCACTTGGTAGCACTAATTGATGAGGCGCCGTTGTAACGTCATGCCAGATAATAAGTTTTCATACCACTAAAGTGGTAAACAAGCACACGGCCCACCTGATGTTAACGGTTACCGTAGGCTATGGACGCGACTTGCCGAGATATACCCCAAAAATCCACTCATACGCCAAAATAAGTTACTATCACCAATTTCCTGAGTTCCTGCTCCACGAGGATACGCTGGCCTAGTAGTAATGCTGGTAGCACAGTGAGTCCTCATCAATAACATGGTTGGTAACCCGTTAGTGATATCCTTGGTATTGCCCATCAGGTGGGCCGTATCCTGGTGTGCCACCATAGTAGTATAAAAAAAAGATTGACAAAAATTGCGTGTTTACTACGAAGCCACTCAGTCTATTCAACCCATTAACCTACAAATAGAGGCACAGCACGAGGCATATCCTACGCGATAGCATTGCGACTTGTTTATAAATACCAGTACTCTCACCTTCAACCGCTGGCCAAAATTATCACGTAATTGATAGTGGTTTTAGTATAGGAGCATTAGCGGAGGCATAAGCGGACGCGATAAATAAAATAGTTATATTTTTATCAGTAGTTTAATTCTACATTTGTATCAATCGCATCACGAAGGCACCTGGACTTAATACTGGAATTGTGGTGTCTTGCTCAAGATAGACTGAATGTTGCCGGTGAGTAAGGTTTTCAGAAGAAGCGCTGTGTTGCCAGTAAGAAGACATTGTTTTCCCATATACTGTTACTTCAGGGAACTTAAGTTTGGCAATGCGCTGATGATACGCGGATGATAATGCGGTGTTGCAAGCGTCCATAGGCCACGGTGACCATAATCCTTGCTTTTACGCTTCTTACATTTGAATTATAAGAAAACATTGACAGATTTAAATGTATTGTATTTTTAGTAGGTACATCCACCCGCTCCGCTCATCACTTTGTCCGCACCCAGAGTGCAACACACTGCGCCGCGACCCTGACGGGGCTAAGGCCAATTGCCTTAGGTAGCGTTCTCAGTACGACCGGATAGCGGATATAACATATAAAACACTATAAGTACAATAGGTATGACAGAATAGTGTTAATGGATTTGGTACTTAAGTTTGACGGGAGTCGTTCGATGACATGTTGACATGTTTTCACTGGTGAGAATTAGTGTCGATGTCGATCAATGTGAGGAATTTTGTTTTATTTTTGATGTTTGTTGAGGTAGAGCAAACGGTCACCGAGCTGTTGACCTTTAACCATCTTATTTAACCTTCACTGGACATTAATTAGTACCTACTTATATTCACTAAGAGCTATTTAACCGATTCTATTTTTAAAAGATAACTTTTTATGTTTTGTCGAGGTAGACCTAATACAAGATGGATGGAATGTGTGAAAGATGACATGGCCAGAAAGGAATTGAATACAGAGATGACGGCTGAGAGAAATAAATGGAAGAGAAAAATAATATGGGAAAAGAGCAGGTAGATGATATTTTTTAAATTATTGCATCTGATTTGGTTGTCATAACGAAAAGCAGGAAGTAGAGTCTATTGTTCTATATACAGCCTTTGCCCGTGGCTTCACACGCATGGTAAAGTGAACAAGCCAACGGATTTTCATATACAATTTCGTCCCCTATTTTACTCCCTTAGGGGTGGAATTTCCAAAAATACTGAAACTTTACTGTAATACTGTTTTTAACTAAAGGCCAAATACCTATTTTCAGGCGTTTAGCTACAAATATGACGGATTTTCATAGAAACTTTCATCCCCTATTTTACCCCCTTAGGGGTGATATTTTCACAAACCCTTCCTTAGTGGATGCCTACGTCATAAAAGGTAAAAACTGACAAAATTGTAAGTCTCTAACCCCAGTCGTTGCTGTGCGTTGATATGTTAGTCAGTTTCTGCTTTTGTATATACAGATATAAGATATATATCTATAGGTGGATGGTATCAAACAATTAACATATATTACTTGCAGACGTGCGAAGTGCGGCCTTGGATGTCGCTAATGCGTGCTAGCGTGTAAACTGACTGATGCATATAAATTATCTATATATATACAACTATATTATGCACATATTAATGAGTAGGTATGGAGTTAATAATATTTTTTGTAACATGATAAGTGTTATTATTTATGTAATAAAAAATAATTAAGTTTTGTTATAAATTTTCTTTATATTAAACGTATTTAAAAAAAAGTTTTTATATATTATGTATGAATGTGTATGGATACAGGGGTGAGACCTAAGAAAATATGGATGGATATCTCTGGTATTGCTAGTGGCTATAGGATACGGTGACTGCTTACCATCAGGTTGGCCGTATGCGTGTGTACCATCTTAGTGGTATAAAAAAAATACAAGTATGGATGAAATTTATTATTTTCGCTCAGTAAACCTTACTATAGGTATGCAAAGAAAATTCTAGTCTTTTTATTTTTATTTTATTTCATCAAGGGAATTAAACTCGAACAGAAACCTTAGAAAAACAAAGGAAATGAGATCGTAAAATAAATTTAACACCGCAAATGCAAAGCACATCAAACTTGCCGGGAGAAAACTTACCGCCCGTTGGTGCCGCCTTAATTTCCTCGACATTAACTTTAATTACCATCACATAAAGTTCTATTCTCCCTACCTCTCCGAGACGCGACGAAGGAAATGACATTTCCTCAATTTTGGAACTAAACTGTTCTCCTTTTAAACGAATCGCAAACACTTTTTAGTGTTTTTTTTTTTCATTAACATGTAACCGTTTTGTTCCGTCACCTAATGAGGCTTTAAAAGATGATATTTTTCCATTACATATATTTGTCTCCAATATCCATAACCTACTAATTTTATAAATGCGAAAGTTTTTGAGTATGGATTGATGTTACCCTTTCACGCAAAAACTACTCAACTGATTAGAATGAAATTTGGAACACAGATAATTTATAACCTGGAATAACACATTTTTATCCCGGGAAAATTTTATCATCCCGGGAAAATTACCATTCACGACTAAACGGCTGAACGGATCGTAATGAAATTTGGCAATGAGATAGGTCATATCCTGGGGTAGGACATAGGCTATCTTTATCTAGAACCACGCGGGTGAAGCCACGGGTAAGGCGAGTTTTCTATACAAAAACTTAATTTACCTTTCGATAGATTTAATAATAAAAAAATGGCAATATGTGGTCATATCTAATTATTATGAACTTGTCGGAAACGCAGGTGTGGCGGGCGGTGTGACATCAGAAGTGAAACGAGGGTTAAAGCTCATACTTTAAACTCAAAATGATCTTTATTTGACTAGACAAGTACTTTCAAAGCGTCAGAATCTACCATCGGTTCAGAAGGTTGTTTTTGCTGAGAATAATCCGGCAAGTAACTCAGCAATTACTCTTTTAGAACCGAAACCTTTTCATAACCGATATAATTTAGCAATGTAACGTTAATTAAACATTAGCGATTTACACAATAAGAGTAAACCTCTCTCTAACTGATTATCTACTCGCGTAAACGACGCTTTCTGTCATACCACTGCCTCCGACAAACTTATATTTTTTCCATTGTTTGTTTACTAAAATAATTTAATTACTTAAAAACATATGGCGGGTCCATAATCATAATTATTTCCACGCTAAAGCACAGATGATTATTAAAGCTAGTGTTCATTTAGATAAGGCACACAGAATATAACACAACTAAAAAAAAAGAGGTAGGGCGAATTGGGATCTCCCGTAGTTTTTCCCATTTAAATTGTAGCCGCCCGACTGAGGACTGTACCTCCACCTTACAGAAGACCGCAGTAAAATAACAGTGCTTGATGTAGTGTTGTGTTTCTGCGGTAAGTAAGGTTGCCAGTGTTCCACGATGGTACGCTGGGCTAGTAGTAATGCTGCTAGCACAGTGAGTCCTCATCAACAACATGGTTGGCACCCCGTTAGTGAATCCCTGGTATTGCTAGCGGGTATAGGCAACGACGACTGCTTACCCCCAGATGGGCCGTATGTTTGTGTGCCACTTAAGTGGTACAAAAAATATGTGATTTATGATATTAGTATGTTTTTTTTCTATACTATATATACTATATACTGTAATAATATCATAAAGAGGAAAAATTTGTATTTTTGTGGGTTTGTATTGAATAGGCTCCGAAACTACAGGACCGATTTTAAAAATTCTTTCATCGTTAGAAAGCTACAATATCACTGAGTAATGCACTGAGAGCTGCCCGCCCCGGCTTCGCACGGGTAGACATTTCAGCTATCATCAACTATCACAGTCAGCTAAGTTTGTGGTAAATACGTAATCTCATTACAAGTACCTTATCCGTACCTTCAAACTTAACTATAAGTAATTAACGTGGCCAAATTGCAGATACCAAACGTGAATTTAGGCGTAAACGTTGCCACGTTAAAGAGTTTACGATACAGTTTAGCCCATAACTTAACGTACATACCTCGCATAGATAATAATAAATATATCTGATGGCAATTCAGTCCAATTCTGGTCGTGATTATTTATTGACACAAAACAGATTAAACTATTTACAAAAACATATCTTAACCTACCTACTTATAGATAAAGATCTGACCCAAACCGGAATCATGCGGTAGCGTGCCAAGAATGCTGGCAGCATTGCCACGCTGGATAGCAATGCTGATTCTCTGAGCGAGATATTTTCCAGCACGCCTGTCACGGGAGGCCTCAACCAGCCGACGTCCAATTCTATAGTTCATAATATAGGCGTTCGTAATAGAAAAACAAACATTAAAACTAGCGCTACATCGTATACAATGTTCTCGCAAAGGGAATATGCAATTTCAATACACAGTTTCTTGTTGACAGTTTCAATAGCCTTCTAGGTAATATATTGTACTTATATAACAAGGCTTTTGTTTATTCATTAGTAATGGTAATACAGGCTTCTGAGAATTTCCGCTGCATTCTAAGTCAATTGAGTTTTCGGACCAAAAAATAAATAAGTGGTAAGAAAAAAGTTTGAAAAAGGGAGAATTTTTTTAATTTATTTATTCAGCAATTGACAATAATGTTTTTACACAAACATCACAAATATATCAATAAAAAAACGAATAAGATTACCTTTAATAAAACTGCATTTTTAATTTATATAGCCCGAATAAATTATAATTAGAATGTACTGCACATAAATCAGGCAATAGAAATAAGTCATATTGAATTTCAGTCATTTTGAAATATGCTTTTATCGTTTTATTTTCTGATTTTGAAGTTTTTTTCAAGATTGAGAGACACGGCATAAAGGTTTTTGAATCCAAGTCCTAAACGTTAGATATTTATTCCTATACAAATAATCTATCAAGAGGGCTTTGAAATTAATCGGTGCTTACAACAACCAAGTATACATAATTATTATGGTATATATTTTAT
This sequence comes from Falcaria lacertinaria, assembly GCA_951449985.1. Classification (NCBI taxonomy): domain Eukaryota; kingdom Metazoa; phylum Arthropoda; class Insecta; order Lepidoptera; family Drepanidae; genus Falcaria; species Falcaria lacertinaria. The sequence goes on along the minus strand of OX602125.1, from coordinate 8,873,898 downwards.
TTTATTTCACCGAGAGTACTTTAACCGGCCAGCTTTCCCATTTGATTCCGATACGAGGAACGCAGGCACATTTGCATTTTGTGCTGCAGTTTTTGCCTGCCCACTGTGCGCCGGATTCAATTCGGAAATACGTGTTTAATAGCGCAATGGTCCGTCTGATTGATTCCGGCAAAAAGTACAATGGCGAAATACCTATTGGCTACAGGCAAAACCAAAATAAAATTTAATTTATTCATTCTAGGTTCTAATAAGCCTTATGAATGTCGTGCCTTACATTACCACTGGATCGATAAAAGGCCATCTGTCTAGAACCGACAAGAAACCCGGTGCTCTTTCTTATCAGGTCATCAATACATCTGTACAAAAAAATAAACTTGAAGTGTCTGTTTGTAATGTCAAAATAACAGCTTTTTACTTAATTCAGTATGAATATTAACACAATACTGATAACGGCAAAATATCTCCCTCTCTTTTTGTAATTTAATTTTTAAAGTAAAAACCGAATGTGGAATTAAGTAAATATAATAATGTTTTGTTTGCGGTTCTCTGTGTTCAATCATCGAATTTATTTAAATACAAGTAAATTTAAAGAAAATCGATCATCTGTAAATAATGTTTATGTTTGAACACACAGCGCCATCTGGCCCCAAACTAAGCAAAGCTTGTACTTGTACTATGGGAACCAGCAGCTGATATAATACTTATATACCTTTTTTTTTTTGGAAATACATACTTATAATACATACCAAACACCCAGACGCAAGACAAACATATTTGTCACATAAATGTTTGCCCCGGCGGGAATCGAACCCACGACCTCTAGCGTAGCAGTCAGGTATACTAACCACTAGACCAGCGGTCTCGTCAAAAATGAATAGAATGATAAAATAATTGATTCATAAATCTACACTGAATAAATAACCATTAATTTTAATAAAAAATAATTTATTGGTCAAATTGATACGATGTAGGATACCTGTAATACTACAATCCGTTCAGAAGTTTTTCCTCAAAGTGAGTTGTCAACAAACGTCCAAACATCCTCATTTATAATGTTACTAGTGTATCATTTCTTTAATGAAAAACAACATCAAAGAGCAGAGATACCAAATCCGCTGTACATTTTTCATTGAAAACCGAAACATAACTCGATAAAAATTACGGTTAAATCGCACAGCCAGACTTCAGTAAATCTTCACCAAGTTTTTGGCAGTAGCTTACCGTGTAGAAGCCAACAGGGGGAATCAAATGCATGCCCCTATGATATACGGTACCGGCTTATTATTTCTACCCATTAAAATTACGGATGGGTTGTTTTTTTGCTCAACAATTTTTGGCATACAGCCGATCTCGGTTCGCGCTATGCGATTTTATTTCCACCTCCGAGCAGTTTATTGTGAATCAGTTTTGAATAAAGAACTCTCCCTAGTTTGTAAAGGTGTTCCATACGAAAGGACTTTGATCTTTTTTCACATATAGTATCAAAAACAGATGTTCACAGCACAGATTAGTATGGTGTATAATTCAATCAAGTGAACTAAGCTGTGATGGCCTAGTGGTTGAAGCAACGGCCTGTCATCTGATTAGCCCAGGTTCTAACCCTGTACCAATGAGTTCTCTAAGTACAGTGATTGCTCATACCATGAGCTAGGGCGAATAGGGATCTCCCGTGGGTTCTCCCATTAAAATTGGAGCTGCCAGGCTTGGGACTGTACCTCCACCATACAGAAGACGGCAGTCAAATAACACTACTTTGATGTAGTGTTAGGTTTCTGCGATGAGTAAGGTTGCCAGTACGAGGATACGCTGATAGTAATAATGCTGCTAGTACAGTGAGTCCTAATCAACAAGGTTGGCAACGCGTTTGTGATACCCCTGGTATTGCTACGGTGACTGCTTACAAAAAAATGTTTACGTTGAATTATTTGAGGATTTCGCGAGGAAAGCCTCTAAAAATCATTCATTTGTATTGCTATCTTTTCTTCTCAGTATGGGAATGTGCGTATATTTTTAAAGAGTACAAAATAGTGAGCGCTCAAAAGCTCTCATGTGAAGTTTGTGTGATGTTGCCAAACGTCAAAGTACCTAATTTAATTTATGGACTGTTTATTGCTCTGTGCAATTGTTGATAAACGCCGCTTAATTCTCCCCTAGATAATTGAATAATTGCTGGGCTTTGAAACGGCTTCATTTTTAAATAGAATAAATAGCTTTGCTGGAATATTGAAGCGATTTATTAGATGCAATACGATTTAAGATGTGCCACATGATTGTTATACGTTTTGCAAAATAGGGCGATTGAAAATTATGCGATCGTCAGTACCTTGAAATTACCCTTAAGCTAAGACTACACTATCCTATAATCAGTCAAAATGCCTATTTATTATACTGCTATTATGAACTACCAAATTATAGAATGAGCTCCCTTGTCGTGGTTTCTGAAGGAGTAACTCTTATTAATTTATTATTCATCTTCTTCTTCCTAACTATGGCACTCAATCTTCTTCGACGACTATTTTCGCCAGTGTCTAGAGTTAGATAATTAACAAGTTTCAAAATTGTCTGTGTTTTTTGCATTAAATGCCTAGTGTCCTTCTAGTGTCATACATTCTAATGCTTATGGGAGTTTTTGGAGAAAATCCGGTAATAAATAGGTCAGAGGTAACCTATTGACTCATATAATATATCACTACACAGGCCATATTGACTAAATGAAACTACTCACAAAACAACACCGACAATACACACTAATGATTACTGTAACACAATTTGCGAGACACTGGAAAAAATCTCAACCGCTGTCGGATTTTTGCCAAAACCTCCTATTATATTTATCGTTAACTACAATTTTATACTATTCTTCACTTCTTTCAGAATTGCTTAGACGCTAGTTACGCTACTTTCCTCCTGTCAAATTTAAATTAGGAATAATTTTGGGTTAAATAAATGTGATTTTAAACAAAGGAATATCGTGAGGTTCCAAAATTGAATAAATATTTTATCGATTTGCATAATAGAGCATAGGCAGGATACATCAATAAATAAAATCTCATTTTAACTCAAATCGTCAAAACCATTACGTAAATAAATGAATAAATAACAGCCCGGAAATTTCATTCGAAATAAATGAATAATGAATTGTCCTTATTACATAATGCAGTCGTATTTCATATGAAAATGTATGCAAAATGGCATACAATAATCCGTGCATTGGCATAGGTCAACAAACCGAGTTGATCTGACAAGTCTTTAAACTTTTTAATTCGGTCGTGTAGTAACAAGAAATAAACCACGTGACAATCACAGAGTCATTTTAAGAATGTAATTTGTACTTTTCAAAAGTGTCAATTAAAAACAGCTCATTACGTTTTGCATTGTTCAAATTCTGAAAGAAATATGTGTTCCAGATACAAAAATACTGAGCGAAAATAAAATCAAATATTAAGAAAAAAGAAAAAAAAATTCAAGTGAGAGATGGACTTGCACACTGAGGGTCACGTACTAAAAACAAACCAGTTTACTAACTTAACTTTGCGGTTCGATCCCTACAAATTTCCATTATTAAAAAACCATAAAGAAACATATCAGGTTTCATAGTTCAGTTTCATCATTCAGAAGGGGAATCTTTATGTTTTCATTTGTGTTATGTGTTGTTATAGCGGCAACAGAAATACACATACTGTCTAAAATTTCTAATTTCTGAAATCTGAATTAAACGGTTCATGAGATACAGCCCGTTAACAGAGAGACAGGCAATGTAGAAGTCTTTGTAATAGGGTTCCATTGGTTACCCTTCGGGTACGGAGCCCTAAGCATAAGAATATATAATACTGGGTATTACTTATTCTTATGCCCTAACCAAGAGGATTTTGGAATGGAAAGCGACTCGTTTGGATATTAACACGTGTTATTTTCGGTTACGCTGCTCAGTAACCGCGATTTTTTAAAATCCTAAAACCAATACCGAAATGAAATGAGACTAAGAAGGCAAACAAGCTTACGACCCGCCGCTATGAACGCTAGCAACACCGGGGTATCACTCTCGCGTTACCATCCTTAAAATCCTAAACCCAAAGCTCCGTCAATAAACTCTAAAGGACAAGCAAAGAGTGTTACGCCAAATTACGTTTGATATCCACCAAAAAGAGTTGCATGACAAGAAATTAGGCTAAGGACCGTCTCGAGTATAATAACATCTCAAAGTATCGGTCACCGACACTCGGGAGCATGCACGGATGATTAATGATCCCTTTGAACGATCCGACTCTTCAAAGTCGGGGAAAAATGATTCTCTAATTGGATTTTTTGTGCATTATTATTTTGTTTTTGTGTTCGTAGCTTTGGTACTCGTATTTTTGTTCTTCGACGATATATCACGCATTCTGAAACACATACAGTTTGGTTAGTAGTTTAAATAAATTGAAATAATTAATTTCTAAACATTATTTTTTATTTATAGAACTAATTGCACCTCACTTTCAATCACGCATTCAGATGTTTTTCGAATTAAGGGTTATTCGAATTAATAAAAAAATTAAACATGCTTTCTTAGCACTCTTACGATAGTTAAGAAATTCGTGGATTTATTTACGTATGACAGTTAAAGTTCATAAATCCGGAATGTTGTTCAAAATATAATACTTTTTTGTGATAGTCGATATTAAAAAACTCATTCAGCAAGCGTCTAATAGGGTAACTGACCATAATTTTGCTTCCCATAAACCTAATATAGATAAAAAATATACTGAGAACACACGATACTATAAAAATGAATAACGTTACTAAATTACACTAAGCCAGCGACCGGAGCCAGTCAGTGATCCCAGGTAGCATGATAATTACTCTGAGTCACAATAGTGTGGACACATCGGAATGTGCGATAATATATCTTTAGTGACTATATATTACATTATATTGTCCTTCGGTAAAATTTCCCTTTGTCCACGTTTCCTCGAACGAAGTGACAAAGTAAGATGAAACATTGAGCCTAATTAGAGACGGTAGCAGACGGGAGGATATTTCGAGCGGGGGCGTTAAAAAGGTCCATATTTTCTGTGAGTTTTGTGCATAATTATGCATTTTGCCAACCTACTGTTGTAATGTAATTAAAACGGCATTTGCAGCAGACGTTTTTTACTCGGCCGTGAATAGGTTCGACTTTTATTTAAATTGAACATCCTTAGTATTTTTTTCGCTAAAATCACTCAATAATTACGTTTTATACTTTTGCTGTCATGCTCTGGATGACATGAGGTAAAGGATACTACGCCGAGCATCTATAAGGATATTGATGAACGTAAAAGAAGCAAATTATGAGAGCAAATCAAGAGTGATTTTCCCACGAAGACACAAGTCTGCGCGTTCACCGCTAAAAAAACCCCGTTTGCTGTAACTCCACTATTCCTCGACACATCCGTCAACATCTCGAAGAGCATTGGGATCCTTGGCGTCGATATTTCTAGTGACGTCCAGTTCCGAAGTCACTTGGAGGACAAGGTCAGGTTGGCATCCAAAAAGCTCGGTGTGCTCAATAGGGCGAAGCAGGACTTCACATCGGGGCACAGACTGCAACTATATAAGTCGCAAATCCGGCCCCATATGGAGTACTGCTGCCACCTGTGGGCGGGGGCACCTGCATGCCAGCTTGCTCCATTTGACTCGGTTGAGAGGCGCGCCATCAGAATTATCGACGATCCCAAGCTCACAAGCGGTCTAGAACCCCTAAGTCTGCGGAGAGACTTTGCCTCCCTGTGTGTGTTCTACCGCTTGTATAACGGACAGTGTTCAGAGGAATTGTTCGACATGATGCCTACGGCAACATTTTACCACCGCACCTCTCGCCATCGGCGGGGAATTCACCCCCACACTTTGGAACCGAAATGGTCTCGCACGGCGCGGTTCCAAAGGAGTTTTCTCCCGCGCACGATCAAATTGTGGAATGAACTCCCCGCCGAGGTTTTCCCAAAGGAGTACAGCATGGGGTTCTTCAAGAAGGGTGTGAAGAGATTTTTGAAGGGTCGGCAACGCGCGAGTGATACCCCTGGTGTTGCAAGCGTCCATAGGCTACGGTAACCGCTTACCATCAAGTGGGCCGTATGCTTGTTTGCCACCTTAGTGGTAAAAAAAAAAAAAACAATCGGAATGGCGCTCTATACTCTCTGCCAGCCCCAGTCAGGGTTGACGTGATGATATGTAATTGTGTATTTAAAAAAATACTTTATGCACAATTATAGTACAATCATGGTAGTTTTAAAGTTAAAACATTTTTCTAATAGTAGAACACAGCTGGCAGGAGAAACACAAAGAAATATGTATGTACTAACACGCGGCTAAGTTCGCGGTGATCCTAGATAAAATCGCCTATTTCCTTCCCAAGGTTGTAATGTATCTCGTAGCCAAATTTCATTACGACCCGTTCAGCCGCTCCGTTAAAAGGTAGCAAACAAACAAACAAGCAAAATTACTTTCACATTTTTTTAATTCTTTATTTTTAAGGGGGTTTGAAACAAAGTTTATGCAAGCTTAATCGTATCTTAATTATAACAAAAACAACTTATTTATACTACAGACAATCATTAATTAACCACTTAAGGCGTATTGAATTATGTATGATTTTGGACTGGAGACAGGGAGTCCAGTCCATAAATCATTTGGGCTTCATTTGATGATGGACGTGACAGAACAGCTTGTAAAACACCCACACTGTATCCATTCACTCCGAGGTCCTCAAACACTTGTCGTCTCTCTGATATTAGTATGGATGTATGATCAATAATCGCGGCGCACTCGTCCGAAACAAACGCCCGTGTGCTCCCAACTCGTTACCGATGCGATATTCAGGATATGACAATGCACTTTTGAGAACATCACGCGGATTTGACGCAACTGGGTTGTGAAATCTGCGGCCTGCTTCTCTCCTTGTACCTACAATGTCATGTCATTTACAATAACTCATTTATAACCACACACACAGCCTGTAATCGGAAAGGTAATGTAATGGCTTTGGGATTATTTGTCGATTTTTCTTCTTGTTATCTTCACATCAAAACAACAGTAGCAAGCATATATCTTTCGACAACGTATTCGAAAACGTAACTATTACAAAAAAAAACAGATTTTTGCTAAGAAACTATGTATTTTTGATTGATTGTGGGTAGTTTTTTTTCCCCAATTTTCATTTTATGATGTCACCTAAATTACTTTCAATCATTATGGAGTTTGTTCCATCGCGATTGCACTGGGGTTACAGTATCATAGTAGCGTTGCAGTGTTGTGCCATAAACTAATCGTTTTTTTTTTTATAAATTAATTGTGTGCATATCTATGCAAATTTTAATTAACTAGCATAAGCAGAAGAGGGCTTGCACCTTCTATACAAGGATTCCCTGTACTTTTTGTTTGTTTAAGAGGTATCAATCAATCAACAATAAGGTATAAGTCTAGAGACCGTCCGTAAACACTGTATCGAATTGCCAGTGTTTGATGTGCTCACTATTATACCCTGAATAATTCATTCTGCTCACCCAAACGCCGCAGTAATATATGTTTTATTTATTAAACCTTTTTTTATTGATTCCGGGGCGAATAGGCCAACATTTATTCCTTTATCGCGTAGAAAATGATAAGTATGAGTTCTATTATTTTTATTGTGTAAGTATTTTCTAGTGTTACGTGATCGTTTGGTGTGTGAATTTCCTTGGTTACGTAGATCTAGTGTGGTCTATTTGATACAGAGGGCACACCTGATGGTAAGCAGCCACCGTACCATAAACACTTTCAGGTATTTAGGTAGCCGATTATCATCAGGTGCACTGAATGCTGCTAAATAATAGGGTCGGCAAGGCTACGGTTTATCATCAGGTGGGCCGTATGCTTGAATGCCACCATAATGATATAAAAAAAACTGTTTATGTATCACAAAACCTAAGTAAAATTTCACTGAGTTATTTCTATGAACTGCAAAAATAGGTTATTTCTCAAATACACTGTGAAAAAACATACGGTTGAGTCTCTCAGTAAAATAGCTGTGACATATCAATCAATCAATCAATCAAAAATCATTTATTCAGTTTAGGCCCTAATAAGGCTCTTATGAAGGTCTAAATTACCACCGGATCATACAGACGGATGGACAGGATGAAGTTACAGGGTTCCGTTTATGCATACGCCTATCCTGAAAGCTATGTTTTTCGAAATGGTTCTTATTATATGAATGATGAAACGTTTCAGCGTTTCTTAAACTTTTTGGTGTGGGCTTTAAAAAAACTATTATCAACGACCCCGAATTTCTTCATCAATTTTTTTTATACAAATAGAAAAATAAAGAATAACGGCTTAGGTTGAAATATTTTACATTTCCAACAGATATTTATTTAGCGCCCCCTAATCCAACATTACAAGTGTCAATCGCCCCCAGAAAGCCTCAGCGCCCACTAGGGTGGCGGTACCGCCAACTTTGATAACCTATGGTTCAGATAGGTACTTCGAAAATTAATTTCCCTTTCAAGATAAAGTACTGTTCGTTCTTCCTTCTTGTCATTTAAGAGTTATACTCTTGTCGGCGCAGCCGATGAATCTTCCTTCACATCTCCCTGACCAGTGCTACTTCTTTGACCTCCTTATACGACGTGACGGCTACCTTATCCTTAACTTGCTTGATGTAACTTATCCTTGGTCGTTCCCTTCCACGCCTTTCTTCTATTTTAACATCAATAATTGTATTTATAAAACTGTCACGTCGTATATGGTCACCAATCATTTTTCCTCCTCCATTTTCGATAGTAGGCAGTAACGGTCTCCTATCATTTACTCTTCTCTTCTTAGCACTTCTTGATTTGAATATTTTTCAGTCCAACTATTGTTCTCCATCCTTCTCCAGCCACCACATTTCAAAATGTTCCCGTATTTCTCTATCCCTTTGTGTTTATGGGCATGTTTGTGTTTACCAAACATTAAACTACAGTTTCTAACGTAATATAAATATAAATAATGTATATTTGTAAATATTCCCCAGTGTGTTTTATTTGGAATGGAATATATTTGCGCGAGTCGAATTTTCCGACCGACTGCATTTGTGTACACCCGTCCGGTGCTTGTGCACACAATTCATTTGAACATGACATCGATGCGGGGTTTAGGTGCGGAGTATGTACGTACAAATCTTGTTGGTAATGTCCATTGTACGTGTAGCTGTGGGGCGAGCGAGGTGATCATGCTCAGCCACCGCAAAGGGAAGATCTTCCAGCCAGGCGGGTGTTTTGCCTGGGGAACCGCGGCTCCGACTGTTCTAGTCGGAAACTTGTATATACATTGAATTACGTAGAAAACTTCGCTAGCGCGTGGCAGGATTGTGACGTATGGAGTTGTCATCCGTTGAATCTTGTTCTGTTCGTTAGTAGATTTCTAACATTGGTTTATGTAGGCGCTGAGGTTGCTACATAACAAGCTGTGCCTGCGACTTCGCGCGCGTGGAATTTATTTTTGATTGTTAATGCTAATGAAGCGTTCGTTAGACTGCTCAACGTACATATTTTTGTTACCAAGGCAAGTTAGTAGCAAGAACATCTTTCGACTACGTTATCGAAAACGTAAGTCTCATAATGTCAAAGGTTTCATAAGAATTTTTAATTCCACTTTTCGCTAGGCTCTATTAATTTTCTGATGCAAAAATAGTCGATAGTCGAATACGTAATCGACAGTAGTTTGATTTCTTCCTACTGATTGAAATAAAACAACAAAAAAAACTAAAGCTTACTACAATACATTAATGGAAACCGCATCCAAATCGGTAAAGCCGTTTCTGAGAACAAACACACCGACAAACACAAAAATTCGAACAACCATTGTTTTGGGTTCTATAGCGTTGATAAAGGTTCAAAATGATAGTTTTTCTTATATAATATATGTTCCACGTACAGACAGCGACCAGTTACATTTTTATTATATGTACGATGATGTAATAATTACTCTGTATGTCATTTGTTATAATTAGCTGGTACTTATTAAAGTATTACAAAAGGAAAATATTTATTTTGGTTTTTGTAACGTCCTTTATGAGAGGTACTCTTGAGATTTTGCCCTTACAACATCATAGCCATCTCGCGAAAGTCTCCTGTTTAAATTGTCTTCTAATGGTGTCATTATGGCAACCTTTTGATAGATTTATAACATTTTTAAAAGACTGATACGTGTCGTCTCGAATAGGTTTTTGACGAATTAGCAGATCGAGGTTGCGGTGAGATACAGAATCTGATAATCCATGAATTATAATGATTTATTTAAATTTTCTACAACTCTCTTCAAAACGTCATTTGTTACCATCTATTCAATATTTTGCGTGAACGTATAATACAACAACACATTATAATAGTAAATGTGACAGACGGGGCATACGCGGAAGCAGAGAAAATCCGCCCACGCAACCACAATGCATTGTACTTGAGACAAATTATGCACATATTGTATTGAAGCTTACAATTCATATAATAAAAAAAGAATATTTAATTTACAAGGCACCGTAGGTCTAATATACCTGTCTGATACGCTAGGTGTCAAGGGTTCGATTCCCGTTGAGCAAATAATTATCTAATAAATATGTGTATTCTATGCAACAGTAGCAGCGAAATAGCTATATAAGTTCAGATTTTTTTATAGGTGTACCCTTTGCTACTTGCGCAGCGTATCCTCGTGGAGCACTGGCAACCTTACTCACCGCAAAACACAACACTACATCAAAGTAGTGTTATTTGTCTGCGGTCTTCTATAAGGTGAAGGTACAGTCTTCAGTCGGGAGGCTCCGATTTTAATGGGAAACCCCACGAGAGATCCTATTTCTCCCTACATCCTTATAAAATGTATTATCTTATGAGAAGAGCTGTAGATACAATGTTCTCGGCAAATTCGGCAATGTCGTCCTTGTACGTACTTTTTCTTATTAAGTTTAAAAAAAAAATTCAATTACAAATATACCATACTCATCCCTGAACAGTATGAAATATTATCAATTTTACTAAGGTATGTTATAACCAATTTCTTCGCAGACGATGTTGTAAGCAAAAGTAGAATAAAGTGGAAAAAAATATACGCATCTTAAATTAAACCTCCGACCTTGTACTCGTATCTTCTTTATTGGTTACACAGACTGTAGGTACCAGGACACAGTAAGTACACGTAGGTACATAATAATAATATACCATGCAAGCATTTCCATAATAATAAACTTTCCAACACACACATGCACAGGCGGGTGCATCATTCTGTACAACACACATTCATCGGCAACCTTGAGATGTCGCGTTAATTCCGGAAACTCGACGCGTGCGCATGTTGTCTCGTAAAATTAAATACCATGGATGTATGTCACTGGAAATGTTCGTTTCACAAGTTTTTGTAAGCAATATTATTGGTATTGATTTTTTTACAAATATTTTTATATTTTCAAGGATGACAGTGAATTGAGTTTACTACTAAAGAATCGATTTTCATATAAATTTATGACGAGTGAAATTTATGGTTCAATTTAAAACCGGCTAGAAACTCAGTGCTCTGTTTTTTTAATATGCGTAAACTATACTCCTAAAACGAAAATACCGAAATCCCATACGGTTTTATTTTGGCATTTCTAGTACTCTTTATCGTCGAAATCTTCCCCACTAGAATTATTTCGTTTTATTGCATTATTAAAGTCCTAATAATAATGTAAGCGTTTTCACTTCGCTTTACCAATGAGAAAAAAAATATTTTAGAAGGTTGTATTTAGTATAGCTATCTAGGATCTAAGACTTGTCTTCCAATGATGACACAATGCCATTATTGCAGAAGTCGTAGTCTGCTAATTCGTCATAAGATAATGGAAATCAAAATTGTGTTGTGTCGGAATGGTTTTTCAATCACTCATATCTGAATACTATTAGCGATGTGAATACCACTATATTTTTGGCGACTTCGACCACTTAGAATTATGATTATATATCGCCTATGTTACTCAGGGATACCTTTACCTACTGTATCTTTCGATTAAAAAAAACAATTCAAGTCAGCTTCGGGATGCTCCTACACAAATAAACAAAAATTAATTCTAGTTTAGTTAAAAGTGCATGTAACTAGTACTATAAAAACAATAAAAAACATAAAAAGTTTCAACAGATTATTATCGTCTCCTAACTGATAATATTAGGTCCTTACATATGAAATTGGCGTTTTGTATGGGAGGAACAAAAAGTCGAATATTTTTTAATATAATATATTTAATTAATCAAAGTATGAACCATTATTTTCTATGCACTTTTGCCATCTCATAGGTAGTTCATTGATCCCTTTACTAAAAAAACCAGTCGGACGGGAATCAATAAAATCTTTGAAGGCGATTTGGACTGCCCCATCGGAGTTGAATTTTTTCCCTTGCAAGAAGTTATCCAAATTTCGAAAAAAATGGTAATCTGTTGGAGCAAGGTCCGGGGAGTACGGAGGATGTCTTAGACTTTCCAATTGAAGCTCTTCTAATTTAGTAGCCGTCTGTAGCGCAGTGTGTGGTCTAGCGTTGTCGTGAAGCAGCAGTGGCGTGGAGCGATTGACCAGCCTAGGTTGTTTAGCCGCTAGCTTTTCCATCATGGTTTGCAATTCCTGACAATAGACATCAGCCGTAATAGTCTGGCCAGATTTGAAAAAACTGTAATGAACAATACCGGCACTAGTCCACCAAACGCTTACAAGTAACTTTTTTGGGGTTAATTTTCGCTTGGGGCAGGATTTGGCTGGCTGGCCAGGATCTAACCATTGCGCTGAGCGCTTCCGATTATCGTAAAGAACCCATTTTTCATCACAGGTAATGATTCGGTTTAAAATACCTTCATTATTGTGCCGGTTTAGTAATGTAACGCAGCAGTCGACGCGCGTTTGCCGGTTTGTTTCAGTCAATTCGTGAGGTACCCACCTTTCAAGCTTTTTAATCTTCCCAATTTGCTTCAAGTGAATTAAAACAGTTTTATCACTAACATTGCAGCCTGCAGCTAACTCGGACGTGGTTTGCGATGGATCCGCTTCCACAATAGCCTTCAACTCTTCATTATCAACTTGAGTCTCAGGCCGTCCACGGGGCTTGTTCTGCAGGTCGAAATTTCCAGAACGAAAACGTTGGAACCAAAAACGAACTGTGTTTTCTTTTGCAACACGACCGCCATACACATCATTCACCCTTCGAGTTGTTTCCGCAGCACTAGTGCCACGGCGGAACTCGTACTCGTAAATAATGCGATATTTAAGGTTTTCCATTTTGTAAAATGAGTGACGCAAACAGAAAAAAACAGAAGAAAAAAAACAAATGAATGACGATCATCGAAGCACAAATACATGAGTCTATAGCTGTACAAATTTGAATTTGGAATTCCTTACCAAAGAGGAGAAATTCGTGATTAAAGTGGCCAGTACGAAAAACGCCAATTTCATATGTAAGGACCTAATATTTAAATTTGGAAGGGTAGAAGCAACATTTCATTAAATAATTTTGAAATTTGAAATTCGAATAGAAGGACCGAAATGTTCTAGATTTATAGATAAATTATTAACACGATCTACAACCGTACCTCTCTATTCCTCGCAGTGTCATCACATAATTTGCAGAAAGCTAATCTGAAATCGATATGGCTGTATCCAACGTTGCAATGCCACTTGGAAACCATACGAAGTGAGTAGCAAGAAGCGAGTCTATCAAGTAATGCTTAGTACCCTCCAAGTGAAACCAAGTTTGAACTCGCGAATTCATTTGTCTGGCTGGAGTTTCGACGGGTACAACGTACGGAGACACAGGGGTGTTGCGTTCGGGTAACATTTTTTTAAATTTGCATTGAGTTAGAAGGAACAACTGCTAGACATAATTCTTCAGACATTCTTGAAATGCACAGAAACCCATTGTTTTTGTGATGTTAAAAAGGAGCCAATCTTACACTCTCTCATCTATATCTATACTTATATTATAAAGATAAAAGATTTGTATTTTTGTGTGTATGATGTTGACTAACCCCTAATTCCGTTCTTGTCTTAATTTACTTAGTGTTCTTTTTCTGTGTAAATATTTTTGTGATTGCAGTTTTTTGGTGAATAAACTTGTTATCTATCTATCTATGTGTGTATTGAATAGGCTCCGAAACTACTGGACCGACATATAGTGCTTAGGCAAGGCGATGTTTAATTCTATTAAACGTTGTAGATGTGTGCGTGTAATTGTGTGTATGTAGGTACACTGTATAAGTATCGTTCGCCATCTCTTGGAGCTTCTTGTACGACATAACGTTAGGCTTTATCTTTATCTGCTGAAAGTAATACATCCTTGACCTCCTTCTTCTATGCTCTCCTTCGATCTCGAGGATAAAAAAACTATAGTGACATAGTTTAACTTTGTAATCGGAAAAATGTTGGCCATCCGTGGCCACCGTGTGTACGCCAGACGGGTGTGGTGTGAGTGACCCGTCGCAGCCTATTCCTCACTAGCCGTTCACCCCGGCGCTGTCCGCAGTCGAGACGACCTGCTCGGCACTGGCCACATCGGTACATTATGTATACATATATATGCGTTGCTAACGACCATTGTTATATATTTACAAGCTGGGAAAGGGTTTTTTGGTATCTTACCTGACACAGTCAATAAAACAAGCTTTATGTTTATCTATATTCCTTTTATTTGTTGTTAAAATTACTGTGAGCTGTGGACTTTGCTTGAAGATAAATAAATAAATATTGTAAGCCAACAACGGACTTACATTATACATTAAAATAAATAAATATATTGATAAACTCCATTTGACCTAGTTCAAAGTTGGCACATCCTCGTGTTTAATAGAGTACTACATACATACATATCATCACGCCAGCCCCCTCACGTGGTAGGCAGAGGGTAGAGCGTCAACGCAAAAAGGTTTCAATGCTTGCCGTTTTATGTCAGAGATTTTTTTGTTCAAAATTTTCGAGCACGATATTGCGGTCATCTATACAAACACAAATTAATCCCTATTTCACTTAGTCACAGCATCACGCGTGCATGGCTAAGCCGATTTCGTTAATCCTTTTTTATGTGTTTGTATTGTTAGAAGGTTCTTATGAAAAGAAAACTTTGTAAATAATAAATAATTCCGGGATGAACTAACGGTTTTTTTTTCTATGGTGTATTTGTGATGTGTATCGATTATAGACTGCCAGTATCATACACATATGTGGTAAAAACCGGCGCGGCCATCTAGATGCATTATGGCGATATTTGAATATGTCATTCGTCTTTTGTTTTATTAATTAAGCGCATTGTAAATCGAGTAACAAAATACAAGTTTCTCTCGGGACATAATATTTAGTTTTATTTGCAGCCTATTAACGGATTTATCAATTTGTCATATGAATTCATAGCTAAGAGAGGACAACGTCCGTCGGGACATCTTGTATATAATAATTAAAGTCAACGGAAATTTTATTTCGCACTAACGTAGGTTAATATAATTAAGCACTTTCATTAACATTAATTTGTCCTAGGGGTTAATTAAAAAGTACTTATTAGTTCTTCCCAGAATCTCTTGACTTCGCTTGAATTCAAAGAAATAGTATATCTAATGGAAAATCTCTAAAGACGATGGAAAACGATCTGCGTGTCATTATGAAAAACTACAATTTATAAAGTCTCTCTCACTGTCACCATTTCTGTGCCATATTAACAGGACGTGTATTAGCATTAGTTTAAAGGCTTGTAAAATAGAATTTTAAGAGAATTTAATTCAGCAAAAATAAAACACGTTGTAGTAACAGTCATTGTTGAGGCCTGTACGGTACACTTATTGCAATAAAATTTATGATTTAAGAAAAATAGGTTTATTTTTTATGGTCCTTTGTCAGTGTGGTATTTACGTGTGTAGCAACCAAAATATTAAAGTAACTTACGAGTAGCATACACTTTCTTGTCCTCTAGCCGAATCCGCTACTGGCTTTTTCACTCTAGTATTGCATGCACTCATCCTGACGAGACCTCTGGTCTAGTGGTTAGTATACCTGACTGCTGCGCTAGGGGTCGCGGGTTCGATTCCCGCCGGGGCTAACATTTATGTGACAAATATGTTTGCCTTGCGTCTGGGTGTTTGGTATGTATTATAAGTATGTATTTACAAACAAAAAGTATATAAGTATTATATCAGCTGCTGGTTCCCATAGTACAAGCTTTGCTTAGTTTGGGGCCAGACGGCGCTGTGTGATAATGGCCAAACATTATTATTATTATTATTATCTTTTGCTCAATACTTTTTTTTACAACTTTTTTTTTATTTTACAGAAAATTTAATTACATTTGAACGGACAGAGTAATTAACCCTAATCAAAGGCAGCAATAATATCCATTTTTGAGTGTTAAAAAGAACGCAGTCGTTATAAAATTGTAGAATACTGCCACGACTGCCGGCTACAATATGTTTGTGTTTCTCAATACACCCAAATATTAACTTAATAATAGTCAATATAGGGCTTAATATGCCATGTTTCTAAATCACAACTCCGACGTTCCTTACAGTCAAACCTTATACCAATTATTATTACGCAAGTAAATCTTTAGATATAGGAACTAAATTAAAACGAGCTCCCTTACTGACTCATTGTGTCCTAATTACTTCTATAACCATACATGTTTCAACAGGACAGTGATTCACTGTGGTGATTAGTGATTCATACGCAGCTGTCAAATGTGAAAAACTGAAATGGTTCTACGCAGTATGAAACTTGTTTTAAATAGGTCACGTAATGAATATACTTCCTTTGTGATCAGATAATTCCCTATTTTTTTAAGGTCGCAAACGAGCAACTAGCTCGCGGTAAGGGGTTACCGTAGCCTATATAGCTTGCGACACAATAAGCTAAAATTTCTAACTTAATTTAATTTTGAAACTTCAAAAGCTTCTATTACCCACAGCTCATAGGTACAATCAAATAAAAAAGGTAGATCAAACGTTACGAACAACGAATTGTTGGTATTGTAGGTATAATTGAGACGAGACCGCTGGTCTAGTGGTGAGTATACCGGACTGCTAAGCTAGAGGTCGCGGGTTCGATTCCCGCCGGGCCAATCATTTATGTGTCAAACATGTTTGCCTTGCGTCGGATGTTTGGTATGTATTATAAGTATGTATTTACAAAAAAAAAGTATATAAGTATTATAACAGCTGCTGGCTCCCATTGTAGCTTTGCTTAGTTTGGGCCCAAATGGCGCTGTGTGATTTCCAAGCATTATTATAATAATTTCTCTAAGCGATAGAATAATTTTAGCTCCAATTAAAACATCTTAAACCTTGAATTTATTTGATTCAGAGCCAAATAGACGCGGAAGAGGGGACTAGGAAAGCGCTTTGTTAAGTAGATGAATAGAAAGGCTACGTGAAATATGTTTTAATGTCCGTGTGTGTATGTAATGTAATCCAACAAAGAGGTGTGAATCATATTCAACGGTTTAATTACAACCTTGTATATTGTACGCAGTTTATTGAGTTCGCAGACACAGACAGACGGACTATGGATGCGTTTACTTAATTTATTTGTTTACTCAATCCATCAGGATTGTAGAATTGAGTCTCGCAGGATCAAATTGTGGAATGAGCCGTCGTGATCTTCCTATAGGAGTACATACAGCATAAGACTCTTTGGAGGAAGAGATTTTTGGAGGGTTACCAGCTCCTTCCCGCGACTACGTCCGCGTATCTATAAAAGTATCATATATTATGATATTTCAGGTAATAAACTATACGCGTACTAAATTACATACAAATCCGTTGAGCCTTTTTACGTGATTGAGCAACAAACATACATCCATTCTTACGAACATTCACATAATATAATATTAGTAGGATATCTCACAAGAGAAGATCTCTTGTTTCCAGTCGGATTGAGTCGTTAAACAAAAGACAAATACGCAACTCTTCTAGAGCCGAGAGAAAATAAAAGAGAGATTAAAAGTAAAGGAAGTGACGCCAAGAGCTGTAGGGCTGGCGCGTGTATTAGGAAAGCGATGGGAAATATTATTTCAAATAATTTCTACCCACCCTTTCTATATGAAAATATAAATTCCATTTCAACCTTACTTACCGCAGAAACACAACACTACATCAAAGTAGTGTTATTTGACTGCAGTCGTCTGTAAGGTGGAGGTATAGTCCCAGTCGGGTGGCTCCAATTTTAATAGGAAAATTCAACCTACCTCTCTTTTTAAGCTCATGGTGTGGTTAATCACTGTACTTAAACTTAGAAGAACTCATGGGTACAGGCCGGGGTTTGAACCTGCGCCCATCAGATGACAAGCCGTTGCTTCATCCACAAGGCCACCAGGGCTTAAAAAGCCTTAGTAGTTGAAACATGAAATTGCTTCTAGGGCGTACCGTCTACGGTGTGATAAAATTTAATTGGATTTTAGTTCCACGAGTGCTGCTCGAGAAAACTCAGTCGTGCCAACCCTATTTGTAACAAGGGGCTTGAAATAAACAGCCATGTCTCGCAACCGTGCAATTATCGAGACATATTTTGTCACAGTATGGACCGGCAGACTAATCCTTACCAATTCTCTTCGATAGATATTAAACCTTAAAATAAAGGACATAAAATTACTATTGTTGTTAGCAAATCACCTTTGAATATTTACTTACCAGTATACATAGAACCAACTTCTATCACTATCAATAATAATCGATAATGTCATAAAGTGTTCGGTTTTAAATCTCTAGAGTTAGGTATGGTTTTTTTTAGTATCACTAAGGTGGCAAACAATCAAACGGCCCACCTGATGGTAAGCGGTGACCGTGCCCTATGGACGCTTGAAACACCAGGGGAATCACTCGCGCGTTGCCGACACTAAAAGCAATTGACTTTAAAAATTAAGTTCAAAAACCCGACGAAAGTATGTAACAAGAAAATATTCTCATCTGACGAAGCAGAATGAAATGAAGCAACTTTGTACTATTTATCGCCTATTAAAAATCGTCTTACACGTAACGTATTTAATAGATTCTAATTGAGATGTTCAGGGGACGACCGTGGTCATATGCCAGCCTTTAAGCTTATAATCGCTTACTACTGTTGGAATCTATAGTATTTTCAGGTAGGTGGCATACGACAACGACTCTCTAAACATCACTTTGAACATGTGTTAAATACATTGAAATATATTACGATTAGATTGCTTGCACATTCACACATTCATCAATCTCTTCATACATGCCTGCCGGTCTCGAGTATTTGAAGTATTACAACGACCTTTGCGTTGAGTAAGTGATCTTCGGCGGCGTCAGTTTTTCATCACTTAATTTCGATGTTGAATCAAACATATTATTGTTTTCTATTAACCTGTCGTCCTGAGAGTTTACGATGCGATTTATTAGCGATTATCACACCTTCACAATGGAACTAATAATTTTTATATCTGGCCAAATATTTAACAACATAAAAAGATTCCTAAGTACTGCAACACTGGCATAAAATCTATTTTCCCCGTAAAAAGCTGACAGGTACACTAATTACCTGTCTGAGGCACTAAGTCTAAATCGATATTTTTAAATATGACGGAGGTGACTATATGTGTCGTACGGATTTATAAAAGCCTCAATTATCTAAAACCAATCACTATGAATTCTCAAAGGCTTTGAGCATAAAATATGCAGGCAGAGTAATTTTTCATTGTCCGCCTGTGACGCGATTGTTGCATATCACGGTAGGTCAGTCACCGCCGCGACTGGTTGCACCACTCATGTATACCTAATACCTACCCCACTACTAGACATGGAGTAGAGAATTCGTGGATACGGCGTTTAGATTTTTTTTTATGTAGTCCCACTGCTGGGCAATGGTATCCTTCTATTTCTTCCACAGCTGCTTAGATACATAGCAGTTTTAAATTAAGTTCAATACATATATAAAAATCTTCCGAAGCTTCTTCAAAGAAGACTATAATTGATCTGCTGCCTATTTTATTAAAGTGAAGTTGATTTCTGATAAAAAAAAATCCAAAATATCTATCCAAATAAACATACTTACTAACTGGAGATTTTGTTTATTAATTTTGATTGCCTACTTTATAGTAGGTAGCCCTTTATTATTTAAAGCATTGCTGCTGTGATTATACCTTCGCAAGTACAATCACAACTCGTCGCCAGGAAAGATAACAGAGTTTCTTCTCAGATGGCCTTATTCCGAACCGATGGTAAAGTAGACTTTCATAAGTGACTTATATTTTTTATTTTATTTTGATTGAAATTTTGTTTTGGTGTAGAGTAAAGCGGAGATAAAAAATAAGAACTAAGAAAAAGAGAGTAAGTAGATGATCTCTACTTACGTAAAGGGCCTTACAATCAGCTAAATATGTTTTTATTGCAATAATATTAAAATCACATAAGACACTGATGTCAATTCTGATGTTCAAAATCACTAAACTTATATAATTTGACCGGACTAAAAAAAGGCTATTACTTTCTCATGTGCGGGCTTCAATAATGTAAGTATTGTCAAATGAGTTTATACACACCAATATGCCATCTCCATAATGATCCTCGCCATTCGTAGCTCCGAGGTCATGTCTCGGCATTTAACGTATACCTAGGCTAAACAGCAAATTCGTCGGGTTTCTCTTCAGGACGACACGCCGCCGCCTCCCCATTCTGTACATAATACAAGCACATACAAATATTTTAAAATGCACCTTTTGAAATACGTCGGGGAAAGATTTTAAGAGGCTAGCTTTGTCGGCTACATTATTGTGCACGAGATAACTCTACTAAGCGATTTTACAATTTAAGCTTCTTAAACCTACTTCTTAGACCTTCATCGTCTCGTCAAATCTTTACCACGCGTGTAAAACCGCGGGCAAAAGCTAGTGTATGTATAAATAAAAACCGTTGTTTTTACAAAAAAAAAACAACATATTATTTACTCTATTTTATTATATTGTAAGCGCAATACTTGTCAGGTTTCGATATTGGAAATTTCAGTTTGTTTCAAAGGGATGCCTTTTGAATAGCTCTTGGCTATTTTTGGTTATAAAATTCCGTATTGATTCACTGCATATTAAATTCACATTGACATAGCGGTATTGACGTCACAGAAAGGCTTCAAAAGAGCAGCCTGTATTCGCATTTCACTATACAGGGTGATTTTCATTTGGTTTTTGTTCAAATAATACATGTTACACGCATCGGATTGGATTTCAAAGTATTTTTGATTTTAATGTAATCCACAAAGAGAGTTATTTATTCGCTCGCATTTCGATTTATTGAAGTATTTTCCGATACTGTAATTCGAAATTAAATTAATATTGCTGTGCAACATTTTGACATTTTAATTGTAAGGACGTACACCGTTTGTTAAGAACGAAAATGTACCTCGCTAAATACATAATGTGTCGATCCCAGTATAGTTAAGTATTTTTATACCACTAAGGTGGCACAGGAAAAGCGACTTCATAAAATCTTACTGTCAATTTACTACTAAAACTAAGCCATTTCTGGGTAGTGTTAATGGTAAACGGTAATTAGTTTTTGTGTCTATGGGTTGGTTATAAATATCTTTACCATTTAAACATCCTCATCATCATGCAAGTCCTTCACTGGCTAGGCACCATTTCCCTCTTGACTTGCACACCTACCTCTTTGCATGTTTTAAAATTTCTTCTATCTATATGCTATCATCTTTTCTGACAAAGTTATTACATAAATCTACTACATTTAAAATTAAAGAGAGGTAGGGCGATTTGTGATTTTAATCCCATTTAATTTGGAGCCGCCCGACTGGGGACTGTACCTCCGCCTTACGGAAGACCGCAGTGAAATAACACTACTTGATGTAGTGTTGTGTTTCTGCGGTAAGTAAGGTTGCCAGTGCTCCACGAGGATACGCTGGGCTAGTAGTATTGCTGCTAGCACAGTGAGTCCTCATCAACAACATGGTTGGCACCACGTTAGTGATACCCCTGGTATTGCTAGCGGCTATAGGCTACGGTGACTGCTTACCATCAGGTGGGCCGTATGCTTGTGTGCCACCTTAGTGGTATAAAAAATAATAATACATAGTACTACCAAGAGCTACCAAGTAATTTCCTACACTCATAACATAAAACCATCAAATATTTTGCACCTAACTTAATGAGGTGTAGTAAAAAAAGTTGCTTTAAGTATCTCCGTTATAACAGCACTCTGGTGGATGTACTCAATACATTGCCGGCTCCTATCTATGGGTATATTGAATAAGTAGTAGGGAACTGCCAATGAAAAGCGATGTCATTAGTGATGTATGCAAGCTTCTAAGGGAGCTGGTTTTATTAGGGGCCGATTTTATAGTTCCGCAATGGGCCCGGTAGGTAAAGGCGGTAGTTGCAAGTTGTAGGGAATTGGGTTGGGGCCAGAAAACTAACGGGCTGATAACACTACAGATGTTTTGTTATCTACTAGCATTAAAAACACTCAATAATTCAATTGAGCTATAACAAATAGTTCAAATTTATTTTGATTTTTTTTGAACTCGCGACTGAAAATCTGACACTACTACAAAATCATCATCATGTCCCTGACATTTATCCCAATCATTTGGGCCAAGCCATCTCGGCTTCAACTCCACACTTCTGTATGTCCTTCCTTACAGTGTCCATCCACCTCTTCTTGGGCCTCCTCCCCCTGTATCTGTACCTATTTCTGTACCTACAAAATCAAAACAAAAAAACATGTATTTAGTTAAGGCACTTGTGAAGGTCTAAATAGCTAGACTAGCACCAAGACGCCTACCGTCCATAGAACTCGCTAATTTCGTGGGCCTACCATTACAGGAGTGTGTCCTCCCCTTAATCCGGTTGTTTTACGACCAGCCTTTGTCGGTGCCGACAGTGAATACTCTCCATTTTCATTTATCGGTGCGTATTGTGACCGAATTCTTTATAGTTGGCGATTTAGTTTAGTACCCTGCACGTGGCATACGATATATAGCCCTCTCTTTTGTGGGCCTTATTGATAATTACATGCGTGGGTCCCAGGGATTGTTAATTTGATGTGAGGTTTGCTTGCGGTGCTCGGCGTGTGATGAAATCCGTGAGATACGACCTACACCTAGCTGGTTAATTGATGAAAAGTAATTTATATCAAACTTGCTTTTGCGTTTTCGTACGCATTGAATAACGTAGTGTAGAGCATGTTTTGTTATACCTAAAAATGTTCTTGTGATTTATTCAAATCGGCTTTACATATCAAGTTATTAAAATATCCATCTGAGATGTTTGAATGTGTAAGATCTATTCTTCAATTAACCATTGCCTACTCCGTTACATCAAAATAATGTAAACATTATTGAACAAAATCGGCGGTATCGGCGTCTTAAATATGTCAATAGATTATTGCAAAGCTACCATATGATGAATAAACAAAATTTTTTTCATTTCACTGGTTTGGTTAATAGACAAATTCCATACCAATCGAAAGTAGGAAGCCCATACAATATACAACACTTGGGTAGGCAGCTATAAACATGTCAAGCGTTACTCAACTGCTGTTAAAACTTTTGCACTGTATACAATTATAAGAATAATCATGTGTCTCCACGGTTACCCACAAGGGTCCTAGAACAGGTAGGCAGACATTTAAAAACACCTACTTTTAACCAAAGATAATTTTGGTACCAACGTGACAGCTGGTGAGTCCGTCGCCGTCTCTTAGGCACTACATACATCCTTGAATTTCTTTTCAGACGTATGCAAGTTTCCTCACGATGTTTTCCTTCACCATATAGCTCGTGGTGTGACTAATCTTTGGACTTGAATAAGAAAAATTCATTGATACTGACATTTCAATTTTATTTATTTATATAAATATAATTCGAAAATAGAAAATAAATAATCAATCATCTTTTTAGTATTCGCTCTTGGCTTTCCAATAAAAATGTTACCACTAGCTTGGAGCGTTTCAACAAATTTACGATATTTCATAGTTTCTATACGATATGACCTTTCATGAACTTTCCTGAGTACATTAAAGTTGAGGATAGTAGTTTAATGGAGTTTAAACCAATGACCTCTATCGCGTGACCAGTTCACACTCATACGGTTATATTATGACTTATTTTAAAAGGCGAGGTTAACCCTTTTCGGGTTATTAATAAAATTGACATAAATTATAGCTGGGTTTAGTAAGGAATCATTGTTTGTGTTTTGCACTCTGTGTTTACTTCGATGCTCAGTGGTGGCTCGTGGATGTGTCGGGAAGGTGGAAATGAAATCTGTTGCACTGTTATAAGTTTATTTTAAATCACTTTTACATTTCGCGGTCTTGTCGACTTCACGGATACAATGGAAGGG
Source organism: Falcaria lacertinaria (assembly GCA_951449985.1). Lineage (NCBI taxonomy): Eukaryota > Metazoa > Arthropoda > Insecta > Lepidoptera > Drepanidae > Falcaria > Falcaria lacertinaria. Next base: position 8,849,570 of record OX602125.1, on the reverse strand, counting down.
AAGAAGTGTTGCCACATGGCATATTTGTCACAAGTGATTCTTTCGGAAGAATAATAGGATGCTTTTGAGCATAAGGAATTGGAGAATTCTGTAAGCGACCACTTACTCTAATCAGTCCACTTTTGTCTATAAAGGGATGTAAAGCCTTTAATGAATTGTTTGAGTTTGAATTATTTTTATTAAGTTTATTTCTTTAGAAAAATATTTATTTTGTTCAGTTTTTATTATCAAGAATAATGAATTTTGTATTTCATTACTATTTATGAAATTACTTGTATTTCGTTGAGCTTTATCTTTTATTTTACAATTTTTATAAAACCGTAATATATACGCTGTAACTCTGATCAATCGATGAATATCTGAATATCTTTCGAATAAATCAAATCTACTCTGAGCTACAGGAAGAGCAATGGCGTTGGAAACCGTGGTATCGACCTCTGAAGAGGCTTTCATCTCAGGTAAGATGGCAGGTATGTCAATCTTATTATCAAATGTATACTCATGATTTTGTAGAAATGTGGGACCGTTCCACCACATAGTGTTGCCTGCTAGCTCCTGGGGGACGACACCTCGCGTAATGCAGTCTGCAGGATTATCATGAGAAGGGACGTAGTGCCATGTCCACCCGGCCGTCAACTGTGCTACGACCTGCACTCTGTTTGCCACGTAAGCGTTAAGCTGTGTTATCTGAGTCCCGATCCATGCGAGGACTATCTTAGTCAGTAAATAAAAATACATTATGTATATTTAGTTTGATACTTATAGCTTTGTATACTTTAACCATTAACTTAGCAAGCAGAAGTGTGGCATTCAGTTCGAGTCGGGGCACAGTTAGTGGCTTATTAAGCGGGTTAACACGAGACTTGGAGCAAAGTAAATATAAAGCTGTCTTACCTCCATTACAAATCACTCTTAAATATATGCAACAGCCGTAAGCAGTCGTGCTTGAAGCATCAGCAAACCCAATAAGCTGTATTGACAATGCATGTGCAGTAGGAATATTTCTGTGCAATGTTATAGGCTTCATATTATCTAAGCTTTAAGCAAACAATAACCATTCATCTCTCAGATCACCTGTCAAGGGAGAATCCCATCCTATATTTGCAGCCCACAGTGTATGGAGGAAGCTTTTTGCAGTCACAATGATTGGAGCTACAAACCCAGGTGGATCGTAGAATTTTGAAATGAAACTAAGTATTTGTCGTTTAGTTACTGGCCTGTCACCAAATTTCTCAGGACAGGCAATTGTGAAATTATCATCAATTATATTATAAACAATGCCTAGTGTTTTTAAATTGAAGTTTTGCTTTTCAAAATCAAAGTTATCAAAATGTTGCTCATTTTCTGGTATATTTTGCAGAATATGGGGAACATTAGATGCCCATTTATGTGTTTGAAAGCTGCCCCTTTCCAACATTTTGACTAATTGCTCCTTTGCTTCTATAACCCTGTTTAGATCATTATTTGCATATAATATGTCATCAACAAAGGCACAGATTTTCAAAATAAAAGAAGCAAGAGGTAGCATCTTTGTAAATGCAAGCAAGCTCATCCAGACACCGCGTCGCGAGAAAACTGGAGCTTTCGAGACCATAGGTGACAGTATTCAACTGAATACATTTTATCTCCGTGTTGGGATTCTCTCCACAGTATGTTCTGTAATGAAGCATGCATTGGATTTAATTGTATATATCTGAACATTTTTTTTATGTCTGTGATGAACATATGCTCACCAAAGCGAAATAACAATAGTATATCAAATAAATCTATCTGGACAACTGCACCATTAAGCAGTATATCATTAAGTGATATCTTTTTATTTGTTAACATCGAACCATCAAAAACTACCCTTAGTTTTGTTGATTTACTTTCCTCATTAATGACCGCATGATGTGGTAGGAAGTAAATAGGGTCGTTATGAAAATCATAATTACAGATGTCAATATAATGGCCATGTCCCATTTCAATAATTTCATCTATGAATTTTTTATAATGCTGAAACAATGTTTCATTTTAATGCAGTTTTTTTCTAAATTGACAAACCTATTGAGAGCTAAATTGAAAGAGTCACCTAAATGATTATTAACTTGCTCTAGAGGTACCTTTATTGGCAAATCTACTTGAAATTGCTTATTTTTTAATTGGACAGATTTTGAAAATATATCCTCACATAGTTCAGACTCTGTGAAGCTTTCATTAAATGTTTGAGGTACCTCTTCAGTTTGCCAAAACTGCTTTAATGTTTTGCTGATGCTTGTGTCGCAAACAGTACATAAAAATGATGTACTGTTTGAATGACCTTTTGTGATGGAGTGTGACCAGGTATGGTGCCACCTATTACATGGCCGAAATGCGTACTTATTATGCACGGAGCTGGGGCAGAAGCATCTTTGGCATCCACCTTATGCAGCTGCTGTTTCGGCAGGAGGACCTGGAAAAATACATCACATCCCATTAGCATATCTATGTCACTTGGACTGTTGTAGCTGTTGTCTGCCAAGGTTATACCTGGTGGCAGAGTAAATTGCTTAATTTTTTGCTGTGGTAATTTACATGTAATATGATCGACCACATTGCAATTTGCAATTAATTTGAATTGCGAAGTTAGAGAGTGGACTTCGAGGGGAATGCTATATTTTATTTTATTATTTACATTAGTAATCCCTACTATATTAATGTTGCTCTCTTTGGGTTTGAGACCCAGCTCTTGTACTATGTTAGAGGTGATAAATGAAACCTGAGAACCAGTATCTAGGAGTGCCTTGATGTGCAGCTCCGTCCCATCGCTTCTTAACAATTTTACCTTGGCTGTGGGGAGTAAAGTTTTATTATTACAATTATCTTTTGCTACTAAGACCACTGGTGGGTTTGTTACAGCTGCATTAGCTGTAGCTGTATCATCCTCATAATGTAACAGAGTACTGTGTGCCTTCTTGCAGGTTTGACACCTGAAAAAATACCTACACCGACCTTGATGCGGGTTTAGGCAAATTTTACATAAATTTGCTTGTTTCACAAATTTAACTCTAGCTTGTACAGGTAATAATTTAAATTTAGGACAGTTAAATAATTTGTGTGGATTTTTTCCAAAATACTTACAGTATGAACATGATGGAGGCGTGGAATTTGATGCGACCAAATTTACAGCATCTCTATTTGACCTGGCTGGTAATGCTGACCACTGCTGCTCACACTTTCCAAAGCCAATGCTCTCTTCTCAAGATAGTCCAAAAATACTTTTAAAGTTGGCTTCTCTTTGATTGCACGATCCATAGTAAATGCCTTTGCTGTATATGCATCTAGTTTACGCAATAGGATACATATTAAAATTGGGTCCCATTTGTCGACACATGGGTCAAGATTTTTTAATGCAGCAAGATGCTGTTTGACTTGTGACACAAAATCCCTAAACACATTAGCACTGGATTTTACAGGGGGTAAATCTAGTATGCGACAGATATGATCATTTACAATGAGGTTATTATTGTCATACCTGTCTCTTAAAATAGTCAAAGCTTCATTATAACTTTCAGTACATATAGAAAGATTCTTAATTAAATCTAAAGGCTCATATTTTAAAAATGTTCTTAAATAATATAGGCGTTGTAGGTTAATATATAGGTAAGGATTATTGTGGATTACTGATGTGAACATATTAATAAATTGGTGAAATTCACTGTATTTACCTGTAAATATTTCTATTTGTATGCTAGGCAATTTTGTTTGTGCAATAGGTGCCACAAGAGATGGAGGTTCCTTCTTCCTTATGTCCTCCCTTTGTCCAAAACTATCTATAACAACATTTAGTCTGGCTAATGCTTCTATATACTTGTCTTCTTGCTCCTCAGTATTTTCAGTGTCTGATGAGTCTAACGTTATTATATCAAGATGTAACCTTTCATATTCACTAAATGATTGCAATAATCTTTCCTTTTTTGCAAGTAACACCGATAATTCCGCTATTTCACAATCTTCACAAGTAGCAAATTTGTGTATTCTTGTAATGGTTGCTTTGCAATAGCCACGACTTAAAACTGTTTTCTTTAGAGCCTCCATTTCTAGTCACCTGCTTGTGCACTTTTACTAGTAATACCACAATAAACACTTTATTGTATTCGTAATAAGTACTATTATAGTTCAAACTTAAAACGAAATTATCATAAAACATTTAACTTTTTCAAAACTATTTTATCAACAAAATAAACTACGATACAAAATGGCCACCTTTACAAATTTTGGCTCGGTTCTCAATTTACTTTTACACATACAAAGAGAAACAAAATGGCTGCTTATAATGAATGAACATCGAATGATATCCGTAAAGCTAAGTTGTACACCAATCACAAAGCTGGAAATCACTTTGCGCCTACGTTTTTGATGTTGTCCGGTTGGTAGCTCTGCTCGCTCGCCTTTTCTCCCTTGTGTAGATGTATGAGAGATGGTTTGTTGACCGGAAATACGAAGCGTTTATGTGAAGTGAAGCTGAAGACTGACGATTCGATGCATATTATGGCTGCTTTACAAAATTCTTTATGTGATGTATTATGATGAAAACTATTTGATGCTGACCTTTAGGTATCTTACTCAAAAAGGCTGGAATTTTTTGCTTATAACACTGTGTCCACACTGGAGTGGTGACAATGCTTGCAGTTGCACTCACAAAATTTTTGCGCTCTGTTCCTGCACACCCGGCGGCCTGTTTTTCGTCGCTGTATTTCATCTACTCTTTCTCCGAAGGACCATGTTTTGCACTCTGTGTTTACTTCGATGCTCAGTGGTGGCTTGTGGATGTGTCAGGAAGGTGGAAATGAAATCTGTTGCACTGTTATAAGTTTATTTTAAATCACAATTACATTTCGCGGTCTTGTCGACTTCACGGATACAATGGAAGGGCAGAAGTGTTGCCACATGGCAGAAACTTAAAATTTACCCCTTTTACATATTAATGTTGCCAACAGTTTGGATTAATTTATAACAGGGCAGTAATCTGAAGTTGTTTTACTCTTGATGAGGAAAAGTTCAATAACTTTAGAAAGAGATAGATATACCAAGAAGACCGCCTTCGTCGGACGTAGAGCAGGATACTACAGAATTTCAGGATAAAGTGCTGAAAAATTGCATTGAATGTTAAGAAAGACAAACTATGCTACTCTCTGTATTGTACTATGGGTACCAGAGAGACGATATTAAAGATTGTTTAATACTAGCAGCACTCACCGGCATCGCACGGGTAGTTTATCAAATTTTGTCCACCCGATTTTAGACTTTATCAGGCCATTAAAAAAAAAATCTCTCCCTAAGTACCATCCTCGTACTTCAAGGAATATGCTAAAACAATTAGCAAAATCAGTTCAGCTGCTCTCGAGTCTCGAGATTTGCGCTTAGCAACACATTCAGCGATTCATTTTTATATTAAAGATAAATTATAGTTTTCGAAACACCTAAACTCAAGGTAACAAAAATGGTCCCGTAAATGCAGGTTATCCTGGCAGGCATCAAACCAAGCAGTACATCTTAACGGCGTCGTTTTATATACCGCTGGTGGCACACAAGCAAACGGCTCACCTGATGGTAAGCAGTCACCGTAGCCTATAGCCGCTAGCAATACCAGGGGTATCACTAACGGGTTGCCAACCATGTTGTTGATGAGGACTCACTGTGCTAGCAGCATTGCTACTAACCCAGCGTATCCTCGTGGAGCACTGGCAACCTTACTTACCGCAGAAACAAAACACTACATCAAGTAGTGTTATTTCACTGCGTCTTCTGTAAGGTGGAAGTACAGTCCCCAGTCGGGCGACTCCAATTTAAATGGGAGATCCCACGGGAAATCCCAAATCACCCTACCTCTCTTCGGTTAAGTTGTATCGTATTGTATTACTAAGCGTTAATGATAATTTGTAGAATATCCTCGTGTTTATTACGTAGCTCCCGTCTCCAGCGATCAAGGAGGATGGAAAAAAGGAAACCTTATAGGATCAGTTTGTTGACCATCTGTCTGTTTGGCTGTCTGGCTGTCTGTCTGTCAAGAATTTTTATCTCATTAACGCGTAGAGTTATCAAATTGAAATTAATATGAAATACCCGGGTCTATGGTCTCTTTCGGCTGTAAAATAAACAAACCTGTAAGTCAATATGAAGAAAAGATATGACCATTTATGTTGAAAACTTTCGCATATTTTGCGATTTCACAAGGGAATCAAAACCTATAGGGTACTTCCCGTAACAACGTAGCCATGATGCGCTGCTTATCGACAACCGATTATCAACCCAATGCAATTGATGCAAGGTATCTTCTACGCGTTTATTTAACAATCATTCGTGTAACTATAACGCTACCAATTCAAGAATCACACCACAGCCCGAGGGAATCCTTCTCACTAATGGGGCGCGGTCGGGAACAGGGTGTTTACTTTTATTGTCAAGATAAATCTGTCTTAACCGTTCTGATAATCGCTACTAACTGCCGCTCAGATAAATATGGAGCAAATAGTCGAATGGGTCGTATTAAGGATGATAATGTTATAATTTTCAGACGATTCTGTATCAATATAGCTTTAAAATAATCATAATGTTTCGGCACGCCACTAATTGAATTTTTGACCTAGAAACATGAAATTTGGCAAGAAGCAGTGTCTTACAGCAAATAAGTGCCTTCAAATTGTCAGAATCTACCTAATCTAATAGAGGTAGTTTTTTGGTGTGAATAATCCGGTAAGAAACTGAACAATTACTCTTTTCAAATAAAATATATAATATACATTTAACATATGTTATCTCTTTCATGTGAAAGATGTATGCAAAGGACAGCATCTGGATCTATTATTCAACGCCTTCCATGCTTCTACAATCAGGTAATGCTCTACTATAAAATTTCTCTTGTGTCACGTGAACTAGTAAAATTTAATGACGGAACCCATTTCAGACGGCGGGGCTCACGTCAAACTTAACTATCCAAGTTAAAGTGTGGTCACACCCGAGCGGATAAATCGGTATGTGTGCAGTATCGTCACCTATTTCCTTTTTTGTTTACCCGACTACGGCAAAGTCAAACGGAAGGGTATATATGGATTAGCATGCAATGCAGAGTGAGGTAGGGCGAAAGGTGATCTCCCGTGGGTTTTCCCATTAAAATTGGAGCCGCCCGACTGGAGATTGTACCTCCACCCTACACAGACCGCAGTTAAATAAAACTACTTCGATGTAGTGTTGTGTTTCTGGGGTGAGTGTTGCCAGTGCTCCAAGAAGATACGTTGCGCTAGTAATAATGCTTCTAGCACAGACTTCATCAACAACAGGGTTGGCAATGCGTTAGTGATACCCCTGGCAGGCTAGCAGCCGACTATTATAAGCTCAGTAACCGCTTACCTGGTGGGCCGTACGCTTGTGTGCCAACGTAGGGGTATAAAACAATTGACAAATACGTCACTAGGCCGTGCGTTACCGATAATAAATAAAAAAAAGTTTCATCTAGCCCGCTCGTCACAATCGCTCTTTGATAGACTCAATGGTGTGTACAGACCATTAACCGCTTTACCTTACCTTAGGTTATGCACTAAACTGTATCGTAAACTCTATAACGTGGCAACGTTTACGCCTAAATTCACGTTTGGTATTTGCAATTTGGCCACGTTAATTACTTATAGTTAAGTTTGAAGGTACTGTTAAGGTACTTGTAATGAGATTACGTATTTACCACTAACTTTGCTGACTGTGATAGACCATATATAGGTACATACCATCACGCCAAGTCCCTCACGGGGTAGGCTGGGAATATAGAATGACATTTCAATCTTCTTCTTTTTTTATATCACTATGGTGGCACACAAACATACGGCCCACCTGATGGTAAGCAGTCACCGTAGCCTATAGCCACTAGCAATACCAGGGGTATCACTAACGTGCTAGCAGCATTACTACTACTAGCGCAGCGTATCTCGTGGAGCACTGGCAACCTTACATACCGCAGAAACACAGCACTACATCAAAGTAGTGTTATTTAAGTGCGGTCTTCTGTATGATGGAAGTACAATCCCCAGTCGGGCGGCTCCAATTTAAATGGGCAAACCCACGGGAAATACCAAATCGCCCTACCTCTCTTCTCTTGCACAATTCTTTTGCTTCTTCTACATTCATTAATCTCTTCATACATGCCCGCCAGTTCCGAGTACTCTTTACCTTTCTATCATTGAGAACTTTGGAAAATTGATATAAACTCACACCTTCTTCAAAGGCTTCCGAGTACAAGAGTACTCATGTTTGCAATGCATATCTTATTTGTCAGTCCTTTTTCGGAGAAAAAGGGTCGGCAACGCGCTAGTGATACCCCTGTGTTGGTACGCAACGGTGACCACTCACCATCTGGCAGGCCGTATGTTAGCGGTAAATAAACTACCTGTGATAAACTAATATCCGTTTTATTACCAAGGACTGGCATACCGTGTGAATTTTAGTAATTTTCAACCGTATGCCGGTTACGTCACGACGTAAATTACTATAACACACAAGTACAGGTTTGAATTTGTAGTTAGGTTTTAAGTGTACTCTAAGTCGGTATATTTATGTTTTTACAACATTTTCAACTTAATCACACACCTACCATTGCATTTTCCTACTTTCCTTTCCTTGACACGAAACAACAAAAATTACGTACTCCTCTAGAAACTCGAATGTAGACTCTACCGCTGTAGGGATAGAATCTTAAATCACATTACATTAGTAAGGCACTCAAGCACAGAACATAAGCGCAGAGCCACGTTGAAATCGTATTTACTTTTAATTACTTGTTTGCAACATTCGCTGCGTTAGCCGCTCGTTTCAAGGAGGATATACATCGGCAATGTACAACGTCTGTTTCTGATGTGAACGTGTTATTGAAAAAAAAACTTGTCATATTTAGAAAGATAACATAAAATACAAAATATATTATAATTTGCTTTGTCCGCTTAAATGAGTGTGCTACGGTCGAACGGCCTGCGCCTAGGTGTGAGCTCAGGCGTGGTTTCTTCCGACACGTGTTTCAGGACTTCCACGTCCCATCATCAGTGTGCCGCTGCGTTGGTCGAGCAGCGTGATGACACATCGAGGTCTGGATGCTGGAGCAGCACCACAGCACGACGGTCGGATGCTGGAGCAGCGTCACAGGACGCTGGAGCAGCGTCACAGGATGGTGGAGCAGCGTCACAGGATGCTGGAGCAGCGTCCGCAAAGTTACACCTGAATCAATTCAAGATAACATAAGTTTTTTTTCATACAAAACTAGTACAGTTTTTTTTATTCGCTATAATTAAAAAGTTATAACGCATTAAAAATACATTTGTGAACTCAGTGCCAAAAACACGCCGATAGCTCCCGAAGGAGAGCTCCCAGACGGCCGATTTTGGAGTGGTTTGAGTCACGTGACGTTTGTTCAAATTTTATCACTATTCAATTGCTTATAATAAAAAAATCTTTCGTTGGCAATCGAATTTATTTATAATAACTCTATTACCTTAAGTTTGTAGTAAGTATAGCGTTTTAGCGTTAACGTGGAACCCCACGCTAACGCTAAAACGCCGGGATTCGAACCTGGGCTGGGCCTGGGCGAATAGCCGCTAGCAATATATCGGGGGTATGACTAACGTAACCACGTTAGTGATACCCCCGGTATATTGCTAGCGGCTATAGGCTACAGTGACTGCTTACCATCAGGTAGTTCGTTTGTGTCTTCTGTAAGGTGGAGGTACAGTCCCCAGCCGGGTGGCTCCAATTTTAATGAGAATACCTACGGGAGATCCCAATTCTCACTACAAATTAAACAAAATGTTGACGTAGCATAATGCCAATGTAGTTGCACCTTCACAGCGTGGTCTAATAGTTGTACAGTCGGCTTGGTAAAAATGTTCCGTTGCTAGTCTTGTAGGGTACGCTCCAGCTCTAAAGTACTTAAACCTTTTAATCTGTTGTGTTTGCAGGTAATCCTGTTTGCGCTTACTCCACTTCTTTGACGTTAACTCTTCAAGCTAAGTCACTTTGGGTTTTAAAAGGTAAAATAGGTTTCGTTAAATTAGGACTATCTCGAAATATATTTTTCCTTTTTATTACTACACTAGCTGTTTCGCCGCAATTTCCCGCCTATCAATATAATATAAAGCCTATGTTACTCAGTGATAATGTAGCTTTCTAACGGTGAAAGAATTTTTGAAATCGGTTCTGTAGTTTCGGAGCCTATCCAATACAAACCTACGCACACAATAATGCTGATCTTTCCGCTTTATAATATTAGTATAGATATTATTAAAATTAATCCCTCAACGCGTCTATATGTCTGCCTGAATGCGATAAAATGAACAGATGAACAGATTTAGATACTGTTTCATGAGTTGACGAAGGAATTCATGAAAAGGTTTAAGTTAATCAAAAATCATTTATTCAGCTTCAAAAAAGCTCTTATGAAAGTCTACTTTACCACCGGCTTGGAAAAATCCATGTTATAAGGTTTTGTGTACACTAGCGGTCGCGTAGCGATTGAAGTTCGACAAGCAAACTGTGACTGTTACATTCAGAACGTGTGTCAAACGATATTCATTAACACATGTCAAAATCATGGTAGTGTGTGTAATATTTATTTTACAAATTCATGTATTTTTAACGCATATAATATTAAAATATTAGCTTTCCCTACTCCTTCTCTAAATCCCATACAAACTTTAACCGTAGGTGCAAAATTTCTCCGTAAGAGATGTCGGAAAAATCAAGCCACGCGAAAAAGCTCCTTTTTTTTTGCTTTACTACAAAAAAAGCTAAAGATACAATTATTATATAATATACTTTATACCTTAAGTCAGTCATAGGTTACGAAACTAAGACGCGATTGAAGATTGTCGATAAAGATCAATTTTGATTAACAATAAATTAGCTTACCCAACGCTGTGTGTACTTAAAATTTAATCAAACCACTCCACATTACACAATGATTCCAACACAAAGACTTGCCAAATCGATCCCGACGTTATAATTATTCTATTAGCGAGTAATATCATAGTAAACAGACCGGGAGCAGTAGTTCAGGTGCGAGGTAAGCGTGTTTTGTTGGTGCATTCAGGCTAAATCAACTCCGTTGTAGACATCAGTATTTATAGTCATGTTTACTATGTATAATCTTGAACGCTATAGAAAACGAAAAAGAAATTATGGGAAGAAAAACATGACCACGTGACATAAGTGTTTTTTATCCTACTAAGGTGGCAAACAAGCATACGGCCCACCTGATGGTAAGCGGTTACCCCAGCCTATGGACGCTTGCAACACCAGGGGTATAACGCGTGCGTTGCCGACCCGTTCGTTCATTGACATGGCTTTAGTCTCTTCTTATGGGACCATAATTTATAAAAATAACCACCTTCTTTACATGCTTTTTATTTTTTCCAGACTGTTACTATCGTTGTCGACTTAACAACCAAACATTATCGTAAACATATAAATTACATCGTGTCTCGTATATGAACTAATTCCTGTTGTAATGCCGCGTCGTGGGCGTTTGTGCATAGTAAATGAACACAAGAAACCTAAAATAATATTTAAGCACAGTATATGGTAGGTGCATTTATCAATACATACATACACAGCATTAAAGAGCCCTCGGGCACGCGTGTTTGTGCACTGCGAGAGCTACGGTACTGCCGGCGTTTATGTACTGTGGTAATATAGTCATTAATGAAATTTGCGTGTGTTGCGTTACCACAAAGGCGTCCCTTAATAAATTATTGGCAACGCCGCCGAAACTAACATACTATTGGAGACATTGGGGAGAATTAACAGAACCAGATTAAATTGAATCCCAACTGGAACTTGGCAGAGTTAGGTTCTATAGAAGCCGCTGACTTTCAACGAATTTATATATTAGCTTAACAATTTGCTTGAGTGAAACTTGGTAGCTCATGTGGAGGGTTGAAATTGTATCGATCGTGGCCGAGATAATACTCCTCTGGGTTTCCAACAAGATTGAGATACGAACTGGTGACTGACGTATCGGGTATATAGGGTGTCAGCTGTATATATAGTAGCTATGTAAAGCCAATCTCTACATATAACAATGTAAATAAGAGATAATTTAATTAATACGATCATATGTACCGCCTAGAATGCGAGTCATACAATCAAAACTTGATTATTTTTGTAAAGCTTTTAATCTTTACAGAAATATATAATTATAAAAAAGACATGTTCAAATTTAAGGCCGAAACGTGAGAAATGAAAAGAAAAATGCATCTTTTAAATCATGGTCCTATTTATGTATCACATAATGCGTTTAAATTATTTTCATTAAAACATAAAAGAGACAGATGCCTTGAGAGGGTTGTAACTTCAATATACTTTTATTATTTATACCACCGAGTTATTAAAAAAGCAAAGTAAATAAAAATACATTACATTTTCATATCGTTTTAATATCACTTCAATGTCGTCACTCAGAATACGTGCATTATGCAGAGGCCGCGCATCCCAAAGGATAGCGAATTACTAAACTCCGTTTTAACAGATTCATCTTGATGCTGTTCTATTAGCTGTCTGATGCTTAATGGAATAGTTAACTATTTATCAGTACTGGTAGCATGAACATTACAACTATGTGTTCAAAAACGTAACACTCAAAATGTCGAGAGGTAGGGTGATTTGGGATTACCCGTGGGTTATCCCATTTAAATTGGAGCCGCCCGACTGAGGACTGTACCTCCGCCTTACAGAAGACCGCAGTGAAATAACACTACTTGATGTAGTGTTGTGTTTCTGCGGTAAGTAAGGTTGCCAGTGCTCCACGAGGATACGCTGGGCTAGTAGTATTGCTGCTAGCACAGTGAGTCCTCATCAACAACATGGTTGGCACCCCGTTAGTGATACCCCTGGTATTGCTAGTGGCTATAGGCTACGGTGACTGCTTACCATCAGGTGGGCCGTATGCTTGTGTGCCACCTAGTGGTATAAAAAAAAATGACGAAATTTTCATACGAATTTTTAGTTCCACTTTTCACCGTCGCAGCGCTGTACATATTTCAATACAAAAATAGTCGAAAGCGATACGAATTCGTAGTTGTAAGTTGTTCTTGCTACGGCTACCTATACTATAGGCTACGGTAATATCTTACGATCAAGCGTCTGCTTATTTGCCACCTTAGTGGTGTAAAAGGCACAACAAATCAACTTTTTCCCGAATTCGTCTTCAGAACGATTCTGAGATATCATTAAATAGAAAAATAGTAATAATTTTTACACCTTAATAAAGCTGTCTTCTTTTTTAAGAATATTATTTTAAACATCTCTAAATTTAGACCCTTGTCATTGTAGAAATTAAAATTTCGATAACGCTTTATCTCATGCGATAAATTTGCTATAGCGTTATAGTATAAAACACGCTTATAAAGGTCACTACAAATAAACTCACTAGACAATGATCAAACAAATTAACAAACTAAAGAACTTACTTAGAAATCCACGAGCCATCAAATTACTTTCCAAACCGCTTACTGCTACCCATAAATCATGTAAAAATTATCACAAAGCGCCAGTACACTCAGCCACATAATAAAGTCCCCTGCAAGATCACTTATCCCAAGTTATTTAATCGAAATTTGAATAACACAGATGGCTGACGCAGCGTGACGCACTCAGAAATATTGGCCCATCATGCTGCGTAGGCCGGGAGCTGGCTTCGGGTTAATTACGTCGCTTAAATAATTTGTCTTTGTAAAGTTAGACAGTGGAGATTGGTTTGGAATTATTAATTATTATTTACGATACGTTTGGAAAGCTATTGGAAGATATTTTATGCTCCTGAGGGATAAGTCTATATATGTATAAAAATGAATCCCTATTTCCCTCGGTCACGACATCACGCGTGAACGCTATTCGGCCGGACTGATATCGCTAATTATTATTGTCTGTGTTTGTTATTGTCAGAGGTTCTAATGAATGAAAAAAGAAAGAACATGAACATTTTTATTTCGGGATAAACTAAAGTTCCTTTTTCTATGGTGTATTTGACATATAAATTCATAGCTAAGACAGGACAACGATTGTCGGGATAGTGGTATATATGTATGTTTATTTTCAATTTGTAACATATCGAAGAATATGTGCATTTTTTAGTTTTTGAATCGTGTCACCCAGCGGTCGTAGGAATAGCATTTTGTAATCTTTCATATATATGTAACTTTGCAAATTGTCCGATGTCCATCCATGTATGATGGAGTATATCTATTAAAATCTGCATAAACATAAAATACATTCAGACAGATAACAGACGGGCTGGGAAATTATTTCAACGCCGGCTGCCTTCATGAGGTAAGTTCCCTAAGCATCCAATTTTAGGCCTATTGTCTATGTGTTAAGGTCCCCTAAGACTTTGAATGCAATACCAGGGGTATCACTAGCGTGTCTTAAAGGACACACCGAGCTAATATTATAAAGGGTCAAGCTTTAAATTGAAGTAAATTGCATTTTCAAGCAACTCTCCAAACCTTACTGTAAAAATACAATACTACATCAGAGTAGTGTAATTTCCAGCTAAATGACACTACTCTGATGTATTGCTGTGTAGTAGATGTTTTGTAGCTTTCACTTTGATCTATGTAATTATGTTTAAATAAAATTTTCTTAAAAATGATTATTTTATATTGTCATATCATGACTGTTACATGAAAAAAGACAGCACTGAGTTTCTTGCCCGTTCTTCTCAGGTAGCTAATTTGTGCCTTATTAGAGCCTAAACTGAATAAATTATCTTTCATTGGCTGCAATATTCTGTAAGGAGGTCCCAGTTGATTCAATTTTGAATGTGATAAGACCCTTTTTTTGTTTTCATCTCCCTACCTATAAGTTCGTTTTAATTATGTTACCTAGTTTACGTCAATGTAGTATTTGGATGCCATTTTCGAGCCAAAGATTATTTTAAAACCCAATAATGTAACCGAACTTTGCACAAATACATAAGTATCCCATTTTAATAGAGGTATTCCCTGAAAAACAACGACTCCCAGACTATCTGGAACGAGTCAATAGGTAACTAATTTTACAGTCGCGTTGCCTCTAAAAGGCTTTGAATTTCGATATTGACGCCTCGAGCCTGTCACATGCACAGCGAAATGGGATTTTGCCAATGATTTCTCTTGTCGACTGTACATCGATTCGATGAACACATAACACCGTGTAATTGGTAAATAATATTTGTGAGGTAAAGCTGCGTAATTAGAGCCACTGTTACCATACACTGCCGGCTCATCGAATTGCTCCTAAGAACCATATCAGTAAAGACTAAGATAAGAGAGAAATATACTTCCAGGGTTGATGAGTTCATGTTCCCTACATGACGTGAATTGATTTGCCATATTGTCCCCACTCTATGACTCTAAAGCAATAACTTACGCGTTTCATAATTTTGGATTATATTTGAATTCTTTCTCCCAAACAAACGTTTAATTATTTAAAACACGTCCAGAATGCAAACAAATGCCTACCTGTTAGCACTGCTGAATACTACAAAATATGGAATTTGCGTTAGATGCATCAAAACAAAAATCAATTTTCACCCATCTTCACTCTGGGGCCTAGTCTAGGGTAAAAGTAGGCCCCATAGTCGATCGGCGCTAGATCTAACCAAGTAATGAAATCTTCCATTACTTTAAATGTCACGACTGAATAGCAAATACCGTTTAGTACTACACGGCCTAAAAGAATGAAATTTAGCGAAAACTAGTCAGCTAGTTATAACGTTTGACTAGACTGGTGGTTTAGTGGTTAGTATAAGTCAGGTATGCTGCCCTAGACAGCGCGGGTTCGTTTCCCGCCGAGGCAAACATTTATGTGACTAACATATTTGCCTTGCGTCTAGGTGTTTGGTATACATTAGAAGTATGTATTTACATAAAAAGTATGTAAATATATAAGTATTGTATCACAATAAATGATTTTTGGAGGATTTTCTATAAAGGTAGAAAGGGGTAAGAATTTTAATGCGCCGGTGAAACCGCAGGGCGATACTAGTTACTTTATAAACAATTTTATGTGTCAATTTTGGAAAGTGTTCTAAATACCAAATCACAAAAAATAACATCCGTTCCAAACAAATTACTGAAGAATGTAAACAACTTAAAACAAAAATTAGTCTATTAAAATTCGTATCGCAGGGCACAGGTCACCCGCAATTATTGAGGATTAACGTCGGTATAAATGTGTATAATTATGAGTATAATTTGACAGTGACATCACTGATATAATAAATTCTCTGTGGCATTAGTGTCGGTTAATCGGTGAGGCAAAAAGTACCTACATATATATACGCGGTGACAGCTAACGGAGTAAGCATGCCCTATATGGCTTGTGTGAACGATAAGTTAGGATTGGATGGCGTACATTGAAGTTTTTGTAGTGAGTGAAATTCACAACGGGACAATTTATTAAATGCTTTCGGTACTTGTTAGACAATGCTCGTTCAAAAAGACATTGAGTGTGGAGACGGTGCGAGGTAGAGGACAATGATTTTATGTTACAATAGCGTTTGCCTGTGGCTTCGCTCGAGTTAAATTCGGGGTAACGTATTTTCCCATTTCACGCCTTTAAGGTGGAATTTTGAAAATCAGAAATACGTATTTATTTAATTTATTATATTTACAGAAGGAAAATCCATTCTTAGCTGATGCCTACGCCTTATAAAACTAGCAACAATGTCACAGTTATTTAAATGCGATCTAAATATATCTGATCATCTAACGACTACGTTTTTGAAAATGGAACCCTCAAAATGACAAAATGTTCATACGAATTTTAGTTCCACTTTCCACCGCTGCAGCGCAGTTCGTTTTCCTATATGAAAATAGTCGAAAGCGATTATAATACGCAGCAGAAAGTTATCGATAGTATTCCCACTAAGGTTACAGATGTCTGACCGTCAATGTACTTGGAACAAGGCTACAAATCCGCAACCCTACATTTCGGTGAAAGCCTCGCCGCAAGCGCAGACGTCTAATGATGGCTGGCGCCACCAAGCGGCGGATAACGGCGACTGTGATTGGATAATTTATGTTTACGCCTCCATTATACCGATGTTCTAGTAAAGAGGTATTTTTACGACATCCATTGTAATTAGTTTGGTATGAGACCATGTAGTTTATAATCGCACTTAGTTGGCATGCGTACGGCCTGCATGATGGTAAGTGATCACCGTAGCTTATGGACGCAACAGCAGGGGATCACTACCGCATTGCCAGCCTCACCTCCTCACTGCGCTAGCAGCATATCCTTACTGCTAGCACAGCCCTCCAAATATCACTACATCAATGTAGTCTTATTTAATAGCTAGCTTCCGAAAGGTGGTCCCACACGGGACGCTAATATTTTTTATTGTTTTTCGTTTGCCCCCTTAAGATCAGGTTCAATGAACTTAAGCGGACTTACAGCTGTAATCAAACTTACATCGATCTTAATATAAAAATATTGTACGCTTTGAACTCGACATAAAAATGCGACAAAAATGGAAAGGCTTCGGATTTATAACCCGGCGAAGGGAGCCGATAAAATACAAAACGTATTTTTTTGTATTTTTAATTAAAACACGAACGCTCCTGTATTTACACTAACTTTATAGCGAAGCAAGCTAAACAATAAACAGCTAAAGCTGTCATCGCTGTCATACATTCTCGTTACTTCAACAAAACAAAGTGTCCTGCTGAAACGGCGGTTGATATAAATTGCGTCAAAGAATCACTTCTCTCATTAGCGGGACGCAATATATTATTTCACATTTTTCGCATATTTGTTTAGAATATAAATAACGAATTAAGGTTACGTTCAAATGAAACGTGATTCATTGTTAGCCAAACGCGAGTCCGACTCGCGCTTGGCCGGTTTTTTTTTTCGCCTATCACGCACGCTCACAATTACATTTTAATCATATTTTAGACTACTTTATTAACTTTTGCCCACTACTTCGTCCATCTAGAAATATATGTATATTTATATTTATGCAATATGAAGAACATATCCTTAAGATAAAATACAGTCCATGTCTCAGGCTAGTCTATCATTCCGTTTGAAACTTTGTTATTGTTTCTGTGGTTCTAGGTTAGCCCAAAATATTAAGGTAATTTAGACCTTCATAAGAGCCTTATTAGGGCCTAAACTGAATAAATGATTTTTGATTTTGATTTGATTTTGATTTTGAAACATATTTTATTTTAAACCAACCAAAAAAGGTGGAAAGCTTAAGAATATATCCGCTCATCTCTAATCTTATTCATTTAAAACAAACATTAGGTGTGGCTCGGAGACTGCCGCGGTAAAGCTATTGCATAGCATTTTTTATCAACTTATCTTAATATATATAAATCTCGTGTCACGATGTTTGTCCTCAATGGACTCCTAAACCACTTAACCGATTATAATAAAATTCGCACACCATGTGCAGTTCGATCCAACTTGAGAGATAGGATAGTTTAAATAGACAAAATATTTGATATAAAAGTTTTTTCGTTACGGAATTTCTGGATTCGGTCCCCACGCTCAATGCCCGCGATAAAAGCTATGCAATAGCTTAATTAAATGTAACATGAATTACCGCAAAGTAATTAATTTTAACACCGGCCTTACGTGGCTTTTCCTTCACCTCACGATCGCATTGTATCCTCAAGTCAAGCTGAAGGTAATTTCATAATTTCCTAAAGACAATTCGTGCCACAATCCTACTAATATTATAAATGCGAAAGTTTGTATGGATGGATGGATGTTTGTTACTCTTTCACGCAAAAACCACTCAACGGATTTGGATGAAATTTGGAACACAGATAGTTTATAACCTGGATTAACACATAGGATACTTTTTATCCCGGGAAAATGTTTTTATCCCGGGATAATTTTACTTTGTCTCTGTGATTCTAAGCTCAACGCGGACGTAGTCGCGGGCAGAAGCTAGTTATTTATATAACAAACAATATCGATACACTGATGATTCACTCAAGCCCTAAAAGTACAGTAAACTACATTAAAACATGTCCAATAAGCAAGCCCTCATCGAGACGGGAAGCGGTCAACACGGGTCGCCGAATTTATTTGCGAACCGTATCTACAGTGTGAAGTATTGGATTACAAGGAAGTTTAGGCCATTTAGATAAGGATATCGGTTCTATATCCGTTGTTTTGGCACGTCGTGGGGTGACACAGAGTATACCTGATCGCAGTGGGAACAGTTTTACAGTTGCGATGTTTTTGCAAGAACGTATACTTACTACTTTTCTCCGTAAAAAAAGTACTACTTAGATGCTGTTTGATTTTCATATCATTAAGAGATAAGATAATTTTACTTGTCGATTTATTCTTTTTTTTTATACCACTAAGATGGCAAGCATACGGCCCACCTGATGGTGAGCAGTCACCGTAGCTTAAAGCCGCTAGCAATACCGGGGATATCACTAACGAGCTGCCAACCCTGTTGTTGATGAGAAGTCACTGTGCTAGCAGCATTACCAGCCCAGCGTACACTCGTGGAGCACTAGCAACCCTACTTACCATAGAAACATAACACTACATCAAAGTAGTGTTATTTCACCTTCTGTAAGGCGGAGGTACAGTCCCCAGTCGGGCGGCTCCACGGGAGGTCCCAATTCGCCCTACCTCTCTTTTGTAGCACATGGTGTCATAATCACAGTATTTAAGCTTAGAAAAACTCATTGGTACAGGCCGGGATTTGAACCTGTGTTTGTATGTTATTCAATCCCTGATTACCTTCTAAGTAATTATTATGCTAAGCACTTGAAATAAAAACAAGGTAGGGCTTTCGGGACCGGGACCGCGGTCCCAATAACCTTGGATTTAATTAATATTTTTCAGGGGGCAAACGGGACCACAATCGCGTTCAATACAATTTAAAATAGCATAAAATATTCGAGATTTGTTTCTTTATGTACACCGATTACATAATTGTCTTGAAACAATTTACATACAAAATATTTGAAGACAGTAGGTTTGTTATAAAAAGTCAATATAACAATCGATATCGGGAAACTGCATTCCGTACTCTGCGGCCCAGCACGAGTGCAACATACGGGACATTTTATTCGTCTAGACTGCTATTTTGGTACAACTGTTCTTTATTGACAACACGACTGATATCTTCTCTTTTAGTTTCAATAAAATTAATAATTAAATCTTATTGAAAATTTTAATTATCCACAAAAATGTCTCTTTTAGTCTCGATAAATTTAATAAAATTAATAATTAAATCTCGTAGAAAATTTATTTTACTCTCAAAATTTCAAACAGAATTTTTAAAAGATACATTCAATAAAAAGGACAATGATTTATCTTTTTTTTTTACAAAGATGTCTAATAGACATGCTGCCTACCTGATACTAAGAGAATCGATAATCTCCATTTTCCATTGGAAATAGAAACAGACAGGCAAAAATATCCTTCATATTTTTATTATAACATTCAAAAGCAGTATTGGGCTCTTAAAAGCCTTTCTGTCGAAATGACATCTCTTTTTGTATCCCTACTAATATTATACATGCGAAAGTAACTGTTTTTTTATTTGCTACAATTTCAGGACTCAACGGCTGAACGGATTGTAATAAAATTTGACAAAGAGATAGTTTATATCTTGAGGAAGGACATAGGCTACTTTTGTCTTTAAACAAATGCAGACGAAGTCGCAGGTAACAGCTGGTAGACTGTATACATATAAAGTAAACAATTATGAAAGTTAAAGAATGCTCGGAAACAGCGAGCATGTATGAAAAGATTGACGAGACTGCTGGTCTTGTGGTTAGTATACCTGATTGCTAAGCTAGAGGACGAGGGTTTGATTCCCGCCTTGTGTCTGGGTGTTTGGTATGTATTATAAGTATGTATTCACAAAACCAAATAGTATTTAAGTATTCTATCAGCTACTGGTTCCCATAGTACAAGCTTTGCTTAGTTTGGGGCCAGATGGCGCTGTGTGATAATGTCCAAGCATTATTGTTATCATTATTGATGAATATGAAATAAGCAAAAGAGGTGTGAAGTCAAGAGTGAAGGCACGCTATACTCTCTGCCTACCCCGAGAGGGACTTGGAGTGATGATATGTATATGGGCGCCAATTTCTAATATAATTTAAATCTGTTTTGTCTATTGCTAAAACTGTTATCTTTTGAAGCAGTAGCTATGACGTAAATCCGATTCAGCTACTGTATTTCCGTTCAATGTTAGTAAATTATAATATTGTATTTTTATTTTTATTCAAATAAGTAATTATTGGACTAGATTTGTAGTTATACAGGAAGAGACATTTCATTTACGAATTTTCTGATTGGTTGGTTGTTATTTCCGTTTTATGTTAAAATAATAATCAGCTAAAGAGTGATGTTTTGACTCGGTTTGTAGATGCAGGAAATAACGATTTGTTTAGTGAATTTTCTGATTGGACGATTGGTATTTCCGTCTTGTGTTTAATATTAGGTCCTTACATATGAAATTGGCGTTTTGTATGGGAGGAACAAAAAGTCGAATATTTTTTAATATAATATATTTAATTAATCAAAGTATGAACCATTATTTTCTATGCACTTTTGCCATCTCATAGGTAGCTCATTGATCCCTTTACTAAAAAAACCAGTCGGACGGGAATCAATAAAATCTTTGAAGGCGATTTGGACTGCCCCATCGGAGTTGAATTTTTTCCCTTGCAAGAAGTTATCCAAATTTCGAAAAAAATGGTAATCTGTTGGAGCAAGGTCCGGGGAGTACGGAGGATGTCTTAGACTTTCCAATTGAAGCTCTTCTAATTTAGTAGCCGTCTGTAGCGCAGTGTGTGGTCTAGCGTTGTCGTGAAGCAGCAGTGGCGTGGAGCGATTGACCAGCCTAGGTTGTTTAGCCGCTAGCTTTTCCATCATGGTTTGCAATTTCTGACAATAGACATCAGCCGTAATAGTCTGGCCAGATTTGAAAAAACTGTAATGAACAATACCGGCACTAGTCCACCAAACGCTTACAAGTAACTTTTTTGGGGTTAATTTTCGCTTGGGGCAGGATTTGGCTGGCTGGCCAGGATCTAACCATTGCGCTGAGCGCTTCCGATTATCGTAAAGAACCCATTTTTCATCACAGGTAATGATTCGGTTTAAAATACCTTCATTATTGTGCCGGTTTAGTAATGTAACGCAGCAGTCGACGCGCGTTTGCCGGTTTGTTTCAGTCAATTCGTGAGGTACCCACCTTTCAAGCTTTTTAATCTTCCCAATTTGCTTCAAGTGAATTAAAACAGTTTTATCACTAACATTGCAGCCTGCAGCTAACTCGGACGTGGTTTGCGATGGATCCGCTTCCACAATAGCCTTCAACTCTTCATTATCAACTTGAGTCTCAGGCCGTCCACGGGGCTTGTTCTGCAGGTCGAAATTTCCAGAACGAAAACGTTGGAACCAAAAACGAACTGTGTTTTCTTTTGCAACACGACCGCCATACACATCATTCACCCTTCGAGTTGTTTCCGCAGCACTAGTGCCACGGCGGAACTCGTACTCGTAAATAATGCGATATTTAAGGTTTTCCATTTTGTAAAATGAGTGACGCAAACAGAAAAAAACAGAAGAAAAAAAACAAATGAATGACGATCATCGAAGCACAAATACATGAGTCTATAGCTGTACAAATTTGAATTTGGAATTCCTTACCAAAGAGGAGAAATTCGTGATTAAAGTGGCCAGTACTAAAAACGCCAATTTCATATGTAAGGACCTAATATTATAAAGCTATAAAATAATGATTTGACTTTGTACCGTCGTCGGGGGGTTATAAAAGCCCTTGTACGAACTATTGGGAGCATTATCGTTTCACCTTTGGAGAAATAAACATCAAAACAGTTACAAGTGCTTTTCTATATACCATATCAAAACTTTGCGCCTACATAACTATTTAGTGTGTGCGTATATACATTGGTCCAAATGGATTTCCTCGACGAGCACGCGCCGACATGTACGATGTAAATGGAAACCAAAGACAAACCCGCAATTCCTTAATCAAGACCCGAAACAAAGTGTCGTAACGTGCTGATATAAAATCGCTTTAATTACGCCACTCGCAATAAAGGTTGTAATGCAAAAGTTGTGATTTAATGAGTCAGTTACTACACCTCCGGGACACATACTAAATTCCAGTTTGACAAACCCGTATTAAAGTCGGTACAGTCAGACTTACGCGCTTCTATGCTTAAATGCGACATTTTTTGAGTCACTTTAACCCAAATTTCTTTTTTATACTTAAATTAAACATAACTGTAATTAAAAAATAGCCGGCCAAGTGCGAGTCGGACTCGCGCACCGAGTTCCGTACACACTTGTAGGTAAGGTTAATAGTAGGCGAACTTCAAATGAGGTCATTATCCATCGGTGACTCTCAACAGACGGAAAATTGAATAGTTTTTATTAAATTCGCAATAAAACAAAAACTAGATATTTACGGTATTCAGATTTTTCCCTGTACTTGTGCTGTAAGACACTGCTTCCTGCCAAATTTCATGGTTCTAGATTAACGGGAAGTACCCTGTAGGTTTTGATTCCCTTATGAAATCGCAAAATATGCGAAAATTTGCGACATAAACGATCATATCTTTTCTTCATATTTACTTCTTGACAGACAGACAGACAGACGGACAACAATGTGATCCTTTCCTTAAGGGTTCCTTTTTTCCTTTTAAGGAACAGAACCCTAAAAAGTACAGTGGGGAGTTAGCGCGTGAGCGCCGGTTTTAAGTATAAATAAAACTTTTTTTTAAATTATTTCTCGTTCATTATGCGACTGTCTGTCGCCGAATACAATATTGAAGTAACCAAAACAAAATATAATCTTGAGTTTCTAACAGATTTAAATAACATTCCTTTTTAATATTATCAAAGATATTTACTGTATAGAAAGAGATTCAAGTCTTCCAGTACGTATGTAATACAATTTTACATCAAAAATAAATTATCTTATATATTTACTTGTCGTTATACATTTCACATCCGATCCACACATTCTAAACATAACAATGTGATGATTAATTATTAGAATTATTAGTATTCGCCTAAATTTGAGGTATTTAATTTATAATATAAAAACTAGTTATTTTTAAAACATATTATCTATTACTCTATTTACAAAAACAAATCTTAAACTACCTACTTATAGATAAAAGATCTGACCCAAACCGGAATCATGCGGTAGCGTGCCAAGAATGCTGGCAGCATTGCCACGCTGGATAGCAATGCTGATTCTCTGAGCGAGATATGTTCCAGTACGCCTGTCACGGGAGGCCTCAACCAGCCGACGTGAGACCTCCTTGAAAAGCTGAAGAGCATCCGGGCCCCAGGGACCCAGAGTTCCAACCGCAAATGCAGATGTATTACTTGTATAGTACCAGCTTCGCTTACTTTGACACTCTGTGTATAATTCTAAGTATATACTTTGTAACTAACTTTTCGCCGAAAAATAAAAATATTCTTGCCCATTTTTACGAGATCAAAACAAAACATGATCCCTTAAATCATATTTTACTGCGTTCCAATAAAATCCGGCGGACTGTACGCACCCCTATAAACGTCCTGAACATTTAATGGTGAAATTAGGGTCCATGCACCATAAAGTTATCAAGGACATTACTGTAAAATTATTACGTTACATGGGCCAAGCGACGAAAGCAGGGCCAGATTTGGAGGTCTGGAGGCTCTGGGCAACAAAGGAGTGGAAAAAGTGGTGGAGTGAGGAGCTCTTATTAATTATCTAAATGTCAATCATAAATTTTATTTGAAAAGAGTAATTGCTGAGTTTCTTACCGGATTCTTCTCAGCAAAAAACGTCCTTCCGAATCCGGTGGTAGATCCTGACGTTTTGAAAAACTAATTTGTATTCTTGTCAAATAAAGATGATTTTGAGTTTACAATATTCACAATTTACAAGTTGTAAGTAAAAGATTTGGTTTTCATAAGACAAGGTTGTAATCGTTGTACTTTTTAAGTATTTTTATCGCAAAATGTGTTGTGCGGCTCAGGCCTGTAGCCCCAGTCCCCTCCCTAAATCCGGCCCTGGGTAATAAGTCGTTTTATATTATACTAGTTAGGGCACCGTTACCGAAGGATCACCAACGGAAGCCTACGCTGTCCGTCTGTCAGCGGGCTGTATCTCATGATCCGTAATAGGTAAACAGTTGAAATTGTTACAGATAGAGTATTTCTGTTGCCGCTATAAAATCATAAATAAAAAAAAAATTAATGAAGACACGGCACCCCCACTAGACACGTGTTGTTGTATTTTGGTAGGGAACCCTCGCTGTTCGAGTCCAACCCACACTTGGGCAGTTTTTTTTTTCTCCGCCGAATCCTGAATAATTACAAATAATAGATTATATCATCAACTTACCTAATAATACATGATTATATTCGGAGTTATTTATGAGAAAGTTCTTCAAAGGACAAGTAACTCAACAACGCGTGTCTTATTGAAATCTTTTTTGGAACCCCTGAGATCTTCTTAGCTATTTAAAACTTAACTTAATAAATAGCAAAAATATTGGATTTTAAAGAATTATATGACCTTATTTGCTATAGCTCGTTGCCTAAAGCTATTCCTGAGGGCTTTATTTACTCTGTAAAGTAAAGTAAAGTAAAGTTTTCTTCAATAAAATATACTTAAGGGTATTTCAATTGGGCATATTCGGGGAGAAGCTTTTCAGGGAAAGCTCCATTCTAGTTTCTGTTGAAAACCTCCTATACATCAACTTTAGCTTAGCTCGTAATCGGTACTAGCCGCAAGAGGCTTTTTATAATATGCTACATATTACGTACTAATTATGCTATTATAATAATAGCAGATTTTTTGTTGTTAACAAATAAGAGCTGTTTTTTTTAGTTAAAAATCTCAAAAATTATTGTACCAACTTAAAAAATGAATTACAATTTTCTTGTCATGCTGTTTGTTACAAAACTCCCTGGAAACGGCTTGACTAATTTTTATGGTGTTTTTTATGTATATTTAATTATGTAAGTGTGAGAATACGATGTATACAATTTTCATACCCCTACGTGATAAATGGTCAACAACATTTTTTTTTTTTGGACAGAACTAAATAATAAATAATTTATATCGCAAAATAGCGATGTCGCGGTAAAAAAACTATAATTATATACATATAAAAAATACAACATATTCAGTTCATACTGTGTACTAATATTTATTTATTTGTTTCGTACGTACGAGGTTATTTGGAATAACGTAATTTATCTGCGATCTGTGGTCTCGCTTAGCATCTGTTAAGCAGCAAAAGTTCTAGGAGATAAAAAAATCCTGCGATCTTCTGTGATTCTTTTATTTGACGACACAAGTCAGGCTTCGACATGTTTACTATCTGCAATCTTTAACGCTATAGAAAACGAAGGAAACGTATGTTTTTTTATATACCACTAAAGTGGCGCTCAAGCATACGGCCCACCTAATGGTAAGCAGTCACTGTAGCCTATAGCCGCTAGCAATACCAGGGGTATCACTAACGGGTGGCTAACCATGTAGTCGATGAGGACTCAGTGTGCTAGCAGCATTACTACTACCCAGCGTATCCTCGTGGAGCATACTAAGAATTAAAAACATTTTACGTGTGACAGTGAAGTCAAGTTTTTAATTCCCATACATTTCTCTTGTTTACTATAGCGTTATGGATTATAGATAGTAACGATGGCTATACGTATGGACACGATTTTTTTAAATCGTATGGTATAAAACTCCCAACAACGGGAAGCCACCTAGCTCCTTCGACCACGCCTATCAATCTATGCTCTCAGAATGAATGGACAACCTCCATGCGTTACAAACTAACCAACCACCAACACCGTCCAATTTATACCTTATGCACTTCATTTTAAAGCTGGTTTGAACTGCACCGATGGTTTGTTTAAGGCGGATCGGATCTAGAAATTGATTGTGGAACTCATTGTCTTTAATGAACGAATTGAGACTAATAGAAGAGTCGGAGAGATTTCCCCTTTTACTGAGAACTTGGCAGGGTACTGGCTACTTGTAGTCTGAACACACCTAAGCAACTATAGACTATATACAGTTTTAGAAGCCGTGGTGGCCTTGTGGTTGAAGCAACGGCCTGTCATCTGATGGGCCCAGGTTCGAATCCCGGCCTGTACCAATGAGTTTTTCTAAACTAGTACAGTGATTAATCACACCATGAGCTTTTTAAAAGAGAGGTATCCCATTTTAAATCGGAGCCGCCCGACTGGGGACTGTACCTCCACCTTACAGAAGACCGCGGTGTTAGTGATACCCCTTTATTACTTACTAAGGTGAAACGGATGCTTTATAAGTAGATTTACACATCATGAGACCATACATACTTAGGTACATAGAACTTTATACCAACAGAAAGAAGCTTCACTTCAGTGCCGGTAGCAGGAACATTGTCGACAACGTTTTCGTATCGCCTTCGACTATTTTATTATTGGAAAATGAACAGCGCTGCGGCGGTGAAAAGTGGAACTAAAAATTAGTATGACAATTTTGACATTTCGCGAGTTAAGTTTTCGAATACGTTGTCAACAATTTTCCTGCTACCGGCACAGGTTTGCATAGGCGTATTTTTGGTAAGTTTTCAGGGTAACTAATCGCATAATGTTAATTTGTAGAGCAAGTGATTTTATCTCTGCAAGTCAAGGGTGAAATGTAGCTCTGCTTGCGTCGTTAGTCATTGCAGTCCTTAATCAATGATGTTTTAAGATGACAACAGCTGTGATTGCAAAGAGTAAGCTTGTAGTTATGGGTGGCCAATCGCCATACAACTGTTATATACAGATGTGAAGCTCGCCATCAGATAAACATCTAGAATCTATCAAACTCTTTACTTCAATCACCCACCCTGCTTACAATCTGTTTACAATCAAGATGAAGGGTTACAATTGTAGGAGAACTCATTAAGTCGCGTCACGTGCCAGCCCTCAGCTTGGCTGTTCCATTCGTGAACCGTGTCTTATCTCGTCCAACACTCGATTGCTGCTTAGGTATGCTAAACAATTTCAGATGTCTTCATTTACTGTTCGTTAAGAGGGCCTTGATGAAGCGACGAATTTTATTTGAAACATACTAAATGTGAAAATCTTTAATATAAAAATGAATCGCTGAATGTGTTGTTAAGCACAAATCTCGAGAGCAGATGAACCGATTTCGCTCATTCTTTTTATAGAATAATCCTTGAAGTACGAGGATGATTTTTTTTTAAAAATTGCCTGAAATATCTAAAAACGGGTAGAAAAAATATTTGATAAATGTCTACCCGTGCGAAGCCGGGACGGGCCGCTCTATAATAATAATATATCTTTACGCCTTCCAAGCGCTCTTGCTATCCCTTTCTCAAGTGCGGGTTAAAGAAGGATGGCAATACTTGAAGCCCTGTCAAATCAGTTCAGTTTAATGATTTCTTACAATAGGATTGGCACTATTTCATTTCTATAGCAGGTCAAAGGCCATGTACTACTCCACTAAGCCAGTCATCGTTTACTATATAAGTAACACGAAGACTGTAATCAGGTGAAAAATCGCAGCATCAGCGTTTTCGTTGATAAAATACAATTCAATTTTTTTGGAGACAGCGGCTGTCAACCTTGCCAGACTCGTGTGTTGAATACAAAGTGCCACTTGATATTCCACGGAGGGATGACTACTCAAACTGACGAATTACGACGGCTTACGATTCTAACTGGCTTATATTGTAATCGGGAGATTTTTATGCTATCCTGCGAATCAGGTACCTTCCTAGCTGTTATAACAATTAACTTCACGCATTCTTCTGCAAAATTAAACAAAGAATTTAAGAAAATTAATAGATAGGGGCTGTAGCTCAGGTACAAGGAAAAATAGGTGAGTGGACTGTATAAATAGGGGTAGTATATCCCAAGTGTGAGAATAATAACATTTTAATCCTCTTACAATTTGGCACAAAATTCAAAAACACTAGCATTTCGACAAACTGCAATAACTATTAACACTGACCACTTTTGGATACCTATACCCTTAACGCCAACTTAAATTTCACCTCGCCATTCAGAATCATGTCAAATCAAACCTTACTGCGTTGTAAAAAGAACCAAAATAGAGTTTGGAAACAGTAAATTTATAAATTGCACCAAAACTTTCTACCGGCTTAAAAGTAGACCTAGAAAAATCAACGAGCCTTAACTTTGAACTCTAGTCCAGTGAAAATAAAACCTACAAGTTCGTAAACGAAAATGCAAAAAATAAAATGGCCATGTAAAAAGTTGCATGGTTGGCAGCAATGGTCACTAGAGAATTGTTTAGTTGGCTAGTCTGCAAGTTGTAATACAGAAGTACAATATCTGCGACGACAGTTTCAACTTGCGCATTGTACATTGCTTGGTTTATTCAGTAAACTTTATCCCTCTCAGATTTAGACCCCAGGTAGACTTTATCATCACAGTTTTGCAAATAAAGCCCTATTGTTGGAACTTCTGTTGTATTATAGTCCAGTGTAAATATTTTAGGATGTACCTAGCTTACTTATTACTCAGAAACAAAACTATTTGAAACAACGTAGGCTAAACAATAATAATAAATAGGCCTCTGTAATTTTACCAAGCAATAGTTCGAAAGCTGAAATTATTAATAAATTGCTTGATGTAAATTCTCATCTGTTTTCGACTTAATTTTATATTGAAATCGATATTAATATAGAATAGACAGAGACGTTCAATCAGACTATTAATCATTTAGAGTCGACGCAAGATGTTCACTTCTTTATTTATCTTTATAATCCAAATAAAATCCTACGCGAATCGTTGCAAGTCTTTTGCCTGATGGGACCCCAGCTCATAGAAAATCAAGAGCCTTTGATTATTAAGGCTTAGCAATTATCATCTCGTCACTCATCACGTTAAGACATGTGTTCAGCCTTTGGGTGTTCATATTACTATCACTAACATGCAAGAAGTAATGTCATCTGTACGGAAAATTTACGACGGCGGCGGTATCTCTTTTTGGTCGTACCCTTGCAAAGGGACTACCATGAATATTACTCGCATCTTGTTAAAAGCCAGCAATGTATACGTTGAAATTAAAAATATCGATATCTACGTACCTTTATCAGGCAGTCAATACTCGGTTTTCGAGAGCCAATTCTCGCCAATACTGCGAACAGTATTGGAAGCTGTTATTTTTTTACGGATTTTATAACGAAAGAACATTGCCCGATGCGAAAAAATTAACTGCAACGTTATCTCTGTCTGCTATTTTGGGTTATTTGGGGTATTTGATACACTTGAAATGAAAACCATAGCGTTGCTTATATTTTTTTAATGAACTTACTTTTAAAGCCGTGGGGGCCTCGTGGTATGAAGCGTTGCCTGCTATTCTAGCCACGCATGTTCGAATTCCACCGGTCGGTACCAAAGAGTTTTTATAATTAAGTGCAGTGATTAGTCACACCACGAGCTTTACTGTGAAGAGAAAACATCGTGAGGAAACTTGCATACGTCTGAGAAGTAATTCAAGAACGAATGTAGTACCAAAGAGCGGCGATGGACTCATCATCTGTCACGTTGACAGAAAATTATTTAAGATGGAAAGTGGGTGTTGTAACACACACCTAAACCTCAAAAATTTTTTTTTTATATACCACAGGTGGCGCACAAGCATACGGCCCACCTGATGGTAAGCAGTCACCGTAGCCTCTAGCCGCTAGCAATACCAGGGTTATCACTACGGGGTGCCAACCATGTTGCTGTTGAGGACTCACTGTGCTAGCGCAGCAATACTACTAGCCCAGCGTATCCTCGTGGAGCACTGGCAACCTTACTTAGCGCAGAAACACAACACTACATCAAGTAGTGTTATTTCACTGCGGTCTTCTGTAAGGCGGAGGTACAGTCCCCAGTCGGGCGGCTCCAATTTAAATGGGATAACCCACGGGAAATCCCAAATCGCCCTACCTCTCTTTTTAAAAGCTCATGGTGTGATTAATCACTGTACTTAAGCTTATAAAAACTCATTGGTACAGGCCGGGACTCGATCCTGGGCCCATCAGATGACAGGCCTGTTGCTTCAACCACAAGGCCACCACGGCTTTTGAATTGATCTTTCAAACGCAATACTACGAATGAAAAAATTACGTATCATAATTTAATAATGGGGCTTAGTCATTGATGTATAATATAATGAACGACAAGTATATTTTAGTTTACAAATGATTTCCTCCAAAAGCTGAGTTGTCAGAGCTATCTATCATCGCGTAAGGCGTAGTACACACGGATTATAAATACTTAACCGACCCTGAGTCATGGCGCGACTGCACGGTGACTAACGCAGTTAAATTATCCTCGAGTAGGGTGACCAGGGGTTTTATAATTTAGCGGAATTTAAAGACATGTTTTAGATTAATTCACTATTCTTATAAACAAATTATATTATCCATTTAAAATTTCTTCCATTGAATTGATTTTTAATTGCATTGTAGAGGCAGATCTTTATCGAAATAGAAAAATCTAATATTTGACTTTAATGTATTGTCTGTTTGTTTCTGTTTTCTTAAGCACAATATGCTTGAAAATACGTTTAAGTAGTACCGGATATTAATTACTGTAAGATTAAAGGTTAAAAATTAGTTATAGTCACGCACATTGTCACATGACAGCGCCATCTAGTCCCAAATTAAGCGAAGTTTTTCTACAATTATTGATAGAATACATAAATTCTTTTGTAGTTTTAAACACAGGTACTTGCCGGGAACACACACATGCCGAAAACGAGCTCACGACTTAACTAAGCCAATAATGGAGTAAGTAAAGAGAGGTAGGGCGAGTTGTGATTCCCGTGGGTTTTCTCATTAGTAATGGAGCCGCCCGACTGGGGACTGTACTTCCACCTTACAGAAGACTGCAGTGAAATAACACTATTATGGTGTAGTGTTGTGTTCCTGCGGTAAGTAAGGTTACCAGTGCTTCATGAGGATACGCTGGGCTAGTAGTAATACTGCTAGCACAGTGAGTCCTCGTCAGCAACAGGGTTGACACCTCATTAGGGATATCCCTGGTATTGCTAGCGGCTATAGGCTACGGTTACTGCTTTCCATTAGGTGGGCCGTATGATTGTGTGTGGTATAAAAAAGGCTT
This sequence comes from Falcaria lacertinaria, assembly GCA_951449985.1. NCBI lineage: Eukaryota > Metazoa > Arthropoda > Insecta > Lepidoptera > Drepanidae > Falcaria > Falcaria lacertinaria. The sequence continues at coordinate 8,817,413 of OX602125.1, read as the reverse complement.
ATTATACATTTGTGTTTTATATTAGTAACTATTTATTAAAAGTATGTATATCGATTCTTTATTCAAATATTATTTTCATTCAAGAATTAGCTAAATTGGCCTAGCCATTTACATGTGATGCCGTGACCAAGAGAAATAAGGATTAATTTTTATGTATAGATAAATTCCTGTGAAAATCCCTTTAATTCAGTGAAGTGTGGTGGCCCCCTCGTTAGACGTCTATTTTAGAGTTAAAGCACAGAGCAGTGTGCACGTGCCCTAATGATTCGCTCAGTCGTTCACATTAACACGTTATATTATTTGTGTTCGTCATTACGCTCTGAATGCTCCAAAGGCCTTGAGTTTTGTGCATTTACGCATCATTTATTACCCAAAATTACTTATCATACAATGGATATACCTTTCCTTATTACCATACAATTAAGCCTGTCATCTGATTGGCCCAGGCTCAAACCCCGCTGTAGCAATGAGTTTTTCTAAGCGATTATACACCATGGGCTTAAAAGGAGGTAGAGTAACTCCTTTATATGAACTAAAAAAGAATCCTTTCTTTCTTACCATACCGTTAAAATATGTATATAATTACATAATAAAACAATTATTTATGAAACATCATATGTACAACACAAACCTCCTCCAACTTAGTAAAATTAAGTGCCATAATACCTTTACCGGAAATAAGTTAAATGGAAAAAATAAAAAAGTAATTAACATGAAAAATTTACAAGGATTGGTCCTTCTTCAATTTTGCCACAGTCAACAAACAATCAGTACTCCATGTCACTTAAAACGAAAGACTATTGGATCAGATACACTGATACACAAACAATTTTATGATCCAATGATCATAAAATTTCAATGTATATAAACTTCTATTCTTTACTGTCAGACACACTTCTTCAGCAAACATCTCTATACTAAACGTTAGCACTTATTACATAAATAATCTTGATTGATCTTAGGTTATGAAGTAGACTCTATCCTGGTTTGGCAGCTGATTTTGAATGGGAGATCCTGATGATTGCATCTCGTAGAATGTCATGGCAAAACATGGTTTTGACAACGCGTCAACGCGGGCCGTTAGCCATGAAGTTGTGGTACTGCTTGACCTTGTCTTACTGTGGCTATGACGCGCCCGTTCGATGCACTTTGATACATGCAACTGTACAAATATTGTCTGCAATCGCTTTGTCCTGTTGTTCACTGCACCTCATTTTAGTAGAAAAATTAAGGGCTACGTGATAAGGAGTATGGTGAGTCAATTTTTTGACGGGCGTAAGTGAAAGGAGATTGCGAAAGAGGACCCATCCCGGTGTCCTACGTTGGAGTGTTATAGTTTAAGGAGTGTATCTGTGTGTCTGTCTGTGGCATCGTAGCAACTAAACGGATGAACTGATTTTGATTTAGTTTGTGTTGCTTCAAAGGTGACCTAATCGAGAGTGTTCTTAGCTATGCCTAAATAAATATAATTTCCGTTAGTTAGTATCTACACAGCGTAAGGAGTAACTATGCAAATTAAAATTTCAACTCAATCGACCGTATACTTTTTGAGATGTCGTGATGAGTCAGCCGATCCGACTGACTATTGGCCGAATCCTGAAACGCCAGTCAAATCTGATGCCCCCTTATTTTTGAGTGGCTTCCGATTTTGTATTTTGCGATATTGTATTTTGACGACACTTCAAACAGCTACTTAACTTTAAATGACGATTCAGTATTCGGCTGTTAATCATCGCAATAACAAAAACTGCCGTATAAAATTCGCAATTATAGATTAGATTTTTTTGTAAAAACAGTATTAACATGATTCCTCTTAATGATCGCGAGGCGCAACCTCTTTTCACTTGGACCAAAACAAAATGTATGGAATAATTATTGCAGTGTGATCAGCAAAATAAATTATTACAAGTTTATATTATGTGTATATTTAACGTATGATTGAGTTGGAGGAGTCTTTGTCCAACAGTGGGACAGTAAAGGCTAGAAATAAAAAAAATTGAATAATACCGCAAAAAGTAATCAAATATAAATTTTCAGTGGCCTCCGACTGCACATGCGAAATTTTATTTTGACGGAGTCTCGAATAATTACGTGAACCTTTAAACTTTGACTGGCGTTTCAATATTTTTACCACTAAGGCTCGGCATCGCGCAGGTGGTACCCTTAGTATTCCAAACGTGTAGAGCCTCTTTAACCGCTTACTATAGGCCCTATGCTTAGATTTTTTTATAACACTAAGGTGGCAATCAAGCATACGGTCCGACTGATAGTAAGCGGTTACCGTAGCCTATGGACGCTTGCAATACCAGGGGTAATACACGCGCGTTGCCGACCCTAAAGTGGGTAACAAGCATACGGCCCGCCTGATGGTAAGCGGTTACCGTAGCCTATGGACGCTTGCAACACCAGGGGTAACACTCGCGCGTTGCCGACCCTAAAGTGGGTAACAAGCATACATCGCCTGATGGTAAGCGGTTACCGTAGCCTATGGACGCTTGCAACACCAGGGGTAACACTTGCGCGTGGTAAAAGAATATGATGCTAACGCTACCGAGTTAGGTAGGCAGCATGATGGATGTCCGACATATTGATAGAGGTGATGTTAGTGCAGTGACTCATTGATACATAATATTGAGCCCTTAGAACAAAGGGCTTTATACTAAACTCCCCGCGTTAATTAGAGCATGGCGAAATGAGGTTAATTTCGCATTAAGTTGCTAAATAAATATTCATATAGGAAAACATGTTTGTGTCTTTGTTTGAAGAAATGTCTTTGTGTCGATTAGTGTTCATTATTAGTGTTAATTATTCATAAAGGATTTTATTAGTATTAGTGAGTTGAAATTACTCTAGGGCTTCAAATGTAAGACTTTGTTATACCACTAAGGTGGCAAACACTTACGGTTCGCCTAATGGTAAGCGGTTACCGCACGCACGTTCCCGACCCTGCGGAAATCTCATCCGCACCCTTAAAAAATTTCAATCTAAAATAAATAATCATTTTTAAACTACATTTCATTCATTTTTAACAGTTTGAAACTACTGCAGATATTATCGCAAAATTAATTATGTATAATTTTGTTTTTTTTTCCTGAATAAATAAAATAAAATTATTCAGTTTAGGCCCTAATAAGGCAATTATGAAGGTCTAAATTACCACCGGTTCGGAAAAAAAGCCACCTTCGTTAAGAACCCCATTCTTTTATGTAGTAACTTATAAATAAAATTCTTTTGGAATGTTATTAACAAGCATTTTTCCCGCGACTTCGCCCGCGTAGCAATATAGTATATTATTACCCGTTTTCCCGTAGGAATGAAACATTTTCCCGCGGTAAAAAGTAGCCTATGTTCATCAGGGATAATGTCGGTTTCTAATAGTAGAAGAATTTTTCAAATCGGTCGAGTAGTTTCGGAGCCTATTCAATACAAACAAACAATCTAATCTTTTTTCTTTATAATATTAGTGTAGATTAACTTCAAAATTTTCTTTTAGGTTCTTTTATCCTACAGGAAAATGCTGGAAGGAAAGATGATTATCGAAGTAAGAGTACCATTTTAGAGGCGCTCTGTTTTGATCATGAAGGTTCCTAAGTGAGTAATACTAACCATGGAAGCGGAAAAAGTTTTATACTAGACCTACGATTGTAGTTTAAATCAATTAAACACAAAGAACTCGCGGTAACTCCATGTTATATTTTTAAAAGGATCCACGATTTAACAATTATGTCAGGAGAAGAAACTTTGTAACAATATAGCCTGTCTTTTTTTATAAAATAACATTTTTACATAACACATTTAACTTGAACTTTTTACAGATATCTTAGTTAATCTAGATTTTAAGACGATACATTCCTTTTCAGCTAGGGTTCGTATACTGTACTAAAAACTCATCATTAAACAAAATATTAATCAGGTAAACAATTATTATATTGGTAGTTATCACTTTAAGTGCTTTTAAAAAAATGGATTCCATCATACGTAATTTCTCATAGAAAATGGAAGTAAATATTTGTGCTAACTAAACCTTCATTTCAGACCGATAACGACGACTTATTTGAGGCCCAACAAACTGCGGGCCCGTTAAAAATACTTGACCCCAATCCCAAGTATTTTTCCTGCGCTTAACACATTCAACTAACCGTGAAATTAAACTGGGATTTTCGAAGAAACAAATTCTACAAACTGATTTCCCAGTAAACGTGAAGTTTTTATTATGTATGTTAAAATGATCATAATTGATTCGAACCGCAAACGGGCACCGTGCAAAAACTTTAATTATACCTTACAGCTTTTAATATATGTATATACATCTATATATATAAATAAATAAAATTGTAGTGTCTGTTTGTAATGGCAAAATGACAAGTTCTTACTAAATGCATATGAAAGTATTTATATCATAATAACTATTAATAAATATTTGTCTCTCTATCTGTCCGTTTGTTCCAGTTAATCTCCGCAACGGCTAAACCGATTTTGACGGGACTTTCACTGGCGGATACTTAATGTAATAGGGATTAAATTAGGCTTCTTTTATATTTAAAATAGAATCAGGATTCCATGCTAAAGAAACATGAAATTATTAACAAAACCCGATAAAATAAGATATAAAAAAAAAACTACGCGTATTTAGACGCGGGCACAGCTAGTTTAAATTGCTTAAGCATGGTTTTTTGGAATAAATATGTACCTGGCTACACTGAATTTGATAAAAAATATAGTCGCAAAAAAGTTACTTTAAAACTCTATACCTATGTACATAATCGTCTTTTTTGAACACGTGTACCTATTCACAGATTTTTTATAACTTCCTATGATCGCGTGTAAAATAAGTAGACTTTTTAAAAGGAGGTTATCTAAGCGAAGCTTTTTGTAAATCTATATATATATATATATATATATATATACTTGATCTTAGGCATTGAATTGAGACTTGCAATAGATTTTTTTGTCACAATGGACCATCAAATTGTGGAATGAGCTCCCCGCCATGGTTCCCTAACTAAAGATGGGGTTCTTCAAGAATGGTGTGAAGATATTTCTGCAGGGTCGGCAACGCGCGAGTGATAACCCTGTTGCAAGAGTGTATAGGCCAAGGTAACCGTTTGCCTTCAGATTGGTCGTATGCTGGTTTGCCACCTTAGTGGCATTTTTATTACACCTATAAGGTGGCATACAAGCATACGGCTCACCTGATGGTAAGCAGTCACCGTAGCCGCTAGCGGTATCACTAACGGGGTGCCAACCATGTTGTTGATGCGGACTCACTGTGCTAGCAGCAATACAACTAGCCCAGCGTATCCTCATGGAGCACAGGAAACCTTACTTACCGCAAAAACACAACACTACATCAAGTAGTGTTATTTCTCTGCGGTCTTCTGTAAGGCGGAGGTACAGTCCCCAGTCGGGCGGCTCAAATTTAAATGGGATAACCCAAGGGAAATCCCAAATCGCCCCACCTCAAAATACGATTATATACATACAGTTAGGGCGATTTAAACATATTACAAAATATATCTGTGTTCTCTTACATCCTGTAGTCACTTAACAAAACTCATAATACATAAAACATCTTATGCACTGATCATAACAAAGGCAAGATGAAATAAAGTCATTAAATTATAATAATACAACGGATCTTCCAGTCCGGTGATACATTATTCTTCAAAATAACCACAGAAATGTATTCGCATGACAATACATCAAGGCGAGGTAAAGATCAAAGGCGTCATACTTTTTCCCGATTTATAACAGTCACGTTGTCATTTATAACATTTGCGGGCGTCCATGTAAATAACCTAACTGGGCTGCATTTTATTTACGTCCTTACAATAGTTTTTTTATTTAAAAAAATACCGCTAAGGTGGCTCACTAGCATACGGCCAACCTGATAGTAAGCAGTCATCGTAATCTGCAGCAGCAATACCAGGGGTGTCACTAACGCGTTTCTGACCCTCTTGTTGATGACGTATCACTGTTCTGGCAGACTAGCGTAGAAACACAACACAATATCAAATCAAAGTAGTGTTATTTGACTGCGGTCTTCTATAAGGTGGTACTATTCTTTGCCCAGTAATGTATCTAGCTGCAGTGCCCTTCAAACTGGATCATAGTATTGCATACATATTACTACTGTAGACTTTATAGAATATCTAAGTCGGTAGTACCCACATAGCTTCATGCAATAGTGTTATATTTACTTTATTAGGGTCGGCAATGCGCGAGTGATACCCCTGGTGTTGCAAGCGTCCATAGGCTACGGTAACCGCTTACCATCAGGTGGGCCGTATGCTTGTTAGCCACCTTAGTGGTATAAAAAAAACATTTCATCGAAAATGGCAATCAAGCTTACTAGCCTGTCAGATGGTAAGCAGACCGTAGTCTATTGACGCTTGCAGAGGTATCAGTGTCAGCCTCTCCCTTTTAAAATGGGTTAATAAGTGTTAAATATTGGGTTCGTTACTAGGTCTTACCAGTGCCGGTAGCAGGAACATTGTCGACAACGTTTAAGTATCGCCTTCGACTATTTTTGTATTGAAAAATGAACAGTGATGCGGCGGTGAAAAGTGGAACTAAAAATTAGTATGTCAATTTTGACATTTCGCGAGTTACGTTTTCGAATACGTTGTCGACAATGTTCCTGCTACCGGCGCTGAAGTGGCTGGTTACTACATTTCGACTTCCATCTGACGTTAGCAAAATGTCAGTCGAGCAAAAGCACAGCCGTAACCATCTTTTTCCGATCAATCTTACCAAAAAATTCGGGTAATTTCTTTTTTATGGAATACAAAATATATTATAATTTGCTTTTTCCGCTTAATGAGTGTGATACGGTCGAACGGCCTGCGCCCAGGTGTGAGCTCAGGCGTGGTTTCTTCCGACACGTGTTTCAGGACTTCCACGTCCCATCATCAGGGTGCCGCCGCGTTGGTCGAGCAGCGTGATGTCACATCGAGGTCTGGATGCTGGAGCAGCGCCGCAGCACGATGGTCGGACGCTGGAGCAGCGCCACAGGATGCTGGACCAGCGTCGCAGGATGCTGGAGCAGCGTCACAGGATGCTGGAGCAGCGTCACAGGATGCTGGAGCAGCGTCACAGCATGATGGTGGCGTGAGACGCCACGACAGCACGTAGACCCTTCTGTAACTAAAGCTGAGAAATGAGTGATTGTTTAGCGGTGCGCGTCCGACCATCGTGCTGCGGCGCTGCTCCAGCATCCAGACCTCGATGTGACATCACGCTGCTCGACCAACGCGGCGGCACCCTGATGATGGGACGTGGAAGTCCTGAAACACGTGTCGGAAGAAACCACGCCTGAGCTCACACCTGGGCGCAGGCCGTTCGACCGTATCACACTCATTAAGCGGACAAAGCAAATTATAATATATTTGTATTCTATAAATATGAATTTCCGCAAAGTAAAACCTGAATCAATTCAAATTTCTTTTTTTAAAGCATTACGGAATATACAATATCCAACTCGGCCATTAGTGGACGTGCAGCGTAAAATCGGCTTAATTTTAAATGAAACGCATTTATTGAACAAAAAATATTAATATTCCCAACGCGTATTGTTTCTCATTGTAAGCGAATATAATATTTATGCGTGAATGTTACACGGACTACGTTGCATTTAAACATTCCTACAAAAATATGTATTCAGTTATTTGTACATAAAACAGTGGGCTTGTGAACGAATATAAAATAAATCACAAAATTAATAGTTATAGTTCTGCATCTATCTATACGTGTTGTTACATTTATCAGATTACACTGTAACTAAGCTTTTTTAAAGAATGAGACTTGGTAACAACGTGACAGCAGTTTCAAAGTACGGTGACCGTTTACCATCGGTATGTATGTGACTTTCGTCGTATTAAAGAAAACGATTTTCACCCAGATCCGCAGACGATTGCGTTGACCCACGGACCGAACATCGTATTCGAATTTCATATCCAAATTTCCAATAAATTCCATATTGCTCGTATCTACAGTAATTTTTCTATGCTATCCCTTCTAAAATTACCTCCCAGTCAAGAGAAGCAATCTCATAAACCATCTTAAAGAGCGTAATGATTAACCTACCAAATTAAATAAGGCTCATAATACAGGATCAGTCAATATATCGGCAGATAATCTAATTTGGCCATAAATACCCTTTGCCAAATCCCTCCAGCAGCGTTGTAAATATTTATTAAATAATTTTGCATTAGCCCCCGCCTTAGTTCGCGGTACAGTACCCGTAATCCGCTTATGTCGACGGTATAAGGGGCAAAGAGCATGCGACGCGGTAGAATGTACATCTCACCCAATGGTTGATAGTTGCCTACGATCAGATTTAGACAGGCTTAATCTACTGCAAAGACCACAGAGTATCTACTATTACTGCACCTGTATTTTTAGTCCCTGATGTAAAAAAAGGCGGGTAATAAGTTCAACGTGTGTATCTGTGTGTCTGTATATCTGTCTGTGGCATCGTAGCTATATTTGGAAAATTTCGTTTTTTGTTTTAAAGGTTACCCTAATGATGTTTAAAGGATTTCGAGTCGAGAGTGTTTTATAGACGTTACAACAGAAAATCTTTGTTTTCCAGGAAATATTATTTTATTAAATAAATTATTTTATTGATCTCGCGATAAAGAGCATAAAAATAAACTGTCACAAGATACCTTTTTGTACAAATACAAATTCGAGCGCATCAAATTTGCGACAGCGTCCTTAATTTTTTAGTTTAGGTTACGAGGATCTCAATGACTGAAAGGTAAAGACTAGTCAGACAGATCCGACAGACATGGATGAAAAGATTGATGGCTGTAGAAGAAGGAAAAGAGACAAGTGTGTAAGTGTGTGAACGGCCTGTCATCTGATGGGCCTAGGTTCAAACCCCGGTCTGGACCTATGAGTTTGAAATTTTAAATTAATAATGAAATGTATATGTTTGTGAGTATTGTCTACGTTCCGTTAGTCTTTGCCGCAGGGTTTACCAACATTGTGCATAGGTTTGGGTATATGTACTTACGGTAAGCGCTTACCGCTTTACTATCCTAATGAAAACTTTGACATACGCCCCACTTGAAATACAAATTATCTGCACACTCTAGTTAAGAAATAGTATTTAATTAAATGTATCTACAATTAAATAATACTTAAAGAAAAGCGTTAGAACACAGTTATGAAAAAAAGAAAAATAAAATTAACGAATTAAAATAAATAAATTAAATTTATACCTAACCCCGAACATCACATAATTTTAGATTCGATATAAATTAACCTATTTTTTCCATTTTCTTTAATTGAAGGCAATAAAATTAAACGAAATCATTCGAATAACAAAATACATAGTATATTTTTCCAAATTATTACAATTCAACCAATATATAAAATGAAACTGGTTGCTGTCTGTACATGGAAGATATGTGAGAAAAACTATAATTGGAAGTCTAAATCAACGCAATAGAACCCAAAATATGTATCGTTAGGTTTTGTCTGTACGTTTGTAAGGCGCGCTAATGTCAGAAACGGCTTAAGTGAATTTCATTAATGTAGTGTTTGAGCTTCACTAAGTTTGTTTTATTTCAATCATACCATAAATAAAAAAGTTATGTACGTTAAAATATCAAACTATGGCGCTGCATTAGCTTGATAAGTCAAAAATTAATTAACGGCGAACGAAGTCACGGGCACAATCTAACGTAGCTAAAAAATAAACATCACGTTGGCTCCTACTTAATACTCTTACTTTAATCGATTAATTAATCGACTAACGCGTAAGGCGATTAGTCGAGTAGAACAAGTTAGATACGTTGAAGGAATATAATTTGTATAGTTTACTGAAAGGAAGCTAATCCCTCGCTGGAATTACTAATGAACTAAATAGTTAAGGACAAAAGTAGCAATGTTTTTTTTTATATATTGAGTCTCTATTTTGTTCTTGACGCCTTCTTCACTTTTGCATTTAGAAAGCTTTCGTGGTGATATCATTATTGTATTTTATTGAAAATCTGATAAGTCGTTGGAGATCGATAATGTTAAGTCTTCAACAAAGAACAGCAATAGTCGCTGGCAAAAGTAGTCCTTCTATAAAATATTAAAAATCCGAAAGTTTGTGAGTATGCATGGATGGATGTTTGTTACTCCTTCACGCAAAAACGACACAACTGAATTGGATGAAATTTGGAATATTAAATAATTATTACCTGGATTAACACATAGGAGACTTATTATCCCGGGAAAATGTTTTATCCCGGGAAATCGTAGGTTCCTCTGAGATTCTAAGCTCAACGCGGACGTAGTCGCGGACAGAAGCTATATTAAACCTACGTATATATATGAGAGCTGTATGAGCAGCATAACGCTATTAAAAAGTTTAAAACATACTTTGTGCCATACAGCGTCCGTTACTTAATCTCTAATAATAATTTGTTAGTACTCTTTTTTTTTTATCACACAGCGCCACCTGGCCCCAAACTAAGCAATGCTTCTACTATGGAAACCAGCAGGTGATACAATACTTATATACTTTTTTTTTGTAAATACATACTTATAATACATACTAAACACCCAGACGCAAGGCAAACATATTTGTCACATAAATGTTTGCTCCGGCGGGAATCGAACCCGCGACCCCAGCGTAGCAGTCAGGTATACTAACCACTAGACCAGAGGTACCGTCTTTAAAAGTTATTAACAATTTGTGAGTCCTATCAACAACAATACGGTTGGCTACGTTAGTGATACCTGTGGTACTGCAATCGTCAAAGCTACAGTGACAGCTTACCATCAGGCAGGCCGTTCACTTAAAAAAACCTTCCAAGCAAACAATGAGGCTGGCTACTATCATAATCGAAGTTTTCATTTTGGAAACGAACCGGAAGTGGGCGGAAGGGGTTCAAAGAGAACGCCCGAAGGGAAGCCGATTTCTCGTAGCTCTCAAGTGTACATAGCGTAAGCGCCTACCGAGATATAATAGCTAACAGAACGAATCAATACTTGTTGCTCTATTTTATCTCGCAGGCGTCTTCATTGAGTTTTAGTAAAGATTGTGGAAAACTTCTAATATTATGTTGTATGCATAATGTATAGTATGATTATGTTTATTTACTGTTATTTATTTTATGAATATATTTCATAACATATTTTAACAGAATTGTATATTAAAATTTTGCAAATATATTTTGCGCACATTTTACCTACAGTTTTATCTCAGAGTAGATATATAGTTTTATAGTGTATTTTTCTTTTAATAATGTATTTGTCTGTTTTAAGTCACACTACAATCCCATTCATAGTAAAAAAAAACACTAAGCTGGCAAATCACCATACGGCCTGATAGTAAGCGGTTACCGTAGCCTATGGACGCAACACCAACACTATCACTCGCGCGTTGCCGATACTAAAATTAATGAACTAGTTACAACGTATTTCTCGTTTTGGGATAAAACTGAATAGTAATTGAACTAGTACCTCAGAGTAGTAAATATACTACGTACAACTAGTTGGATCCAAATTAAAACAATTAAAAGCCACTTAACAGCACAGAATAATCCACACTATTGTAATTCTAACTGAAGGCTCCAATTACTGCACACAAAAGAAGCCGACGACGCAAATCAAATAAATCAAGTCAAAAACGGTTAGTAATTTGAAAAACGTAGCTAAGTTCGATTGCGGATAGTGTACAGTCAGCAAATATATACGTCTTGCGGACTAGTCGCCGCTTCGTGCCTTGAGCGGTGGCGGTGCGACGAGCTCACTGTAGGGTCAACAAAAAAATAAACTCAGAAATATTTATTGATGTATCAGGGCGAATTGGGATCTCCCGTGGATATTGCAGCCGGCCGACTGGGGACAATGAAATAACAGTACTTTGATGTAGTGTTGTGTTTCTGCGGTACGAGTGGTTGCCAGTGCTCCAGAAGATACGCTACGCTAGTATTAATGCTGCTAGCACAGCGAGTCCTCATCAACAACATAGTTGGCAACACGTTAGTGATATCCCTGGTATTGCTAGCGGTTAAAGGCTACGGTGACTGCTTACCATCAGGTGGGCCGTATGCTTGTGTGCCACATTAATGCTATAAAAAAAATACACCAGTATTTTTTTCTGCCATCGCTCCCAAAAGCTCACGGCAGCCAGATCCCCTCTCAGCCAGGAAATTGAGTGAATGTTTTCCAATTTAATCGTGTCTCCTTTGATACGTTGCGAGACTCTTCAACACTCCAGGACGTGCCTCCTGTCACCTGGCTTCGAAACTTTGAATTCTAGGAATGATCGCGATTGACGTGCATTTCGATCTTAGCATCCTGATTTGAAAGCTAAGCGCATTTTCTCACCACGTCTTGGTTGGTGATACCATTTATGTACCGGTGTAGTATTCTGGATGAAAATTTCAATCACCATGACGTCATTCTTAGATTTAAAAGGCTGTTACGTCATACGTAATACTCATAGTACATTTTGAGTGGCCTCCAATCTTTACATGCGAAATTTTTTTTTTACGATGCTGTAAGCACTTAAGTGGGACTTCAAACTTTGGATGTCGTTACAGTGGCTCTCTCGTTATTTTTTTTTTATTTCTTCGTAAACCTGGAAGTTACCATACAGGAATGTCAACAATTATGGTAAAAGAAAGAAAGATTTCTTTTATGAATTAATGGTTTTTCTTTCTTTCCTTTACCATAATTGTTGTCATTCCTGTAGGGTAACTCGCTTCGTTTATTTATAGTAGTGACCCCATCCTAGATCCGCAAAACTAATTTAAATTCAGTAAGTTGTCAATTGGGCGCGGAATAGGTAATGGGTACCGCTTGGGACCGTCCACTTATGCGCAATAAATCTAAGCCGCTTGGGCCCAGGTGGTCAAAGGGCGGTAGAGGTCGTTGATAGCTTTAAAAGGGTCTCAAAGGACTTTGTTGCCAGTTACAATTTTAATGGACATTTTTAACCGACTGCCCTAGAAAGAGGGTAATGGTTTTCGAGTGTAAATATTTTATTCATATATTTAATAATTGCACGTGTATCATTTATAATTACATTCGACTGTACTTATAGCTAGAATACACACCCTGTAGGGCACAGCAATTGGGAGGGATACGCTTAGTGAGTAGTGTTGGCGACAGCAAATACTTTTTGGAGTTTTCATTATAAACTAATATTCAAATTCAAAATTATTCGTGATATTTTGTTTTTTACATACTTTTGTTTTTTATATATTATTTTGTCAGTCTTCAAGAACTAGTCGCTCAAGTGAGCAATAAATTCTGCCCTGCAATAATCCCCTTTCCTTCAACATCATACCCGTAGTCCTCGTTACTCACTACCATTATCATCCTTCTCAAGTAGAGTATACATAATATATTCTTAATATAGCACTAATATTTTACTTATCACTTATTTAAGTTTAATTACATTATATAATAAACCTATTTGAATCGTACAAATCAATATATTTCTTATTTCGACCGTGGAAAGGAAAAATCAATAAAGCGCCAAGATTATACTTTTTTATTCATGAATGGCTTTTTATATTATGTAAGCTTTCGATTGGTTTCTTATCTTCACAGATCGATAGAGAATCCAATACTTTATTGAACTGCATATAAAACTCCTCAGGAAACACTCCGTATATTAGTTGTGCGCGTACTGGCACATCAGAATAAAGTAATTCTATTTTTGATTTTCTTACGTCATTATACGGGTATGTTCTGTCACTTTTCTTACAATAAAAAATATCTTCAAGACAAATGTTTGATTTCAATTAATTAAAACTACAAACACACTACAAATCTACATATTATACAACATTAGTGAAAATCAAATTATAATCCGTTGCCTAGTTTGAAAGATCTAAGCGTACAGACCAGGGAAGTGACATGTTATTTACTATGTTAGTATATAAGATAGGTATACCATAATCAAACTGAAACTCGTCTGCGTTTGACTAGACTTTACAAATAAATAAATTCAAATCGTCAAATCTACCACTGGATTCGAAGAATTCGGCAAAAAATATACATACCAAAATAGCTAATTAAATTATTTATTCTATTATCTATACTTCTATACTAATATTATAAAGAGGCAAGATTTGTATTTATGTGGGTTTGTATTGAATAGGCTCCGAAACTAATTTACCGATTTCAAAAATTCTTTCACCTTTAGAAAGCTACATTATCACTGAGTAACATAGGCTATTTATTATACTGTCGCTCGGGTAGACAAAATATTTTCTAAATGTCTACCAGTACGAAACCGGGGCGGGCCGCTAGTATTATATATTTATAGTAAGTACCGCACAATTCCATTGGGTACCCATACCAGTTAAAATAACTCCGTTTTGCTTCACCGTAGTCAAGTAATAAAATATATTGTTTAAATTTTTCAGCTTTTAATTCAATAATATTCAGCATGTCCGCGCAATAATTATTCGTTGCCCAGTAAAACCAGCTTATCCAGTGGAGTAACGTGCGACTATAAATTGTGACCGGGCATGATTTAGCTACTGTTAGCAAGGGTAGCTAGCCGCATTTTATTCGTTCACACATTTTCCCTGGAATTATAGTCACCATAACTAGGTTTTGTTTTTATACCACTAAGGTGGCACACAAGCATACGGACCTGAAGGTAAGCAGTCACCGTAGCCTATAGCCGCTAGCAATACCAGGGGTATCACTAACGGGTTGCCAACCATGTTGTGATGAGGACTCACTGTGCTAGCAGCATTAATACTAGCCCAGCGTATCCTCGAGGAGCACTGGCAACCTTACTTACCGCAGAAATACAACACTACAATATCAAGTAGTGTTATTTCACTGCGGTCTTCTGTAAGGTGGTGGGGCAGTCCCCAGTCGGGCGGCTCCAATTTAAGAGGGAAAACCCACAGGAAATCCCAAATCGCCTTACCTCTCTTTGAGTATTTGGTACCACTTATAAAAACATCGGAAGTCGCTTTGATTGAAAAATCATGTTTAAGAATTATTCTTAATGTAGTCACAGCTGGTGTAGTGTTTAGTAATCCTGATTGCAAAGCTAGAGGTTGCGGGTTCGATTCCCACCGGGCAATGTGATATTATTTTAACGGGCAACATGATTACAATTAAGATATAAAAGCCGTGAGACGTGAGCTGTCAAATTCGGAAGATGGCGGGGATCCAAATTTTTTTGTATACTTTTTCGATATGAGTTTTACCGGTATTCTTTATCGTTATATAGTTATTTTGATATTGGGGGCGGAGACTAACCCAACAAATCAGAGATCATTAAAATCGGTCGAGCCGTTCATGAGTTACAAATGGGTTTACTAACACGACTTGGTTTTATAGACTAGCTTTTTCCGTGTACCAATATATGATATATAGCCTATGTTACTAAGCGGTAATAAAGCATTGTACTAACTAGAGAGTTTTCAAAATCGATCCAGTAGTTTTTGAGCTTAATTGTTGCAAACAAAAATACAAATTTATTTTAATAATATTTGTACCCACTTATAGGCTACTGTCTCCCCTCTTTCTATAGGTATGTAAGGCTGTGCACACACTAGCGTCGGTCTAGCCAATCGCATAATATGACGATAACTAACGCCGATGCATGATATGGAATTTGAATAAGTCGCCGACCGCTCGAGCTTGTGATTTACGTATTCCTACCTACGGCTCGGTTTCAGCCGCCTCCAAGGTTGTCAATGATTCTGTGGGCTTTATTTTCCTGTATTTATTTAGTTTCGTGATTTTATCTTTGGCAAAAGTGAAATTCTGGAAAATCACTTGACTGTTTATTGCTAAAAGTCAACATAAATAATGTCAAATAGATGAAATGGTAGGTTAGGTGGTAAGGTAAGGTAACTTTCATAATTAATGTGATCGATGAAATATTGACATATTTCATTAGGGATATATAAGCTATATATATAGTTAGCTTAGCTATATATAAAAAACTTTTTTAATGACCGTAATGAAAGCCACCATGATTTTTACTGAGCAGAAAACTAGTTATATTATCCGTGTAAATTAAATGATGCACTAAATTAGCACTATAGTTACACCGAAATGAGCAAGTATTCTTAATTAACCGAAAACAAATCTTTAGAAGCAATAAAGTATACTCATTAAACAATTTTAATTTGCAGTTATTCATCTTTCCAATTCGTAGGGTTAGCTTCGAGGTATGAGCGTAAGCGATTTAGCCCGATGGCATAGGCTTTAGCGATTGCAGTGCTGTCATATTCATTTTTGATGTAGAATAGTTTAATAGAATTCTCTGTCACTAAAAATTTATTTCCGATATTTAAATATACTTGTCTTTATCCTGCTTGTAAGCAAGCATACGGCTCAAAAGATGCATATACAGCCACCTTAGCCTATAGCTGCAACCAATGCCACTATTTTGGCAACCCTATTATTGTTGAGAACACTTCTTGTCCTTAGTAACGATATGCTGTTTTAACAGCACAAATCATCCTCCAACACGAAACACAACACAACATCAAAATAAATATTTTAAGTAATAGAATTACGAATTGTCAGTATTGTGTAAATATGTACATTTGTTGTTAATTTAATAAATCAAAACGTTTATCTACTGAAATACGAGTATTTTATTATAAGTAAGTGACAGAACAGTAAAGAATATGTCTTAAGAAATTCAAAATTAGGATTTATTTTTCTGATGTGCCAGTACGCGCTCTACACACGTCCTTTAATTAATAATAAGTAGGACTGGGACATAACCAGACTTAAAACTAATAATTTTCTAATCAGGCTGTAACTTGCACCAACCCCTAACAGTGCTTTGAATTACATCATTGGAATATTAATTTTTGCCCTGGGAAGCGTTCTGTGATGAATTTTATTATCAGGGCTGGTCCCTGCTGAATCCAAATTGGGCCATTACAACAAATTGATAACACACTCGGAGAGAGCCATCATTTTTGTTCCTTGCAAGCTTTTCGGTGATTTAGTATCGGCACGTTTTAATTAAAATGGCGGAGTACTTAGTAGACATTCTTCAAGAGATGCCTTTGAAAAGAGGGATAATATTTTATGATATTCTTCACGATTTCAATAAGTTTCCAGTCTTGGGCAATATTGTGATAGTTTGTAACCGACTTCAGAAAAGGAGGTTCCATGTGCGTTTGTATGTATCTTTTTATTTCTTATTCATCGATATTTTCGTCGATTGTGGAGCTATTTCTTACTAGTCTGGAAGGGAGGTTTGTTTCCTGACTTAACAAATACATTTTGGAAATATACATTTTCTTGAGACATAGATGTAAAGATTACTAGGTTCTGCCCGCTACTTCGCCAGCGACGTGTTAACAATTCCACAGGAACCTATAATTTTCCCGGGGTAAAATCCTAAGTGTTAATCCACGAAATAAACTATCCTTTTAAGAGTCGGCAACGCGCGAGTGATATCCCTGATGTTGTAAGCGTCTATCGGGTACAGTTACCGCTTACCATCAGGTGGACCGCATGCTTGTGTACCACCTTAGTGTTTTTTTTAAATTATGGATATGAAATGATAACCAAAGTTAATTCAGTACCCTGGGCCAGTGTACAATAAATCTTCATACATAATCTATTAAAGTGAAACGTCTTCAAATCCGATACGGGGTAGGAAGCGATCTCTCCGAGGATTCAATTTCCGGCGGGGCTTCCGGCTCCAGTTGCCTAACTCTAATAAATAAAACTGCCTTAACTGTACCTACGCCATTTATACATAAGAGCCTCTACGTTATATATCAACTTGTTTCATATTTCTGAGTCAATCTTTTATCTGTATTGACATATCACTGACTGATTGACAGATAAATGCACAGCATAAACGGCTGGGGTTAGAGACTTGAAATTTTGAATTTGAATAAACGTAAATGAATGTATTGTGGGGGCTGGTCATCACGCCTTTTTATTTATTAACTACTAGCTTAGATTCGTAATTCAAGCATAATATCCTTGTTTACGAGATAACTTTTTGTGATATATTAATGTCACGTAATTAATTTAAATTATTATGTTTTAATTGAAAAGAGTAATTGCTGAGTTGTTTATTCGGATTCTCGAAAAAAAATAGACCTTCCGAATCCGGTGTTAGATTATGCCGATTTGAAAGTACTTACTTGTGAAGTCTAGTCAAATAAAGATGATTTTGAGTTTGAGTTTGAAACTTTTTAAATTTCGTTTTCATTATATTTAGCATCCAGAACTAGAACGTTTGGAATAACTACTAACAAAATTAGACATGTTTTGTGTTTATAGTTTGTGCTGTATTATGATTTAATTAGTGACCACGACGTTGTATTGTTACATGTAACCACTAAGCACTTATGTAACTTAATCCGAGGTGCAATTATGTACCTAACTGCTCATAATTCAGCTTAATGGTGGTGTAGATAATTGATACTGCGTGTGTTCTATCGTATAGTAATTAGATTGTGTATATTACTGATCTTATGTGGTTTACCTTCGTGTGTGTGATTAGATTTGACTGGATTATAAAGTAATTATGTTTATTGTTTACCGAAATATTGAAAGAGGAAGTCAATTCTACTGGTTATTTGACAAGAAATTATTAATCGAAATCGAATCGTAGAACATATTAGAGTTATTCGGGTTTATAAGGACGTTTTATCATGTGTTTCAGCTTTACACAATTTTTAAGTCATTGTCTATTGTGTATGTTGTATAAAAAAAAAAACTTTATCATATAACTGACTTACTCGTATAGAAATAATACTAACAAAATAGTTATTTGTTAAATAGCAAGTATAAAAATATTAAGTGTCGTTTATATCGCAGAGTATATGAATATGAGTTTCCTAAATAACTATAAACTTTATTATCGCATCAAATTGGAACATTTCAACCCTGAACAAACCTTGCGTTATCTCGAAACCTTTTACTAACAGTAACAAAACCCCTGAAACAAAGATAGTTCAACATGACCTATCAGACTATCTTCGCTATCACTAAACCGGGCAAATAATATTCATTTGTACACACAGTTGCAGAGTTAAAATGCAACGAAGCTAATCTAGCCTCATATTAGATTAGTCCGTTCGTACTCGACACACGTACGGACAAACGAACTAGCCAAACATGATGGTTCTTATAGTCCGGACGCTGAGTCTATTATATAATTAAGTTATTCTCGCTACACGCCCCGCTCGCCGCTACTATACCCACGAGGGGTTGGGTTGCCAGTAACAGCGACAAACACAGCAGAAATAAATATTTCAGTTGAAATAAGTTAACAGAAAATTAACTGTAATACTAGAGAGCTCGTGGTGGTCTTGTGGTATGAAGCGTTGTCTGCTGTTCTAGCGACGTAAGTTCGAATCACACCAGTCTGTACCAATGAGTTTTTCTAACTTAAGAGCAGTGATAAGTCACACCACGAGCTTTATGGTGAAGGAAAACATCGTGAGGAAACCTGCATGCGTCTGAGAAGAAATTCAAGGACGTATGTAGAGCCTAAGAGACGGCGACGGACTCACCATCTGTCACCATGGCACCAAATTGTCTTCGGTGGAAAGTGGGTGTTGTAACACCTCTGCCTACCCCTGTCGGGACCCTTGTGGGAAGGCGTGAAGATATAAACGGATGTGGTTCTATTTCAAATTTGACTTAACCAAACAAATAAAATCGCAAGTTTGTGAAAAGCTTGCATAAAAAGACTCACATATCCTATTTATCTTGAGGATATTAAGATGAGATATGAGATTATTGTATTATACTGTCCTTAATTAAAAGTGTCACTTTCGTGGCGGCACTTCAACAATCCGCTTCAACAAAGCTACAAATTTTAACCCGTGGTTTATCTAAGGAGTACATCATGCTAATTCCTTAATATGCATGTGAAGAGATTTTTGCAGAGTCCCTATATCATAAGAATATAGTAATTTTATGATGTCGCAAACTTCTTTTAATACGATAATCGCTTACCGCTGTAACTTGCACCCCGCCTCAGGCATTTGCAATGCTTGTTAATGTTAATAGGGAATCTGAATTCAACCGGCGATCGCTTTCCGGCTTACTGAATATCCATTCTGAGCGCATTACTGCATTTAATGCATCCCTAATTATATAATATTATATTATAATAAACTAGCGACCCGCCCTGGCTTCGCTTAGGTAGCTGAGCATATATGCCTAAGTTTTTTTTCCTAGGCTTTATACGCGTGGCATTTTTTCAAAAAAAATCTTAACTGTTTCAAAAATCATCACGCCAAGTCGTTCTTGGTAGGCAGAGAGTATAGAGCCTCATTTTACTCTTAAGTTGCACACATGCCCGCCCTAATCCACCGAAGAGAGGTAGGGCGATTTGGGATTTCCCGTGGGTCTTCCCATTGAAATTGGAGCCGCCCGACTGGGGACTGTACCTCCACCTGCGCAAGAGGATTTGGAGAAATTTGGAACACAGATAATTTATAACACATAAGAAACATTTTTATCCCGGGAAAATTTTAGGTTCCTCTGATATTATAAGCTCAACGCTAGCAACGAAGCTAGTCTTATATATAAGGTCCAAACTAGGTTTGGAAAGAATCGCTCATGAGCACCAGTTCGCATTTGAGCGTGTATCGAAGTTATACCAAGTAACGAGCCAACTTCGCTGCGGGACTGACAAAGAAAACTTTTGCCCGCTTCCACACTGTCAACGACAGGTATTGGAGTATTCTGCAGTCAGGCTCACGAATAGTGGCCACCGTTGGTGAGTTGTTACCAAGAAGATACTTAATTGTGGAATCATCATAAGGTGTATATTTATTTATTTAGGGTTTTTTTTATTTAATATTTCTGAAGTAGGTATTCTGTAACAATTTATGATATACGAGTATGTGTAAAATATAATCACAACATTGAAAACAAAATGCTTGTCCTATCATTCGTAGAAAATAGTTACCCATGTCTCACGTCGGTTGGTTGACAGGCGTGCTGGAACATATCTCGCTCGGAGAATCAGCATTGCTTGCTATCCAGCATAGCAATGCTGCCAGCATTCTTGGCTCGCTCCCGCATGATTCTGGTTTGGGTCAGATCTTTTATCTATAAGTAGGTACGTTAAGTTCTGTTTTTGTAAATAGTTTAATCTGTTTTGTGTCAACTAGCGTTTATTAATCAATGATCATGACATGTCACTATTAAAAAAATAGTTACCCATTCAGTTTTCGACTCTACATTTCTTGAGCCGCAAAGCACGTAAGATAACCGCGCAATAGTTCACCAACTTGAGCAATTTGTTTAGACTTTTTCCGAGGTGCAAGTAAATTGTTAGCAACTAATATAAATTTAGTTTCCTCCTTACATTATTGTTCTAGTAACGAGTTTGCAGTCTACTTTCTGAAACAGACTAAGAATTACATATATATATAAAAATCAAACCCTATTTCCCTTAGTCACGGCATCACGCGTGAATGGCTCAACCGTATTCACTTTTTTATTATCAGGAGAAAGTACTTATAAAAGAAAATTTTGAAAAAAAATTAGTATTATTTTTACTTTCGGTATAAACTAAAGGTCCTTTTTTATGGTGTATTTGACATATGAATTCATAGCTAAGACAGGATAACGTCTGTCGGAACAGCTAGTTTATGGAAACAATCTAATATATAAAATTCTCGTGTCACAGTTTTCGTTGCCATACTCCTCCGAAACGGCTTGACCGATTTTGATGAAATTTTTTGTGCTTATCCGGTATCTATGAGAATCGGCCAACATCTATTTTTCATCCCCATAAATGCAAAAAAAATTGTCCACACGGGCGATGCCGGGGCGGGCAGCTAGTTATATATAGAAAGATTTATCTACGGTTGACCACAGTCTTACTTTGTAGATCACACTGAGAAAGGTAACGGGCTTGTATGAAGAGATTGATGAATGTAGAAGCGGACGAGGTGTGCAAGTCAAGAGTGAAATGGCACTTTTTTCTGCTTATCCCGAAAGGAACTTGGCTACCTTTTACCTGCGACTTTGTCCGGGTAGATATAAGATATAGCGATTTTGTTACGCATGGACTCTTAACTAGTGAAAGATTTTGATAATCAGGTTGTAGATCCAGAAATCATACCTTACAAATAAATTTTACTTCTGAAGTAAACCTGCTTAGTATAATATTACGTAGTAGTAAACTAATTAACAACATTCTAATAAGATTAACTATAGTAAAATAAAATCCAATGACAGACAGACATAGTCGCAATGAGCAACTTTTACTTTTAATTTTATTATATTTATTTTCCCATACAAAAATACGAATACGTAGTCGAAAATTGTTCTTGCTAATGCGACATTACTGTACGAGCATACAGTCTTAGTTAAATTAAACAAACACAGTACCAACATGCAAAGCCTTTTTAAACTAGTTTCGTTCAAAACGTTGCCATTTCACGTTTTCAAAGAGCATCCATGCGGGACAGTACTCTGTTTTTCCTTTTCTGTTTTTCGTATTTAATGTCCATTTTACAACAGATTCTAGACCACTGTGACGTATTCTCTGTGAACTCGATCGAATCTCCAAAAGTGAGACTAACAATTTTTGTCACGATATGACCCACCATACTACCAGTTTGTGTTTTTCGAATTCACCAATATCTGCTGCAAACTGATGTACGTGACGTAGCCTGTGGCGAATACTACCTATGTTTATTGGAATCTCTTTTACAATAGTATACATTCATGATTATAGAGTAAAAACATTATGATTCTTTGTTATCTCGATCGAATATCGAAAAAAGACAGGACTAATATTTTGTTCGATATGACGATCGAATGGGTGATTCGACCGAGATATGGGTATTGGGTAATGGGTTACTACCTGTTTGTGTTTTGTTGAATTCAGCTAAATCTTCATCAACCTGCAGAATGTTTTACTGTGACCTCGATCGAATCGCGAAAATAAATTAGGCCTATAATTATGTCATGATTTGATCCAACACTTATACTACTGGTTTGTGTATTCAAACGTATATTTCAAGCAGTAGTATGGGGAATAAAGATAACGACAGAAAATGTATGTGCGTTTCAATAACACATTTCGTAACTACGAAAATGAAGTCACTGTTATGAAAATGGCGACAAAAGCTTTTTTTAAAGGCTTTTATTGTTTACTACTTATCTATACATTTACTGGGTAATATTTGTTCGTGAGAACAACCATTTAATTTTTATTTTAACTCCACAAGAACAAAACTGAGGAGTTCCAACTTTTTATTCTTAAACATAAATTCTGCCGTCTGCCATAGATAAGAGGCACAGTTTTTAATGCTCACTAAAGTGATACTCAGAAAATGAACTAATTATAGCAGCTAAGAGTAGGTAGGTAAAGTAGCGAGCTGAGACCGCTAAGTAGCGCACTCAGTACTCGATCCGCCTCTAAGCTCATTTCGCCCGCTTTGGTTTTATAAAACTGGGTAAATTCCAACACAAAACTCTACGATGTACCCACTGGCTACAATGTACGAAGCCTTGGAGGAGGCTCTTTCAATGTTACCAGATTATAAAAGACAATACAACATAGATTTGAGCGTGAGTTCTCTTCAACAACTGGGTTGGCAGCTCGTTAGCGATCTAACGAGCTGCCAACCCAGTTGTTGAACATGGATATCGATCCCTGGTAGTGCTAGCGGCTATAGGCTACGGTGTCTGCTTACCACCAGGTAGGCCGTATGTTTGTGTGCCACCTTAGTGGAATTAAAAATAGTATATTATTGTTTTTAAAAAGAATTAATATCTCCAATCTCCATGCCTACCTATAACCGGTAGGCAGAGGTGGTACAACACCGAAGATAGTTCGCTGTCAAAGTGACAAATGGTGAGTCCGTCGCCGTCTCTTAGGCACTACATACGTCCTTGAATTTCTTCTCAGACGCATGCGGGTCTCAGACAGGTAGTGGAAAGAAAGCCTACGACCTACACGCGTAGCAAGCGTAGCAAGCGTAGCTTCATTATTAAAAACCGTAGACCTTTGGTACAAAGCATTTGCAAATTAATGACTTGCATAGTCACGAGATAATAACCGAATTCAACGGACTAGTTTTAACCAACTTAAACTTTACGAATTATGAATATTTTTTATATTATTTAATAACATCCCTTGTGGAATGGCAACACACTACAGCTGTGATAGAAGTTCTTGCGTCATATAAGTCAATTAAAAGCAAGAGTCAAGATAATATTTAATTTCCTAAATAATGTTATTTTAGCTATGTTTTCATTTTATTGTTTACCCATATAGTGTATTTATATTTTATGTATGAGTCAAGCTGTTCCCGCATTATTTGGATTGTTATCCAGTTCCTATATAGTTTATCTTCGTGTTCACATTTATTGTCACAAAACAGATTAATCTATTTACAATAACATATCTTAACCTACCTACTTATAGATAAAAGATCTGACCCAAACCGGAATCATGCGGGAGCGTGCCAAGAATGCTGGCAGCATTGCCACGCTGGATAGCAATGCTGATTCTCTGAGCGAGATATGTTCCAGCACGCCTGTCACGGGAAGCATCAACCAGCCGACGTGTAACCTCCTTGAAAAGCTGAAGGCCTATGTTAAGAGTATCAAATTAAAGGGCTTGATGGCAGAATAAAAGATTATAAAAAAAACTCACGTGTACAGAAAATACTCTTGCACTGACTGAGGGTTTCTGAAAAAAACTCCTCAGAGTATCGATAAAATATTAACACATCCAAAGCTTTCGCCATTGTATCGCGTTATACATCCTCACATTCGCTAGTCCGCAAGCTGAATGAAATTTCAGTAATTTCGTAAAGCGAATGCAAGGTAGGACCCGAGTGGGATTTTCTTACGATCCTCGCTTTGTTTTGGAGTCTATTCGAACGGGAGCGACCAAACCACTTGACCTCCCCGTCCTCCTGCACCTTGAACAGTACAGACGACAAAAACCATCACCCCTTAAAACCCAAAGGTCTTTATAATTGGTCGAAAATTGTCATTAGTATGCAGCTGTGGGGAACTTAATGCGATGTTAATAAGGGTTAATATTGTTTGCACAGCGGCAAGGTCGTATTGGTTAAGCCTCTGGATATAATCTGTTTGGACAGATTATGGAATGTTGCCATTTTGATGCTTATTTTATCACGAATTTACTTGGCTTAGGTATTTATGTTGCATGGCAACTTAGTAAATGGCTTCATTTATTTCGTATTCGTTCCTTTGAATTGGTGTCCTTATTAATTTGAATTAAATGTAGATTCGACTCAACGTATAGGTTTGAACGAGCTTGTGAGGACTGTACTGAATAGTTTTAATGGACTTGCAATATTTAATTAATTAAATAAAACACAGTGCTTTCATACTTGCATGACTCGCAAGGCGGCGGTCCGAGCGGAAGCGAGATAATTTAGTAATGTTACCATATACAACGATGGTTACAATATTGTATCAAAGAGATATAACGTTGGATTGACAACAAGGTTATTGCGACTATCTATTTACCTTCGCGGTTAAGCAGCCTTGAATGTAGCTAGTTATTGATTGGATGACCGGCCTTACAATATTTAGTGGCTTAGAGAGTATGTCAAGCTGAAGGTCCCGTTAACCAAAAAAATACGGCCCGAGGGCAGCCAGAGTGTGGGCTCTGACTGCATCTTGAAGCGGGCCCAAGGCAGGTGGCAGCACGACGTGGCAAGTGCTGTCAAGAGCACGCGAGGGTTCCAGGAGCGGCGACATGACTGCCCCGGGACGAGCTCAGGCAAAGTGCAGGAGGGCACCGGTGCGTTCCACTGGAGATCGCGGAGCCCTCCTAGATGCACAGAGGATGGCCACCGGGGGGGTTTTAGTGAGTCAAAATCTCACTTACCCCGTCTGCTTTCCTTAAGTTTTGCCCTCGTGACGTTAAAATAAAAGACTGGTGAGATTCGAACTTGCGTCGCTAAAATAGCAAGATACGATTCATACCACATGGCCACCACGGCTTTATATACTATATTACGCTATATAGCTTCACGATCTCTTCTAAGGGCTGTTAATTAAGACCGTTATTTAAAGTGGCATCACATCCTGTGACGTAACTTCCACTAGTGACAAGCGCAAAGCTTTGAATAAAGAAGCAGCCATGCAGTTCCTGCGGTGCTGAATTATACATCTCCGTTGGGGCCTTGCATTAGCGCAAGGTTGAGTCGCCCCACTGCCCACCCACGGTGGACTAGCACAGAGTAAAAAACTAACAGAAGAGACAGTCTGTCATCACCTTTCATGCATCATAGCTTTGGACTTATCCCAATTATAGGAGCTTTCTCCCGCGCACGATTAAATTGTAGAATGAACACCTCGCTGCGGTTTTCCCAAAGGAGTACAGCATGGGGTTCTTCAAGAAGGGTGTGAAGAGATTTGTGAAGCGTCAGCATCGCGCAATTGATACCCCTGGTGTAGCAAGTCTAGTGTCCATAGGCTAAGCTAACCTATGGATCATTTTAAGGAGAGGTAGGGCGAATTGGGATCCTCCCGTCGGTTTCCCATTAATATTGGAGCCGCCCGACTGGGAACTGTACTTCAGCCTTACAGAAGACCGTAGTGAATACCACTACTTGATATAGCGTTGTGTTTCTGCGGCAAGTAAGGTTACCAGTGCTCCACGAGAATACGCTGAGCTAATGCTGCTAGCAGCATGAGTCCTCATCAACAACATGGTTGGCAACCCGTTAGTAATACCCCTGGTATTGCTAGCGGCTTCAGGCTACAGTGACTGTTTACCATCAGGTGGGCCGTAGGCTTGTGTGCCACCTTAGTTATAAAAAAACAAATATCACCGCCCTTTCTTAAAATTATTAGAATTCTAATGAAAATAGGTAATTATCCCAATATATTCGATTGACGCTTCTGCTAAAACTGTTCTTTGCGAGCCAGCTACGAAATGTGTGAGCAAATGCAGTGAGTTAGATTACATCACGTAATAACGGGTATATGTAGCTGCTTCCTTCGCTTAAGGCCAAGGACGCGCCAAGGATAACAGCTGGGTTCCTTACAATACTACGCAGAATGTTACTCAGGATAGCTTTGAAGGAAAATTCAGTGTGACTTATTTCCTTTGTCATCGAAGTAGACAAATGGCGCATGGCGTTTGATTACCTTGACCTGGTGGTAACTAGAAGTACTCTACCTAATTTCTCAGTACTATAATATATATTACTACTTTTACTAGTTAGTTTAGTAATTTCGTTCGCGGCTTCGCATTCGTGGTAAGGATTTCATACAATTTCATCCCCCATTTTACCCCTAAAATATGTACTTACGCCTTGCAGGCGTAGTTTTATCTGGCGTCATTTCGTTGTTCGCAAAGTCCCATCTACCTTTTATATTTTATCTGAGGATTAAACGCGATTTCTTGTATTTTTTACACGGTATTAATAAATAAAAAAGATAGAGCACTGAGTTTCTTGCCAGTTCATCCTAGGTGTTTTTTTTTTCCGAACCGGTAGTAATTTAGACCTTCATAAGTGCCTAAACTGAATAAATGATTTTTGATTTTGAACACTAAGTCGCCTTTAGAACAATACTACCACTAAAACACAGAGCTAATGTAGCTGTGTAGAGAATATTTTTTGATGTGGTATGAATAGTTATATATTAATACAACACAAATAAATTGTTAATAATGAAGTAAAATAATACGCGGGCAA
The DNA here is from genome assembly GCA_951449985.1 of Falcaria lacertinaria. Lineage (NCBI taxonomy): Eukaryota > Metazoa > Arthropoda > Insecta > Lepidoptera > Drepanidae > Falcaria > Falcaria lacertinaria. The sequence continues at coordinate 8,789,772 of OX602125.1, read as the reverse complement.
AGACAGGAGTAAAACATAGTTTACAAAGCATGTTCTATTAAATCCTTCTAGAAACGCGAAGTATGCCGTACAGGCTTACACTTACCACGAGTCTAATTTAAACAAATATTTAAAAGCTGAACTGAATGTGAAAATGGCGTCGAAATGTTTTAGGTCCGTTTGCGCACACTTTTCGTATTTCAATCAGCGAGCTCGACCCTCGTTGTGTCAAAACAAAATATCCTTTTTTCTCTGTTTTAGCGCGAACCTCCATCTCATGTGCCTTCAGGTTTTTACTTCAAGTACAAATTAAAAATGCTCGGGGTAGCTATTCTCAGGTCAATAGAGACATTACTTTTGGCACACAAGCATACGGCCCACCTGATGGTAAGCAGTCACCGTAGTCTATAGCCGCTAGCAATACTAGGGGTACCACTAACGAGTTGCCAACCCTGTTTTTTGATTAGGACTCACTGTGCTAGCAGCATAACTATTAGAGCAGCGTATCGTCTTGGAGCACTGGCAACCTTACTTACCGCAGAAAGACACTACATCAAAGTAGTGTTATTTGACTGCCGTCTTTTGTAAGGTGGAGGTACAGTCCCAAGTTGGGCTTTTTTAATTAAAATTTAAATTGTAGCATTGATAATTTTAAAATATTAACCACATTGTGTTTCATCCGATATGAAATCGACTTGTTTTTCAAGAAATCAAACCTCTTCACCCCGTTCCTTTCATGCCTTTTAGAATAACTAAAGCGCAGTAGTAGCAACAAAATCGTATCAACAAAAACTGAAGAAATCCACACATGACATCCTACTAGTATTATAAATGCAAAAGTTTGTGAGTATGGATGGATGGATGTTTGTTACTCTTTCACGCAAAAACTACTCAACGGATTTGAATGAAATTTGGTACACAGATAATTTATAACCTGGATTAACACATAGGATACTTTTATCCCGGGAAAATTTTAGGGTCCTCTGAGATTCTAAGCTCAACGCGGACTTAGTCGCGGGCAGAAGCTAGTCACATATAATGACATATGTCGAACACTCCCAGAATGGCCGCCAAGAGGCGTCCCTCGTGTAACTTACACCGTGCGTTAATGAACGCCAGATTCTTTTTCGATTTTCATAAAAACAAAAGGGGGATATTTTTTTGGCAGACCCCAGGTATTCGAATGGAGTGAATGATGTATGATGTGCCTAATGAACGAACATTCGCCATACCTACTGAGGTATGGCGAATGTTCGTTCATTAGGAAACCCTGTCTCAGCGATGCAGTCCTGAAAATTCACGTAAGTTTTGCCTTTTAATTTGCCGGCAGCATTATGGTAAATAAAGCGTCTGATAAACCGCATGAGGGTTTTTCAAGATATACTCTTTACTTTTAAGGGACAGCTTTTCGTGTTTACATTAACAAGTTTTGCACGGCTGACTCATAATATTCCCATACTAATATTATAAACGCGAAAGTAGCTCTGTTTGTTTGTTTGTTTGATACCTTTTCAGGACTAAACGGCTGAAAGGATCGTAATACATTTTTACAAGGAGATAGATTATAACCTGGGGAAGGACATAGGCCATAGTTTTTCTTAAAACAAATGCAGGCGAAGTCGCGGGTAACAGCTAGTATCCAAGATTTTCTGACATACTCAAGATCTGGAGAGCAGATATTCCGATGCTACGAGTTAGGTCCTACGTTCGGTCACCCAAATAACGACCGAATGCAAGTATACCGGTCAAGGACGCCCTAGTGAAATTCAAAAGAAGAACTAGGATATCAGCTAGAGAGCCGGACTAGACTGATCACAAATTCGCTCGCTAAACTAAAAAGAAGAAAACAGAAAGAAATCTTCCAAACGCAACAAAACATTCCCCTAAACAGCTCTTGTACTAACAGTCGCTTGATTTACGATCCCCCGTCTTTCCCAAGCATTAAGTGGTATTAAACCGACTATAAGAATATAAAACAGTGACTACATATAGAGTAATATCCATAAAATAAGAAATAACAGGAGCGAAAGCTAATGAACTAGAAAAATCTGATAGTGTCGCGAAAGCATTACTACCGCTCCGATATCGATTCACCATTTTTTTCCATCTTTATGAAGGATATCGAACCATCTGAATGCCTCGTAATGTTTTACTGGCACATAAAATGTAACAGTTTACAATTTAACCTCTCTAGTGACAGTTTGACATGCCATTCGATAGTAAACGTTATGCTCATAATTATGTGATCGATATTACATAATTATTGTCACAATCTGTTTTGTTTATCCGTCGATGATTTGATAACGCAATGGCCTTCTATTTCAAATTCTATGAATAGAAATTATAAGTGACTTGCTGTCCCGACAGACGTTGTTCTGTCTTAGCTGTGAATTCATATGACAAATACAACATAGCAAAAAAGTCCTTTAGTTTATCGCGAAATTAAAAAGATTGCGTTTTTTTCAAATTTAGAACCTTCTTCGAACCTTCTAACAATAACAAATTTACAAAAATTGCGAAATCGGTCGAGCCATTCACGCGTGATGCCGTAACATTGGGTTTCATTTTTATATACATATATAGAATGGAAGCATGATTTGTGGTATTTTGATCGACTTTCAAAGTTATAAAAGTTTTATTTTTAGTTTCACCTGTTTAGTGAAGTTGAAATGTAGCTGTTGGCAAAGCAGTCAATTGTCGGTGAAGCAGTGAAGTTCAAGAGCGGATCCAGGGGGGTCATGGGGGGCCATGGGGGTCGTGACCCTCCTCTAGGCTGTATCCATTCAAATGGCGGAAGTCATAACTCGTTCCGATAGAAAAAAAAAAAGTTTTTCACTTAAATAATTTAGCATAAAATTTCTTTGTAATTCGATTTATTTTATATACCTATACTATAACTATAAGTGTCCCCTTCTCCTGACAGGTGACTTGGTGAATTTGAAATGTGGCTGATCGATAGGACAATAAACTCCGTCGTCCGAGCTCTCGTGCGTCCGAGCTGACACACACACTTTTTTTCTATTGGTGAATTCAATCAGGGCACACAAAAAACTCACAAGAGTAGGTACGTAAGATTAGTGTAGGGCACATATGGCGACGAGTTGTAGGTAAGCCTTATCGTCGGACGCAGACGGCAATTAAGCAGATTGCATTTATATGGGTTCCACATAAATCAGGGTTCCGTTGCGCTTCGGCCGACTACTCCCGAAGGATAGGGCCACGAGAGTAGCGGGCTCAATGAACTATGACCGTGATTATAAATGTCGATTGATCTTTTTTTTTTATACCACTAAGGTGGCACACAAGCATACGGCCCACCTGATGGTAAGCAGTCACTGCAGCCTATAGCCACTAGCAATACCAGGGGTATCATAACGGGTTGCCAACCGTGTTGTTGATGAGGAATCACTGTGCTAGCGGCATTACTACTGCCCAACGTATCCTCATGGAGCACTGGCAACCTTACGTACCGCAGAAACACAACACTACATCAAGTAGTGTTATTTCACTGCGGTCTTCTGTAAGGTGGAGGTACAGTCCCCAGTCGGGCGGCTCCAATTTAAATGGGAAAACCCACGGGAAATCCCAAATCGCCCTACCTTTCTTTTTAAAAGCTCATGGTGTGATTATCACTGTACTTAAGTTTAGAAAAACTCATTGGTACAGGCCGGGATTCGAACCTGGGCCCATCAGATGACAGGCAGTTGCTTCAACCACAAGGCCACCACGGCTTTTTAGATCTCAGTTCACTCGATCAATACATAAGGGTTGAATCTTCGTTTCAAGATGTAAGTATAAGTAATCCTCGAGGTCGACTTTAAAATTAATCTCCCTTCAAATCTGGTCTTTTTAGGGTCGGTAGCGCGAGTGATAGTCTTGGTGTTGCAAGCGTTCATAAGCTACCGTGACCACTTACTTACTTACCATCAGATGGGCCGTAAACTTGTTTGTCGAGCGAGATTCGTAACTGACTGGCGCGACGTTTTCAAATACAGTCAATTTTATAATTCTTATCCGTATTTTGTTTTCTCTCTTTGTTTTTAGATGTTTGTATCTATTTAACAGTACTTTTTTCGCGATGTCCATATATATAAAATATTTCCAAAATTCACCCCCTAAGGGGATGAAAAGGCGATCCAAAGTTTATATGGAGGAACAAAATAAGATAGATTTTTTTATTCCAAACTTCACAGAAGTATTTCTGTAAAAAAAAAGTAAATACATGTTTCAGGATTTTTCAATATTAAACCCCCATATGCTTAAAATGAAACAATAGGACAATACGTTACCCCTAATTCAGGTAACGTGCGTGTATCCATGGCTTGTTTATAATAATGGACAGATTTTCAGGGTCGGCAACGCGCGAGTGATGCCCCTGGTGTTGCAAGCGTCCATAGGCTGCGGTAACCGCTTACCATCAGGCGGGCCGTATGCTTGTTTGCCACCTTAGTGGTATAAAAAATTTTTAAAAAAAAATTCACTACAGAATATTATAATATGATCACTGAGTAACATAGTCTATATATATTTTATTGCTACGCGGGCAAAGTCGTTCTGGGCTAGTTTTTCATAAAGCTCAATGAAAATAGAAAAAGTTCGTGATATCCGGTGTAATGGCCCCACAACATACTTAGGGATATGTCTTGATGTGATTTACTTTAGCTAGTACCTACGTAATTAACGCATTTGCACGTAGCGGGATTCGCGGTGCTTTCATCTCGCCATTATTGCATTACATTGACTTTTATATTTATGTCGTTTCAGATAGTGGCCGACAGATGGCGGTAAGTGTATAAATTTATTAACATCTATTACTTATGAGAAAACTGTAACAGGTCCAATTCTGTACATGGAATATATTTTGTTTTTTTAATTTGTTTGGCGCTCATTATTCGATACTGAACTCAAAACTTTTTTTTTTTTAATTTTTGTTTTAGAGCATTGGAAAAATTTGAGTTCATACTACGAGGTAACGTATAGGATACTTTTTATCCCGAAATTCAGTACGGTTCTCTTGGGATAGGGGATAAAAGTTAAAATGTGTACTTGGCTGTACCTCCGAAACGGTTTTACACTGACAAATAGTTGATTTTACTGGGCGTCACTTGGGCTACTTTTATTTTGGAGAAATAATTAGGGTTCCGTGCAGCAAATAAAAAACCCATTAAATTATGAACATAATCCGAACAGCAGGACCGATTTGGACGATACTTTCACTGGCAGGTAGCTGATGCTATAAGGCGTAACTGATGCTACATTTATTTTGGTTCCACGCAAAAATATTAAACCCATGAAAAAAGTAAATCCACGCATCATACGAAGTCGCGGGCACATCTACTTAGGTAATAAGAAAGCTTATGTAGGCAAAGAACCAAATTTCTTGTAAAATATATATGTCACCGGAAGATAACAAGAACCGCAAATTTATAATTTTCCTAGGAAATTTATCAACCTTCGTAGGATTCTAAACGAGAGATTAATTGTATTAATTTACGCCCACATTTTCGCAAATTAATAAACTTCCCGAACAAAAAAAACAACAAACGTCGGCTAAGGCCTTCTAACCTATCACGGCCATGTCGGACTACAATGTTACAAACGGTGAACGTAAATTAATACAATTAATCTCTCGTTTAGAATCCTACGAAGGTTGATAAATTTCCAAGAATTTACTAGGAAATTTATAAATTTGCGGTTCTTGTTATCTTCCGGTGACATATATATAATACTAGCTGCCCGCTCCGGCTTCGCTCGTGTGGACAATTTTTTTTTGCATTTATGGGGATGAAAATAGATGTTGGCCGATTCTCATAGATACCGGATAAGCACAAAAAATTTCATCAAAATCGGTCAAGCCGTTTCGGAGGAGTATGGCAACGAAAACTGGGACACGAGAATTTTATATATTAGATAATATAATTAGTTAAAAAAATTGTTCTCTAGATTTATCGAGCGACTTCACCTCAAGAAAATAGCTTTTAGTGTTACATGGACAATTTGTCAATTTATACTACATATACTTACTTATATAAAGATGCTACTGTTGGTGATATTAGATTATGTATCAACTTTTTTTCATTTTAAGTCAAAAATCATTTATTCAGGTAAGGCCCTAATAAAGCACTTATGGTGGTCTAATTTACCACCGGTTCGGAAAAATCCATTACGCCTGCACTTGACTACTTTAAAACTAATTATTTGATTTAGTTGACGTTTTTAGGTTTAAAGTTTGTAACTTAATCTATTCAGACATGTTTCTTTATCTTTATCTTTAAACTCTTTATACAAATATCAAATCCTTACGTTAAATTTAAAAATGCTAGACTGAACAGTCAATTACCAGAGCGACTCTAGTGGTGAAAAAATATATATCAGAAAATGGCGCGAAGCGAAGCAATATGGCGGCAGCGGGCGGTGGCGAACTGCTTTCTAATTGGCGACACTTGAAACAGGCCTATTATTGGCACGGAAAACTAACTCTGATTTTCTATTTCCTTCAAGTCTTTTCTTAGGGTTGGCAGAGGGAAGTTTATAATGGTATATTTTTGGATTTTCAGACCAATCTATCTTATATAGATAAATTAATGTTGCTAAGCGCAAAACGAACGGCTAGACCAATTCGGCTATATCGTTCATGGAGAGATAAAACGTAAAAATTGCGGGTAAAATAACAAAAACAACACATCCTTTCCCACACAAACCAATTTTTGACAGAACGAAGTCTTTCCGGGCAGCTAGTATTATGTAAATAGGTATATAATTGTGCTTGGAACATTTAAAAGCCCCAATTCACATCCCTCACCATCCATAAAATCCCTAGGAAAATTTTGGTAAAGTCTATCATGAGATACAGCTGACAGACAGGCGGACAAACGGACGGACGGACAGCGAATTATTAGTAATAGGGTTCCGTTGGTTGTGTGAATGTGTGACATGTGACTGACTGACGGACCGATAGCAGCGGCCTAAATCAATGGGAATAGAAAAGAAAAGAAAAGAACTTAGGGTAACCAACGGAACCCTATTACTAATACTTCGCTGTCCGTCCGTCCTTTTGTCCGCCCATCTGTCAGCGGGCTGTATCTCATGATCCGTAATAGGTACAGTTGAAGTTTTTACAGAATATGTATTTCTGTTGCCGCTATAACAACAAATACTAAAATTGATAAAATATAAAAAAATTAAAGAGGGCTCCCATACTAGTAATTTGTTTTTTTTGGTTCATAGAGTGTGCATTGCTATATTAAAAGAACTATTTATTACCATTAAAATTAGTACGAAATCCTCGGTGTACGTGTCCAGCTCGCACTTGGCCAATTTTTATATGTACGTATAGATTTATAATGCATGACATTTTCACTACAAATATATATGTGGGAGCATTTTCGATACGTCAGATGTCACTGTATAGTAATGTCAATGCCCATAACGAACACCGAGGTCTGGTGAGGCGGCCATCTTGTTCAATGGTCGCTAGGGGTGACTGTAAAGGGTGGCTCACGCAACCCTGTTCTCGGTGGACGTTACACTTTAATCTAATTGAATCTGTATAGTTCATAATTATTTGGTGAAACTATTGATTGTACTATTGATAGAGAACTATAAGTCAAGTGATTAGTGCTATAGTTTATGGAATACAGTCTCCAATCCAACAATCCGCGCCTACCTGAAGAGGACTTCCAATTCTGATTCAAGTCGCAAGACTTTATATATATTTGTACTATTTCAAAGTATAATTATTATCTACATAATTATGTTAAATAAACATTTATTTAGAAAATTCAACAAGATCTTCCTTTTTAAATTAAAAGTATTGAGATCTCCTATCGATTCTCGTTATAACAATTGTTTTTTATCTTTTTGTTGCAACCCTATCGAAGACAAGGCTGGGCTCTCGCCTAAAATTGAATCTATACCAATTATAGCGCAATCGTCTGTAATAAAATACAAACGGAACACAGCTTGCCAACAAGAAAATATTTTTCAATAAGAGACTGGGTTTCCGAGTTTCGCTTTACAAAAACAAAAACTTTCTGTTAAATTGTATTTTTCTCTTTTTTTATGGTGGTCACTATGGTGGCACACAAGCGTACGGCCCACTTGATGGTAAGTGGTCACCGTAGCCTATATACGCTAGCAGAACCAGGGGTATCACTAACGCGTTTCCAATTTTGTTGTTGATGAGGATTCGCTGTGCTAGTAGCATTACCACTAGCGCAGCGCATCCTCGTGCAGCACTAGCAATCTTACCGCAGAAACAAAACACTACATCAAAGTAGTGTTATTTCACTACGGTCTTCTGTAAGGTGGAGGTACAGTCCGCAGCCAGGCGGCCCCAATTTAAATGGGAAAACCCACGGGAGATCCCAAGCCTCCTCTTTTTTAGCTCACTTGTTTCAATTCACTAGTAAAATTCAGTATTAATAAACGTGCAATAAAAATTACCTCGGAGCCTACCAAATTGAGACCATTTTTTACAAATTTTACCTCCATCACGAGGTTTGTTGTACTAATTAGTTAAATTATTGTACACGAGTTTTTATAAAAGCTTTTTACGCTTGGCTTTCATTTTTAAGATTTCAACAAAGAAGGTTATACTATCTTATGTATGTATATGTCACCGGAAGATAACAAGAACCGCAAATTTATAAATTTCCTAGGAAATTCTAGGAGGTTTATCAACCTTCGTAGGATTCTAAACGAGAGATTAATTGTATTAATTTACATTCACCGTTTGTAACATTGTAGTCCGACATGGCCGTGATAGGTTATAAGGCTAAGGCGGGTGCGAAGCCGCCTTAGCCGACGTTTGTTGTTTTTTTTGTTCGGTATGTTTATTAATTTGCGAAAATGTGGGCGTAAATTAATACAATTAATCTCTCATTTAGAATCCTACGAAGGTTGATAAATTTCCTAGGAAATTTATAAATATGCGGTTCTTATTATCTTCCGGTATATATATATTTTATTAGGCGCAGAACAAAACGGTGTTAGCACAGTTTTCGAAATAGTAGCTGTTGAAACTTGTGGTTCAGAAGATAGAGCCAAACCACTGTGTGAATAATTGTTGTTTATATTGTAGATTAAATAGTTATAGGGAAAATTGCATATTGAAAAATATTGCGTATCGCTCATGCGTGGACGGACGCCGATGTTGCTCTGACGCGCCGCAGATTGTACACGGCGCTGTAGTCGGGTTTTGGTATGGTCCGGTCGGGACGCACTGAGAGTGGTTTGGCGTGAACAGTAGCTTACGGTCCACCTGAAGGTAAGCATCTACGGATACGTGTAACATTAAATACATGTTATATGATGAGAAAATTATATATTGTTTGAAAAGAGTAATGACGATTAGAAAATACTTATTTGTAAAGTTTAGTCCTATAAAGTTGATTTAGAGTATGAGTTTGTACTACGCAGGGTTGCCAACTGTATGAGATTCCTCGTACAAAAACGAGATTTATGGTCTACTGTAAATATAACGACACTAGCTGTGCCCGCGACTTCGTACGCGTGGAATTAATTTTGTAAACTATTTCATAAATTTTATTTAGTGCGCAGAAATTACTTTTCCAAAATAAATTAAGCCTTAGTTACTCTTTATAGAATTAGCTATTTGCTAGAGAAATTCCCGTTAAAATTGATCCATCCGTTTCGGAGATTACGCCAAACAAACAGACAGACAGGCAAAAATAACTACAGTTTTTTGTTATTAGTATCGTGTTTACTTTAATTATGAATTTTGTAAAAAGCTTTTTTTTTACATTACACACATACTTACATTATACACAGACACTAATTTTTTTTATTTGTATATATTATAAGACACACTCCCTACTTTAAAAAACAATGGTTCCTTACCTCATCGCAGGAAATATCCATCATATGATAGACTGTCGGATGTTTGACATAATATCTCAATCAACAGAAATCCCATTAACTCACCTATCAACTTCACCGCTAATCTCGTCTCCAACAATTAATTATAGTCGGCCATTACGCAAAATGTAAACGCATTTGGAATAGCTGGCTTCACGTAGTACAATGTTAGGGCAAATGTTTGGTTGTCAACATGTGCTCATGTAAATTTTTCTTACCACTAAGGTGGCACACTAGCATACGGCCCACCTGATGGTAAGCAGTCACCGTAGCCTATAGGGGTGCCAACCATGTTGTAGAAGTGCCCGAAGGGTAAACAACGGATCGGAAGACTTCATTGTCCGTCCATCCGTTTGTCTGTATGTCAGCGGGCTATATCTCATGATCCGTAATAGGTAGACAATTGAAATTTAAAAAATGTGTATTTCTATAACAACAAATAATAAAAATGAATGGGCTCCCTTCTAGAAACGTGTTTTTTGGCTCAATCTTAATAATGGCAAGAAGTAAACTTCTAAATGCTCACATGGTTCATAATATTGCTATATTCGCTAAAAACAAGAGAATTTAGAATAACAAACTTATTATTACCGTAATATTTGCGGTTCGTGCAATAGCCGTGAACGGCAAAGTTAAGATTGTCATTTAATCTAGTATGTTTTAGTACGAAATCCCGAATGTGCGAGTTCAACTCACACTTGCCACATTTTTTAATGTACGGAGTGTCGCTAATTTCCAGAATTTCAAACAATTCCTGCTCCTTCTTATCTCACCCTCCTTATTGTTTCTTTCTTATTTGTTGGATGTTCAATCGCAACCCTTTGGCAAAAACGCAGATAGCAAAAATAATGAAAATATTTTGATGCATTCACAAGTTGGGAGCTCATTACTCCGAACACGGAACTCGGGGAGATGAAAGGCCGTGTCTACACGGTTTATTTGTGAGACAACCCCGCCTGTGAACCCGGCTTTATTTCCCTAACGAGACAGGCACACACATAATACTCGGCAAAAAGCAATAAACATCTCGGAATTTTTCAAGATTTATCGCCAACTCAAATCTCTTTTGGCTGGAAATATTTTGCTTGAACCTAGCATGTTTTTGAGATTTTTGAAGCTAAGACTCTTATGGAAGTATGAACGGTATTTATGGCGAGCCTTTCAGTATAGGATGGGGGTACAATCATACATATAATAATAATGTTACTTGTAGCTGTCTGTACATGGAATATATGTGAGAAAAAACTATTATTGGAGCCTTTATCAACGTAATAGACCCCAAAATAATTATTGTTAGATTGTTTGTCTCTTTTTCTGTGTTTATCGATATAATCTCAGAAATGTCTTAAGCGATTTGGATGCGGTTTTCTTGCACACCTCTGTAGCTTCTTCACGTTCATCGATCTCTTCATACATGCCCGTTGGTTCCAGGTTTTTCTTTTTTCATACCACTATGGTGGCACAAGCATACGGCCCACCTGATGGTAAGAAGTTACCGTAGCCTATAGCCGCTAGGAATACCAGGGGTATCACTAACGGGGTGCCAACCATGTTTTTGATGAGGACTCACTGTGCTAGCAGCAATACTACTAGCCCAGCGTATCCTCGTGGAGCACTGGCAACCTTACTTACCGCAGAAACATAACACTACATCAAGTTGTGTTATTTCACTGTGGTCTTCTGTAAGGTGGAAGTACAGTCCCCAGTCGGGCGGCTCCAATTTAAATGGGATAACGCACGGGAAATCCCAAATCGCCCTACCTCTCCTTTTAAAAGCTCATGGTGTGATTAATCACTGTACTAAGCTTAGAAAAACTCATTGGTACAGGCCGGGATTCGAACCTGGGCCCATCAGATGACAGGCCGTTGCTCAACCACAAGGCCACCACGGCTTTAAACGGTGCTGTTCCCTACAACTCAGTAACTAGCACACATCTATAAATAAGTCTGAATAAACATCACGTAAACAGACAGCCAAATAGTTTAAATAAAATCGTGTGTTTGGATTCTCGTATTGTTCTGACGCTAGTCAGCCAACAAACCCAATTTATTGTATAATCATAGTAATACACTTTTTTTACAAGCCTTTATCTATATGTAGGTATGTGTAATCAAATCTAACATGCCGCCATTTTGAATACGCTATAGCGCACGTTACAAAATGAGATTTATGAATGAAGAGATGTTTCATTTCCTACTAAATTCTACCAAAAACTACCAAACTCTACCAAAACGTTTAAGATATAGTACGTGTACCTTACTAACTGTATCATGATGAGGTCGATGAGGATGGGACGATACGCAGGAGTACACGCGCGTACCGTACCCTGGGGAAATCTCTGCGACGAGTGCGGGGCTAGATTAACTCCGGTTTAATATGTCATGGCTTCCACGCCGCTTTTTGAAGTTTTACGTGCCGCTTATCAACGTCGTATTGACAAATGAAGTACTTTATTCATCTGTGATTAAATATTCTTTAAATGATTTAGGGTCGGCAACGTGTCATTGATATACCAGGGGTATGACTCGCGCGTTGCCGACCCTTCAGAAATCTCTTCACACCATTCTTGACTTTAATAAGTGCATTATTAAGGGCTTAACTGAATAAACGATTATTATTTTGAGTAATAACTTATCCCCTTATATATTCTATCGACAAATTTTCAAATTTGGAATTACATGACGTTTATATTTTGCTTCACTCTTCCAACTTCCTAGTTCGTAAATATGACTCAGTCTCCATACAACGTAAAGGAACCTGAAAAAAATTAAATGAGAGAAAAAGCTAAGTGCTTGACTTCTCAGACGCATGTCATGCATGCAACAGTTAGCGATGTAAGACGCGTGTAGGGTCTGAAGAGGCCTCGAGAGGCCTAGGAGAGGACTAGGAGAGGACTTGAGGCCTCAAAGCGCAGTCCTCGACGCGAGCAGGCAGTTCTGAAATGGACAGCCTACGGACTTTTACGTAATTGCTGTCCTATTTGTTCTTATTGGAATTGCTAGAAATGTGTTGTTTACTATTTTGCATATATTATATATTTTCTTAGCATAATACATATTCTCAAAATTTCCGATATTTTGTTTGAATCTTAATTTTTTCATTTTAAACATTCTTTTTTATTATTTTAGAAATCGCACACATCCCGTGCTTGTAATCAAATTCACATTTCAAATTCCACTTCATCTGTGAAATTTAAATGAATTGAAGCAGTCACTAACCTAATAATTCATAGGTCACTGTACAGCTAACTAACTGATTGTAAAAAAAAATGAGCTGATATATCAAAGTAGGTACTTTCAGCGAAAATTTAATTACATCTAAAAAAGAAAAAAATCCGTCCGTCAACTGAACTTGGTTAGGCAACTGAACAAATGATAAAAAAATTCCCACTAGTTCAATCAACTGAACAACCGAGAAAAAAAAACCCACTAGTTCAGTCAACTGAACTGAATAGAATAGACCTATTTTATGTTTGTATTATTAAAATCTGAAATGATGACCAAAACTTTTTAATTCGTCAATTATTTCTTCGTATTCTTTCAACTATATATTGAGCTCAAAATATTCGTTCAATATTTCCCGTTACAGACTGCTGACTGGGCAGTGATTGAATGAGCACCAAAGCAGTGTAAACATCATTTTCTCAGTCCCTCGTCAAAACTTTGCAAAAACACGCGGTGCGAAACACGACCTTAATCGAATTTCGTATACACGTAAGCATTAAGGCGCGCCATTCACTAGACGACTTTCACTAGACCATTCACCTTAGAAGTGTTGAAATAGGTTTAATATGCCTAGTTAAATTAAAAGAAAGTTATTCCGTGTCTAGTTTAAATGTGTGATTGTGTCAAGCAATCAATCGAGTGACATGTTATTGTTGCACTCCTGTTTTAGATTCCTTCTTGTACATATGTTACGTTGATTTATAATAAACGGTGTTTAATACAACTTTGGTTTACTCTTCACGTTGAGGAATATCTGCCCCCAACAAGAAGGAGTAACTAAGAGAGGCAAAAACATATTCTGCTCTCCTCACACAAGCTATATAATGGTACTAATATACGAGACACAGCTATAATATTTTTGCCCCTAACCGCTTGCAGGGTTTTTCACGTTTCGTAAAATTCATAAAAATCTTTTGGTTGAGCTACGCGGGAGAAGTCACTTGTATGACAGCGCTAGACACACAGACGCACAGACGCACACATTGATAACTATCTCCATCACTATCTAGGGCACGCGGTACCTTCGTCTATTTAGTTGTATGCTAAGTACCAATTAAGTAACTAAGCAATGTACAGTACAAACATCTTCTTACGAGGCTTGCGTTAATCTTCTAAATTACTATTTCGTGCAATAAAAGTATGCTGCTTAATATGTAATTAAAAAAAATGTATGTGATCAGACGGGATCCTAATGAAATTTCATTTTTATATCATAGTACAATATTTTCCAGACACAAGTATGTCTGTTATGTCTGTCATACCATCACACCAAATCCCCCTTGGACTTAACTACTTTGCTTCTTCAACATTCATCAATATATTCCCGCCGGTTCCAAGTACAATTGAGTATTATTTTTATTTGTTTTAGGAAGTTGGACTTAGCTTCTTATTTAGTATTGTTTATAAACCACTAAGGTGGCAAAGAAGCATACGGTCCACCTGATGGTAAGCGGTCACCGTAGCCTATGGACGCTTGCACCAACAGGGGTATCACTCGCGTGTTGCCGAGCCGAATATCGAGATCTCGACCACTCGTCCACATGTTGCGACAAGTCGTACACACCTTGCGGCAAATCGCAGCCTGAACTGCCCGCTTTAAGTGCATAGGTATACAGAGTGATTAATCGACCAGACGGAGTTGTATCTACAGTGTTTCGTTCTGCACTCAACAATGATAGATCACTTGCACAGTCCACTAGTTAACTGCAATGCATAAGTCGTTTGTCATGGGATTACTACGATAGTTTGTACTAAGAAGCATTATGTATGATGCCCGTATTACTCAAAAACATCTTTATAAAGAAATTAACTTAATATTTATGTCTATACTCAGTTTAACTGACTTCGTGGTTCTCAATGAAGATATCGTATGTCCTTCACCAGGTTATCACCTATCGCATTGCCAAATTTCATTAAGATCCGTTTAGGCGTTTATTCGTGAAAAGGTAGAATTTAAAAAAACAGAGTTACTTTCACATGTATAATAATAATATGGATTTGGGTCGATACCGCGCAAGTAATATCCCTGGTGTTGCAAGTGTCCTTAAGCTACAGTAACCACTTACCATCAGTCGGGCCGAATGGCTTGTTTGCCACCTTAGTGGTATTAGAAAAATGTTTGGGCATTATCACACCTTTTGTGATGTATCTATCGCCGAGGCGGGTCGCTAGATAAACATAAAATACCTTCCTCAGGAATCACTCTATCTATTTGTGAACATCGCACTAAAATCCATTGCGTAGTTTAAAATATCTAAGCGTACAGACGGCGGAAATCGACTTTGTTTTATACTATGTTAAGATATTATTTGTGGCAACCCTACCTAGCCTCAAGGGACTCGTTTGCCTTCCAGTGCCGGCGTTAGGAGGGGGGCGTGATGACGCGACGGCACAGGGCGCCAAATTTGGAGGGCGACATACAAAAAATGTAAAGAATAATAATAAAAAATGTGCTCTAAAACTTTCTATCCCGTGTCGTTGGCTCTGGCTAACGCTAAAGGAAAGGATTAAATTCTTAGTATAAGTACATAATAATAATAATAATAAAAATAATAATGCTTGGACATTATCACACAGCGCCATCTATCCCCAAACTAAGCTAAGCTACTATTGGAACCAGCAGATGATACAATACGAATATATTGTTTTTTAAATACATATTTATAATGCATACCAAACACGCAGACGAAGGCAAACAAGTTTGTCACATAAATGTTTACCCCGGCGGGGAAGAACCCGCGACCGCTAGCGGAGCAGTCATGTACACTAACCACTAGACCAGCGGTCTCGTCAAGTTCACATTGGTTAGGCAAAAAAACTTCACTCGATTTTATGTCTGTGCTCGATTATTATTTCCTTAAGTGGGCGCCACAATATTCTCGCCCGGGGCGTCAGTGCCCCAACGCCGGTACTGGTGCCTTCACCTCCTAAATCGACCTAACTGGCCCTTCATTCATCACCGGTGATCAAGGCAACCTCCTTGAAAGATTGCTTCCTTGCTCGGCAACCTTAATTAAAACGTTAAGCATAAAATTTATTGCGCCAACAGGTAGCTTCGGGTATTTTTATCCGAACCTACTCGAATGAGGTTAGATTAAATAGTCTATGTATTAAGTGTTTTATATAACTATGTACTATTTAATTACACTCGAAAATTCGGGTCACCAATAAAAATCCTATTAGCTCGATAATTAATAAAATATTTATTTAAATTAAATCGACTTTTTAAATATAAATTTAATGTATAACAAAGTAATACTTGTTTAGTATCGCCATTATAATGTAAAAAAAGATTACATTCTAAATTCAAAACTATAAAAAGACTTTGACCTAAGATTATACGTTTGAAATAGAATCAATATGCCTGACTTTTCTTTATATTCTTAATTCAAAATTCAAACCTATAAAATCAAAATCTGTAATTATTTTATATGTCTAAGATTATACGATTCTACGTTTAAAATAGAATCGAATACGACGACGCATTGTAAATCTCTCATTCCTAAGAGTTGATCAAAGACCAGCGATGGCAAGAATCCATGGCCCTATTTCTTGACCGGTTGACATTGGCCGTTAGTTATTGCTATATTATTCTTCACGGGAATGCATTACATTCTGTCAGTGAATTATGACGTGCCACGGATTACAATGTACATGGAGGTGGCAGTCAGTTTGGGTTCTAGTTAGTGGCACTATCAGTAATTCCGCTTAATTTTCATAATAAATTTAATAATAATAATAATAACTCAGTCTGTTTCCCTAACCACCGGTAGGTGGAAGGAAGGTGGAGGTACAGTCCCCAGTCGGGCGGTTCCAATTTTAATGGGAAAACCCACGCGAAATCCCAAATCGACCAACCTCTCTTTTCAAAAGCTAACGGTGTGAATAGTCACTGTACTTAAGCTTAGAAACACTCTTTGGTACAGGCTGGGGTTTGAACCTGGGCCCATCAGATGACATGCCGTTGCAATTTGCAAAATTTTGCAAAATTGCAAAAAACTATGCATACCGCAACAACGCGTTTTATTCCAACAATATATACCGCATCCATTCCCAACGTACATTCTTGTTAATTTCTCTCAAAATGTACCAAATATGTAGATAGCCGGGCGTGATATTGCGGCGTATAAAAATAGGGATGGTGTGAACACCGCTTAAATCATTCCGGTGATTTATAGCGGTTAGTGTGGCCTCGCCCTTAGCAAGTTAGGTGTTCTAACGACTCCGCAAGATATATACGGTTATTCCTTACACACAGTTTTTCTTCGGTATAATGGATGGGTGTATGTAGATTAAATGGTTTATTATTTATTTCTTTGCTAGTTTGTGGGTTGATTAACGACCGAATCCATGACCTTAACCGGCCAATAATATATCAAGCTTATAAGATGTGTGTATATGCTACACAGTCACGCTAAAATTGCTGTTAATATGATTAGCTTCTGCCCGCGACTTCGTCTGCATTGAGCTTAGAATCCCAGACGAACCTACATTTTCCCGGTATAAAAAGTACCCTTTGTGTTAATCCAGGTTATAAACTATCTTGGTTCCAAATTTCATGCAAATTCGTTCAGTCATTTTTGCGTGAAAGAGTAACAAACATCCATACATACATCCATACTCACAAACATTCGTATTTAACATTTTAGTAGGGTATAATAAATAGCTATTCAACTTGAACATGTTATGCGAAACATCATAGAAGGGACTAATAATCTTTCTAACAAAGAATCGTACACAGGTTCGGTGTCTGAAAATTAATGGAAGATTCCAGGGAGGCAGGATAAATAGTGATATCATTGGCTCAACAAACACAGTATTTACGGACGCAAACATGCATCCGGACGGCCGGACGACCGGACAGCGTCCGGACTGCAATTCCACACTTTTGTTTACATTTGATTCACCGGTAATTAATGATACCGTGTCGGGTTTAATTTTAAAATTTATGAATACGCGCATGCAAACGGGAATAATGTCAGTAAATATGTATTTAATGCTGGGTCGGTATTGGTGTATTTGTAATCAACTTTGTTTACAATACAAATATGCAAAATACGCCATTAATAAATAAATACTAGATAAAAGGGTCCTATTACAAAAGCTATGTCTTGTGGGTTTGGTAGAAAGAAAAGGCAGCAGATCAATCCACAAAGATATTTAAGATGACATATTTTCAATTTGACATACAATAGGTTATCACCACGCCAAGTCCTTATAGGGTAGTCAGAGAGTATAGAGCGCAATTTCACTCTTGACTTACTCACCTATTTTGCTTATTTTATATAGATCGTCTCTTCGGACGCACGGACGGGCGGACATTGAAGTCTTAGTAATTTTCTTCTTCTTCCGTTGGTTACCCGTTCAGTAATGGACCCTAAAAATGTTCGTCAAATGATCACATTTTATAGGCCTACATTCATCAAGCGATGCGTACTATTTATAGGTCAATTACCACCCCTTAATTAAGGCCGTACCTCAAGTGGAACCCTGCTTCTGCCAAGATTGGGCAAATAAATTTAAACTAGAGATTTCAGCGGCTAACTTAGCACCGCTTTACCTTATCAATCTCTAATTAATATGCTAGTCTATAAATGACTGATAATTGATGATGATAAATGAGAACTAACTTCAAAAAAAGGAGGAGGGTCTACGTTCGTCTGTATGTTTTTATATGTAGCCAACCTGGATCGATTTTTTTTTTTTTATTGAAGGGGTACACTTCAAAGTTGGACGATTAATATCTAGGCTTGGCACCGCCTTCAGAGCCGGTAGCAGGAACATTGTCGACAACGTTTTCGTATCGCCTTCGACTATTTTTGTATTGGAAAATGAACAGCGCTGCGGCGGTGAAAAGTGGAACTAAAAATTAGTATGACAATTTTGACATTTCGCGAGTTACGTTTTCGAATACGTTGTCGACAATGTTCCTGCTACCGGCACAGATATATCAGTTGGTACCGCACTAGTTAGATATAAACTTAGATTGAAAATATTATATTAAAGTATATTTGGTTCTTTGTCACTTTTCGTACCTATATTTATTTTTGTTTTTGATGGCGAATTTTTATTGACAATTTGTATGTTAGCTTCAAATAGCTTATCGTGCGCGACTTAGTCTTCGTGTAAATCATTTGGTATAAATTACGTTTCCAAGGGATGAAAAGCACCGTATTGTTTTGTAGGTGCTTTTCATCCTAATTTTGATATACGTTTCGAAACATATCAAATTTGGTTCAGTTATTATATCATAAAAAACTAACGAACAGACGGAGGACATTTACAATTAGTACTATCTTTTAATCCGATTTCATGATTTCATTCCTATTTTAAGGTCTTTTTTTTCTTCTTAGTTGTGTTACAGTTATTCAAATTCTATTTGTGTATATACGGAAGCAAGTGTCTATATGAAAATGAATATTTTCACGCAATAAAGTTCACTATTTTATCTCATCTGTCTCCCGCCTAAGTTTCAAAGTCGCATATTCCAGAAAGTGCCACGTCTGAAGCAAATCAAACTTACTCAATTTTCTTCATACTTATCCTACTCCAACTTAGCTTTCAAGGCATACGTGGAAATCTTTTAAAGCCGCGTGTGTGGAATTGAAAATATGCCGCCGAGGGGATGCCGTCAATATCGGGCGGTTTCATCTAGATTTATCAATGAAAACGTCTTCGATGTACCGAGTACCTACGGAGATTAGCATGGATAAGACCACGATACACAACGAATTAATTTTACTTAAATGATTTGCTGGTTTTTTTTGTCGCGACTTAACTACTTTTTAGTCAATCGCATAGACTTAATTTTATATCAATAATTATTTTAACACATTTAGAAACGAATAAGCGATGGAGGCCTAATAATATAAAGCAATACCATTGGGCATACAATATTTCATACTGCTAACAACCATTGGCTAACCGCTGACGCATAATTATTATAAATTATATCCCGCCCTTTGTATGGCAAATGCGCGCGCGCAACCCTATATCTGCGATCGCGTTCGCGGCAAAAATAAGATAGTAACGTAAAAAAAACGATTCCTCGTTCTACACGTTATTTTAATATGCACTTACGCAAAATATAACTAAATTCGTTGCCACGTTGAAAATTAAAATTATTTATTCAGTTTAGGCCCCTGTCCCTGTGGCAGTTACGAAGTAGATTTTATCATTTAAGTTGTATAGCAACGCCGATTTGAGCGAATTCTAACTAGCATAATAATATAAGGGTGCCAATTCTGTTGTTCAAAATTACTAAACTTAACTAATTTGACAGGTCTAAAAATATTGCCATCCTTATTTAACTGCGCACATGAGAAAGGGATAGTAAGACTTTTAGACCTGTCAAATTATTTAAGTTTAGCAATTTTGAACAACAGAATCGGCACCAAGGTATTTACAAAAGCCACGTCCACACTAAAACAGTCGGTAGCGTCTCACGGGTTCACAGTCGCAACAAATGATAATTGACAAGTGCGCAGTGGATTTATGTTCGCCAGTCCTCCGGGCGGAGTCAGGACGAATTTATAGCGTAGACTAGACGCGATACAGACTGCTGTATCCATACAACAGGTACTTATACCGCGGCTTATACTCCAAGGTAACAAATAAGGCTAAAACCTATAGGATTAAGATTGGTATCCAGGTAGAAATTTTGTTATCCATTCGGTAAGTCTGAAATATATTTGTAGGCAATTGGAAGATTAAGTCACAACGCACCAGTATGAAACTAATTAGTTTTTTTTAGTAGATGATATTAATTAAATAGAAATAAAAACCGTCGAAGAGACTACATTTCTTACCAATTTATTGACATCTGTCATTAAAAACTAAAAAGATCAAAAAAATAAATATAAAAAAGCAAAATTAACAAAGAGGTTCGTAAGAGACGTTATGCTTTTTAGCAAATGAAATAAAGAGATAGTACTAATGTACCAGAGCAATCTATACCTTTATTTACGTAGATTCTACACTATCTATCTATATATTATAAAGAGTATAAATACTTACTAAATACTAAAATAAAACTAATAAAAGTAAAATATGTATGTAAAAGAAGAAGCTGACTGACATATCAACGCACAGCCTAAACGGTTGAGGTTACAGACTTGAAATTTTGACACTACGAGTAGGTAGCTTTTATGAAGTAGGCATCCACTAAGGAAGGATTTTTGGCAATTCCACCCTTAACGGGTAAAATAGGGTACGAAATTTGTATGAAAATCCGTTATTTTTGAAGTTAAACGCATTAAAATATGTACTTATATTATAAGCCGCGGGAAAAAGCTAGTAGGCAATATATACTGTTGCTACGTGGGCAAAGTAACGAGGAACAATCTTTAATATTACAAATATTATGTTGGTAAACGTTCAAAAATAAAAGTAAAATCTGTTTTAACATTACAAACAGACCCTTAAATTTTATTAATTTGTATAGTTTAGTATAGATATAGACGATACATATGAATCGAATACTATATGTTTTCACATCACATAAATGAGTGTGAGTCTTGATTGTGTTTTCGCGTGCGCTCGCCCGATACTTCACGCCAGATATTTTTTCCATTAATCGTCTCATATCTAGGATGTCACACGGGGTCGGGACACACTGCTTTGTAGGTTGTAGAGCTACCACGCGGTGCTTTTTTTACCCCCACACACGTCTGCGTCACCTGATGGTAAACAGTAGGCAGAGAAGAGAGAGGTTTGGCGAATTGGGATCTCCTTTGGGTTTTTCCATTGAAATGGAGCCGCCAGACTGAGGACTTTACCTCCACCTTACAGAAGACTGCAGTGAAATAACACTATACTTTGATGTAGTGGTTGTGTTTCTGCGTCAAGTAAGGTAGCCAGTGCTCCACAAGGATAGGCTGCGCTATTACAGTAGTGTTATTTCACTGCGGTCTCCTGTAAGGTGGAGGTACAGTCCAGTCGGGCGCTCCAATTTGGGAAAACCCACGGGAGATCCTTATCAAATTCACCCTACCTCTCTTTTTTAGATTATTCACTGTACGTAAGCTTAGAAAAACACTTTTGTACAAGCCGGGGTTTGAACCGGGGCCCATAAGATGACACATCATAGTATACATGTTATATCTAGTATTGTATCTATCTATATATCTGAGTTTCTTACCGATCTTCTCAGGTGCCTTTCTTAAGAGCCTAATTAGGGTCTAAGCTGAATCATTATTATTTTTATACCACTATGGTGGCACACAAGCATACGGCCCACCTGATGGTAAGCAGTCACCGTAGCCTATAGCCGCTAGCAATACCAGGGGTATCACTAACGGGGTGCCAACCATGTTGTTGATGAGGGCTCACTGTGCTAGCAGCAATACTACTAGCTCAGCGTATCCTCGTGGAGCACTGGCAACCTTACTTACCGCAGAAACACAACACTACATCAAGTAGTGTTATATCACTGTGGTCTTCTGTAAGGCGGAGGTACAGTCCCCAGACGGGCGGCTCCAATTCAAATGGGATAACCCACGGGATATCTCAAATCGCCCTACCTCTCTTTTTAAAAGCTCATGGTGTGATTAATCACTGTATTTAAGCTTAGAAAAACTCATTGGTACAGGCTGGGATTTGAACCTGGGCCTATCAGATGACAGGCCTGTTGCTTCAACCACAAGGCCACCACGGCTTTTTTACATATTCATAAAAGATTACTTATTTCTATTTGAGTTTAAATTTATTTGTAGTTAAGTTACCCAAACTGATCAACCGTGTATCCCATTGTAACGAGCTCAGAGTGAAAAAGCGGTGATTAAAAATATGGTGGCTCACTAAATGGCGCCTTTTGCACGCTACACGTTATGAAATAATAAAGCAAAGTAATTAACGCGTAAATAATTACTTTAGCATTCAACTATTTCATTTATTTGCACATTAAAATTTGCTTGAATAATTAAGAGCCCGTAGGGATTGTAGTACGAACATATTAGCTTCAATTATACAATGTTAATGAATATATCATGGTTACATACAATCATACATACATATTATTATCACGTCACTTTCGGTGTAGACAGAGTGCTTTTTCACTCTTGACTTACACACCTGTTTTGCTTACATTCCCGCCGGTTCCGAATACTCTTTCCATCATTGAGTGCTTTCGCAATTTGATCTAAAAAGTTAAACCAACTAGATCAATAAGACTTTTTTTTTATAATCTTTAATTCGTTTTTAAGAACAAATCATGTTTCGCTCGTCAAGCTATAATCGAAGGGTACTGTGTGTGTATTACTGTGGAAATGGTAAATCTATATTTTATGGCGTCCGCCATATTGGATCAGAAATTGTAGTATTTAGTTAAACGTTCATTGTCAACCACACACACCGAATAGGTAAATAAAAGCTTATACAAAAGTAGTAATAGTAAATACTTTCTTCAATAAAAATATGTATAATAATACTATAGGTACAATAGGTACCACCTGACGAGACCGCTGGTCTAGTGGTTAGTACACCTGACTGCTACGCTAGAGGTCGCGGGTTCGATTCCCGCCGGGGCAACATTTATGTGACAAGTTTGCCTTGCGTCTGGGTGTTTGATATGTATTATAAGTATGTATTTAAAAAAAAAGAAGTATATAAGTATTATATCAGCTGCTGGTTCCCATAGTACAAGCTTTGCTTAGTTTGGGGCCAGATGGCGCTGTGTGATAATGTCCAAGCATTATTATTATTATTATAAACTATGACGTCATAACTAGGTAATAGGGTTGGCCACGCGAAAGTGACACCCCTGGTGTTGCAAGCGTCCATCGGCTACGGTAACCACTTGCCAACAGGCGGGCCGAAAAAAAAATGTATTTCAAACCGGTTTCTCTACAAATAATATATCCGAAAAAGCTTACGAAACGGACCCCTACTACTAGTCCCTATAAACTGTGTTTTTTCCCGGCACTCTAATTTCATTCAGAAAGCTAAAAGGTAACTTCACTTATGAATTAATCTAGTTTCACTCATTGTGCAGGTCAGGAATTGTAACCACGTTCGTGACGTAGCCGCATTTGCTTGGGACCATATCTCCTACTACTCTGATAGAAGAATGTACTCAATTATCGTATTATCTTCTTTTAAATAATTATTCTGAGTTATATATATATATGATATATATGTACATTGATTATGCTGTCCATACGTCTGCTAGCCATTTCTTTTGTGTGCATTGGTCTCACTTTGAGATAATAGCACTCTTAAAAGTTCACAAAAAGGTTTCAATAATTAATCCTTTGCTTTGATAGCGTTTTGATAGATACGACTATAAAGCTATAAGTCAAATAGCTTATATTTTTTTATCATTTTTACTATTAGATATTTAAATTCAAAAATATTTTTTTATATATTTCTCTCAAAACAAACCTGTTCTTCTGATACTTTAATTTTTTCCTTAACTTATGTTATGTAACTTCAGATTATCTTTCAAAATAGTCACAAGAAGCTACGAAGCAAGATTGATGAAGATCAGATACCAACTTTGAATGCCTTTCGGGACGTGTACAGCTAATATTATTACGATCTCTTCCCTCAGAGAAAAGCTGATTACCTTTATAAAAACGTACCTGCAAAATCCAATTCACATTTCCAATAGAAAGAAACTAAAAATTATTCGTCATTCATTTCCTACCAACTCTGTAGGGATAAGATTAATGTATTTGCCAAGTTTTTCCCCTAGTTCTTTCCCTGGAGCTTGTCAGAATAATGCTTCTTTCCTATTCTGTGTGTCGGTGCACACGGACCACACCCGAGCGATGAAAAAATGGCCGGGCAACATTTGAACATTTGGCTTTGAGATGATAATGAACTTCAATATTGACTCGACAGAGTCGAAACACATTTTTTTTTTTATTATTCTAATTTGTTTTTGTTTCATTATCATACAAAAGTCAGAGAACAGTTACTGTAAGTTCTCTTTATAAGTTTGTAACCAAACGTAACTCATATTGTATTGAAATAAGAACTATCGAAATCAAATTCCAAATTTGCGGTTCCAAAGGAGCTTCCTCCCGAGCACAATTAAACTGTGTAATGAACTCCCTGCCGTGAAGTACAGTATGGGGTTCTTCAAGAAGGATGTGAAAAGATATCTGTAGGGTCAGCAACGCGCGAGTGATACCCCTGGTGTTGCAAGCGTCCATAGGCTACAGTAACCGCTTACCACCAGGTGGGCCTTATGCTTGTTTGCCACCTTAGTGGTATAAAAAAATACACTGTAAAATTTATTTATGGCGATATGGCAACGATTTTTCTGTGGCAGCAGTGTTGTTCTAAAGTCGCCCGTATGCCCGCACGTAATGCATTTTTTATGACACTGCCTGTATTCTGTCCTTTGTAATGTATTTTCTGTTAAGTCTTGTATGTAACACATTAAAGGATTAATATTTTAAGAGACTTCGGAAAGGCTTAGCAGCGTTTCCGAAGTTCTATATACATTATGTTTCAATAAAATCGAATCCATATATAATTTTTATACGACTAAAGATGACACACAATGATGATAAGCCCATCTGATGGTAAGTCACCGTAGCGTTTAGCCACTAACCACCAGGCATATCAGTCGCTCGCTGCCGGGACTGAAAAATCTGTCCACGTCTTTCTTGAAGAACCTCTTGGACTTCCCATAAACTTCATGAGGATATACATATATAACGCATACATACATAAATTAACATAAATATGCAGTAAATGGCATATTGACGCCTGCTAATACCAGTCACGCTTTTATATTCGCACTAGAATAATTTAATTTCACTCTTGAAGATTGCTACATTTACAATACTTGCAAATTGCACGTCGGGGAACTCATTTCATAAACTGATCGTTTGCGAAAAGAAACTACATAGTGTAAATATTTTTTATAAAAAAAAAGTACAAGATTATTTTGATTTTTTCCTAATTTTGAATTGTTACATTTGATTACAGTTTTAATATGTATTATAAGTTTAGTTACAGTTTTGAATGAACGGTTCAAATTTACGAATTTGAATTACAATTTAGATTATTAAATTTAATGAAAAATATGTATGTATTTTTTTACAATGTGGGAAGTAATGAGAGAAACGAACAGCGAGAAGTGCAATGGTATGAGGTAATTATCAATAATTGCGGCTTATATTTACAAGTGGGCTTACATACAGCCAACCCTTCTGAACAGCAAATGATTTATCAACGATAGATTAGGTCCTATATACGTATACGTACATACATAATCGTACATTTGCAATTAGCGTCGATTCACTCGGATTGCTAATATGCTATAAGGTCGGGTACACACTCTACGCAACGGTTATGCTCACTTTAAATATTGTTTTCCATAATGTAGTCACGCCCAATAACGACTGTCAGTCAGAGATAATATAAAATTAAGAACAGCTATCCGATTTTGTAGTTCACGTCAATAGAAACGTCAATGTTTGATTTTGTGACATATATGCAACACATTTTATACGAGATGTCAAACTAGTGACAATTTTGAATGCATTTTTTTAAGGATGTGATTAAATTTTTCTTTCAACTTTTTACTATAAATTTTAAAAATCTTATAGCGCTCTATAGTTTCTGTCTACCCTGTGCGGGACTTGGCATGATGATATACATGCATGTTATATTCAATTATTGTTTTAAAATTAAAAAAGGCACACAGCCTAAAGTAATTAATTTTATCTATTTGTACAAAGCGTTTATAGTTTACGTACAGAATATTCAATAAGTTTCATTCTCACGCACGCTCCTAACATGATTGAAAAGCAACATTGCTTAAGTGCAATCCCTAATCCAGGATAGTGCCCTCTAAGCCAACGAGACAAGGAGGCAATTTGCGGGATTTAACCTGCATTCACGCTATAAAGCTTCGTAAAACCATACCATGATAGATTTACTTTCCTACATACATATCATCACACAATTTCCATAGTTGAGTATTTTGTTAATTTGATCTAGTTAATAAAATTGGACTTTTCGAAAGAACTTTTCGTGATTGGAGATTGGAATTTACAATGACTCAATTATATAGGCAACTTTGGCGAGTGATATGTTACCAGAGAAATGTCACGTCATCGTATAATTGGAACCTGAGATTAAATAGGTTATATAACATAATATAAATGGTAAGAATAAATTCTTCCAAAGTAATAGATCGGTGCAAAAACGGAAACCAACATTTCAGTTAGAGCTGTGTTTAATAATATGAGCGAAGGGAAGTCGGGAATCTGTCTTTGGGTACATTGACAAATAGTATCGTCGTCTGTCCGCGCCATAGTAGGGCGCAGTGCATACTGGGGGTAATACATATAAAATAACAGGGCGTAACGCTACACCATTACAGGGCGTAACACTGCAATATTACAGGGCGTCACTTGCATAAGCGTAACGAACCAACGCGGTCATATTCGAGGGTTCACAAGCATCGTCGTGTATGATCGTCATTCATGGAAACATAAAATTAGAAATATTTAAAGACTTTTACTGTCATGTTTTATTCACACATTTTAAATAAGTGTAAGGTGAATTTGAATGAATAATTAAATAAGTATGACATGTAAAATTAAAAAGGTCAAAAAAGTCTTGCTATCCCTTTCTCATGAGTGGGGTTAAATAAGGATGGCAATATTTTTAGACCTGTCAAATTAGTTAAGTTTAGTAATTTAGACCAACAGAATTGGCACCATTGTCGAAAAAAGTTTAGCCAAAACGAGACGAAATAACTGTAGCCAAAGCAGTTTAATTTAATTCCGGTTACTGATAAATTCAGATATAAAGCTGGTACATCAAAAATAACACGACGAATATACTAAAACCCATTTTACAAATTACGAAAGAAGAATTTGCTTTCAAACCGTGTTCCAACCAATATTTTTCATAGATCGAGAACATCAAAGACAAACATGCCCAACTTATTTGATTTGGGAAACTCGAAAGTGGGAGACTGGCGCCGCGAGTGTGAACGTAGCTTTATGTGCTCTGTTCATGACTTTTTACTCTTTTCACCGTTTCTTTGCAGACTGTACGCTGCGGCGGTGTTTTTCTGTCGCTACCTGAACTAAGTTTGCTAAGATTGATTTCTGAGCTGCCACTTTTTACTTGAGCTACGTAATTTGTTTATTTTTCAATTGATAAAGCACTTAGAGTGCGCAGTTTTTAGTTTCTGCTTTATATTTTTTTACGATACTTTTTTATTTACTGGGCTGATCGGTCTTAGTTTGAGATTTTGCTATAGATTTTCGTGGGATGTCTAATAAATAGAATAAATCCTATCGAAAATGAATACAAAGTTGTATTTACTAGGCAGGCATTGTACATCGCTTAATCTAATAGCAGCGCAGTGATAATAAAACGGTAGACAATACGCAAGTCATGTCATAAGGTCACCGCTTACCACTATTAAAAACGCTTCCTCTTTTTAATCCTTCACTGAGAAAGGATTTAGAAAAGTGATTTTTTTATGCATATTAATTTTTATTTTTTTTAAATCTGCTTTTTTCCAATTATTCTCAGAAGACATATTCCGAGTCAGTTTCAAAATGACCTAGATAAGTGACTTCATAAATAAAGGACATCATCCATTTTGGTCCAAATTTGAAAAGGCCGGCCACGCATGTTATTTCTATATTCTGTTAGAGCTTGCCCTTCTGAACATATATTGCTACAACACCAAAGCTGTTGGACCTTTGTCCTTGATTTTAATTGAGTTTGAAAATCAGAATTGTCATACATTTTTGAAAATAGGAATTCAAAATAATCTAAACCAACGAAATGTCCTGTAATGTACTTTGTTGCCATAGTAAATGCTCAGACGGAAAAGCTCTAACAGAATATAAAAAAAAAATCGTTGGCGCTTTTAGATTTGGACCAAATCTCTATGAAACATGTATGATGTCCTTTACATTAAACATTTCTCAAAAAAAAAAAAAAACTCCCCACTCATGTGATTGTTACACCATTCTGTACATAGAAAGGTACTCGTGTACCTTGTGTACCTATAACTTCCGGGTAAACGTCTGCATCGGATCCGTTCGATCATAACGGTATCGAATATCCGGTACAAACAGAATCCTGTAATGCACCCGTGCAACTCACTGCACCAAACGATTTCTAGTATTTATAGGTCCAAGCTGCTTTCAGGCTTCACCTTTCTTATACTAACAACGTTTTATATTTCATAAAGGTATAAAGGAGTATTGCTTTTTTTAGTTCTTAGCTGCCCGCCCCGACTTCGCACGGGTAGACAATAGACATTTATCAAATATATTGAATTGATTCAGGTTTTACTTTGCGGAAATTCATATTTATAGAATACAAAATATATTATAATTTGCTTTGTCCGCTTAATGAGTGTGATACGGTCGAACGGCCTGCGCCCAGGTGAGCTCAGCCGTGGTTTCTTCCGACACGTGTTTCAGGACTTCCACGTCCCATCATCAGGGTGCCGCCGCGTTGGTCGAGCAGCGTGATGACACATCGACACTCGATGTAGCCTATGTTACTCAGTGATAATTTGACTCAGTGAGCCTATTCAATACAAACCAACAAAAATACAAATCATTCATATTTCTAATATTATATAAGTGTAGATGTAGATTATTGTTGGATTTGTAAACGAAACGCATTTATGTCAATGTCAAATTTAATATCCATGGTGCAAGCGTCCATAGGCTACGGTGACCTACAGGTGGGCCGTATGCTTGTTTGCCACCTTAGTGGTATAAAAAAATACCCATTGTCTTTCTATTTTTTGTTTTTAAATTTGGTACTTTTTATATTATGACCGGTGCAATACTTAGGTTAGCTGTGATTGCCTTTAATTCAGTGAGCACTAAGCATTTTTTTATTTGTTATATTTTTATAGATTTTCGTGTGTCACTGGTTGGCGTACCAATCAAATAAATAACTCTCTATTATATTACATGTAAGTTGTTTATTCATTTTAGGTATTATTATTAAGTTTCACTTTTGAACATTACAGTCTGTGAACAGTTAAAAAAATCTGAAGAGTTGATATTATGAACAAGAGGTATTTTTGAAAGATTAGTTAGGATTGTTCTAGTAGTCTAGGAGAAATTAATTACAAAAAATGAATTTTATATCAAAATGTGTTTTCTAGATCAAGAGTATGTATCCCATTTAATATGGAATAGAGGTCTTCTAAATAAAAAAATCTATGACATGGCTTAAAAACATTGATTGGTCACAAAGACAGACCAATAGATGTATTACAGTCAAGTACGGGTAGCAAGAACATCTTTCCACTACCTATTCGAAAACGTAACTCTCAAATGTCAAAATGTTCATACGAATTTTAGTTCCACTTTTCGCCGCCGCGGCGCTGTTAATTTTCCCATACAAAACTATTCGTAGGCGATAGGTATACGTTGTCGCATCCGCATTGCAATAGCGTAATTTACACGAAACTCTAGAACGTTCTGTGTTCCGTGATGTGTAAACATAAAAAGGAATGCTATGTGATAGTTGAGTGATCTTCGATTCTATATGATAAACATCGTTTGTCTGTCTAAATAGCTGCCAACTACGTACAACGATACCATTTCCATAATTTCCCAAGAGTACGGATCTGCGCCAACTATTCCTTTCATCTACCAACAACCTTATTTTTAACCCCTTAAATGCTATTATTGCTTGGCTTATAGCTTTGTAAGTTGGTGTAGGGAACAGCTCGGAGTTATAACACGCCATTCCGGATATTAGTGGTTACTCACATCGATATCGCGGAATATTGACGACATTCGAGTATCGAGTTTGTTTTATCGATTGAATGTATTCGATTTGCGGCTATCGAGACGTTTTGTGAAGCGATCTTGTTCGCTGTGGAGTATAACTTAAACTTATTATATAACTTATATTTAGTTTACGTTATTTATGTTTATAAAATAGTTTCTGTTGATATCAATCGGTCAGTCGTCACGCGACTGCATAAATTTTTTACCGAAATTTATTTAAAAAAGTTCCATTGGAATTCGTTAAATTGTGCCTACCTATGCCAGAATAGACAAAAAAGGCTGATCGATAGTTCAGAGTAGATAATATACTATCGATAGTGATCTCGTCATAGATAAAAGAAAATGCTATCGATTGGAAATATTTCAAAATGTACTTTGGAATACTACAATAAAATTTAAGATGTTTTATGTATTGATTCATTATTTGAAAATGTTTAATTAGAGAACAAGAAATGGAAATCGTCTTTTGTTTCTTAATTTAAAATGAATTCAAATGCCCCACTACCTACTATCATTATGATTGTTGCTCTCAGTTAATTTTTGTGTTTGGAATTTCCATTTTGTTCATTTTAATTCGCAGTGCGAAAGGACTTTAAATAAAGAACCAAAAAAACTATTGTAATATTATTAGGTTGGCGGTATCAATAAAATGTTATTGGCCCTCCTTGCTTACATTTAAGCAGTAGAAATAGCTTTGCAGCAATACAATTAACAACCAGAACACTCAACAGTAAAAACAAGTCTTCAGATATTAACATTGTTATACCACTAACAAAAAGAGATTGTACCACGTACGATTTTTTTATAATTGCGTTTATGTACAGGTTCAACATTATAGGTATTCGTTGTAGGGGTTGTTCCCAGACACTCAAATTTTCATTAAAAAAAATATTGGTTTTCATACATTAGTTCCCACGACCTCCAAAACAGTTTAAATTCAAATAGTGTTAGTGTTTTGTATTTTAAACAACAAGCTGGGAAACAAGCATACGTCCCGCCTGTTGGTAAGCGGTTAACGCAGCCTATGGACGCTTGCAACACCAGGAGTATCACACGCGCGTTGCCGAACCCCATACTGAACTTCTTTGGGAAAACCGCGGCGGGGAGTTCATTCCACAGTTTAATTGTGCGCGGGAGGAAGCTCTTTTGGGACCGCGCAGTTCGGGACCATTTAGGTTCCAATGTGTGCTTCTAATTGTGTATATGTACACTGCAAGGCGTAGTTTTAGCCGGCTTCACTTCGTTCCATCTTCCTTATCTATTTGTTCTGGAAAATTGTATTACATAATTTTTTAAACTTACCAAAAAGATTCCCTTTAGGGGTGGCGAAAATGGTAACCTTTTGAGGTAGGCAGAGAGTACAGAGCACTACTTGCACACCACTTTGGCTTCTTCTACATTCTTCAATCTCTTCATACCAGCCGATTCCTAGTACTCCTTAGCTTCCCATCATAGTACTCTATGTATGTCTGTGTCAATTATTTCACTCTCCCGGATTGCATACATCTGTAGCGCGAGCATGAATAATTTGCGACAATGTTTTCGTATCTCCTTCGACTATTTTTGTATTGAAAAATGAACAGCGCTGCGGGGGTGGAAAGTGGAACTAAAAATTTGTATGACAATTTTGACATTTCGGGAGTTACGTAATCGAAAAATATTCCTGCTACCGGCACAGTTTGTCAGTCTATCATAACTCATTCGTCCCATATGTAATTATACATACTCATACATTATACAATGTAAGCAAAAATAATATATGATGGGAAGATAATGATGGCATATTATATTAAAATAAATCCACGCTGGATATAATTAAAAGATAATCGGTCCGGTCGAGTGATGCGAGCCCGATCGGCTGTAGTTATAATATCCGTTCCAATTCAATGGGCTTAAGGTGACTACACATTAACAGTTCAATGATCACTTTTTATAATCTTTTATTTAGTTCTACCTGTCTGTGTGTGTGTATGATCAAATCTTGTTAGTTAAAAACCCACTTTTTTAAATTGAATTAAAATTTGGCATACAGTATTGGGTTCAGCGACAATGCTCGACTACCTAAATGCCGCCATTTCAAATCCAATATGGCGGACATCACTAATTAGAGATTTGTCATTACCTAAGTAACCCCTATGATATACGTATCACATAATTACTTTCACGTGATGTAACGGAGTAGGCAATGGTTAATTGAAAAATAGGTCTTACTCATTCAAACATCTCAGATGGATATTTTAATAACTTGATATGTAAATCCGATTTAAATACATGACAAGAAATTTTCTGGGTTGTAAAAAGCATGCTTTATCTTACTACACTTATTCAATGCGGACGAAGTCGCGGGCAAAAGCTAGTATCAAATAAAAGTGTAATAACCGAATAAAAGTTTGCATCAAAAAAATTTTTTACTCAATTTCCTCGCAGATACGTTGTCCTGACAGTAAGTGGCATAAACGATCTATATGCTGGTGTCGCAGCGATTCCTGTCAAGAATTATACATTTGTTTATCTTCGTTCATAGTGATTCGTATTAAAAAACAATTAAATACTCCGTTAAAAGTACTACACTACTACGGTTTACCATCCGATTACCATCAAGGAGGCCGGATGCTTGCTGGCCTATACACCCTTTTAAAAACAAATAAAACACGTGTATCGACAGTAAAGAATCACGTGTGTAAGGCCCTTAACCACGGGACAGAACAGCCGCAGGGCTCTCATTAAAATTTCAGCTTTCCCATTTATGCCCTATTAGCGGACGCGTCCTTCATTTGTGAACAAAATTATTATTATGTGTAAGATATTATGTACTCAGTTGTTTACATAAGCCAGCCAACTGTTAACTACGCTTGTTTGTAATAACTCACTTGGGTATTAATTTCAATATATTTGCTCAATTACACTGACAAAACTTAAAAGAAATTTGATTCGCCCCATTTGGCGCACTTCCGCCTTATAATAATCGCAGAAAAATAACACTACTTTGATCAGGTGTAGTTTTGTTTTGTTGTGTTTCAGGTTTCCAGTGCCGGTAGCAAGAACATCTTTGGACTACATATTCTGATCGCTATCGACAATTTTTGTATGAGAAAATGAACAGCGCTGCGCCGGCGAAAGGTACAACTAAAAATCCGTGTGAAAATTTTGACATGTTGAGATTTATGTTCTCGAATACGTAGTCGAAAGATTTTCTGCTTACCATCAGGTGGGCCGTATGCTTGTGTGCCGGCACCTTAATGGTATAAAAATTGCAAACCATAATAAAATATTGTCTAACTTATCCATTTCGGAATCTTTTTATCGTAAACCTTGCGGAAGATAAAACTCCTTTTAGCGAAGCACTAAAAATAACAAAACACGGAAACATAACAATAAGTAAGGCAGGGAGCGGAATCATCCATTATATAGTAATTCAATTCACAAATCATGGGGAACCTACTACATACGATACCAATATAGGAATACATATTCTATAAGCACACTCGATACATGCTTGCGTGTGACTCGGTACACAAAATGTGTTACTAGTAACAATAAAAAAAAACAAGTGCGAGTAGAACTTGAACCCGAGGGTTTTTTCCTAAAAACTAACTAGGTTAAATGACAAACTTAACTTTGCCGTTCGATCCCTAGACACGGCTAAAGCACCAACCGCATTAAATAAGTTTGTAATAGTATAATCGCTTTTTTTTTATTCTGAGCCTATTAGCATTTCAAGCGCCTACTTCTTGCCATTTTTAAGATGAAATAAAAAAGATAACCAAAAAAACACGTTTCTAGTAGGCGAGCCCCGTTAATTTCTTTTCATTACCATTATTACGACGAGACCTCTGGACTAGTGGTTGGTACACCTGACTGCTACGCTAGAGGTCGCCTGTTCGATTCCCGCCGGGGAAAACATTTATGTGACAAATATGTTTACCTTGCGTCTGGGTGTTTGGTATGTATTTAGAAAAAAAAAGTATATAAGTATTATATCAGCTACATAGAACATGCTTTTGCTTAGTTTGGGGCCAGATGGCGCTTTGTTATAATGTCCCAACATTTTTATTATTTGTCGTTATAGCGGCAACAGAAATATACATTCTGTGAAAATTTCAACTGTCTACCTATTACGGATCATGAGATACAGCCCGCTGACTGACAGACAGACGGACAGCGAAGTCTTAGTAATAAGGTTCCGTTGGTATGGAACCTTAAAGAAGCGATGCAGCTACTTCTAGACATGATTATGACCTCTGATGATATAAGTATCCACAAGATATTCCCTTATTCGTAAGAATAATAAAAAAGTGTCACAATTTTTGTGCCGCATAACCTTGGGGTGGATGGAAAAGCCACAATCACCTTACCCAACAAGTCGATATGTCTTACGCGATCGCCCCGCACTTATAAAGATGTCCGCGACACAATGACCCGGATACACGTATACTAGTAATTATTGGGAACCCTGCTTATGTCATTGTGCGGCGATATAGTAACTAGATTACTGGAGGTTATGTCTATACTTAATATTATAAAGAGGAAAGATTTGTATTTTTGTGCGTTTGTATGTTACTTATCGAATACTAGCTGTCCCGACAGACGTTGTCCAGTGCCGGCAGGAACATTGTCGACAACGTATTCGAAAACGTAACTCGCGAAGTGTCAAAATTGCTATACAAATTTTTAGTTCCACTTTTCACCGCCGCAGCGCTGTGCATTTTCCAATACAAAAATAGTCGAAGGCGATACAAAAACATTGTCGACAATGTTCCTGCTACCGGCACTAGTTTAGCTATAAATTTATATGTAAAATTCACCATCGAAAAAAGGACCTTTATTTTTATCCTGAAATTTAAAATGTTCCGAGTTTTCTTGCTAATTTTTCTTTTCATAAGAAACTTCTGCAAACATTATCAAACACAAAACAAAAATAATTGCGTAATCGGTCTAGCCACGCGTAAAGGCGTGACTAAGGGAAATAGGGATTCTTTTTTATACATAGAGATTTATTCGTAATTAAGACATACATTTTTTAACATCTAGGTATATGTTACCTATAAATTTAATACATATTCACACACACAACTACAACACGCAGGAAAACCGAAGAACACATATTTTTTTCTTTATTATCAAAACCTTTTGTAATATCTAAAATTCAAAAGCTGCTTAAATATCCGTCACAAGTTTGAAAACTCACTGACACTAATATTTGGTTACAGAAGCGAACGTTAACAAAGGCGGCATGTTACATTAACTGAAACTGAACTTGCGAAATTTATTACAATAGCTGGAAAATTGCTTTCACCAAGAAAACATTTCCATCACGCACCCCCACTGTATTCCTCACCCATCGACGCTTTGTCATGGATTTTCACAGGCACTTTTTGTACAAAAGCCGCAA
The DNA here is from genome assembly GCA_951449985.1 of Falcaria lacertinaria. NCBI lineage: Eukaryota > Metazoa > Arthropoda > Insecta > Lepidoptera > Drepanidae > Falcaria > Falcaria lacertinaria. The sequence goes on along the minus strand of OX602125.1, from coordinate 8,753,547 downwards.
TGTATAGCGCTTTATTTTCTTACGTGAATAACGTATCGTACTTAGATAGGAGTTAAGTATGACGGTAACTTGGGACAGGTTGGCAACTGCAACATCCCAAGGTATGCGCACGAGTGCAGTAAGGGAACATTGTTGTTATATTAGACAGCTGGTTGGTGTGGCATCGCTTGACGAATTTAGTAATGGCTTCAGCGTGTCTAGTAAATCGCATAGAATTTGGCGCTAAAACCCATTGTAACACAGTTTCTATTTTACTAAAAAAACTACCTCTTATACAATGGGTCACTTTAGCACCTTGTATAACAATCTACTATAACAAGAATGGTAAAAAGTGCAAATATAGCTTTTTCAATGGTGCCCATTACCGTTAACGGATGAGGAATTTTAATTACATACAAACACACGCATCACGCCAAGTCCCTTTCGGGTAGGCAGAGAGTATAGTAAAGAGTAAGTAAATAAAAATAATCTACCGAGGCTTAAAATCTTTGTTTTGAGCTTCAAAAGTACGGACTGTAAAGTTATTTACGAGCGTTCCAGAACAGAAGAAAAACCAGCTTTGTCGTTACTTGCAGAGTGACTGTTTACTAATTAATGTTGCCCGCATGTTAACTGGTAGCGTTTCCATGATTCTGTGAAGCTTAGGACATTCCTGGCCTTAAAATTAATCTCTTTAATACGACGCAAAAGAGTTGTGCAAGTGTCACCACCTATATGCGCAAATGCAGTGCGACAGAAAAAAAACGGATGGTAAAATAACTTTTTTCTGCTGTGCCACGCTCCTAATGGAGGATCTTGCCTCCATTTAGAGAAAAATAATTTGTAATCGCCATGAAATTTAACTGGGAAAATATTAACTTGCAAATGTCCATACGCTGTCTGGGCTTATCAGTTACCATCGGACGGGTTGTAAGAAATTTATTTATAACAAAAAATCCTATAAACTTCCAACATCATATCCACCTGACAATCCCACACAACTGGCTGCGCTTTTCTGCTTTTTATTTGCAATTTCGTTATGTGTTTCAGATTGGAATTAAATCTCCTGCTAGACGATGTGGGATGATTGTTTGTGGGAGCACTGCTCACATAACAGGCGGGACTTGCACTAAAGCCTTTAAAATCGCGTTAAGAATACTTAGCTACTAGCAACATAGTTTGCTTTTTTTGGCGGGCTATGGGAGCGGTTACATTTGCTAAGACATGACGCATTTATACGAAATATCATAGAGGGAAAGATCGAAGGAAAGCGTGGCAGAGGAAGGCCAAGGATTAGTTACCTGCAACAGATAAAGACGAAGGTTAACTTTATGTCGTACCAAGAGGTCAAAGACATGGCTAACGATAGAACGGCTTGGCGATTGCTCCACCGACAAGAGCCTAGCTCTTAAATAGATGATGATGATGGGAGCGGTTGTGATTTTTTCCAGTGTCTCGTCAATAATGTTATATTGGTCTTTAGTGTATATTTTCGGTTTCATTTAGTCATTGATTAATAGGAACATTGGGAATAATGTTGTATATTAATTAATAGCTAAGACAGGACAACGTCTGGTGGGATATCTAGTATTTATATATATTAGTAGGTAGTAATTAATTCCTCGCGGCCTCATATTTTCCATCCCTTTTACAGCCACTGTGAGGAAGGAGCGCGACGAGTGTAAAGGGACACATAGATTATGTTGTTTATGTGCTCCTTGTATGTAACCGACTGTTTGTAAAACGAACATAGGAAGTCTTTATAGTTTTCCCTTTCTTACAGTGCGAAAATTATGTATGATCGTGTAAGAAGCGGAGGATGTATGAAAATAAAAATAAAACTCCTACGAGTGCAATCTGACTGTTTGACAGTTTCTTGGTGTGAGGTGTCAAAATGTATGGTATAAGCGTAGTATATTATCTACTCTGAGGTATAAGCAAAGACAAAATAGTATAGCAATTTGTTTTCTGCTTGTGAATCGATTTATTGTTTTTTTATTTTTATTTAGAAGATAATGACGAGATTTCTGTTATTTCTGTAAGTGTATTGACAATTTGAGACTATCGGGAACCGACTGCGTAAAAGTAAAGAAAGAACGATTCTTAGTAACAATCAAACACATATACAAAAACACATCTGTACTAATATTTGTACATAGTATATTATCTACTCTGAGCTAATATTATAAAGAGGGAGGATTTGTATTTTTGTATGTTTGTGTTAAATAGGCTCCGAAACTACTGGACCGATTTCAAAAATTATTTCACCGTTAGAAAGCTACATTATCATTGAATAACTGACCATTTATTATACAAGCTGCCCGCCCCGGCTTCGCACGGGTAGACAAAATATTTGATAAATGTCTTACCGTGCGAAGCCGGGGCGGGCAATTAGTAACTTATAAAAGAAAACAATGTCACCACGAAAATAGTTCCTCACTGTCACACATTAAAGCTCAGAAATACAAAACATGTATGATTGGCTCTCAAAATTTGATTATTGAATCCTTTCCACGATGCATTAAATGAAATTCATTGCACAGCGTCCATTGCTCGGTACACACTGAAGTCATTAACATAACAGTTTGAAGCAAGCAATATACACTAAACAAGACAGGAGAATGCTGTAAAGTCAGCTAAAACTTTAAAAATAAACGCGGAGACGGCACCCTGAGCACCCACGATCAGCTAAAAGGTACTATATTCAACAAATAGTCAAATTAACCCGAACTAGTGCCAAGTTGCCCTGTGCTATACTTAGCTTTACTTAAGGGGAGTAGCTGGATCGGTTTCTTTAAGTTTTCATATTTGCCAACTGTGACACCTGAAATTCTTTTTTTATACCACACTTAGTTGTAATAAAAATACAAACAATAAATCGAATCGGAATTGGGATCTCCCATTAATATTGGAGCCGCCTAACTGGGGACTGTAGGTACCCACACCATACCGAAGACCGCGATGAAAAGACACTACTGTGATGTAGTGTTGTGTTTCTGCGGAAAGTAAGGTGCCAGTGCTCCACGACGATACGCCGGGCTAGTAGTAATGCTGCTAGCACAGTGAGACCTCATCATCAACATGGTTGGCAAACTGTTAGTGGTACCCCTGGTATTACTAGCGGCTATTGGCTGCGGTGACTGCTTACCATCATATGGGCCTACTTGTGTGCCACCTTAGTGGTTTAAAAAACCATCGGTTCACGAGTCCCTCTCCTTAAGTCCGTAGTGAAAGCAATAACAATATCAGTATCACTACAACACTGAAAACCGCGTTCTGCGAAACAAACTTTTCATCTGAATGCCTGTTACTTAAATAAAGCTTTGCGAGTATAACAGTTATGACAACTATTTATATTAACTAGATTTTCGCAGGGAATTGTCCGACATTTTACGTCTCCGCTAAGATTCTACGCAGCGTTTCTGACAGTTTTCGAAATGTTGAAAGGTTTGCTTTAAGTTTTTTTTTATTATTTTACTAGCTGTTTCCTGAGTCTTCGCCCGCGTATCAATATAATATATAGCCTTTGTTACTCAGTGATAATGTAGCTTTCTAACGGTGAAAGATTTTTTTAAATCGGGCCAGTAGTTTCGGAGCCTACCTATTCAATACAAACATACACAAACAAAAATACAAATATCCTCTTTAACTATGGTTTGTTAAGCTATATTTTTTCTTCAATCTCCAACCTACATCTACCAGGCGTGCAGTTATGCGAGGAGATGCTCGTAGGTAGCCAGCGTTGGTGGTATTAACCGCTCGTTAAATTATTACGGTTCATTCCGTCGTATTGATCTGAGGGAGCACCTGCCCTAAGGATGTGTAGTTAAGCCGCGCCAATAATCGTCCGTGGAACTATTCTGGGTTACTAGCATATAGGTAACTTTCTAAATTAAATACTCAAAGGTACTGAGAGTCGACGAGCATGTATGAAGAGGTTGATGAGTGTGAAAGAAGCAAAAGAAGTCTTAAAGTCAAGAGTGAAATGAGGCTCTAACTCTCTGCCTACCCCGAAAGGCACTCGGAGTGAATATGTATATTTTTATGTTTGTTTGTTTATTCACGCTAATCTCCGAAAAACGTATCTAAATTTCACGGGACTTTTACTAACTGTTAAGAGATAATTTTATAAAATTACAACAACATGTAAAAAGTTTGAAAAACTGTAACCAGGCTACGGGGTGTAACAGGGTTTACAAGGCAAAATTGACTCCTCCTATTATTGAAGTCGGTTAAAAGAATTTACAGCTTATGTTACTCGGGTCATAATAACGAATCGTATGACACCTTATCCATCAAAATCGGATGAATAGTTTAGGCGCTATGGAGAAACATACATAAATACAAACATACATACATGAGCTGCTAAAATCATAACCCTTCCTTTTGGTTTCGCCGTAGTCGGGTAATGAAAACCAACACAGAATATGAATAAAACTTTTCTTTTAATTTCCATGAAAATAAATAAAGTAATAATTGTAATTTTGTCAATCTGTATTAGTTGTACGTAGTATATTATCTATTCTGTGCCGGTAGCAGGAACATTGTCGACAACGTATTCGAAAACGTAACTCGCGAAATGTCAAAATTGTCATACTAATTTTTAGTTCCACTTTTCACCGCCGCAGCGCTGTTCATTTTTCAATACTAAAATAGTCGAAGGCGATACGAAAACGTTGTTGACAATGTTCCTGCTACCGGCACTGAGCTATTAGTAATTCATTGTAGTATTCAGCTCTGAATTTACATTGAAATTAGTTCAATTCAAAAAACAATCATCCAATTTGTATAAACTTATTTCACTGCGAACTAATAATAGGACTTACCAATTCCATTACACAATCACAGGATGTATATGTATAGATGATCCACAGGGTGTCTCGTGTACGCAGAACATTTGATTGCACTCCCTTGCAGCGCCGTGACCCCTTTAGGGGATGATTTTGGGTCACCTAAATACGAGTTTCATAGAGTAAGGTAAATGTTCCAATATTCGGTGCATTTATTTAAAAAATACCTGTTTAAAAACAATAATCAACAAAAAGGTTTCGTAACGCTAATAAGCAATAGGGTTGCCAACGTGTTATACCCCTGGTGTTTAAGACGTCTATGGGTTGCGGTAATCGCTTACCATTGGATGGGCCGTAAGCTTGCCTGCGAAACTTGTAATATAAAAAAACATAAATGATAGTCAAAGTAGCAAGAGATTGATTTTAAATTTATAAATTTCACAAAGAAAACAGCCAAGCTCAGTGCCGGTAGCAGAAACATTGTCGACAACGTTTTCGTATCGCCTTCGACTATTTTTGTATTGAAAAATGAACAGTGCTGCGGCGGTGAGAAGTGGAACTAAAAATTAGTATGACAATTTTGACATTTCCGAGTTACGTTTTCGAATACGTTGTCGACAATGTTCCTGCTACCGGCACAGAACAAAAATGCCCTTAAGTATTGGTTATATTTGTTACGATAAAATAATTTCTATTACTCTCCAACCAGACAAATTAGTATTATCTACCTTCTTTTCTAGCATATGTTACATTATTCGTTCAATAAATTGATAAGCTTAGCCGTAAGAAAACCATTTTTTTTCCTGTCCAGTACATTCATTAGTATTTTTAATTTGGTAATTGTGGATTTTTACATATAGTACAACATTCTATTTTATCATATGGTCAAAGCACGATCGAATTGACATAATTTCAGGTTAAAAGTATCAATACAATTTTAATCCAAGAAAATATATAAGAAAACGTATGAATTATCAGAGTAATTTCTAAAATGGTCTTCTAGCTTCCAATGGCGAGCAGTTATTTTTTATTAGTCTGGCCACAGAGAGGTTATAAGGCACGTAAATCATGGAATAAGTATTCTAATGAAAGAGTCGCGTGATGCCATTCTAAGAATCATTTATTTCACTCCAGTTGGCTCGAATGCATGCATGCAACGAATTTTAAGTTCTCTCTCTAGACGTAAAAATCATTTCTCTGTATCTATATTGTACACAATTATATTTAATGGGATGACTCGCTATGTTTCTTTGTTTAGAATTTGTTTTTTTTTATTTAATGCAGAGGTTACCAAACTTTAGATCTGGTAGACCACTTTTAAAATTTTACTAGTTTCGGTGGACCCCCTGCTGTTACATTTCAACCATATACCCAAAACACATCAAAATGTATTAATATAATATAAAAATTAATACAAGTAACGGTCACTGACCTGGCTTAGCTTAACAGTGATATTAACTATCAATGCCAAGCCAACACTTTTGTTATTCACATCAAAACCAGATAAATTGTCCCGGACCCCACTACAACTTGTGAGCCCCCATTTTTATGCCAACGTAGAACCCCGTCCATGGACCCTTGGGGGTCCACCTGGACCACTTTTGGGATCACTGATTTAAAGTGTTCTCTATTCGTTTCGGTGGTATAATATTGAGTATTGCTATGGTACAACCTTTTTTAAGCCCAAAATATACATTCAAACAGGCTCACAACTAGTATGTTGAGCTCACAATTTTTAAGAGAGGTAGGGCGATTTGGGATATCCCGTGGGTTTCCCATTTAAAATTGGAGCCGCCCGACTGGGGACTGTACCTCCGCCTTACAGAAGACCGCAGTGAAATAACACTACTTGATGTAGTGTTGTATTTCTGCGGTAAGTAAGGTTGCCAGTGCTCCACGAGGATACGCTGGGCTAGTAGTATTGCTGCTAGCACAGTGAGTCCTCATCAAGAACATGGTTGGCACCCCGTTAGTGATACCCCTGGTATTGCTAGCGGCTATAGGCTACGGTAACTGCTTACCATCAGGTGGGCCGTATGCTTGTGTGCCACCTAAATGGTATAAAAAAAAAAAGTTTGTATAACGATACGATACATGTCGAAAACAATTAACGTTTCAATATTATTTTATGTAGCAACACTAGAAGGTTGGTTATTTATGTACATATGTCTATTATCTGTAAACTAAGCGGCTTGGTGGGTTTTACATATGTGGTTTCGTTATATTCGTCTCTATTGTGAGAGTGATAAGGCTTATAAAAGTAGCAGAGTAGTGTTACTTAAGTAAATTGTGCTTATTTTATTAAACAAATTATCTTATATACCTAAAATTTTTATTTCACATGACACCCAATATAGCCATAATTTCAATACAAGTTAATAAAATAAATTTCATCCGTAGCGTGAGTTAAATAGGCGCAGGTACCCTACCCCATAGTGATCTACGTAGTAACCTACTGCAGGGGTCCTCAAAACTGCGCAGTTTGAGTCCCCACGTGGAGAAAGGTTCATTCACCCTAAACAAATCTATTTATAACACGAATCCACACAGTAATCTACGGAGCTGTAGATTATTTAATGTCAAATATGGTTGAGTACTTCCTCACGATGCTTGCTGTTGCCTTCGATGCTTAATTACATTATTAGATGCAGTTTTATAATGATTAAAGACTAGTATATAATGAGTAATATTTTATTTGTATATACCACTAAGTCGGCACAGAAGCATACGGCCCACCTGATGGTAAGCAGTCACCGTAGCCTATAGCCGCTAGCAATACCGGGGGTATCACTAACGCGTTGTCAACCACGTTGTTGATGAGGACTCACTGTGCTAGCAGCATTACTACTAGCGCAGCGTATCCTCGTGGAACACAATCCCAGTTCGTCCTTCCTATCTTTTTTAGCTCGTGCTGTGATAATCCTGGTGCCTCCATAGGCTACGGTGACCACATACCATCAGGTGGACCGTGAGCTTGTGTACATAAGTGGTTAAAAAAACATTTTTTTTAATAATAATTTTCACTTGTTATTATTCCTTAAATTATTTATTCATATATAATGGTCATAATAATAACTTATTTCAGACATTGACCCAATATTATGCATTTTTTTTCAGTTTCAGATTTTAAAAAAATTGCTGAAATTAAGTTAAAATATTATTAATGTTAATTACAGGTGATTTTTTTTTTATTTATAGCTAGGCTATATATATATATATTCTTTTTTCAAAAATTATGCAAAGATTCATTAAATTCGGGTCCGAATCTCCTTTCAGTACTTTTCGCTATTCCTCATTACATATTTCGCCATCCACGCCCACAAAAATTATATTTGTATATAGACGTGTGGACATAATATACCATCTTGAAAAGCGCCGTCTTTTAACAACGCATTGTGTCGCAGCTGAAAGGCGGATCGTTTGCCTTGCCTTCTCCACCGCGCAATAAAACGCGTAAGGAAAAACGCTGAAGCAAAGCAAGGCATAGACTAAATGGAGACATCACCAATAATGTGAGCGTTATATAAAGTATCCTTCACAAACGGAAACTGTCGACGAGGCGCCGGCAGCTTGAAGACCCCTTTGTATCCTTACGCATACAATCCCAAACCACAGCCACAGTTAAGCTGGTAAACAGTACCTTATCTCTATGTGGTGAATACTCAATTCATTGCATGTATATATATCTTCATGCCTTCCCACAAGGGTTTCCGAAGGCAGAAGTTTTACAACCCACTTTCCACCGATGATAATTTGGTGCCAACGTGACAGTTGGTGAGCCTATCGTCGTCTCTACAGCACTACATACGTGCTTGAATTTTAGTTTATACTTTTTTAGGTATGAAAAGAAAAATTTGAACAAAGAAACGGAACAATCTTATACCGGGATAAACTAATGTCCTTGTTTCTATGGTGTATTTGCCATATGAATCCATAGCTAAGACAGGACAAAGTCTGTCGGAACAGCTAGTACACTCTATATACAACTTCACAGTAATGCATTTTTATTAAGGACTAGTGGTAGACATTTATCAAATATTTTGTCTACCCGTGCGAAGCCAGAGCGGGCAGCTAGTATAATATATAGCCTATGTTACTCAGTGATAATGTAGCTTTCTCACGGTGAAAGAATTTTGCAATCGGTCCAGTAGTTTCGGAGCCTATTCAACACAAACATACACACAAAAATACAAAAATTTCCTCCATCCAATATTAGTATATTGATAGCTTAATCACTTTCAAGCAATGATAATATATTTGCTCTAAAATCGAACATTTCCCTTGAACGTTTCTCCGTATATGTGATACTGATCGATGTTGTTTTACTGTGCCACAACTCAAGACGCCGATTTGACAGGCTCCTTAAGTGATTTATTCATTCTATTATGAAAAAAGGGAAGGCTTTTCGTCGTATTTCAGTTTATTTGTAAGATGTTTCGTTATTTATTTGCAACGGTCATTTATCTAGTCGCTTTTTAGACTCAAGTCGAACCTCTTCACATAAAATATTGACTTGAAGAAAGAATTATAGGTCTCTAACTTGCATTATATATCAATCATAATATAAACACAATATATTATGTGTATTACGCATAAGTTTTTCCTAACAGCTATTCACTTCGCGATGACCGTATAGAATTTGCTTCAAAAAGCAAATCTCAACTTATCGTGACTCAGTTCAGAAATTCCCTTAACTCTCCACTACCAAACTGCCACAACCACAGTTAAAAATGTATTAACACAAAACAGAGCAAACTATTTACAAAAAACAGAACTTAGCCTACCTACTTATAGATAAAAGATCTGACCCGAACATTTGCCAGCACGAATGTCACGCTTGGTCTCAACTAGCCGACGTAAAACCTCCTTAAAAAGCTGAAGAGCATCCGGGCCATAGATAGATAACTCTTTATTGTACACCTTAAAACTATAATACAGAAACAGGATTTATTATACACTAGCGGCCCGCCCCGGCAATATATTGTCCACCCTTTGTTACTCAGTGATAATGTAGTTTTCTAACGGTGAAAGAATTTTTGTAATCGGTCCAGTAGTTTCGAAGCCTATAGACATTTACCAAATATTTTGTCTACCCGAGCGAAGCCGGGGCGGGTAGCTAGTATAATATATATATGTTACTCAGTGATAATTTAGCTTTCTACTGGTGAAAAATGTTTTGAAATCGGTCCAGTTGTTTCGGAGCCTATTCAATACAAACCGACAAAAATACAAATGTTTCCTCTTTATAATATGTATTAGTATAGATGTAGATATCGGTACAAATGGCGGCCTTATCACTAGATGTGATCTCTTCCAAACAGTTATTTATAATATTAAAAGCTGCTAAAATGTAAGCATCCAACAAAGCGACACTTCACTCGGATTTACTCTACGCCACGAACATTGCTTGTACGCATTGTTAAAACACTCCTGATACATTCGGCAAATATTTGCGTGTTTATTTGCGCGTATCAGAATTTCTTATTTGGATTCGATGCTTGTAAATATACGCGCAGAAGAGTCGTGTTTGGAATTATTTGATTTGATGGCTTTGGATAGCACTGTACCGCTTAATGATACAACTAAGATACAGTTTCATTTCAAAAAGAGGTGGTGCGAATTTGGACGTCCCATAGGTATTTTGGGATTGTACCTCCACCTTACAGAAGACCGCAGTCAAATAAAACTACTTTTTTGTGTTTCTGAGGTAAGTAAGGTTGCCAGTGCTCCAAGAGGATACGCTACGCTAGTAGTAATGCTGATAGCACAGTGAGTCCTCACCAACAACATGGTAGGCAACCCGTTTGTGAATACCCCCGGTATTACTAGCGGCTATAGGCTACGGTAACTGCTTACCATCAGGTGGGCCGTATGCTTGTGTGCCATGCCACCTTAGTAGGTATAAAAAAAACAGTAGTGTCTGTTCTCGGGTTCCTTAATTTGTATAATTTATTTAGACATTTTCTCTAATATTGACAAATTAAATATTATGGGATTGTAGCAAAACAGTTCATTTGATAGATCTTTCTTGAGAGAGCTCTTTAAGGTGGAATGACGATTTATTTCAGACCCACTTTCAAGTCGTCTGTGTTTTTTTTTTTTAATAATGTTTGTTTGTCTTTCAGCTCAATTAGACATTTCTTCACGTCACAAACACACGTTAGCGCAACGCGCATTTTTATTCTTGTATTGAAGGTATGTCAGATTTACATGTATGTTACACACGTAATGATATAAGATGTGATAATTATATGAATGGAGAAATTCAAGGACGTATTTAGTGTCTATGAGACGACTCACCATCTGTCACTTTGGCACCAAATTATTTTCTGTGAAAGTGGGTGTTGTAGCTCTGCCTACCGCTTCGGGGACCCTTGTGGGATAGCGTGCGGATAAAGGGTTGTTAATTTTCCGATGTATGTTCTTTTTATTTGACGTTTCACGTTGATATGAGGATATGATTAAAAAAAATTAACGCATCGATTTTTTTATTCGGGATTATTTTTAAGCGGATGTCCCAAACATCTATTAAAAATCAAACCAAATTTAAAAAAATACCACCCGTGCTAATTGTTATACGAGTATGTGTGCATGTGTGTGTGTGTGTGTGTGTGTGATGAATACATCAAGATTGAACCCCAAAAGATAACTCCCTATAGCTGCTACCTATGTCACGTGACCTTAACAAAATGTAGCTCGACAATAAAATTCGAGGTATGACAAAGGGCTCGGGTGGAATTTTTCGCATGGGAAATTATGTCAATTTCCAAAGAGAAAACTCTTTGTGCCGGCACCGCCGTTGCGAACTAACGAGACGTTTTTGCGCCAATAATGCCTTTGGTAATTTGATTTTTATTACCACCTGACGTCACGTGCGGTATTTTATAGACTTTTTATTATTTTATTATATTCAAAAGTATGTTGCTCAAGTCAAACAGCATGAATAGAGATTTCCACCATGACTTCTGGATACTAGGAACACGGCTTAACCGGAACTGTAAATTACTGTTGTTTTGCTGCAGTGAATAAGTTTTCCAGAGCTCCAAAATGCGCTGAGATCACAACAAAAAAAAATGACAAAGCATTTAGTTTCTTGCCGGTTCTTCTCAGGGGGCTTTTTTCCGAACCGGTGGTAATTTAGACCTTCATAAGTGCCTAAACTGAATAAATGATTTTTGATTTTGATGAAGAGATTAATTCGTCAACAATAAAAATTGTTTTTGAAATACATATTACATTTTATGATGATTATACCTCTACGGTGGCAAAAAAATACATCCCGTCCGTAGCCTCATAGCCTATAGACGTTTGCAGCACCAGGGGTTACACTCGCGCGTTGCCGACACTAAAACGCTTACTTCTAAAGTCGGTCTGACAAAACTTTCTTTCTTTCTTCGAAATCAATAATCATTTATTCAGTTTAGGCCCTTATAAGGCACTTATGAAGGTTTAAATTACCACGGGTTCGGAAAAAACCACCTGAGAAGAACCGGCAAGATACACCGTCCATTTTTCCTGTTACAATCGTGATATAACAATGTTTAACAAAATCAAGACATAAGTAGCTAATTACAAATATTAAAATGAATTAATATTAAACTTAATTATTATTAAAATATTACAATTACCGGGGAACCACTTGTTCAAAGTAATTCTATATATATTCCAAAAACCTCTACCAAAATATACAAAAACATAATAAACACGTAACTCACTCCTTTGAAAATTAAAAAGCCTATACTACAACTTGGCCGTAACTTGCGATATAGTGTCGACCATAAAATATTTTACGTCGCCTATAAAGTTACACAAGAACTCTAGCATTCGCGAGTGAGACGGTGTTAAACGGCCGAGAAATTAGATAAACTCCACACTTAGTTTTGTTGTTCTAATAAACTTGTAGCGTTAATGTACTGTAAGAACCGCTTGAGGGATAGTTCTTACACTCGCCATGTACAGGATATTGCAAGTCATGAGAATAGAGATTTTAACCGTGGTGGTCTTGTGGTTGAAGCTACGGCCTGTCATCTGATAGGCCTGTCATCTGATATGTTCAAACCAAGAATATGTTTTTCTAAACTTAAGTACACTGAATCACACCACGAGCTTTATAAGAGAGGTAGGGCGAATTGGGATTTCCCGTAGGTTTTCCCATTAATATTGGAGGGCGACTCCAATACTGACTGAGACTGGGGACTGTACCTTCGCCTTACAAAAGACCGCAGGCATTTCTCGAATAAGTAGTAAGTATACGGCCTCAGAAAATAATTACGTTCTTCAAGATTTTAGCGTGATTCTTCCCCTTTCGGATGCCACGATGTGACAACTACAAAGCTTTTAAAACACATAGCTGCTAACTAAGAGAGTGTACAAGTTTTACATCCAGCATCTCATCCAAGGAGGATACGAGCTAACTAGAAAAACAGGGTTTGCGTATTTTACATCAGTACGACAGAAACGGCTTTATTTTAAAATGTTTTTAGGACGATCTTCACAAGCATTTTTAGAATAAAATAAAAAGCAATACATTAAAAACATTCCGTCTAATTTGACACGAACACTTTACCGATAAAACGGAAAGTAAAGAGGGTACAGCTCAAGCCTCCGTGCAAACAGAGAACGCTTTGACTCAAATGGTATGAATTGACACATTGACAGTCTGAAGGCTCCGAACATGTAACGTAGCAAACAACGATATTACGTACTCGTATGTGTAGCTGCTATATTTTCTATGTATTTATTTTATTCATATATGCCTATCACAATAAATGTTTCTTCGTTTTCTTAGCGCTTATAAAACATTCGTCCGTAATTAAGCTTTGATGAGGTTTCATGAGGTGTAGTGTACGTACATTATCAGGTCATCTTTAAAAAAATAGAGAAGATAATATAAAAAAAAACGAGCAATATTAAAGTAACATGACTCCTAGTCAAACGGTGTTTGGGGTCGGCAACGCGCGAGAAGTTTTACCCCTGGTAATGCTAGCGGCTATATGCTACGGTGACTGCCTACCATCAGGTGGGCCGTATGCTTGTAGGAAACCTTAGTGACTTAAAGCAAACGGATGACCACATCATATCCCAAAGCTTGTAAAGCACGTTATATTTTTGGCAATCGCTAAACGTCTATCGGAGGCAAGGTTTGGCCCTGGGCCACTCTGAGACCAAAGTAATGGAATTTCCTTTTAAATTGTGAAGGTCAGATGATCTTTGGAGTAATATTTTTTAGAAACCAAGAAACTGAAAACAAAAACAGCTAGTATTTTAAATACAGAAACTGTAACGCCTCTGCGGAAAAAAAAGATTGAAGTGGGTTTTTAAAAGGTAAAATCGATGGTATATTCCGGTGGTATTATTCTGATGACTTGTAAAGTTTAGTCAAATAAAGATGATTTTGATATTGTGTTTGAATAATAACGTCCTAAAATTAAAAAGAGCATATTTTGTGTGTGTTACGCTCACATTTTCTTATAGAACAGTGAGCAGTAATATCATTTATTTTATTCTAGCATTGTACCGTCAAAACACAGACTTGTCACGACCAATCCCGCATTCTATCAAAAAACAAATCAAACGGCGAAGGTTGAACATACGAACCCCAGCGTTTCCAAACTCGTATGTAGATAACAGTGTTGTTATGGCAAAGGAAAGGAACGATTTTACGCTTTCAATATACATTTGGTGTGTTTCAAATATAACGTGTTACAAACACACAATTTATTGATACGATATTGTATGTTCGGGAAAAATATATGCGGTGTTTAGGTCGGGGGGCACGGGAGTGCCCCCGCCGAGTCGAGCGCGAAGCAAACACTGCCGTACCATCCTTTACCCGAACCATTTCGCCGCATTTTCAGGCCCCTATTTGAGAACCTCCGGATAAGACCAGAACGTAGAAATTTTCGTCATCCAGTAAGCTATACAATCATACTTAAAATTAAAAATTTCAAATCTGTAGGTCATTTAATGCCGAAGTTAAGCGAAAGCAAAGTTTCGCATTTATGACACACACTCACTCATGATCATCAAAATAGAACTAGTACTTCCCATAAACTCAGAGAGCTGAAATGTGGTACGGAGTTAGGGTTTAATGGCCACATAAAGGGAAAACTATAAAAACTAGGATAATCGAAGATCTGGAGTACCTGGTGACCCTTATTTGAAATTTGAAAACATATGTCATCCAAGTAAGCAAAATTACGTATTTTGCTTTGCCGTGACTTTTCAGTGGTGTTTACGATAGTTTCAATGAACTAATGATGAAGCTGGAAGATTTCCTGTGGCTTAAGTGGTGTTTACGGTCACCAATGAACTGATGTTGTAGCCGGACGGAAACTGCTGGAACTCTCTTATAAAACAAATGTAACCGAGCCGCATTTGGGCTTCGTGGAATTGACATGACCATGCATTCTGGCTATAAGTGCCGTATATTCATATAAATGGTGTATTACGTGTTACCTTGATTGATAAAAGACAGATTTCATAGTCTCGTAAACGAAAATTACTACTCAGTTTAAATAATCTTGGTTGAAGGAGCCACTGTGATTAGACACGCGATTACCGTTGTAATGTAAAACGCGACTGATAAAAAAAATCTGTCTGTCTGTTTATCTGTATGTTACGGGTAATCTCCGAAACGGCTGAACCGATTTTAACGGGAATTTCACTGGCAGATAGCAGATTTTACTGGGCGTTACCTGTATTGTAGAAAAATAATTAGGGTTCCGCACTAAAAATTAAAATCCCATGAAATTCTTAACAAAATACGAACGGCTGAACGGATTTGAACAGGGCTTACACTGGCAAGTAGCTTTTGTTATAAGGCGTAAATCGGGCTTAATTTATTTTGTAAAAGTAATTAGTGTACGGCGCAACAAATAAAAACATTAACTAGCCGTGGTGGCCTTGTGCTTATAGCAACGGCCTGTCTCCTGATGGGCCCAGATTCAAATCCCGGCTAACTCATTGGTACAAATGAGATTTCTAAGCTTAAGTATTAGCTTTAGATTAAGCACACCATGAGCTAAAAAGAGAGGTAGTGCAAATTGGGATCACACTTTGGTTTTCCCATTAATATTGGAGCCGCCCAACTGGGGGTTGTACCTCCATCTTAAAGAAGACCGCAGTGAAATAACACTACTTTGATGTAGTGTTGTGTTTCTGCGGTGAGTAAGGTTGCCAGTGCTCCACGAGGATACTCTGGGCTAGTAGTAATGCTGCTAGCAAAGCGACTCCTCTCTCGTTAGTGATACCTCTGGTATTGCTAGCGGCTATAGGTGACTGCTTACCATTAGGTGGGCCGTATGCTTGTGTGCCACCATAGTGGTATAAAAAAAAAAAAACGACTAACATTGCAAAAATCCAGCGTAGTGGGACACATCTTCTAATTTAATCTAGCCTATTGCTTCCCACTGCTGGGCGAATGCCTCCCCTTCTGCTTTTGATACGCATATAAATAAAATTAAAGGAACACTCTGGATAAGAATAGACTGGCTTTTATACTTATACTTTTAAGTTTACAAGAAGAAATGGTCGAACGATTAGCTTTATTGTACTCGAACATTACACAAATTAAATAAACACATTACACTATAATATTAATTCATTGTATATATTAATTATGTTATAGCCAAAGTTAAAAAAAAAGATATTTGTAAGCCCATATTTTACAAATACAATATCCTCACTTTCCCAAGCATATACATTTTAGAAGTCTGCCAATTTGTAAGAAAACACACACATTTCTTTACCAAATGTGAAGATGTACAGACTAAATACACATTACGACATAAATATAAATTAAAGCTGCCCACTTCCCGACTAACACTACATTCAACCAGCCCCTTTACAATGGCAACAAAAATATACAATAAAATGCCCGAAACTATAAGACAAGAATATAATACCATAAAATATAAAAAAACTAATAAAAGATTTATTACATAAGAAATGCTACTACACTTTACAAGAATGTATAAATGACAAACATAAATAAAACACCGTCCACAAACTGTGATATACTAACCAATTTTTATTCCTTAAGTTAAAAATTAATATATGTATAATTATAATAATAGATAGAATATTTATTATTACGTAAGTAAGATAGTGCCTCTCTACATTGCAGTGACCTAACCGGGTTTCTTGTTATAACATCAATAGTTATTAGTACCATTGTAAGTAATTGTAAATAAATAAATAATATAATTCATTGGACTTGTACGTAGTATATTATCTACTCTGAGATTGGACTAAGAGTGGCGGACACGTCGCTAGATGGCGCTGACTGTATTTTTACGCGCTTATGTTTGTTTTTCCGATAACCTTATATGGCGAAGTGGCAACCGGCTACGTTACAGTCGTTTGCGACGTTCCTCTATTGCGCTTGAAAACGTTTGCTAGGGAGCAGGTGGGATTATTTGCATTTCGTTGATTTCGCTTATTATTTCGTTAGGTTTGCTAAGGTTCATTAGCAGGTTTGTTGTTATAACAATTCGAAGATTTAAATAGGTTAGGAATTTTATGACTAGTGACGGATTACTGATTATTACTTAATTATTACATTAAAAAGTACTTTTAATTTTAGTGAATACTTTAATTATCGGTATTGCTGTTTTGTTGTCCATATACTAAAGGTCGTTGAGCTTACTTGTGTTTGATTTCGCAAGTTAATATCGTAAAAAATGTCGATAATATTAAAAGACGACGACGAACTTAGTGGCTACCAAGTAGTTGGTATGCCCAAAGACGGGTCTTGTCCCTTACATTCAATATCTTTCTTGGTGTATGGTAGAACTGACTCAACTTGCAGTATCAGATCTGCTATAGTTGCATACGTTGCTGAACATTGGGACGAAATGCAAGTGTACACGTGTGATGCTGATGGTGACGTATACACGAGCGCACAATCCTACACGAGCGATATGATGAAACCCACTACTTACGGCTCAGCTTCTGAGCTTATGGCTGCTGGAAAAATCTATCCCTTCACTTTTGAAGTGTATGAAAACGGTATACTAAGAGGTTCCAACGCAAATGGGCAATACGAAAAACTGTTGCTACTGTACCAGAATTAGAACCGGAAAAAAATAAAAGAAAGATTTGTTATAATAAAAAAACTACTCCTAAAAAGAAAAAAATGTGTCAAATAAGAAAATCTAACAAAATAAATCAATATGCCCACGTTTCTACAAAAAGAAGTGAAATCCCACCAAAAACATTCTGTAAAAAACTAGCCTAGTCTCGATGGAGCTGCTTTTTTATCTCTGAAAAGTAATGAAATCTAGACAAAGTCGTGCCAAGTCTAAGATTCCTTACTGCGATTTCTTTATTATTATAGTTAATGTTGTGCGACTTGGCCGTTGAACATTCTTTATACGTTAGTACATAGGTAGTTACAACAGATATATATATATATATATATATAACATTACGTGTAAACAAAATTGACTTGTACCCACTACCGTATAAAGAATGTTCAACGGCCAAGTCGCACAACATTAACTATAATAATAAAGAAATCGCAGTAAGGAATCTTAGACTTGGCACGACTTTGTCTAGATTTCATTACTTTTGAGAGATAAACAAGCAGCTCCATCGAGACTAGGCTAGTTTTTTACAGAATGTTTTTGGTGGGATGTTTATTTATCGGTCTCTAGTTATTAGAGCTCTAATTGCTAAAACCTGGCTAAGTACATTATGTAGTAACGTAGTAGAGTAGGTATATAAGGTGGAAATACTGCAATATTGATATAATTTTCTAACTGTATTAAACATTTTGTAACATTCATCTTTACATAGTATAAAATGAGGTCGCTTCCGCTGTCTGTTCGTTTAGATCTTTTAAACTACTCAACGGATTTAATGCATTTTGCAGCATTAGATAGAGTGATTCAAGAGGCAGGTTTTTATGAATAAATCATTTAGGCTTTGTGTAACCCTTGCGAAGCTGCGCCGGTCCGCTAGTTATATACTAGCGGACCGGCTAATAAAACTGCTTTGATATTTTCTTGACAATAATCTTTCTGAAGGCTGTCTAAGGTGTCACACAAGCATACGGCCCACCTGATGGTAAGCAGTCACCATAACCAGCCACAAGCAATACCAGGGGTATCACTAACGCATTGCCAACCCTGTTGTTGATGAGAACTCGCTGTACTAGCAGCATTACTACTAGCGCAGTGTATCCTCGAGAAGCACTAGCCCCCGTACATGAGAAAGGTATAGCAAGACATTAGTCCTGTCAAATTAGTTTAGTTTAGTGATTGTGTACAATAGCATTGACACCATTATGTATGTAAATCGATAACTGAATCTTTCAAAACTAGTTTCCTTTTATATAATATCCATTGTGCCCTTAACTGTTTACCCCGAACTGTAACAAAAAAGTTAGACTGACATAAAAATAGCGGTTTTATTTCTTTCGAACAGCCATAAAAATAACCAAACCATCGATTAAGCCCAACGTTTCACGATAGGACGTTAAAAACCGCTACTCGAAAGAAAAAACACTAGCCCCTTCGCCAAAACCTCAGAGTATATAATATACTACGTACAACAAAACTGTGTTTGAAGGAAGCCACAACCCATAACATTATATCTGTCTAAGAAACAAGTTAAAAATCATTATCTCTCTTCTTCATCCTAGTTGTATGTATTTGTATTTAGTAGATGTATGTGTTATAAATGCCTATTATAAATATTTGTGTATATTTAGTATGTACTATATGTATGTTTATTGTAATATATAATACTACGCACACTGTGCCTGTATTTCTTTTAATATCTCCTCTCGCAGGTCTGCTGGAAGAGATTTCTTTTGAAATAAGCAGTGCCCATGTACAATCTATTTCCTTCATGTAATTTTGCCTTTTTTACTTTGTTGTGTACATAAATTATTTAAAACTAGCGGCCCGCCCCGGCTTCGCACGGGTAGACATTTAGATCAAATATTTTGTCGCACCACAAACAAATATGTTTTGCAAAGCCGGGGCGGGCAGCTAGCTTATGTTACTCAGTGGTAGTTTAGCTTTCTAACGGTGAAAAATTTTTTGAAATCGGTCCAGTAGTTTCGGATCCTATAGACATTTATTAAATATTTTGTCGCACCGAGCGAAGCCGGGGCGGGCAGCTAGTATAATATATAGCCTAAGTTACTCAGTGAAAATGTAGCTTTCTAACGGTGAAAGAATTTTTTGAAATCGGTCCAGTACTTTTTGAGTTTATTCGTTACATACAAAAATACAAATCTTTCCTCTTTATAATATTAGTGTAGAAAATACTTTAACCGGGCCTTTGCCTACCCGCTTTGAACTGGGAGATTGCAGTTCGATCCGCTTTAGGGAAAATAAAATAATTGTTTGGTTACGCACAGGATAGTCAACATTATCTGTGGAATTTATAAGCCGGATGAGTGAGGTGTTATCTTAAAGAAGGGAGTTTGCCTGATGATATGTTATATATTATGTTGTATACCACTAAGGTGGCACGCAAGCATACCTGGCTCACCTGATGGTAAGCAGTCACCATAGCATATACAGCTAGCAATACCAGGGGTATCACTAACGAGTTGCCAACCATGTTGTTGATGAGGACTCACTGCACTTGCAGCATTACTACTAGCGCAGCGTATCCTCGTGGAGCACTGGCAGCCTTTCTCACCGCAGAAACACAACACTACATCAAAATAGTGTAATTGACTGCGGTCTTCTGTAAGGTGGAGGTACAGTCCCCTGCCGGGCGGCTCCAATTTAAATGGGAAAACCCACAGGAGATCCCAATTCGCCGTACTCACTTAAAATGTATGTTATCATACAGTATTATAGTATAAACCAATTATAGTAATTATCCAAACTTAGATATTGCAGCCATAAAATAAGTTTAAGACGGATCGCTGGGCGAATACGAACAGTAAGAAAGATTAATTCATTGCAATTCGTTAAAGGGAGAGCCCTTGGGCTATTAACCTAATCTTTTGAATTACAATATTAGCAAATATAACAAGGAAAGATTGATTAAAAAACTTTTTTATTGGCTTAGATATAAAGTAAATTTATTGCGCAAGTTTTTTTATGATCCTCCCTTTTAATAGAAACTTCTAGTCGTATTTGACAGGAAATTAGCCGTTTAAGGTCCTCTATTGACATTTGCAAGGCGGAAAATGTATGTAATGGCGTGAAGAAAAGTGTTAAAATATAATTTTATTATAATAGCTTACATTGAGGAAAACTGAACACCACGGTATAGGAGTGCGTTACGTGGTTCTTCAATTAATTACAGAATCAAATCTTGCATGTTCAATTCTCGTTGTGCTTAACACTTCCCAGTGTCCGATTGAGCTGAATATTTGGCGTACACGTTTCCCGTGACGAACCACAATTACCTAAATGCCGCAATTTTTAAGCCAATATTGCGGCCGCCGCAAGTTCAACACTAACCCGTATGATATCCGTAAGGGCTTGATGAGCGCAGATTTTTATTACAACTAATAAAAAAATAGTCTTGTCAATGTATACATTTTTTTATTGTATTTTTCTTCAATTATCAATAAAATTATATTACTGTTATCAAAATACTATAAGCAGCCAAAATACGTTCAGATCTACTTTCGTAGGTCGGGTATACACGCAAGCATGCGTTGTTTTTTTAATAGTTTTTTTAATAAAAAATTAGCACCAATTAGTTTGTGAATGTCACACTTAAATAATATAACGTGTAACCAGTTGAATATTTCTATACTAATATTATAAAGAGGAAAGATTTGTATTTTTGTGAGTGTGTATGTATATTCAAAAATTCACCGTTAGAAGGCTACATTATCACTGAGTAGGCTGTATTCTATATTAATATGCGGGCGATGTCATGGGGAAACAGCTAGTATTACTATAAACACTATAGAGAGAGAGACCGTTAAGTAAAAAATATGTATGTGGCCTATCAAAAATATATGAAAAAGGTTTCTAGAAATCAAATAGAATCAAGATGCTCTTTATTTTATATCTGAACCTTTGACAGACACACACACAACTCACAAACGACTCGTATAGCAGCTCATCGTAAGCATTAGGCCCGCCTGATGGTAAGCGGTCACCGTAGTCTATGGACGCTTGCAACACCTATCACTCGCGCGTTGCCGACTCTAATTATGAATTACTAGCAGCCCGCCCCAGCTTCGCACGGGTAGACATTGATATCAAATATTTGGTCTACCCGTGCAAAACCGGGGCGGGCAGCTAGCCTATGTTACTCAGTGATAGTGTAGCTTTCTAACGGTGAAAGATTTTTTGAAATCGGTTCAGTACTTTCGGAGCCTATAGACATTTATCAAATATTTTGTCTACCCGAGCGAAATCGGGGCGGGCAGCTAGTATATAGCCTATGTTACTCAGTGATGATGTAGCTTTCTAACGGTGAAAGATTTTTTGAAATCGGTTCAGTAGTTTCGGAGCCTATAGACATTTATCAAATATTTTGTCTACCCGAGCGAAATCGTGGCGGGCAGCTAGTATATAACCTATGTTACTTAGTGATGATGTAGCTTTCTAATGAAAAAGAATTATTAAAATCGGTCCAGTACTTTTTGAGTTTATTCGTTACATACAAAAATAGAAATCTTTCCTCATTATTATATATTATAATATATAATATATAATATATTATTATAAGTGTAGATTATTAGATTATATTTATTAATTCACAACAAATATTAGGTCCTTACATATGAAATTGGCGTTTTTCGTACTGGCCACTTTAATCACGAATTTCTCCTCTTTGGTAAGGAATTCCAAATTCAAATTTGTACAGCTATAGACTCATGTATTTGTGCTTCGATGATCGTCATTCATTTGTTTTTTTTCTTCTGTTTTTTTCTGTTTGCGTCACTCATTTTACAAAATGGAAAACCTTAAATATCGCATTATTTACGAGTACGAGTTCCGCCGTGGCACTAGTGCTGCGGAAACAACTCGAAGGGTGAATGATGTGTATGGCGGTCGTGTTGCAAAAGAAAACACAGTTCGTTTTTGGTTCCAACGTTTTCGTTCTGGAAATTTCGACCTGCAGAACAAGCCCCGTGGACGGCCTGAGACTCAAGTTGATAATGAAGAGTTGAAGGCTATTGTGGAAGCGGATCCATCGCAAACCACGTCCGAGTTAGCTGCAGGCTGCAATGTTAGTGATAAAACTGTTTTAATTCACTTGAAGCAAATTGGGAAGATTAAAAAGCTTGAAAGGTGGGTACCTCACGAATTGACTGAAACAAACCGGCAAACGCGCGTCGACTGCTGCGTTACATTACTAAACCGGCACAATAATGAAGGTATTTTAAACCGAATCATTACCTGTGATGAAAAATGGGTTCTTTACGATAATCGGAAGCGCTCAGCGCAATGGTTAGATCCTGGCCAGCCAGCCAAATCCTGCCCCAAGCGAAAATTAACCCCAAAAAAGTTACTTGTAAGCGTTTGGTGGACTAGTGCCGGTATTGTTCATTACAGTTTTTTCAAATCTGGCCAGACTATTACGGCTGATGTCTATTGTCAGGAATTGCAAACCATGATGGAAAAGCTAGCGGCTAAACAACCTAGGCTGGTCAATCGCTCCACGCCACTGCTGCTTCACGACAACGCTAGACCACACACTGCGCTACAGACGGCTACTAAATTAGAAGAGCTTCAATTGGAAAGTCTAAGACATCCTCCGTACTCCCCGGACCTTGCTCCAACAGATTACCATTTTTTTCGAAATTTGGATAACTTCTTGCAAGGGAAAAAATTCAACTCCGATGGGGCAGTCCAAATCGCCTTCAAAGATTTTATTGATTCCCGTCCGACTGGTTTTTTTAGTAAAGGGATCAATGAACTACCTATGAGATGGCAAAAGTGCATAGAAAATAATGGTTCATACTTTGATTAATTAAATATATTATATTAAAAAATATTCGACTTTTTGTTCCTCCCATACAAAACGCCAATTTCATATGTAAGGACCTAATATTATATTCTGTAACTGCCAAATCATATAAATGTAACATCACTTACAAAATAGTTTATGTTAGGAACAAATCGAACCTCTTTTCCCGGTCAGTGTACCGACCTATTTTATTATTTGCGGTGGTTCCACGGTACATTAGTTTTGATATGGGCCCCGGTAATACTTTTTATGCGTTCATTGTGGCCGATTGTTGGTTTACGATTGGCCGGCCAGCCAGATCAAAGCACAATGTGCCGACTTTGCTACCCAATAATGTAAGTTTTTGGTTTCTTTAATTAATTTTGATTGGCTAACTTTATTACGTTATGAAAACTTTCCCTTAATATCGTGCCACAGGTCATGTGATTCTGATATACAGTAAGTGTTCGAAGATTCTTTATTAGAAATAAGAAAGAAAGAAAGAAAAAAGATTTATTTATAACAACACAACACATGGAAAAGAAAGGAAGACAAGTGTAGAATATGTAACGAGAATGAACAAAGTAGGAATGAGTATATTAGAGGAAGTCTGAAAGTAGCTCCAGTGATAGAAAAGTTGAGGAGCAAGCGTTTGTCATGGTATGGGCATGTTATGCGGAGGAATGAAGATACCGTGGTAAGAAAGGTTTTATGTATGAATGTGGACGGGTACAGGGGACGAGGTAGACCTAAGAAAATATGGATGGATTGTGTAAAAGATGACATGGTCAGAAAGGGAGTGAATACAGAGATGACGACTGATAGGGAAGTATGGAAGAGAAATACATATTGCGCCGACCCCAAATAATATGGGATAAGGGCAGGAGAATGATGACAAGTCTAGAAGACGCATATCGTGTTGTTATGAAACGGTCCCATCTCAGCATGTGCTGGTAGTCTTGTGACGGACAACCAGCTCTGGTCTTCCGTTGGGACCGGTCCGTGACGTCACGTGTCGAGGAAAAAAAATATGATTAGCGTTTTGTTAAACTATAATGAAAAGAGCGCGAAAGAGCCCCAGCGCGTAGTTGATATCTGGCATCGGAAAACAGCAAGATGATATATATAAACTCACGACATACATTTGTTAGGTACGTGTCAATGATACAACGACTGAGTGCAAACTGCTTGTTTATTCGCATACCCACAGATAGCAATAATAAAAGTATTATCTATATATAGCAACATTAATATGTATAATTATTACTAGTTTTATTATCACTTTACTAGTTCTCAATGTATAGCAATTGCTACATTGCTACGGCGTAGCGTTTTGCTACGAGCGTCGTAGAAATTTATTTATTAAAAGAAAATATTATCTTCATTGAAAACTCAGTGTTCTAATAAAGCTCCGTAAACTGTTGAAGGCTCACTCCAAGCCGGGTCGTGGCTATAATCAGCCGTATTACCATAGAGTACAATATCCGTCTGGATTATATCCGGGGCGAATAAAATGAAAAAAGTCACCCGTCTTCACACCATTCAGATCGTGAAATTTACTGCCGGTCGCATAGATTGCTCAATTTCTTACGGACGTTACGTCTTTGCTACACTTCCGAAGCGAAGCGACGTGTATATCTTTACAATTGTTGATAAATATTATACTGCACGAGGCTAAGTGATCGTAACATGTGGCTGCCTACCATTATGACATGAGATACCGTCAAATATGTAGCGTTATGGTGACGTTTATGACAGTATGAAAATATCAATATTATTGCAAATGAACTTTATTCCTTTTTACGAAAATTGTGTGGCCGGGAACGCATAAGAAATACACAATTTTAGTAAACCAAACCAACAACACTACAAACACACTAATGTATGATTATGGTAATTTAGACCTTCATAAGAGCCTTATTAGGGCCTAAACTGAATAAATGATTTTTGATTTTGATTTTGATTTTATATTTCAAATTTCGATTCGAATTTCTAGTCGAAAACTAGGCGACCCACATACGTACATACGCATAAATAAAACAATTTGTAGGCGATAATAATATAATAAAGTAAGTTTAACGCGTAGTATATTTATTATCAACTCTGAGTTTTAACTAACTTTCTGTTGTCTACAAATCCATGCAAAACAGCTTCAGTTTTTTATTTGTTTTTATAGCTTTCACGCTGGCTAACAGTCATAATCTGGCGCCTTTTGTGACAGTGTGGCATCGGTAGTTTATGTCAAATTATTGGATTTCCCGCCGTTTAATCAGAAGCGGCTCTTTTGTCGCTCGTGATGCGCCCCAGTGGCCCAACCATGTGTCATGGTGTTGCGGGCCCCATGTACATAGAGGGATTCTAAACGCATATAACAATAAGTATTCATATTGTTTTTATACCACTAAGGTGACACACAAGCATACGGCCCACCTGATGGTTAGCAGTCACCGTAGCCTATAGCCGCTAGCAACACCAGGGATATCCCTGGTTGGCAACTCGTTAGTGATATCACTAACGAGTTGCCAACCATGATGTTGATGAGGACTTATTGTGCTAGCAGCATTACTACTAGCGTAGTTAATTGAACGTTGGGTACAAACAAGGTGACTTAAGCAAATACTCTTTAAATGTTCTAATGTAATGCTTACCTAAACATAATAAATGTAAACACAACTCGGTGAGACACTCTACTTAAGTGAGCATGGAATAAGCTGGGCACACGAGCTTGCGTCACGTGCGCTGGACACGTGTGTATCCAACTTAATCGCCAACCATCTACGTGGCCTGGGTGTGATGCCACCTTTTTAAGCGATTAAAAATAAACGAATCTTACTTCAAATTAAAACTTAAAAGGAAGAGATTTGAGACTAATGCTTAGAATGTAAAAAAAAATAGATGTTACTTAAAATATTACTGTTTACGAATTAGCATTTTTTATACAAGCTGTAAACTACAGCGATAAGCGGAACCGAAATTTCAATGGCCGCTTTCCCATTCATACCGTAAATTTTAATAAAACTGCGAAGACTCGATGACCAAGGAGTACTGAAAAAGTTTGAAAATGTAACCACTACGGCTTTCGATGTATATCCTGACAAATCATATCCTATTCAGAATTATTTTACCCGACTACGGCGAAGCAAAAAGGAGGAAGTTGTTTTGGGTTAGTGGCATATGATCACAGCTATTCTCTGAACATCACTATGCATATATATTAAATACATTAATTTTCCAGATGATTTTTTAGAATTTCGTAGGGTATAGTTATTGAACCTACTTTTTATTATGATATCATTTTCGAAATAATTCATAAATAAACTCGAGCCGTATTCCACATATTATCTTTCTTTTATTAGTCAAAAGAAGCTGAAATGGAAAGATAAACATCTTTATCTAAAGACACGAAGATACCATCGACGTCCCTTTACTAAAATAACTCTTTCATAAAACATCCAAGTAAAATATCCAGTTAAAATACTACCCTCAGTTCGTGATGTTTTACCGGCGGCGCTATCAGATGTTTTTAAATAAAATAAATGCTTTAGAGGAATGAGATGACAGATTTGATTTTGTATTCACTGAGCGTGAGTCAGGAATCGTTTGCAAAGCAATACCTTTTTATGGATATACCTAAAAATTTAGACGAATAACGCCATATTGGATCGTGGGTTCCGTATTATTTTTTTCCATATAATTTAAGTCTTGGTAACTATTTATAGCCGACGGCCGTTTGGCTTTAGTAACAACCGACCGTTTACGATGGTCTGAGTTCAAAACCACGTGTACCAAGGAGTTTTAAGCTTAAGTTGTGATTAATCACACAACGAGTCTTAAATGAGAGGTTTTGTTAAATGGAAACCTCCGTGGTTAGAACTGCCCGACTGGGGACTGTACACCTTACAGACTGCAGTCAAATAACACTATTTTGAACTACGATTACCTGAGATGTACGAGAATACACTGCGTTCGTAGCAATGCTACTAGCACAGTGAGTCCTCATCAACAACATCGTTGGCAACACGTTCGTAATATCCTTGGTATTGCTAGCGGCTATAGGCTACGGTGACTGCTTACCATTAGGTGGGTCGCGAGCTTGTGTCACCTTAGTGGTACATAAAAACGAAAATATTCTAGTAAAGTCATGAAGGATCCGGTATAATATTATTGAAAACGGTCCCCTAAAATCTGTCACAAACATTATCTGCGAGCAAATGCTATATCCTCCAGTTCGGGAGTTGCTTGCGAACCCAGCAATGGAGTCTCTACGCCTACCCCATCTTAATATTGGTACCTTGCCTTTGCGACTAGATCACTTTGTGTATTGTGCTCTTGTTAAGTGATGAGCGATAGAGGTTTATAATAATGATGCTCGGACATTATCACACAGCGCCATCTAGTCCCAAACTAAGCAAAGCTTGTACTATGGGAACCAGCAGCTAATACAATACTTATATACATTTACTTTATGTATTTTTTGTAATTATCTGTGGCCAGCTGATCCCCTTAGTAGAAATCAACAAACGATCAAGTCTCTCTCTCGTACTTTCATAACGCAGACGTTACAAAGATAATCGCATTTTATCAATGCAATTACGTAACTGACCATACTCAGAAGGTTATTTTTTTTTTATTGTTTTTACCGATACGTATGGTTTTAACAAACATCAACCAACATAGTTGACGTGGCGTGGCAGTAAAACAATTCATCGTTCTGTATACAAAATTTTGCGCTACTAAGCTGCCGTCACGTTATTCGCACTCTATAGATAGCGTATTTTTGGACCGCAAAGTGTAAATGATGAAGAAACGACTAACCCCTGTAATTTAATTACAAAATAATTCGATGAAACAAGGATTTGACCAAATAAATATTTATCAAATGTCGACGACCAATTTGCAGAGGTTGTCCAATTTAAACATTACTTGTGAACTTTGTACAAGATGTATATTATCGCTGCCGCGTGTGAGTTGCGGTGCGCACCAAAGACGCTCGCGGAGCGGATATGAGGTGAAGCGGATATTGCGCAGACACTGGCAGGTAGTGTCGCGACAGTGTAAGCCCGCATTTGGATATAAATGTGGTTTGCTGCATATAAACGCTTCCGCAGGTAAACACTTATATTAGTTTCAACTTTTTTATTTATAGTGTTGTTATTGAAGAATAGGTACCTACTCTCGACCTATAGGATTCTCCTGCGAGTTCTTTTAACTTCGTATGTCGTTGTAAATTTCAAGTGGCTTAATCCAATGAGGATTTCCGTATTTCGAAACCTAGCGTACAAGTATTATCAATATTGTCGTGTTGCATTAAACTGCCAGTGTCATGCATTCCAATGCTTATTGTACTGAAGCTTCTGAAGTCAACACGGCAGGAGCAGATCGCAACACGCCTTTAGGTCAGTGCTAACCTATTGATCAAAATTATTAATCACTTCACTCAAAAGTCATATTAATGCATTATTTTCAATGTACCTATGAATCAGTCACTAAATTAAACTTTCCTGCACATAATGACACCGAAAATACACTTACACACTAAAGATCACTATAACACAATTTACGAAATAATAGAAAAATCTTTACCGATCGGCCTGATTTCCGCCAAAACTCCATTCTCATAATCAAATACATATTAAAATGTTAAACAAAATTCCACATAACTTTTAAATGGCATTTTGAATTCGCTGTTCAATCCTTTGAGCTGAGATTGAATTTTAAATAAGAATATTTTGCATGTCCAATATCGAGAGCATGCAAAATAAGCAAGCAGCGCGCTTTCAAGTCGAAGCGCTCATAAGCCTAAACACGGGACATTATTTTGAAATACGGCGTGAGAAACATTCGGCTCAAACACCCCGGTTTCAAATTTATAACCTCGTAAATCACCCTTATTCATAGGTGTTTTGTACACGGACTCATATTGCGAACGGGCCCACCTCGGTCATTAGGGAGGACGTATTGGAAAAAAGTGCCACTAAAAAGAGCCCATTAAAAAAATGTGGTGCCGGGCATTTCGATTTAGCTGTTCGATATTTTGATTGCGATTTGATTTTAAACTTCGAGTGACAATTTTTTAAATAAAGGCGACAGCAACCGTAAACTCCCGACAAAGCAATTTTGCTTTGATATCGACTAAAATCGTTTTTATTTGTCATTTTAAAATTAGAACTTCACCAGGCAGAGTAACCACAGATACATTGCAGTTTCATTTAAATGAATGGTTTGTGTCCTATCTCGCTCGCACCGCACAATATTATTTTTATATTAGCGCAGTAGGCCTAGCATGAATAATTTCCGACTACGTATACGTATCGCCTTCGACTATTATTGTTTGGGAAAATGAACAGCGCTGCGGCGGTGAAAAGTGGAACTCAGAACTAGTATGAATATGTTGACATTTTGCGAGTTACGCAAACTATTCATGCGAGCCCAAAAGTAAGGGTTATGATTTTAGCAGTCTATGTATGTACGTATGTACGTTTGTTTTACGTATGTTCCAGCGTAGGGCCTTAACTATTCATTAAAGAATCATGGAACTGGACCCTTAATCTGATATCTATATTGTTTAGAACTTGTCGTCCAGTGCCGGTAGCACGAACTGTATCGACAAACGTATTCGAAAACGTAACTCGCGAAATGTCAAAATTGTCATACTAATTTTTAGTTCCACTTTTCACCGCCGCAGTGCTGTTCATTTTTCAATACAAAAATAGTCGAAGGCAATACGAAAACGTTGCGCAAATTATTCATGCTAGCCCTACAGTAGTGACATTTATTATGGCTCCATTCTAACAAGTTATGGAATTCGATTCGTCGATCATTAAATTACTTTTTAACAGTTTTTTTATGAATGGGCCCTGAGCCCAGACGCGCCCTATAATTGTTTCATATTATTTTCCACTTAGATCCTGTGAACGTATCACGCACCCTATATATAAGTAAGTACGTATAAAACGAGCCGAGAACTGCAACTTACCGGTTTATAACCCACAATCGCTTTATTTAATAAAACACTATATCCCGGAACCTATCAGCGCCGTATACTAACAACGAAAAAACGGGACCTTTACTTTTACAACACCCACTAAAACTTTTTTACGGCTGGCAACACTCGTAAAAGGTATAAATAAAATATAGCGGGCGGCAACACTGACAGCGGCGCGGTTCGCAATAATTTCCACGTTTTGGCGACTCGAGAGGCTGCCTCTTTTCGATTATAATTTATAGCCCGGAATGAGGGCCTATCCTGCCTACGGGAACGTATAAATGTCATAAATACTGTCATAAAATTGTTTGCACCGAGGTAATCACATCACGTTTGAATCTAACCAGAATGTGCGATAATAAAAGGCTGAAGAAGCCCGCCGCCCGATAAAGAACTCATTTGGGGCAAATAGAAATATTAATCTGGTACATACCATCGACCGGGGGAAATGAGCTGCCTTCAGCTAACATGGCAATACTTTGTTCCTCGGTCTCCAATTAATTAGGGTAATTTCCTCGTTTATTTATTCTTGTGTTAAGTTTAATATGTCATCGGTGCCAATTCTCTTGTTGATTTCAACGATTCTAAATTTAATTTTTGTATTTCATAAATAGAAATTGGTATTTTTAATTCATCACCAATTACCACAGATCATCAAGGCTTTGATCATATAAGTTAAAAGTCCTTTTTCGAACCTCTTTTTTTATTGGTGTTTGATCATACATCGTTTATAATTCGAACGGACTGATTACAAAACTTTCTATGTTCCATTTCTTTCTAGAATGCTGCCAATATTTAAATACAAAAATAGAACCACTTTTCAAAAAGTGGCTGGCCTAAGTAGCAAGGGCTATAATAATCAAAGGGTGCCTTTTCCGCTAAAAGCTCTCAGTAGTTGGGGTACAATAGGTATAGAGAAACAGTACATATAATCAGTGAGGATATATACATATTATTTTTAAATTACAATGTACAGGTGGGTTATACCTTGTAAGTCAAGTCTGAGCCTCTGGCCTAGTCGCCTATTGGCCTATGATCTTCTCACTCTTTGGATCTCCAAAATAACATTAACTTAGCGGCTTAGATAATGTTATTTTAACATATCAATCTATTTTTATCTTTTTCTTTTTGTGAAATACTGAGGTCACATAGGTAATTGAAATAAAAGTTATATATTTTTTGATAAGATTCATTGCTGATTTTTCTCAAAAACGACCCTCCAAATCCGGTGGTAGATTCTGATTATTCAAAAGTACTTATTCTTAAGTCTAGTCAAATAAAAAAAAAGTTAAGCTTGAGTGTACGTACCAAAGCCGTAAAACCCAAAAAATAATAAAGTTACATAATTATATCGTGATTGTTTATAGTAGCGATGGTACTTTCGAGTTTTTGGCGGGAATCAGGCGGTGGCTAGTGTGTCGTAAATAGTGATCTTTAATGTGTATTTTCGGTGTCGATATGTGCATTAAAGTTTCATTTAGTGACTGATTTATAGGAGCATTGGAAATAATGCCATAATACGACTTTTGAGTTAAGTGATTTATCATTTTGGTCAATAGGTTACCTCTAATCCAAAGGCGTGTTACGATCTGCTACTGCCGTGGGTTGTCTCCAGAAACTCCATTGGGCGTTAGAATGCATGACACTAGGCATTTTAATGCGGCAAACACGAGAAATTTTGCAACATGAAAATTCTCTAACACTCGACACTGGCAAAAATAGTCCCTGAAGGGATTGATTGCCATACTTAGGAAGAAGAAGAAGATGGTACTTTTAGTTTGGTGTCAGGGGATTTCTTTTAACGAAGTAATACATTCATTATGTAGCGATTCTGATGTGTATTTTCGTGAACTTTGCAACGTTTTTTTTATAATCACAATCACGCGGCGTTTAAGCAGTAATCAGAATATTTTATTCGTCTATTTATTTTATTTATTTATTTATTCAGGAACAAAATTCAAAATTATATAAAATCAATTTTGCGATAATATCTGCAGTAGTTTAAAACTGTATCGCAGAATATTACCTACATATTGTTGAAAATATGTACTTGAACTACTGTATGATTTTGTATTGTGGCAGCCGGCCCTTCAACCCCGAGCTATAAACTGAGCCAAGTCAATTTTTTCAGAAAGGATATGGCCATTGCTACGAAATTTTCAACTTTCTAACTGAATATCAAACAGCTTGTTAAAGAAAGAAATAAAGATATATATTTATGGTGAACCATCGACCCTTAATCTATTGCCTCCTCGAGTATAATATTTGGAAGTATTATTCTAGGACTGGTCCCTCACATTTCCTGCAGTTTACGGACTTAAAACCTTCAGTTGTAAGCCTCTTTCGACTGGTTATCGCTTTGGAAGATACATGTTTTAATTCTTACTATTCTTTAAAATATAGAAATTCTAGGTTCTCTGAATATTTTTCAAGTGCGAGTAAAAAAGCCTTTTTAGTTTTCATTAACTAAAAAGCTATTCTTATCATAACTAACCCACATTTTTTTTTAAAACAACCCGTCTCAAAATCTTAGTCGTCGTTAAGAACACTCTCGATTAAGATACCTTCAAAAAATCAAACTTAATCAAAATCGGTCTATCCATTTAGGAGCTACGATGCTACAGACAGACACACAGATACGTAGCATATACACGTCAAATCTATAATACCTTTTTTTGTGGTAGGGGTTAAAAAGCTGTTCTTTTTTGTGACAGAATCTATAGTCCCGTATATACAATATTTGCCTTTAGAATATAATATTCGCATAGTTACGTATAAAATTGAATTCCTTCTCAGACGTATGCAGGTTTCCTCACAATGTTTTCCTTTACCGTTATACTCGTGGGGTGGTTAATCACTACACTTAAGTGAACTCAATACTTTGAAGAACCCTATGCTGAACTCCTTTGGGAAAACCACGGCGGGGAGCTCATTCCACAGTTTAATTGTGCATACAAGTTAACATTTTTTAATTACAAGCCCTGTAATAAAGTACAGATAACAGCCCCACTATCCTGCCTCATCTTACACGGCTATAAAACTGGAATACCGGAGTATTTCTTGTACCTACCGACCAGCCCAAATATGCCTAGTTCCCTCAGATGATAATAAACAGTTTCCGTACGTCCGTCCATCAGTATTGTAGCTCATTCACCCCCATTTACGGCTTTATTGCAATTGCCTAAGGGCTATTACGGTTATTTGTACACGCACAAGCAATATTGCTCTATTCAAAAAAATACCACATTACTTTTTACGATTATCTTTATCACGGCCATGCGAAAGTAGGCCTCAGCTTCTTGAAAATAAGAGTGTGTTTTGTTTTAGTAGTTCTGTTTTTAACGTTGCGTATGTGAGTAATAAAATGTTTATATAGTTCCCGCTGCCGTCGCAAGATGGCGGTGTACCGGGCGATTAATTCGTTAAATGAATTACAAAGATATGGGTTGATTAACTCAGCCTTCGGCCATAAAACACGGTGCTTAGGCAAATAAAATACTGCCACATATATTGGCCCTCTTGCTAACGACCTACTAACTATGTACCTACATCACTACATACGTAATAGACCTTATATAATATCTGCGCCCGCTACTTCGTACGCGTGGAACTTAATTTTTACTCTTAAAGCTCATGAAGCGCCATCGTTTGATTTTAAAAACTATAGGACCAATATTAAAATTTCTTTCACTAATAGAATGCTGTATTATCACTGAGTATCATTAGCTATTTATTATATTTCTAAACGTTTTTTGTATGTATTACATTGTACCTGCGATAATTATAATCAGGTGTTATTCTGTAACAAAAAAACGCGAAACGCCTAATTCTCTATCTCTTGTCGAGTGTTAGAATTTCGTGGCTACCGGATTAACAATGAATTAAACCCATAATAATAATAAATAATATATATTCAGCTTTCTCACAAGGGTCCCCGGAGAGGTAGGCAGAGGTGTTACAACACCCACTTTCCACCGAAGTTAATTTAGTGCCAACGTCACAGAAGGTGAGTCTGACGCCGTCTCTGAGGCACTACATACGTCCTTGAATTGACAAGTGCAGTATTCTCCACAATATTTTCCTTTACCGTGAAGCACATGGTATGACTATCACTGCACGTCAGTAAAAACGATTGGGTACTAGGGTTGCCCAACTATCAATAGATTCGCTATCGATAGTTGACCTTTTTTATTTATTTATTTAAGAATAAGTTGCCCACAGCATGTTACATTTGACATTCTTATATCTATTCATTGATAAAAAAGAACGTATTCTAATGTACATGCCAATTAAGGGCTAACACAGCTTCAGTAAAACGACAGTATTTAAAGAACATATTACTAATAGTGAGGTGTAACTCTAATAAGTATAATAGTTTGTATGGCTATTTGAAAAATAGTAACAATATCGATAGTATCGATATCACAAATTTACTAATACTATTGGTTGGAAGCAATAGTATCGATACTATTACATGATAATACTATCGATAGTATCATTTTTTTATGTGTGATAGGTTATCGATACTATTGATATGACGTCATCTATTGATAGACTATCGATAGTCTACTATCGATAGGCAAGCCTAAAGGTACAGACCAGTGGGATTGGAACTTGCGTAGCTAGAAAAGCAAGCAACGGCCACCACAGCTTAACCCAGGGATCAGTATTCTCATCAAATACCTTCAATTTTCGTAATAGCAAAGTTATTTGTACTAAATTAATAGATAGTAGGAGGGCGACGATTCTTCGGTGCTTTCTTTTAAGTTTAAATCGCGCGTTAATTAGTTCGCTTGAGAAGTTCAGCTGGCTTTTTCACTCCGGCCCAGTGGTTCACGTAATCAATTAAATTTCTTTTTTCTTTTTTAATAGGTAGCACGGTCGTCCGGCCAAGTGGCGTCTCTTCGTCCTTTGAAACTAGATTAAAAAAACTCTGGCTCTACACAACTTCACTCGTTATCAGTTTCTGTGCGAAAGTTAACATTTGCGATAACCTTTTTGTATTTGTTAGTTGCAGTTTTAAGTATTGAAACATTTTGCTCCGTGCAATAACTTAGCGGTGGCGATTTTTAGTTATTATTCTGAGCTTTTTTGTATGATGCGTGATTGTCAGTAGTGTAGTGAAAAAAAAAGACAGTGCACTGAGTTTCTTGCCGGTTCTTCTCAGGTGGCTTTTTTTTCCGAACCGGTGGTAATTTAGACCTTCATAAGTGCCTTATTAGGGCCTAAACTGAATAAATGATTTTTGACGAATGAGCGATGTTATTTTACAAAAAAATGCTGCATTTTTTTTCCAGATGTCTGCCTAAACATAATTAATTTCGCGCCTAGATCACGCTTGTCGCTATAGTTTTGACATCTCGAGTCAGTTTAAAAATCAATTTAACTAAAAATATTTATTCAGTTTCAGCCTAAACTAATATAGTTTTCGATAAGACGAATAAACAGAACCTAAAATGCCACCTTTATCTTGTTGTTAATTATATTAATTATAATTTATTTATATTATATCAAATCAATATAAAATACAAATATATCTCTAAATGCTCCTACTTTTAGTATTATCCTGGTAGGGCTGGTAGACTGAAAGACCTTATTTCCGTGCAGATTGCTTGCAATGCTTAATGCTTCTCTTGAGTTATACATGCATTCAGATATACAGGAAAGTAAGATTGACAAGAATACGTTGCGCTAGTAGTAATGCTCCTAGCAGGGAGTCCTCATCAACGACATGGTTGGCAACTCGTTAGTGACACTCTTGGTATTGCTAGCGGCCATACGCTACGGTGACTGCTTACCATCAGGTGGGCCGTATGGTTGTGTGCCACCTTAGTGGTATAAAATAATCAATGAATCCACTGTATTCAATTAGAAGTTTTAAACGAGCTCATTACGGTGCGTGAAGCCATGGTAACCAAAATTGTGAAATATTAGTGATAATCTGGGGCACGGTGAGTTGATTCCCCTGTCCCATTTTTGTAAACATGCAGCAATAATTTCATTAGCGTCCCATTCCGCCCGATGGAGCTCGCTATAATTACCGGTAACATTTTTTCACATTTTCCCGGGGGCACATCGTGCGGCGACATTTTAATTTCGCCCAAAAAATCCGGGACTATTAATTACAATTTTACTATGCCCAGATTCCGGTGCGTTGTTGCATTAAAATTTGTTTAGACGTAAATAATTATGGGCTGTCCTTTTGCCCGGGGACGAGAATTGTTTAAAAAAATATTAACGCAATCTCAACTCTAATTGGCATTGTTTTAATTTTGTTAAATTAATTTTAAAGCTGTAGTGGCCGTGGCAGTATGAAGCGTTGTCTGCTATTCTAGTTCGATTCCCACTTAAGTCCAAACTTAAGTGCAGTGATTAGTCACACCACGAGCTTTACGGTGAAGGAAAACATCGTGAGGAAGCCTGCATACGTCTGAGAAGAAATTCAAGGACGTATGTAGTGCCTTACAGTTGCCTTACCGAATTATCTTCTGTGGAAAGCGGGTTGTAACACCTCGGCCTACCCCTTCGAGGACCCTTGTGGGAAGGGTGAAGATATATTATAAATTAATTCTGAAATTAAGAACGATTTACGACATTATATCGTGTTTATCAATATTGTTAGAAGAACTCTTCAATAACTTTGTTATAACATAACTTTATGCTTCACTGCATTATCGCGATTAGATAAGATTTATTCAAAGCTATTTTCTATGACAAGTTTTTCTGAGAGCAATGCCCTGCACTTTTTTGTTATTGTTTATAAATCGACTTCTTCTTCTTCTTCTTCCTAACTATGGCAATCAATTTTTTTCAAGGACTATTTTAGCCAGTGTCGAATGTTCGAGAATTTTCAAGATTCATTTTTTTTGTGTTATTTGCAATAAAATGCCTAGTATCATGCTAATGCTAATTTGAGTTTCTTCAGAAGAAGATCGTAATGCCTTTAGTCAGAGGTAACCTATTGACCAAAATGATAAATAACTTAACGCAAAAGTTATATCATTATTTCCAATGTTCCTATAAATCAGTCACTAAATGAAACTTAACTGCACGTAATGACACCAAAAATACACATTAAAGATCACTATAAAACAAATTAAAGAGACACTGAAAAACATCTCAACCGCTCCGCCTGATTCCAGCCAAATTCCTCTTATAAATTGACAATCATTGGCATTCAGTTACGTTTCGTTTTGTCACTACATAGTATAAAACAAAGTCGTTTTCTGCTGGCTGTCTGTCGGATTTTGATGCGGTTTTCAGCAATAGATAGAGTGATTCAAGAGGAAGTTTTTTATGTACCTATAATTCATGTGTGTTTTGTAGCCGTGCGAAGCCGGGATAATAATACAGGAGACAGGCCCATTTATGTTAGGCATGGACGTAAAAAAAAAGGCGGACAGAACTTCGCTAAACAACAATTGAAGCACCCATAGTGTGTCAGTTTGCTTGTACGCACGAGTTTTCACGCACACATTCACACCATAGTGTGTCGATCGGCCGCCATTAGGCGACAGACCTCGTTTGACAGACGTCGTTGCTCTAGTGTTCAGAAAAAAATATAATATGCCGTCTTGTGTGGTAAAATGCTGTCGGAATCATAGTGGTCTTAAGAAAAAATGTCAGGGAATCACCTATCCTACTAATATTATAAATGCGAAAGTTTGTATGGATGGATGGATGTTTGTTACTCTTTCACGCAAAAACTACTTAACGGATTTGGATAAAATTTGGAACACAGATAGTTTATAACCTGGATTAACACATAGGATACTTTTTATCCCGGGAAAATGTTTTTATCCCGGGATAATTTTACTTTGTCTCTGAGATTCTAAGCTCAACGCGGACGTAGTCGCGGGCAGAAGCTAGTCTATATATATTTTTAACATGACAAAACATGTACTTTTTGGAACACAAAACCTCAACCACAAGACCAGTGTTGTCAATTATTTAAAGAGTTAATTACCCTAAATTATGGGAGATTGATACTTTTGGTATCAAATACTAATACGTATTATTATTACTTTTTACTAATTAAATTGCATACCTAACACTTTATCCTAACTATATTTTTTTTAGGTTTCCAGGAAATGAAGTATGGAGGAAAGATTGGATCAAAATAATAAGAGAATGTAGAAGCGAAATTAATTGGGTTCCTTCTAGTTCAAGTGTAATTTGCAGTGATCATTTTGATACTGCGGATTTATACAAAACTAAAGGAGGACTACTGCGTGTTGTTAATTATGCAGTACCAAAAAAGGTAAATAACCAATCAGGTATGTGTAAAAAATATTGGCCGGTCTGAGTTGTATCCGGTGGGTAAACGTACGTAATAAAAAGCAAAGATACTCGTGGCCATACATACATATTTGTTTATGAAATAAATTGGACTGTATTATACTGATGGGTCAACCACCTTAATATCGTGTGTTATATTTTAGCTTTTATTTGTGCCACCAAACACGGGAGAGGAACAAGCTGGTGAACTAAATCTTTCCAATGCTTTAAATGAGGTGCGTAAATGATAATGTTATTAAGAAAACGTATGTAATAAAAAGCAATTGATTGAAATGATTTTTTGCTGATTTAGAATTCGCCTGAAATTGGAGCAGCAACGTCTGAAGTTAATTTAGAAGAATCATTATCAATACTATATACTCCCAGGAAACGACGATTGAAGAAAAATCAGCTGACCGTGTTTAAAGAATGTCCCGGAATATTATTATTGTACCTACCCCTGATTTTATTTTATTTTTTTACCTTAGCATAACGCTTAGGGTAAATTAAATAACTTTTAATTATTATCATTTTATATTTTTACTTAACCTAGAGAAACATAATTATAGTGGATGCGGTTGAAAACATATTTATTTCTAAATATTAAAATATTATTTCCCTTTGTTTAGACAGTTTAATAATATTCAATATTAGTTTCTAAAAGTCGTTACTATTTGTATTCGAAATCAATGTTTGTATTTCAGTTAAATCGAAAGAAGTCCATGCGAAATCATTAACATATTCCTCCAAGGTATATTAGTGACATTTTTATGAAATAGTCGTTTATGTCAGTAATATACCTTGGAGGAATATATTCATGATTTATTTTGTTGTTAATCAGTAAATATACTACCATTCTTGTCGCAAATAACATGTTGGTAACTTACGACCTATAACTGAGCTGCAATTTGCAAAAAACGTGATAAAATTTGAATTTCGCGCTCCAACCTAAGCCTCCACCTTAAACTATAATTTAGTTATTACAACTGCAAAAAAATCAAAATGAAAATACATAAATCACATTTCCCGCCGCACGCTGTAGACTTAGACCCTTTTTTTTTATAAATGGGGAAATTTTGTTTCATATGGTATCCTTTTATTCACTCACACATACTTACGCCGCCGCCATAGCCGTGCTTCAACCTTTGCTTAGCGAAGTTCTGTCCGCCTTTTTTTTACGTCCATGATGTTAGGTAATTCTTAAATCTATTTTTATTATTTTTTTAAATATAAATGGACAAATTTTTGCTGTTTATAGTTTTGAAATTCGAATATTAGTGGTGTGTATACGATGAAGCCCCATTTTTGCAAGGAAGTCATAATTAAAAGAAAAATGTTGCAGTTTTTCGTACGCTTGTTTACTACATGGGCTTTATAAACACGTACAACCGACATTTTACTTTAGACTATATAAAAAGCTATCGGTAATAAGATCGCTCGGCAATCCGGCACGTCTGCACTTCGGGCCATAGAAGCCTTACCGTAATCCACTCCGGACAGACCAACACCGCAATTTGTATATATTAGAAAAGGACTACTTACAGGATTATGATGGAATTTCCTTGAGAGGGTGATTTTCCTGTTATGGTACAAACCATAGGCTGTGGGCGGGCATGGATTGTTTTTTAATACGCTATAGTATCTCCACCTTGCAGAAGTGAGACGTGTCTAGGTTTTTTTTTTCATATATATATCTAGTATGTAATATTTTTTAAACAATAAGTAGTCCTTCGGATGTCACGTATTATTTTTGATGGTTCTTTTTCCTTGCATTGGGCTTAGGAAACAATCTTTGACTTATAGCTGTGTATTAGTGTAATTACATTTTATATGTAGATTTATTTATTTATTTTATCAGGCTACTAACATAGTCAACACTATAACAATCACACAGACACATCATTACAATATATTATAACAGTTGAGTGTCACTACAATTACAGGCAGCGACAACATGCACAATAAACGGCCAAGTGCGAGTCGGACTCGCGCACCGAAGATGGTTCCGTACACACTTGTTGGTAAGGTTAAAAGTAAGCGAACTTCAAATGAGGTCATTATTCGCCGGTGCCTCTCAACAGCGCGAAACAGTTTTTTTTAGTAAATAAGCATTAAAAAAAACAAAATACATATTGACGGTTTTCAGATTTTTTCCTTGATTTGCGCTGTAAGACACTGCTTCCTGTTAAATTTCATGGTTCTAGACAACGGGAAGTACCCTATAGGTTTTGATTCCCTTGTGAAATCCCAAAATATGCGGTAAATTAACCCGGCTATTCCGTATGATAACTCCACGACTTTCACTATGGAAGCTTTAAAGATGTATATATTATTATTAATTATCGCTATAAGCGTATCCCTTGTACGCGTCGCCTGTACGGAGGTAGTCTGGGGTATCTCCATTGCGGTTTTTGTTCTGGCAATAGGATTAGGTTCACTTAGTGGATTATCCTACGCTAGTTAGACATAATATAGTTTTATGCCAATATACTAGTATTGGTAGCGTCATGTCTTTGCTTATACCTGAACAGCATTGTATAGAAGAGACTTTCGTAAAAATGCGCCAAACTTATCTCCTGTTATTCCGATTTTATTGTTCCCGTAATTTTTTTTTATGTTTCGTATGCATAAATGACCGTATTACCACATAATAAAGTACATTATAAAAAATCCAATTTCCTTTTTTGTTTTATACCATACGGATTGTTCAGTCTACGTCCATGTATGTCCTCGGCCACGTGTTTCAGGATGTGCACATCCCATCACCAGAGCGCTGTGGTGACGTCACTATGTTCGAGCGAGACGACACGACAAAGTAACCAATGCTCAGAATTAAGTACTCAAATATACCTTATTTTATATAAACTAAGGTGTCGAGGTGATGAACGCAGTGCAGTGTCAGCATCTGCACTGAAAACTGCATCTTCTGTTGCATGGCAAACAAGCATACGGCCCACCTGATGGTAAGCGGCCACCGAAGCCTATGGACGCTTGCAACACTAGGGGTACCGCGCATTGCCGACTCTACTGATTTACTCTTCTCGTCTCGTCACCAAATGTACAATACATTTTGGGTTCATATAAATATGCATGCTTTACAATTTCGGGTCATGCATCCTTGTCTACAGAATTCAGAATTGGAGATGCTTGTGGAATACCATGGGAGCTACAAATTCGTTCCGGTCTGCCTACGACGGGTCCCGCCCGGGGTCGTGTTATTGTGTATTACATAGCCACATTATTTTGTGCTAGTAGGTTATGGGAAGTACATGTGTTTAATACGAGCTGACGTCCGCAACTTCGCGTATAAATAAGATAACTGAAAAGTATTTTGTAACATGTCTGGGATCAACAAATTGGTAATTTATTTTTAACTAAAATTAAGTCTTATATATAAAATTCTCGTGTCGCGGTGTTTGTAGTTAAACTCCTCCGAAACGGCTTGACCGATTCTCATGAAATTTTGTGTGCATATTGCGTAGGTCTGAGAATCGGACGACATCTATTTTTCATTCCCCTAAATTTAAAAAATAAATTGAAATCGGTCCAGTAGTTTCGGAGCATATAGACATTTATCAAATATTTTGTCCACCCGTGCGAAACCGGGACGGGCAGCTACTAAAATTATATTATTATGCCAGGCAATGCACCACACAGAGCTATGGCCCTTTCCCACTACTGCAAACTGCAACACACGCAGTAAACTAAACACTATCATTTTATTAAGTTGAGCAACTATGTGTCACTAACATAATCTTACTGTATCCGTGCTTAGCTTCTATGTTATTCTAAAATTATCTTAATATTTGGTACAATAGGTAATATATATGGGAAAAAAGGCACTTATGAAGGTCTAAATTACCAATTTAGACCTTCTGCTATTTTAGGCTAGGCTATTCTATAATGGTATATATTATGGTCGTTAGTAGTGATTTTGTCCAGTTATTTATTAACAGCCCGCGATACCTGATCGAGCACTTTTCTTATAAACTTTTTACTTTTTCCGTTTACTTTCTAAGTTGTAATTGTAACTAGCCCTTAATTCTGTTCTTGTCTTAGTTTACTTGGTTTTGTGTTCTTTTGCTGTGTAAAGATTTTTGTGATTGCAGTTTTTGGTGAATAAATTTGTTATCTTATTGAAATTACAAATTGGACAAGACAAAAATATATTATGCGCCCACTGACGTAGAACATGCGCTGCATTGATTTTTATCGATGGCCACATTACCTTTTAGTGCTGATCAAGCTGTCATCTTTTCAAAAAGGTTGATTTCATATAAATTAAAAAGATATC
Organism: Falcaria lacertinaria; assembly: GCA_951449985.1. Classification (NCBI taxonomy): domain Eukaryota; kingdom Metazoa; phylum Arthropoda; class Insecta; order Lepidoptera; family Drepanidae; genus Falcaria; species Falcaria lacertinaria. The sequence continues at coordinate 8,710,334 of OX602125.1, read as the reverse complement.
CACAAAGTCACTGAGAAAAGTATACATAGTAGCAACATACAAATGTATTCTCTTGGTACAAATATTACAAGGAACTCCATGTTCCTAAGGAACAATATAGCAAGGCGAGCTATTCCCACGACCACAACCGCACCGCAATTTTTGTGAACGTGCATTCTGCTCATAATTACACCGCTCACGGCTCCTTGCTTTTTAATTAAAGCCCCTAGACTTGTTTATTAACTTTTTGCCCCCACTATGCACGGTCCGAGACGTGTTTTTCGACCGCGAAAAAGAAATTAAACAAATTAAATCGTTATGTTCGTGTCGCGAAATAAATGGGCGATGATTATGTTTTGATTTATTTGATTTTAGCACATAATAAACACAGTTTTTATGTGAGATACGCGTTGGTATTTTTAAGACAAAATATGTTACTTTTATTGAACAATTGTCATTATAATATTTTTCATAGAATACAATTTTTTCGGCTTTTTAAAAAAATAATTCCAGACTTGATTCAGTGGGTGAAGCCAGTGGGTGCACGGGTCGAAATGACCCAAATTATCATACATAAAAACTTCATTTAACTACTGTCTTTAATACATACATGTGTAAATAATCCGTGTTAATGGTTACATCAGCTGACGAAAACTTAACAATAAGTTATAAAAGTATTTGTGGATAGTAAAGGTAAGCACAATTACATATATAGTTACATCAAAATGGCGAACAGTCGTGTGCTTGGCAAATGCCAAGTTGGACCCGTGGGTCCAATAGTGCTTCGGAAAGCCACTATGCTAGCAATTGCCATAGTCTAGACCGTATCATTTGGTAGCGCAACAAAAAACTATCTCTTAAGTAAATATAAATATAACAATTAAGAATACTTACGGTTTTTTTTTATCACGTATCACATTTAGTCACACACATTTTAATTTCATTTTTGCTGTTTAGTAGAATATAATTAATTCGCCAATAAATTATAATTATGGCTGTTTACTTAAAATTCAGCAAATACATACGTCTATTGTACTATATTTTGAGTCCACATACTGTCTGCATATAATTGTTGAAGAAATTTACAGCTCCAAAAGCAAACAATTAAGACCTTTATTTAAAGAAATTGAAATACCTTGCAACTGATGTCTGGAAGAGATCACATCTTGTGATAAGGCCGTCAATTGTACCGATTTAAAATGTATTTTATGTTCTTCAGTTATTGATTTTGGTGTACAATAAAGAGTTATCTATCTATCTTTCTATCTATCTGATGTGAAAGCATATACCCAAATTAAGGTACATAGTTTTTTGCCTTTTCTATAAAATATTAAGTTTTATTTTTATTTTAAAGAAATGTTCGCAACCCTAATATAGATGCAACTAACTTCATATCGTAACACAGACGCGGTAATACTATTGATGACTTGTAGTACGGTCGATAGTAACTCAAACTCAACCCAAACTCAAAATCATATTTATTTGACTAGACATTACAAAAAAGTACTTTAAAATCGTCAGAATCTACCACCGGATTCGGAAGGCTATTTTTTGCTGACAAGAATACGATAAGAAACTCAGCAATTACTCTTTTCAAATAAAATATACATGCATACATACATATGTATATTTTAATCATGCTGGCTCCGTCTCATCTCCCTGGCACCTCGGTGGCGGCCGGCGCCGCTGCTGCTCAGCAGGAGTGCCTCAAGCGCCGGAAATATGCATGTCTTGGTCCAGGGCACATATTTTCTGCATTTGCGGTTGAAACTCCCTGGTCCCTGGGGCCCGGATGCTCTGCAGCTTTTCAAGGAGGTCTCACGTCGGCTGGTTGAGGCCTCCCGTGACAGGCGTGCTGGAACATATCTCGCTCAGAGAATCAGCATTGCTATCCAGCGTGGTAATGCTGCCAGCATTCTTGGCACGCTACCGCATGATTCCGGTTTGGGTCAGATCTTGTATCTATAAGTAGGTAGGTTAAGATATGTTTTTGTAAATAGTTTAATCTGTTTTGTGTCAATAAATGTTGTTAAAATCATGCTTTTCGATAATATATATATGTATAATTTAATAATGCTGTTAGATAGGCGACTATCGATGCTCTGATTGTCGACATTATCGATAATCATAGTATCGATAGTCGCCTATCGAACAGCGTAATTTGAAGAAGAACGGAACCAGTAAACGTCTTCGCTTCAGACTGGCCACATGCTATCTCTGCAATAAAAAAAAGGTTGTTTAAAAGAAAAAAAGATCCTTCAAGTTATAATTCCCTCGGCCTGCGGTTTGTTTATCGCGCCAGTTTGTGGCGAGTCGTGAGGCCGTGACTCGCCTCCAGGGAAATTAGCGACGACTTCGCGACACGCGCAGACACGAGAGAACACCTAATTTTGAACTTTTAAACCAAGAACGGTTGCATTGGGCGAAAGTTTCTTTTTTAAACAATGACATTATAATTAATGAGGAATTTTGTTTTTAATAAAAAAAAGGTTTTGTTTAATTTTAGTTAGACGAGACCGCTGGTCTAGTGGTTAGTACATCTGACTACTACGCTGGAGTCGCGGGTTCGATTCCCGCCCGGACGAACATTTATGTGTCAACATTTGTGGTCGCTTTGCGTCTGGGTGTTTAATTTGTGTTAAAAGTATGTATTTACAAAAAACGGTATATAAGTATTCTATCAGCCACTGGTGTCGCTTCAGTTGTTCAAAATGACTAAACTTAATTAATTTGACAGATCTGAAGACTCTTGTCTTGCTATCCCTTTCTCATGTGTAGGGTTAAATAAGGAGGCAATATTTTTAGACCTGTCAAATTAGTTACGTTTAGTAATTTTGAACAACAGAATTGGCAACACTGGCTCTCATAGCTTTGCTTAGTTTGGGGTCAGGTGGCGTTGTGTGATAATATCCAAGCATTATTATTATTATTATTCGCTAATTTTTGGTCTAGTCAGATGTACAAGAGACATTGTCACCAGTATTTATGTAGGGTCCTTACCCCTCAATGTAATTCAAACAGCTATTCACAGAGTACATAATCCAGCTATTTGTCGGTTTGTCTGTTTCACACAAAACATGTATAAAGCCACGTGAAAGCCTATAGTCGTGAATCAATAATGCACTCGGTAGCTGGGCAGGTCAGTGGGCGTGTTAACACGACCACGGCAAATTGGCGGCAGGTCGGCACTGTGTGATACCCATTCCGTGTATACCGAACATGGTCGGCTTGTAGCTCTCACAAATTTATTGCACCCAAACCAACGTTGTTCAGACTAGAGGCTATGGGGGTCAAACCGTTGGGTTTCCTATCCATATTTATTTAATTACTTTAAATTGGGTTTTTCAGATACAGTAATATTTGGCAATTCATTGAAGTCTTAATAAGTCTAAATAATAAGTTCTTACTAATATTATAAGTGAGAACATCTCTGTTGTCTCTCTCGACTTTCATTAGTGTTTTGCTTCTACATTCATCAATCTCTTCATACATGCCTGCCGGTTCCGAGTACTCTTTACATATTGGGTACTTTGGTAATTTAATCTAGAAAGTTAGGCCTGTAACTCAACCTAATAATCTTATTCGCAATCATTTCGTAAGCTATATCAACTCGGTAGGTTTGGTCGTCAAGCGATTGGTCCGCCGTACCCGGGTTCGATTCCTGCACAGGACGTGACCAATTATTTATTTATTATACCTTAGTGGTATGGGGGCACACAAGCATACGGCCCACCTAATGGTAAGTAGTCACCGTAGCCTATAGCCGCTAGCAATACCAGGGATATCACTAACGAGTTACCAACTTTGTTGTTGATTTTTTATTTTTTTTATACCACTAAGGTGGCACACAAGCATACGGCCCACTTGATGATAAGCAGTCACCGTAGCCTATAGCCGCTAGCTCAAGGGTGTCACTAACAAGTTGCCAACTCTGTTGTTGATGAGGACTCACTGTGCTAGCAGCATTACTACTAGCGCAGGTTATCATCGTGGAGCACTGGCAACCTTACTTACCGCAGAAACACAACACTACATGAAAGTAGTGTTATTCGACTGCGATCTTCTGTAAGGTGGAGGTACAGTCCCTAGGTCGGTGGATAATTATGTGAATATGTTTAACATAATTATGAATATTATTTCTGGCTGGATAAGTTTTCTCACTGAGTATAATATTGTGAAAGATCAAAAACCAAAAATCAATCAAGCAGGTTACGTCTAAACAAAACTATTTCGTACCGCTGAATGTCAACCGTGGTCGTTAAAAATAGTGCTCGCGAAATGTCAAAGTTGTCAATCAGTGTTCCAATTTCAAACGGCAAACAAATGACGTTCCCCAAACATTGATATGACGTTTACAAAGATACAGCAAAGTGGAAAGTTCTTGCTATAAACTGTAATAACAACATTTGAACGGCTATAATTATGCACGCAAATTGTGAGTAACATTTACGATGAAGACTGCCAATATGACACGGAACAAGGGACAAGTGTACAGCGTTGGCAACTATCTGATGACTGGCAAGGTGCTAGGGAAGGGACACTTCGCTAGGGTTGAGGAGGCGACTCACAGGGTCATCGGCAAGAAGGTAGCAGGTTCATTCCTATGTATCACGTGACTAACTAGCGTCGTAAAGCTTTAGTAGGATCTGTGACCAGTTTAGATGGCAATCTTATATATAAACTTTTAGATTTAATTTATTATTATTAATGTCTTAGAACAAATAAAAGCGTAGATAGAACTTTGCGTACAACGAAGTGACGCCGGTTTGTAAACATGTAGTGTATACGCAAGGCGTAGTTTCTTTGTGTTAGTTGTAGTCGTGTGCATGTTTAATTGATCTGGGTCTAATGTAAGTAAATATATAAGAAATATACACAATGAATCAGGGGTTACCTTGAAGTTGTTTTAAACTAATTGTATGTAGGATTAGATTATAATGATTGGGAAATGCCCAAAAATTGTACAGTACGACTCGCAACTGTTGAGCCGCAATACAGTGGGTACTGAACGTGGCGCAAACGCAGCAACCAATTAACAAAAGAACACACGGAGCGTAAAATAATACTTTTGCGCAGGTACAACCTATATACATATATCTAGGTGCTTTTTCCCATTAAAATAGGAGACGCCCGGCTGGGGACTGTACCTTCACCTTACAGAAGACCGCAGTGAAACACAACCTATGTAGCTTGTGTCGTAGAAACACAACAGTGAGCAAGCACTGTAAGTCAGTGAGTCCTCATCAACAACAGGGTTGGCAGAGCGTTAGTGATATCCCTGGTATTGCTAGCGGCTTTATGCTACGGTGATTGCTTACCATCAGGTGGGCCGTATGCTTGTGTTGTGTTAGTAGTATTTTTTGCTATATTTAATTTTAATAATTCTTATTACATTGAAGGTGGCGATAAAGATAATCGACCTGACGTGCATCAAAGAGGAGTACGCCCGGCGTCACCTGCACCGCGAGCCACGAGTGATGGCCAAGCTGCGGCACCCTTGCATCGCGGCCCTCTACGAGACTATGATGGTGAGTCGCAATGATAATGAAATATTGGTGAAGTAACAAAGAGAAGTACATCGATCCATTTTATTGTAAATATTTTAGGCCTGGTTGTAGTAGTGAAGTGATTAAGCGTACCTACCGATAAGCGCTATGTGTGCGTAAAAAAAGTTCAAGAAAAAGCTCTGTTATTAAGCGTTAAAAAATAAGCTAAACGTCTCATAACGTTGTAAATTTTAGGCCGTTTATCACAAGTTTTTTAAGAACTAACTGTGTAATGAAGTGTTTCTGATAGGTATCGGTGCTTGGCGGAGTAAGATCCCAATTCGCCCTACCTCTCTTTATTATCTACTAGCTTCTGCCCGCGACTACGTCCGCGTTGAGCATTCAAATCCGTTGAGTAGTTTTTGCGTGAAAGAGTAACAGACATCCATCCATCCATCCATCCACACTCACAAACTTTCGCATTTATAATATTGTACGATTTGTATTGCTATATGTCACTCCAGCTTTTTTAAGCTTCTCGCATGTATAGTGTATCGTTTGTCGTGCATAGTGTATTGTGTGTTGTGTGTTGTGTAGCACGGCCCCCGGCTGTACGTGGTGATGGAGGCCGCGGGCGGCGGGGACCTGTGCGCGCACGTGCTGGCGGCGCGCGGCGCGGCGCGGGGGCTGCCCGAGACGAGGGCGCGCGCCCTGGCCGCGCAGCTCGTGTCCGCCGTCAGACACATGCACGCGCGCGGCGTCGTGCACAGGTACACACACACACACACACACACACACACAATACCATCATACTAACTCATGTTATAAACTAGCCAGGTACACACACACTAACACACTACCATCCTACTAACTAATATTAAGCCAGGTACACACACACTAACACTACCATCCTACTAACTAATATTAAGCCAGGTACACACACACTCACACTACCATCCTACTAACTAATATTAAGCCAGGTACACACACACTAACACACTACCATCCTACTAACTAATATTAAGCCAGGTACACACACACTAACACACTACCATCCTACTAACTAATATTAAGCCAGGTACACACACACTAACACACTACCATCCTACTAACTAATATTAAGCCAGGTACACACACACTAACACACTACCATCCTACTAACTAATATTAAGCCAGGTACACACACACTAACACACTACCATCCTACTAACTAATATTAAGCCAGGTACACACACACTAACACACTACCATCCTACTAACTAATATTAAGCCAGGTACACACACACTAACACACTACCATCCTACTAACTAATATTAAGCCAGGTACACACACACTAACACACTACCATCCTACTAACTAATATTAAGCCAGGTACACACACACTAACACACTACCATCCTACTAACTAATATTAAGCCAGGTACACACACACTAACACACTACCATACTACTAACTAATATTAAGCCAGGTACACACACACTAACACACTACCATCCTACTAACTAATATTAAGCCAGGTACACACACACTAACACACTACCATCCTACTAACTAATATTAAGCCAGGTACACACACACTAACACACTACCATCCTACTAACTAATATTAAGCCAGGTACACACACACTAACACACTACCATCCTACTAACTAATATTAAGCCAGGTACACACACACTAACACTACCATCCTACTAACTAATATTAAGCCAGGTACACACACACTAACACTACCATCCTACTAACTAATATTAAGCCAGGTACACACACACTAACACACTACCATCCTACTAACTAATATTAAGCCAGGTACACACACACTAACACACTACCATCCTACTAACTAATATTAAGCCAGGTACACACACACTAACACACTACCATACTACTAACTAATATTAAGCCAGGTACACACACACTAACACACTACCATCCTACTAACTAATATTAAGCCAGGTACACACACACTAACACACTACCATCCTACTAACTAATATTAAGCCAGGTACACACACACTAACACTACCATCCTACTAACTAATATTAAGCCAGGTACACACACACTAACACTACCATCCTACTAACTAATATTAAGCCAGGTACACACACACTAACACACTACCATCCTACTAACTAATATTAAGCCAGGTACACACACACTAACACACTACCATCCTACTAACTAATATTAAGCCAGGTACACACACACTAACACACTACCATCCTACTAACTAATATTAAGCCAGGTACACACACACTAACACACTACCATACTACTAACTAATATTAAGCCAGGTACACACACACTAACACACTACCATCCTACTAACTAATATTAAGCCAGGTACACACACACTAACACACTACCATCCTACTAACTAATATTAAGCCAGGTACACACACACTAACACACTACCATCCTACTAACTAATATTAAGCCAGGTACACACACACTAACACACTACCATCCTACTAACTAATATTAAGCCAGGTACACACACACTAACACACTACCATACTACTAACTAATATTAAGCCAGGTACACACACACTAACACACTACCATCCTACTAACTAATATTAAGCCAGGTACACACACACTAACACACTACCATCCTACTAACTAATATTAAGCCAGGTACACACACACTAACACACTACCATCCTACTAACTAATATTAAGCCAGGTACACACACACTAACACTACCATCCTACTAACTAATATTAAGCCAGGTACACACACACTAACACTACCATCCTACTAACTAATATTAAGCCAGGTACACACACACTAACACACTACCATCCTACTAACTAATATTAAGCCAGGTACACACACACTAACACACTACCATCCTACTAACTAATATTAAGCCAGGTACACACACACTAACACACTACCATACTACTAACTAATATTAAGCCAGGTACACACACACTAACACACTACCATCCTACTAACTAATATTAAGCCAGGTACACACACACTAACACACTACCATCCTACTAACTAATATTAAGCCAGGTACACACACACTAACACACTACCATCCTACTAACTAATATTAAGCCAGGTACACACACACTAACACACTACCATACTACTAACTAATATTAAGCCAGGTACACACACACTAACACACTACCATCCTACTAACTAATATTAAGCCAGGTACACACACACTAACACTACCATCCTACTAACTAATATTAAGCCAGGTACACACACACTAACACTACCATCCTACTAACTAATATTAAGCCAGGTACACACACACTAACACACTACCATCCTACTAACTAATATTAAGCCAGGTACACACACACTAACACACTACCATACTACTAACTAATATTAAGCCAGGTACACACACACTAACACACTACCATCCTACTAACTAATATTAAGCCAGGTACACACACACTAACACACTACCATCCTACTAACTAATATTAAGCCAGGTACACACACACTAACACACTACCATACTACTAACTAATATTAAGCCAGGTACACACACACTAACACACTACCATCCTACTAACTAATATTAAGCCAGGTACACACACACTAACACACTACCATCCTACTAACTAATATTAAGCCAGGTACACACACACTAACACACTACCATCCTACTAACTAATATTAAGCCAGGTACACACACACTAACACACTACCATCCTACTAACTAATATTAAGCCAGGTACACACACACTAACACACTACCATCCTACTAACTAATATTAAGCCAGGTACACACACACTAACACACTACCATCCTACTAACTAATATTAAGCCAGGTACACACACACTAACACACTACCATACTACTAACTAATATTAAGCCAGGTACACACACACTAACACACTACCATCCTACTAACTAATATTAAGCCAGGTACACACACACTAACACACTACCATCCTACTAACTAATATTAAGCCAGGTACACACACACTAACACACTACCATCCTACTAACTAATATTAAGCCAGGTACACGCACACTAACACACTACCATCCTACTAACTAATAACTAATATTGAGCCAGGTACACACACACTAACACACTACCATCCTACTAACTAATATTAAGCCAGGTACACACACACTAACACACTACCATCCTACTAACTAATATTAAGCCAGGTACACACACACTAACACACTACCATCCTACTAACTAATATTAAGCCAGGTACACACACACTAACACACTACCATCCTACTAACTAATATTAAGCCAGGTACACACACACTAACACACTACCATCCTACTAACTAATATTGAGCCAGGTACACACACACTAACACACTACCATCCTACTAACTAATATTAAGCCAGGTACACACACACTAACACACTACCATCCTACTAACTAATATTAAGCCAGGTACACACACACTAACACACTACCATCCTACTAACTAATATTGAGCCAGGTACACACACACTAACACACTACCATCCTACTAACTAATATTAAGCCAGGTACACACACACTAACACACTACCATCCTACTAACTAATATTAAGCCAGGTACACACACACTAACACACTACCATCCTACTAACTAATATTAAGCCAGGTACACACACACTAACACACTACCATCCTACTAACTAATATTGAGCCAGGTACACACACACTAACACACTACCATCCTACTAACTAATATTGAGCCAGGTACACACACACTAACACACTACCATCCTACTAACTAATATTAAGCCAGGTACACACACACTAACACACTACCATCCTACTAACTAATATTAAGCCAGGTACACACACACTAACACACTACCATACTACTAACTAATATTAAGCCAGGTACACACACACTAACACACTACCATCCTACTAACTAATATTAAGCCAGGTACACACACACTAACACTACCATCCTACTAACTAATATTAAGCCAGGTACACACACACTAACACACTACCATCCTACTAACTAATATTAAGCCAGGTACACACACACTAACACACTACCATCCTACTAACTAATATTAAGCCAGGTACACACACACTAACACACTACCATCCTACTAACTAATATTGAGCCAGGTACACACACACTAACACACTACCATCCTACTAACTAATATTGAGCCAGGTACACACACACTAACACACTACCATCCTACTAACTAATATTAAGCCAGGTACACACACACTAACACTACCATCCTACTAACTAATATTAAGCCAGGTACACACACACTAACACACTACCATCCTACTAACTCTAACTATTATAAACTAGCTTTTTCCACGCGATTTCGTCCGATCCCGCGTAGCAATATAATATATATAGCCCAAGTTACTCAGTGATAATTTAAGCGATAAAATGTTTTGGACCCACGCAAATCTCGAGACTAGAATATTTTAAGGTAACAACTGAAAATATGAACGGTCTCAAAATAAGCATTGTTTTTTTTCAGGGATTTGAAAATGGAAAACATCATGTTGGACAGCACGAAACAGTTCATCAAAATTGTTGGTAAATAATTATTTTCAACATATACTTGAAAGTACCTTATAAACTTTGATCTTATAAATTATATGGATTAAGTAGATGGTGATTTTGGTACACATTGGTGTCGATTGTGTTGTACAAAATCACTAAACTAAACTAATTTGACAGATCCAAAAGTCTTGCTATTCCTTTCTCATGTGCGGGGTTAAATAAGGACGCCAATACTTTGTGTCAAATTAGTTTCGTGATTTTGTACAACAGAATCGACACAATTGTTTATGGATCTTCTTAAAATATTCCTGTAATAGTACTATCACGCAAAAAAATCTGTTAAAATTTAATTTAGAGCAGAACCACTCTATTAACTTGCCAGCAACTACCTACTGGTCTGGATCCCCGTGTCCGTAGACTGATTTACTAATCGACTAAGGTACCGCGTGCCCTAAATAGAACATCAATTTTGGTCAAAATCTGAAAGTTCCGGCCCCGCAATTTTTTTGTATATTCTGTTAGATCTTGCCCGTCTGAGCATTTATTACTATGACACCAAAGCTGTGGGACCATAGTCGTTGATTTTATTTGAGTTCGATAATCTAAATGTTCATATAAACATTCTTATTGAAAATAGAAGAGAGAAATAAGAGAGGTAGGGCGATTTGGGATTCCCCGTGGGTTATCCCATTTAAATTGGAGCCTGGGGACTGTACCTCCACTTTACAGAAGACCGCAGTGAAATAACACTACTTGATGTAGTGTTGTGTTTCTGCGGTTAGTAAGGTTGCCACCGTTGTTGTGCACCACGAGGATACGCTGGGCTAGTAGTATTGCTGCTAGCACAGTGAGTCCTCATCAACAACATGGTTGGCACCCCGTCAGTGGTACCCCTGGTATTGCTAGCGGCTATAGGCTACGGTGACTGCTTACCATCGGGTGGGCCGTATGCTTGTGTGCCATCGTAGTGGTAAAGAAAAAAAAATATAGAAATTCAAAATAACCAAAACATATTAAATGTCTTGTAATGTCCAGATTTGTTACCATAGTAATAAATGCTCAGACGGACAAGCTAAATCAGAAAATACAAAAAAGAATCGTTGGCACTTTCAGATTTGGACCAAATCTCTATGAAACTTGGAGGATGTCCTTTATGAAGATCAATAACTTGATGTAATTCTTTTGGTTTTTAAAAGAGTAATTGCTGAGTTTCTTGCCGGATTCTTGTCAGCAAAACCGACCTTCCGAATCCGGTGGTAGATTCTGACGATTGAACGTGCTTGCCTGTAAAGTCAAGTCAAATAAAGATCTTTGTGTTTAATGTGTGCGTCAAAATGTATGGTGTGTGTTTGTTGTGATAGACTTCGGTCTGTCGAACATATGGAGCGCCGGCGGAGCGCTGCGCACGCCGTGTGGCTCGCTGGAGTACGCGGCGCCCGAGCTCTTTGTGGATGGCCGCCGGTACGGACCCGAGGTCGACCTATGGAGCATGTGAGTACTGTGGGGCGTAGCGCGTGAGCGCCGGGTTCAATTGTACAATAAAACTCTTATTTATATAAATTTTTGTGTTTATCAGGTTTTGCCTGTCACAGAATACAATGATCAAGTTTAAAACAAAACATTCTACAAATTTTAATTATCTTCTTTTTATAAAACATATTTACTGTATAAAAGGAGGTTCAAGCCTTACAGTACCTACTGTGCCGGTACCATGGACGTCTTTCGTCTACGTATGCGAAAACTTACACTCGAAATGTCAAAATGTTCATACGATTTTTTTAGTTCCACTTTTCACCGCCGCAGCGCTGTTTATTTCCCATACAAAAATAGTCGAAGGCGATAAGAATACATAGTTGCAAGTTATTCTTGCTTGTTGTGTTTCTGCGGTAAATATGGTTGCCAGTGCTCCACGAGGATACGCTGCGCTAGTAATACTGCTAGCACAGTGAGTTCTCATCAACAACAGGGATGGCAACGCGTTAGTGATATCTCTGATATTGCTAGCGGCTATGGGCTACGGTGACTGCTTACCATCAGGAGATCCGTATTAAAAAATATACAAGTTGTTTTTATTTTGGGTAAGGTACTTTATTAAGGGTACTTTCCCCATTCGCGTATATCGAGCGAGATACCGTTACGGCCAAACACTTGTCTATGATCAGTTGTTTATTGGCAGAGGGGTGATCGTGTACGGCATGGTGACCGGCGGGCTGCCGTTCACGGGCAACGAGGCGGGCGAGGGGAAGTCCCGGCCGCAGCTGCGAGCGGCTATAGCCCGGGGGTTCACCCGCAAGCAGCGCGCCGCCCTCGCCTGCGTCTCTACAGGTAACACAACTCCCACGACCGAATACTTTCCAAGTGAAAAGCCCATGTAAGTAATGCCAACTATTTAAGACGTCAAAATAAAATGTCGAATGTAAAATCGGAAGCAAAATACAACTAATTGGCCATCATTGCCGTAGCAGGATCATTTTTCGACGACATATTTGAAAAAAATGTCAAGATTTTCATACGAAATTTTTGTTCCACTTTTCGTCGGCGCAGCGCTGTTCATTTTCCCATACAAAAATAGTCGAAAGCGACACGATTACGTAGTCGAAATTTGTGTTTGCTAAGGGTACTGAACTTAACAGAACAGTTTAATCGCATGCGCGTGAAAAAAGGTAGGGTTAAATTTAATGGAATATATTTTAAAGCGATCTTATAAAAACTTAGATAAAATATGACAACAGTATTTATTTATTTATAAACCATTTTAGTAGAAAATTCAGTCGTTCTCACTTTTATATCGACACAATAGATCGTTGTGGTGTGGCGGATGCTTTGTACCTGAGAACAAAGAAAAATATGATTATTAATAATTTAATAATAATGCCAATTTTCTTGTTCATTTGTCAAAAACTACTAAACTTAACTAAAATATGTACTATGTTGTTAATTGAAACTAAAACATCCATCGTTTTGACAGGACTTAGCTTGATTTGACAGCACTAAAACTGAATTACTTCTAAGCTTACATTTAGTGCAATTAAAACTAATGTGGGACGAGAGAATTAGCACCAATGGCTATTCAATTTTTTAACCACTAAGGTGGAGTAAAATTATCACTGACTGGTACCCCAGAGATGGTAAAAGAAGCAGAGGAAGACAAAACAAACGATGGGAGGATGAACTCAAGCTAACAGCGGGGCCCAAATGGAGAAGCGTCACCAGAGACAGAGCACAATGGAAGATGTTAGAGGAGGCCTTTGCCAAAAGGCACACTGAACTACGAGACATTTTGTAACATAATAAGACCAAATAAAACGAAAACAGTTCAGGATAAAGAGGCTATTTGGATTTGGATTTGGAAGGTGGAAAACATGCAGACGGCCCGCCTGATGGTAAACGGTTACCGTAGCCTATTGACGCTTGCAACACAAGGGGTATCACTTGCACGTTTCCGACCCTGTACTTCTTAAATAATATAATTAATATAAACTCGTTATAATATAAATAAATATAAGTAGTTTTCTTAAATGCCACGCTATTAACAAATCAATGTGTTGCTGCCAATTCTCGTGTCACTCACTAGCCTTTATTACACAAAACACTATTATGAAGCTCAAGGAAGCAAGAATATCTTTCGACTAGGCATTTGAAAACTCTCAAAATGTAAAAAAAAAAAAACTGGATTCTAGTTCCACTTTTCATCGGTGCAGCGCTGTTCGCGCGCTTATATGAATACGTAGTCGCGAATTATTCTTGCTCGGGCTACAGAAGAGGTTTAATGTTTTATTTTAGTCAAGTAGACTTCTGGACGGAGTTCTGTGCCGGTAGCAGGAACATTGTCGACAACGTATTGGAAAACGTAACTCGCGAAATGTCAAAATTGTCATACTAATTTTTAGTTCCACTTTTCACCGCCGCAGCGCTGTTCATTTTTCAATACAAAAATAGTCGAAAGCGATACGAAAACGTTGTTGCAAATTATTGCTCGCGATGCTCGCGGTACTGATAGGTCAAGTTTTCTACTGTGCTTTGATTAAAATATAAACAAAGTTGCTGTATAGACGCGTAATCTATAATATAAAAATGAATCGCTAAATGTGTTGCTAAGCTCATCTCGAGAGCAGCTAAACTGGTGCGATGTAAGTGGCGTGTGGCGACATCTCTCGGACAAAACAAGTAAACTAAAGACTACCAGTGTGGACAGTCAGGTGAACAATAGAATATTGTTTAATGTTGTTTTCAGAATGCAAGACGTTCATCCAGCAGCTGCTGGAGCCTAATGTGGAGGCGCGCATGAAGATAGAGGAGGCGGCGCGCCATCGCTGGATCAAGCGGCCGGGAATGAGGATGAAGACGCACCCCTTCGGCACCGTCGAGCCCAGAGCCAACCGGGAGGTAAATTTTTACTAATATTATAAAAAAAAAACTACTCAACGGATTTGGATGAAATTTGGAACACAGATAGTTTATAGCCTGGATTAACACATAGTATACTTTTATCCCGGGAACATTTTTGGTACCTCAGAGATTCTCAGCTCAACCCGAACGTAGTCGCGGGCAGAAGCTAGTACCAACATACAGGAGTCAGACTTTTTACCCTTAGACCACGGAGGATAGAAGGCGTGACCCGGGGCGGCAGTTTGCTAGACACGCCCAACTCACCCATGCGCCAATAAATTAAATTTACTAACAAAAAAACTGCTTGTATGAAAATGACGTTTTTATAAATTAAAACGATGAAACAGATGACACATCGGCGCGCGAGTCAGTCTCGCACATGGCTGGGATGGGAGGGAGGGGATAGAAGATATTCACGGCTTTTTTGAATTGGTTAACCCTATAGGGCGCCATATATTAAAATACGCTTATGACCGGACTAAACATTATGATAATCAATTGCAAAACCATAGATATTAGTCCCAAGTGTACCAACATAAAAAACCCTCTTTATAATATTAGTATTAGTAAAATAAAATTTGAAAAAACTTCCATAGATATTAGTCCCAACATATAAAAACTCTTTGTAGTATTAGTAGAATTTTATTATTTATATTATTTTAAAGTTTTAGAGTAATGAATGGGCCCCACATTTCTTTTAGACGGTCGCAATGTATCTTGAATGTTTTCTTTTTAAACTGACAATGGTTCTTATTTGACAGGACAAAAGGTCTTGCTGTCTCCTTCTCATGTACGGGGCTAAATAAGGATGGCAATCTTTTTAATCCTTTCAGATTTGTTTAGTACAATAAACACCAATGTATTTTTTTGACAGATTTTTAAAACAATCTCGGAGCTGGCGGGTCAGAGCGTGATCGACGTGGTTGCGGAGATCAAATCTGAGCCTTTTGGAGCGTTGGCCGGCATGTACAATATAAAGACGCATCTGCAACAGCTGCAAGCGGCTACCGGCATAGACCTGCTGTGGTCGGGCGCGGCGCACGAGCCCCGGCCGCCCTCGCCGCCGCAGTACCGGCCCGCGGAGGGCGCGTACCGGCCGACAGAGCCCTATCGCCCGCCAGACACCCACTACAGGACCATAGAAGCCCAGTGCAGGACCGTAGAGCCTTCGGGCAGTTCCCTCGCGCCACAGTCGCCTGCGCAGCTACAGAAGATCAGGATTCCCTCAACGCCGCCGAAACCAATTTCATTTCACGGCCATAGGTCAGAAAGGTTAGAGTTTTCGAATATTTTTACCTTGACGCGGTAATTACCGCGCTACCAATTTAGTTTGTCCATAGGAAATTAATTACGTAATAGATAACGAAGGCTTACGAAGGCTATTAAGCTAAGTTTTTTTTTTTTGATTTTGTTAAAGCTACTTGATTAATACAAAAATGAAAGGAAATAAAGGTATTTGCAGGTTAGAACGAACCATCGTCGGCGTCGATAGAGGCAGTTCATGTTTTATTATTTTATGGATGGAATGCACCATGGACTTAAAGGATGCCACAAATGACATATTAATTAATTTTAATTCTACTAATATTATAAATGCGAAAGTTTGGACGGATGTTTGTTACTCTTTCGCGCAAAAACTACAACAGATTTGAATGAAATTTGGAACACAGATAATTAATAATCTAGATTAACACACAGGATATTTTTTATCCCGGGAAAATGTTAGGTTCCTCTGAGATTCTAAGCTCAACGCGGACGTAGTCACAGGCAGAAGCAAATGACAAAAAAGTTAAGTTTTAAGCTATTGCATAGCTTTTATCGCGGGCCTTGAGCGTGGGGACCGAATCCAGAAATTCCGTAACGAAAAAAACCTAACACCCCCACTCCACCGGCACAGCGGTGATACTTTTTAGTTCCATCTATCGATAAATACCAGAACTTTTAATGACTTCACGCTTGTCTCTTTAGTTCAGCAACCCGCCTTTAGGTGGCATTGGTTGTATTGGAAAACTACCGTAATCAGCTGTTTGTGAGAAAGTATATAGGTATATAAAAAAATACTGCATTAATAAAATAAATAATTATAATTGCATAAGTTGATAAAAAATGCTATGCAATAGCTTTACCGCGGCAGTCTCCGAGTGCCACACCAAATTTTTTGTATTGGAAACGATTGAATGTAGGATGTTCACGATGAAATGCGTGTCTCTTGTAGCACGCAAATCCCCCAGAGGCCGCGAGCCCCCGTCGAAGCGAAGCCTGAGCCTCGGGCCGCGAAGCCTCGCGAGTCAGCGGAGTCCTTCTCGCGACCCGTGAGCTTCTGCGCCCTCAAGAAGCCGGTCTACAAGATGTTCGACAGCGGGGACTGCGTGGAGGCGCGCCTGCCGCGTATAGAGGAACACTCGAGCACTGACGTCACGGGCAGGGGGCGCCGTCCCCGCAAGCCCGAGGAGCGGCCCCCCGACAGGCCCCCCGAGCGCCCCGCCCGGCCCCCCGCGCGGCCCCCCGCGCGCCCCGACAAGCGCATCGAGTTCTACAGGCGCGCCGGAGACGCTATGCCCAGGTACTGGTGCCAATTCTGTTGTACAAAATTACTAAACTAATTTGACAGTTCTAAAGGTATTGCAATCCTTATTTAACCCCGCACATGAGAAAGGGATAGCAAGACTTTAAGAACTGTCAAATTAGTTTAGTTTAGTCATTTTGTACAACAGAATTGGCAGCACTGTCTATACTTTTTAATAAGCGCCATAATGTTTTCGATATTGCGTTCAATTTAAATAATTGAATACTTTGGAATTATATCGGATAAAGAAAACGACTGTTTTATGCGGGAAACTCGTAACTCGTTAGTTAGTGTATCTTTAGTTATATATGTACAGGAAACATTCACTTAGTGAGTTTATTTAAAGGAACATCGAAATTAATGCAGTAATATAGCTCTTGGTGAAATGATTCCTTGTCCTTTGAACTCCAATATGGAGAAACTCCAATAAAAACTGAAACCGCCCCTAGGTATTTACACGCGATACAAATAACAAAAAAATCCTGCACTACGAGTCTTCATAAGAAAAACCTAGTTTTATGACACCAATCGACTTTACATATATATATTCCAATTCTGTTGTCCGAAATCATTAAACTTATTTGACAGGTTTAAAAATATTGCCATCCTTATTTAACACCGCACATGAGAAAGGGATAGCGAGACTTTTAGACCTGTCAAATTAGTTAAGTTAGTAATTTTGAACAACAGAATCGACACATTTGTCTGTATTGTGTGTTAGTGTTGCATTGTGTGTGTTTGTCCAGCAGTTGGCGAGCGAGCGGCGCCATGAACACGCCCCCCACGCGGATCCTGCTGCAGACCAATGCGACCACCATCAAGAGAGCCTCCTTGGGGTACACTGATCTAATGTTTTAAATTACAACTGTAAAGTTATAAGCCAATGGCGAGCGAGGTGAGAATCTTCACTGCCGTGAAGGGAAGATCTTCCGACCAGGCGATATTAGAATATGTACAAGATTTTGTGCAAGTTGGAACGGAAAATATTTTCCGAATTCGTACAAGGTAGACAGAAATATTGTAGATATTACAATATATATATATATATATATATATATAATTACATTAAAAATAACAACATTAAAAATAATTAGCGAAATCGGTCCAGCGTTTCACGCGTGATGTCGTGTCGTGGACCCAGGGAAATAGGGATACATTTATATATATATATATATATATATATATGGTTTGTTATTGTCAGGAGGTTCTTATGAAAACATTTGAAAAACAAACCGGGCCATTTTTAATTTTGGGATAAACTAAAGGACCTTTTTCTATGGTGTATTTAAGATATAAATTCATAGCTAAGACAGGACAACGTCTGTCGGAACAGCTAGTCTACACTAATAAATGCGCCTCAAAGGACCAATATTCGACACGAAATAACAATCTACTTGACTACGAGCGAGATACTCTGTATTCCCATTGTATTTAGTAATATGTTCTATAATTTATTTATTTTATAATTTTACTGTCGCAGGAACATCGTCAGTCCACACTCTTCGTCTAACAGTCACTGCAAGAGCGAACGATCAATGCCGGTGAGTTCTACAATTGGTGTTGCCAATCAAAAGACTGTCGTAAATGACGATTTTTGATTTGGGTCTTACCGACAAAAACACACTGTGTAACACACAACGAATAAGAGATTACACATCATATAGGAATACTGTACGGCTCGCTAGTTTTCTTAGTTTTAACAATTCCTCCTAATATTCTATATGCGAAAGTTTGTGAGTATAGTTGTATGGATGTGTGCATGGATGCTTGTTACTCTTTCACGCAAAACTACTGAACGGATTTGGATGAAATTTGGAACACAGATAATTTATAACCTGGATTACAACGTAGGATACTTTTTATCCCGGGAAAATGTTAGGTTCTTTTATTCTAAGATCAACACCGACGAAGTGCGGGCAGCAACTAGTGTTTAATACATTGTCCGTGTCCACAGGTGGGGTGGTATTCGACGCGGAGCGTGGGCAAGGAGCCCACTCACCTGCAGCGGTTGCGTAGGACGGCGCCTATGAAGTAGGATAGCGTTAGCACTCCCACTGCTCCCAACCTAACACACTGTCAAGGCATGCCAATCTGTACTCTATCCTGGCCACGTAAAGTACAAAATTGACATACGAGTTTATTGTACGATTTACAACACGCAGAATAAGGTCGACAATCAAAATGTACAAATATATGAGAACTGTCTCCGTAGCACAGATAAACTTTCATTTAAATTCGTACTGTAGGTGTAGATAATATACGCGTTTATTCGTCATTAAGAAAAATGTGTTTAGGATTCGACATCAAAGGGCCATTGTTCACTAGCGATTCGTTGCTGCAGCTCAAATATCGGTGACAGAACTTTATCCGTCGCCAAGGGCCGTATTTAGTAATAATATTGACGACATTTTACAACAGCAAAATTATACATTAATTCTGTTGCTGATCTAATACGTAGTTAGAATAAGTGCAATACTGTGGGGTTTCCCATTAAATTTGGAGCCGCCCGACTGGGGACTGTACCTCCACCTTACAGAAGACCGCAGTCAAATAACACTACTTTGAGGTAGTGTTGTGTTTTGCGGTGAGTAAGGTTGCCAGTGCTCCACGAGGATACGCTGCGCTAGTTGTAATGCTGCTAGCATAGTGAGTCCTCAATTCTCATTAACAACAGGGTTGGCGACGCATTAGTGATACCCCTGGTATTACCATCCGGTGGGGCGATAGTTGCCGGCGACGTGTACATATTGGTAACTTGACAGTGTGGTGGGTGTTTTTTGTTTTAAATTGCGCATGCGCCGTGATTGTATGTTAAGTGAACACATGAATTATACAGTTGTACACAGTGTGATCGTGCATAGTTTTTGAAGTCGTTTTGTTAAGTTTGTAGTCAATTTTTTACATTTTTATCAATACTAAATAATAGAGTGATGTTGTAATGCGCGTATTTGCATTTATTTCATTGACATTAGTTAGTAGTTGTAATAAAAACATAAATATATATTAATAAGGTTACAAAAACTAAGCTTATTCCTATTATTATTGTACTTAATTACTTTGCTTGCGAGCTCCGATCCAAAAACGAAAGAAAATGCCGACAATGGATGAACAAACACACATTATAAAAAGTGTTGTGGATTTAGCTCTCGTACAAGCAACGGTATCTCGCAAAATGCTGAACGGATTTGAATTAGCTTCTGCACACAGATAGATCGTCGCTCTGGAGTAGGTACTTATTATACCGGGGATTGATAGACACCTATATTGCACAAATTCATTACGAGCAAGCTAGTCACACTTTCAATCCCGGAAAATCAACGGAATCCCGAGAATTTTAAAAACGTTTTTCATAAAATTATCGGTCGCAGGCAAAAGCTAGTATAGTGACGGTGGTAACCTGACCACAGGGCGGTGGTAAGTGGAGTATAAACCTCATCACAGCGGTGGTGACTGGAGTATAGTATTGATGGTAACCTCACCACAGGGCGGTGGTCAGTGGAAGGGCATGTGCGAGGGGTTGGCCATGGCGGCCATGCGCACGTAGGTGGTGTGAGTATAGTATTGATGGTAACCTCACCACAGGGCGGTGGTCAGTGGAAGGGCATGTGCGAGGGGTTGGCCATGGCGGCCATGCGCACGTAGGTGGTGTGAGTATAGTAATGATGGTAACCTCACCACAGGGCGGTGGTCAGTGGAAGGGCATGTGCGAGGGGTTGGCCATGGCGGCCATGCGCACGTAGGTGGTGTGAGTATAGTAATGATGGTAACCTCACCACAGGGCGGTGGTCAGTGGAAGGGCATGTGCGAGGGGTTGGCCATGGCGGCCATGCGCACGTAGGTGGTGTGAGTATAGTAATGATGGTAACCTCACCACAGGGCGGTGGTCAGTGGAAGGGCATGTGCGAGGGGTTGGCCATGGCGGCCATGCGCACGTAGGTGGTGTGAGTATAGTAATGATGGTAACCTCACCACAGGGCGGTGGTCAGTGGAAGGGCATGTGCGAGGGGTTGGCCATGGCGGCCATGCGCACGTAGGTGGTGTGAGTATAGTAATGATGGTAACCTCACCACAGGGCGGTGGTCAGTGGAAGGGCATGTGCGAGGGGTTGGCCATGGCGGCCATGCGCACGTAGGTGGTGTGAGTATAGTAATGATGGTAACCTCACCACAGGGCGGTGGTCAGTGGAAGGGCATGTGCGAGGGGTTGGCCATGGCGGCCATGCGCACGTAGGTGGTGTGAGTATAGTAATGATGGTAACCTCACCACAGGGCGGTGGTCAGTGGAAGGGCATGTGCGAGGGGTTGGCCATGGCGGCCATGCGCACGTAGGTGGTGTGAGTATAGTAATGATGGTAACCTCACCACAGGGCGGTGGTCAGTGGAAGGGCATGTGCGAGGGGTTGGCCATGGCGGCCATGCGCACGTAGGTGGTGTGAGTATAGTAATGATGGTAACCTCACCACAGGGCGGTGGTCAGTGGAAGGGCATGTGCGAGGGGTTGGCCATGGCGGCCATGCGCACGTAGGTGGTGTGAGTATAGTAATGATGGTAACCTCACCACAGGGCGGTGGTCAGTGGAAGGGCATGTGCGAGGGGTTGGCCATGGCGGCCATGCGCACGTAGGTGGTGTGAGTATAGTAATGATGGTAACCTCACCACAGGGCGGTGGTCAGTGGAAGGGCATGTGCGAGGGGTTGGCCATGGCGGCCATGCGCACGTAGGTGGTGTGAGTATAGTAATGATGGTAACCTCACCACAGGGCGGTGGTCAGTGGAAGGGCATGTGCGAGGGGTTGGCCATGGCGGCCATGCGCACGTAGGTGGTGTGAGTATAGTAATGATGGTAACCTCACCACAGGGCGGTGGTCAGTGGAAGGGCATGTGCGAGGGGTTGGCCATGGCGGCCATGCGCACGTAGGTGGTGTGAGTATAGTAATGATGGTAACCTCACCACAGGGCGGTGGTCAGTGGAAGGGCATGTGCGAGGGGTTGGCCATGGCGGCCATGCGCACGTAGGTGGTGTGAGTATAGTAATGATGGTAACCTCACCACAGGGCGGTGGTCAGTGGAAGGGCATGTGCGAGGGGTTGGCCATGGCGTCCATGCGCACGTAGGTGGTGTGAGTATAGTAATGATGGTAACCTCACCACAGGGCGGTGGTCAGTGGAAGGGCATGTGCGAGGGGTTGGCCATGGCGGCCATGCGCACGTAGGTGGTGTGAGTATAGTAATGATGGTAACCTCACCACAGGGCGGTGGTCAGTGGAAGGGCATGTGCGAGGGGTTGGCCATGGCGGCCATGCGCACGTAGGTGGTGTGAGTATAGTAATGATGGTAACCTCACCACAGGGCGGTGGTCAGTGGAAGGGCATGTGCGAGGGGTTGGCCATGGCGGCCATGCGCACGTAGGTGGTGTGAGTATAGTAATGATGGTAACCTCACCACAGGGCGGTGGTCAGTGGAAGGGCATGTGCGAGGGGTTGGCCATGGCGGCCATGCGCACGTAGGTGGTGTGAGTATAGTAATGATGGTAACCTCACCACAGGGCGGTGGTCAGTGGAAGGGCATGTGCGAGGGGTTGGCCATGGCGGCCATGCGCACGTAGGTGGTGTGAGTATAGTAATGATGGTAACCTCACCACAGGGCGGTGGTCAGTGGAAGGGCATGTGCGAGGGGTTGGCCATGGCGGCCATGCGCACGTAGGTGGTGTGAGTATAGTAATGATGGTAACCTCACCACAGGGCGGTGGTCAGTGGAAGGGCATGTGCGAGGGGTTGGCCATGGCGGCCATGCGCACGTAGGTGGTGTGAGTATAGTAATGATGGTAACCTCACCACAGGGCGGTGGTCAGTGGAAGGGCATGTGCGAGGGGTTGGCCATGGCGGCCATGCGCACGTAGGTGGTGTGAGTATAGTAATGATGGTAACCTCACCACAGGGCGGTGGTCAGTGGAAGGGCATGTGCGAGGGGTTGGCCATGGCGGCCATGCGCACGTAGGTGGTGTGAGTATAGTAATGATGGTAACCTCACCACAGGGCGGTGGTCAGTGGAAGGGCATGTGCGAGGGGTTGGCCATGGCGGCCATGCGCACGTAGGTGGTGTGAGTATAGTAATGATGGTAACCTCACCACAGGGCGGTGGTCAGTGGAAGGGCATGTGCGAGGGGTTGGCCATGGCGGCCATGCGCACGTAGGTGGTGTGAGTATAGTAATGATGGTAACCTCACCACAGGGCGGTGGTCAGTGGAAGGGCATGTGCGAGGGGTTGGCCATGGCGGCCATGCGCACGTAGGTGGTGTGAGTATAGTAATGATGGTAACCTCACCACAGGGCGGTGGTCAGTGGAAGGGCATGTGCGAGGGGTTGGCCATGGCGGCCATGCGCACGTAGGTGGTGTGAGTATAGTAATGATGGTAACCTCACCACAGGGCGGTGGTCAGTGGAAGGGCATGTGCGAGGGGTTGGCCATGGCGGCCATGCGCACGTAGGTGGTGTGAGTATAGTAATGATGGTAACCTCACCACAGGGCGGTGGTCAGTGGAAGGGCATGTGCGAGGGGTTGGCCATGGCGGCCATGCGCACGTAGGTGGTGTGAGTATAGTAATGATGGTAACCTCACCACAGGGCGGTGGTCAGTGGAAGGGCATGTGCGAGGGGTTGGCCATGGCGGCCATGCGCACGTAGGTGGTGTGGCCGCGGGACAGCGGCGGGGAGTCCCCGCCCACAGTCTCGTTCTTGAACACGGCCACGCATTTCCATTGGTTCATGTATTGCACTGGAAATTAAAAAATAAAGTTTTGAAAGTTGTTTAAAGCTATCTTGGACTCGCTACTTTGCTTACGAATGAAACGCATTGAGACTAATTGCATTTTTCTTAGAACATACAAGCTTCTAAGCGTAGCATACAAGTTAAATACCTGCAAAACTGCACTGAATTATCCAAAACCCTTCCTCTTAAATCAATCTATCTATTAAAAAAACCGGATCAAAATCCGTTGCATATTTTTAAAGATCTAAGCATACACAGACTGCGGGAAGCGGCTTGTTTTATACTATGTAGTGATAACGAGCATCTCGTGACATTTCTAAATAAGTCATCTGTCAAAAGTAACTTGACGTTTGTACATTGACAGCTTGTCAAAAATCACAATCAAATTCGAACGCAATATTTATCAGACACCTTAAGATAAACGCAAATCGTCTGGGAGAAACAATTTAGTTATTTGGTTCTTTAGAACTGAAATAGTTATTGAATATTAACAGACATATACAAGTATTGACAATGCAAATGTTAAGTGTTGGTAAGAACTAACGTAACGGAAATTATATCTGTGCTGGTAGCAGGAACATTTTTCGACTACGTTTTCGAAAACGTAACTCGCGAAACGTCACAATTGTCATACTAATTTTTAGTTCCACTTTCCACCGCCGCAGCGCTATTCACGTTTCAATACAAAAATAGTCCAAGGCGATACGAAAACGTTGTCGCAAATTATTCATGCTCGCGCTACTGTTGTCGCTAGCGTTCATATGCTATGGTAATCCCATACCACAGAACTGTCCGTAAACATCCTTACCACCTTCATCATCATCATCCACAGCGTTTATCATCCCACTACTGGGTATAGGCCGCTCTTTTATTATGCAATTCGCCTCGGTCTTGCGCCAATCTTACCACCTCATGTTATAAAAAAAAAAACTAGTTACTCTTCCAGAGGCGCACGCAGCAGTCGTCGCCTGAGGAAGCCAGCAGCGTCCCCGTGAGGTTCCACGAGACGCGCCACACACAAGAGTAGTGTTCCTCGAAAGCCGCCACCACTTCTGTCTTGAACCGCACCCCGCAACCGTTGCCCATCGAGTTCGCTGATTCACTTTGAATGGACGATTTAAATATTTTCATTTACATACTTACATACTTTTAAGTTAAGGGTCGCGAGCGTCCATAGGCTACGGTAACCGCTTACCATCAGGCGGGCCGTATGCTTGTTTGCCACTTTAGTGGTATGAAAAAAAAACAAATTTAGTGATATTTATGTATGTATTTTTACGAAAATATCACCACACATATTTTTTAAGGCATCAAATTCAAAACGATTGATAGAAATATTATGAATCGAGTTTGAGTAACGTTTACGGCAAATTGTTGCAGCAAACATTTACGTTTTCACTCCAGACGGCAGTCGCCATGATGTCCTATTTTTTAATGTATATAAAAATTGAATTCCTATTTACGTTGTTCACGGCATACCGATACCGAACGGCTAAACTGAATTCGTTTATTCTTGCAAAAAATAAAACACGAAAAATATATTATCTTGAAAATTCTCTAACACTCGACACTGGCAAAAATAGTCCCTGAAGAGGATTAATTGCTATAGTTAGGAAGAAGAAGAAGAAGAGACGCCAAGCAAACATATCTGTCACGTATATTACCACACGACCATATACATAAATATTACGTCGTAATTGGCTAAATACGTCTAACTGCCCACAGATGTGAATGCCATTACAGGAAAAAAACGGTGTTCTTCGTCAGATGTACTCACGCTAGAGGCTCTATCTTGATGATCCTGACGTCCTTGGTGGCGACCGCCAGGAGGTGGAAGGAGCGGCCCAGGTTGGGCGCGAAGGCTATGTCGTTCACCGGCTCCTGCACTGAGGACAGGCAGTCGGTTCGCGTCCAGCGACGAGACGGTTCACTGTACCTTAAAGTCATACACAATATTTTACGTGACATATGGCATAAGGCAAAAGGGGTAGACAATCATACGCACCAATATGATATGCGACTACTCTAAGACATTTGTTTTTCAAACTATTACAACACAATATGGTTGGATGGATGGATGGATGTTTATTTGTTACTTTTTCACGCAAAAACTACTCAACGGATTTGGATGAAATTCGGAACACAGATAATTTATAACCTGGATTAACACATAGGATACTTTTTACCCCGGGAAAATGTTAGGTTCCTCTGATATTTTAAGCTCAACGCGGACGAAGTCGTGGGCAGAAGCTAGTAAGTAGTACATACTCGTATATGAACACCTTTCCGTTGCACGCGGTGGACTTGTCCGACTGCACGCTGATCGCGGCGTTACTGGTATTGGGCTCGTCGCTGCCTACCGCCAACATGGGCGGGTTCACTGCCCTGCAAAACACACACTATTATTATCACTAGAGCACTCGGACCCCGACCAGCATGTATGAATATATTGATCAATGTAAAAGGAAAGAGGTGTGCAAGTCAAGAGTGAAATAGCGCTATACATAACGAGACACCGTGGAAAGGAAAAACAATGGAATCGCCACTTCGTTCGGTCGAAAATGAGTTTTATATGCAGGTCGATAGTTTTCTATTCTCTATCGATCTGTCTAGGCTAGAAGACAATCGGAAGCTCACAAAATAAAAAAAAAGATTAGTAAATATTTTTTTTTTAATTTCTCCCTTCGAGCAGCTCTGCTGATTGCTGAACAATTGGCCAACAAAGCAGCATTACTACTAGCCCAGCGTATCCTCGTGGAGCACTGGCAACCTTACTTACTGTAGAAACTGTATGGTGGAGGTACAGTCTGCAGTCAGGCGGCTCCAATTTTAATGGGAACATCCACGGGAGATTCCAATTCCGCCCTACCTCTCTTTTTAAGCTCATGCTTACAAAACTCATTGGTACAGGCTGGAGTTTGAACCAGAGCCCATCAGATGATAGGCCGTTGCTTCAACCACAAGGTCACCACAGCTTAGTAGGTGTGTGTATATGTGTCTTTGTGTGAGTGTTCTCACCTTGAGAGTAATGATGGATTCCAAGAAAGGCAGCTGATAGACACTTTGGTTGGTATTTCATGCTGCAGCGTCCACTGCGCTAGGTTCATCACATCAGGGGCTTCGTATATTCTGCAATGTTATGGTATTTAGGAAGCATGTATTTTTATCAGCAGTCTTCAAAATGTCTACATAGTAATCAAACCAAAATTGAAATATTTTTTTAAATTCAAACATAAAGTGTGATCGCTTTATCCCAAATAAGGTATGAAGTGATCAAGATGAACAATTATGTATTTTGATAATTATCGTATATTTATCAAACAGTGCGGAACATCTTCCGACTACGTATTCCAAAACTCTCAAAATGTCCAACGATTTTTTTGTTCCACTTTTCACCATCACCCGCAGGGCTGTTCATAATCCCATAGTCGAAGGCGTTACTAATACGAAGTCGCAAGTTATTCTTGCTGCTGATAGTATTTGTAGACTGAGTTATAAATAAACTAATAAACATCCTACTTTTTTTTTATACCACTAAGGTGGCCAACAATCATATGGCCCACTTGATTGTAAGCGGTCACCGTAGCCTATGGACGCTTGCAACAGCAGGGGTATCACTCGCGCGTTGCCGACCCTTCAAAAATCTCTTCACACCCTTCTTGAAGAACCCCATGCTGTACTCCTTTGGGAAATCCTAT
This sequence comes from Falcaria lacertinaria, assembly GCA_951449985.1. Classification (NCBI taxonomy): domain Eukaryota; kingdom Metazoa; phylum Arthropoda; class Insecta; order Lepidoptera; family Drepanidae; genus Falcaria; species Falcaria lacertinaria. The sequence continues at coordinate 8,681,963 of OX602125.1, read as the reverse complement.
CTTAATGATAATTCAATAGTTCTCACCTAATGATTCCATCAGCAGAGCATGTGACTAGAAGAAGTCCTAAGTGCTTAGGACCGAATTTGACATCTGTGACCGATGTTCGGGAATCAACTAGGTTAGACCGCTTCAACCATGTGCGTAACCCCTTTTCTGAGCCTGTTGCAGTGGTGTCACCTGCAACAAATAACAATAACTTACTTATAATATGTATTTATCTCCTGATTATTATAAATTACTAACTTAAGATATTGCAATATTTTTATACCCCATTTTTCTTGAATTCTGTGGGAACCCATTGTTTTCTGTGACTAAAGTAGCGTCCATTACTGTTAAAAATGACATCTAGCTGTCAATGGAGGTCCCCCAAAATACATTCTGCAATGTCGGACACTAGCATAGACAAACAGACAGACTGACAAATATTTCAAAATAAACTTGCTTGGATTTTGATAACATGCGGCCATATAATAACAAGCCTTTAATTTGATATTACAGAAAGACAAAATTTATTTATTTTATACAAGATGAAAAGGACAAAATATAATTCTTACCAACTTCCTCCCAAATAGCAGCTGTGCGGTCGAAGGAGCATGTAGCTATGACCTGTCCAAACTCTGGGTGGGCCCATGTGACCTTCCACACAGAACCATGGTGCGCCTTCCAACTGGCCGTAAGTCGCCAGCTACCCTGGCTGTCTGAATCCCACACCTGTAGCATAGTAAGCATCATTGTGAATTTAAGGGCAAGCAATGCTGCCAGCATTCTTGGCATAGTCAGATCTTTTATCTATAAGTAGGTAGGTGGTCCTGTTTTTTGTAAATAGTTTAATCTGTTTTGTCTGTGTTAATAAAGAGCAAGGTTATTGTCATGGAGCAACAAAGTTAAACCAGTCAATCATAATATAAATATCAGGCATAATTGTTCTACATTTAAACTGTACTGTGTATTATTTAGTTACCCCTGAAGGGACTTGGTTGGATATAATTATACAATATTACAATTTAGTCTAAATCTGGACAAAATTATTTGATATTTATATGCCATCCCTTGGTCTGGAGGTCATCCGTTGAAACTTTGGGGAAACTCAGCAAAAAGAAACCCAATGATGCATTTCCTGCCTAGCAGAGTGGTCACAGCATGGAATAAACTCCCACAAAAAGTTTTAATGGCTCCAACCCTAATCTCCTTTAAGAACAGATTGGACAAGGAAGATATCTCCAAGCTATTTGATACACACGCATCAGCTAATTAGCTGCTAGTGTGTCTTACCAAATAATAATAATAAGCTTGCCCAGGTGCTTCACTATGCATTCCGGGGGATAATACTCGCCACGTGTATCCCTTACCAAATATATTAAAATTCTCAAATGGGCCTCTAGTGTTGGATATATAATATCCCCATGTGAATTTCAGAGAGACATAATAATAAAAAATAATAATAATAATGCCTTGCTTGATATTTATTGCAGTATTCGTAAAAATAGGAATCAAAAAGCCCAGTGGATACAGTATGTATACATTTGTAATGTAACCTAATCTATTATAAACATTAATTAGTAAATGATAACAACATGTGACAGTTTATACTGAGTCGGAAACAGGAATACTGAACTGAACTGACCACAAAATCTTCCTATGGACAACAATTATTCAAATTCAAAAGTTTTAGTGTGCAAGTCAAGAGTGAAATGATATTCTATAATCTCTGCCTACTCTGTGAAGTACTTGGTGTGATATAAGTTTATAAAGCAAGAGAAGCATTGGTCGTCTGGCAGCTAAATGGGCATGATATAATAAAAGTCGCAGGTCGAACCTGGATAAGATTTGTGAAGGATGGAGTCGAATGGCATAATAAAACGGAGTTATAGGCCCAGCAGTGGGATGATAAAGGCTGTGGATTATAATGATGGTTATAGTCATATCTTTCTGTATACAATTTCTGAGAACTTTTTACAGTAGACAGGGAGGCGTCAAGACTGCCTTAATAGAAGCCACTATATCCATAACATACTAATATTATAAATGCGAAAGTAGCTCTGTTTGTTTGTTGGCCTCCTTTTCAGAACTAAACAGCTGAACGAATCGTAATAAAATTTGGCATTGAGATAGATTATAACATTTATAACCTAGGGAAGGAAATAGACTATCTTTATCTAGAACCACGCGAACGAAGCCGCTGGTAAAAGCTAGTTATATAAAATAAGGATAGATAAGGAAACTTAACTTCACGTATTGGTCACTGGAACATGTAGCCATTCTCTCGCCGTAGAAGTCATAAGCGACATCGTGAATCAGGTCTTTATGATCCGCGAATATTGTTTGAGATTCGAACTGATTAGTTGCAGTTAATTCACTCATGTTGCTTTGTTTATTCATCAAGTTGCTATTTCATTCAAACTATAACCCTCCAAGCAACCTCCAATCCATTCAAAACAAAATGTGAAGTCTACTGTCATCTCATCTGTCATCAGACCCGTTATCAAGTTACGTTCTGTTCTTTCATTAAACTCTGCAGCTGATACGTTTTGTTATTTGTAATAATGACCTAAAGCCCTTAGGGCGCTTGTGCAACAACTTATTGCGAGCACAGAGTACATAACTACTACGATTTAATTGTGAGTAGCATAGATAATACACTTACATAGGACAGTGAGTAGCGATGCCACGGACCCGAGTGCTCCAGGGGGCGACCCCTATGCCTCCACGTCTGGTTTGCCTTCACTGGCCGGTGGCCGGCTAGAGTGGAGCGCCGCGACCACAGAGTACATAATCACTACGGCCGCGACGTTTGCCACTGCAACGCGATGCGTGCACGCTCCTAACTCGCAAGGGCGGAAGTGCTTAATACGCGTAATAGCGGGAAGGTCGAGTTTGAACTACTTTTTTTTTCACTTCGAGAATACAATGTAAACGAAGAAATAGGGAAATATTATACAAACATCAAGTTATGACATTTTTATTTCGGTTCACATCAACTTATTACATAGTAGCTATAACAAACAAATTAACAACAACAAATGCAATTTTCCACTGAATTACAGTTTCAACATAATGAGCTAGGATTCTGTTGTGATAATAATAGAATTACAATATTATGTCTCAAGCAAAATACTTATAAAAGTATTGAGAAATGTCTGTCAGTCCTCAATACTTAAAAAGTTATGGCACTTTAACAACATTAAATTTAGATGCAATTTAAACAAATTCATCTGAAATATACATACAATTTGGCACAATGTATTATTTAGGAATGGATTTATAAACATCTATAGAGGAATGTTTGTATTTAACCATTTACTAGGGGCAAAGGCATCACTAGTAATTATTAGCGAGAATATTAGATATTTTTGTTCTTTTAGTCAACATTTCATATTATGATTAGGTATAGTATAGGTAATCAAAAGTTCATTAGCTAATATTGTGTTAACTTTTTAGAATTGTGATTATTCAAATAGAGATTCTACAACTTGATACAATACAAGTTGGTAATAAGTTAAAACAGATTTTGTCTCGCCTTTAACTGGTCAATTTCCAGAGCCAGTTTTCTATTTGTTTCCACTAAGGCAGACTGATTTTGCACCAGACTATGGATCTGTTCATTCATCCCAGACAATTGTTTCTCTAGATATAACTTCTGCTTGGTCAGTGCCATCATGATGTGCAAGAAGTAGTTCCTGTTATCATCAGCAACATCAGCTAGTGTTAATTTGATAAAGTCCTTGAGTTCTTCAACAGCTTTCACATCAGTACTCAAACATTGTGTGTTAGAGCCTGATTGCTTTATATTAGACAAGTTAATATTAGAATGCTTTCCATCATCCGGAATACCATTTGCAATTATAGGTGATGGAAACACCAGGTTCTCCACAGTCCTGTTTATAGGTGTTGATATCTTACTTATGTTCTTCTCTGCATCAAGTTGCCTGTATCTCATTTCGTGTTTATCACTTTCCCTTTCAAACTCCATTGATTTATTATCATCTTCAATAAAATCATTGTGTGATTTATCAAGGCCCATCATGACTAGGAAGGAATCTGCTTTTGTATCTGCACCAGATACATCTAAATTGTTCTTTGGAGGTGTGTCTGTGATGAAGAACATATTATCAGAATTTCTGTTACGAGATGGTGAGCTTACTTTGTGTGGTGATAAGTTTACTTCCATATCTTCTCTGAGACTTACATCAGTTGTGAATGGTTTTTTCCTAGTGGGCTGAAAGCCTACTCTGCGTACCTCTTCCTCGTGCCCTTTCAGAACTTTGAAGGGATTGGTCAGGTCTCGTAAATCATAAATTAAAATCACACCATTCTTTGTACCCAAAGCAACTTGGTTCTCAGGGTTTATGGCAAGAGAGGTTAAAGTGTAAGGAGTTCTTATTGTTGACACCACATTCTGCATTCTGATATCATACACATGTAAAATTTTATCATATCCACTGGACAGCATTACATCTTTGTTGACCAAAGAGTATGCAATGTCACTCACTGGGGAGGCATGGACATTTTCAAAGAAACATTTGTCTTTGTTTGTAGTTACGTCTCTGATGACAACATGGCCTTCATCTGTAGCCAGACCAAGTAGAGATCGGGACTCATGATGAAATTTCATTGAGGAAATACTTCGTGAACATGACAACTTGACCGTTAGAACAGGAATATTGGACACAAGGCCATATATTACTGTGTCTCCATGTTGCATAGATGCGGCAAGACTTGTGTTCTTAGCATTGTAGCTGATGTAGCTTACGCATGATTGTTGAGGCGGAGTGGGGAATGTTTTGGTAATATTTTTGTTTTTCGTGTCCCATATCATGACATTTCCACTTCTGGTGCCAATGGCTATGTTACGATGTCCATCACGGTGGAAGCATGCGGACCATGTGTCCTTTAAAGGTACATGTTGTAAACTACGCACATCATGGTCCGCTGCACTCAAAATTTCAACTAAACCTTTGGAATTGATCTGAAATATCAAATTTAAATAATGTTATTGCTAAAAATGTCAGCAGCCTTTTTGGGTACACATTTGGATGAAATTATTTACAAAATCAATTTCATTCTCATTGAAATTTTCATACATGGGTAATTTAATTCTCAATATTTTGTTTTGTAATTTTATTTACTAATGAAATATATATTAGTCGTTGTCTATAATATAGCTTATAACTTACATTTGAAAGTAAATATTTCATGTGTTATCAAACATATTTATCAACCAACATTCTTTAGTGTTTACATACATTATAAAATACAAGTTTGTGGGAGTAGCTGGGAGGATATTATGTCATCGACTGAACGAAAGCAAGGAACAATGCAATAATTGGCACTCCTTCAGTACATATCTACATACAAACTTGGTTGGTGAATTCACTTAAACGATACTTTCTGTCAGTTGTACATGAATATAACAGACACAAATATAATAATATCGGAGATATCGTAATATATATTTTTACGCACCTGTAGTAAATATTTACTGTCGTCGCTCCAAGAAATATCGCGCAAAATCCCTTCATAACATCCATAAGACTTTTTTAAATCCCAACTGTTGGCATCATATAGTAATAGACGCGAACTAACGGAGCAGAAGTACATCTTTTGTTTTCTTATGGCACCGACATGTAAGAGAATGAAAAACTACAATTGTTTTTAATTGAAAATCTAATCTAATTCATATTCATGTGTGTACAGCAAACAAACTCGCCAAAAACAAATTGAAAATGACAACATAAAATGTTGAAAGCTCGACGTAAATAAGTCAAACCTGTATTTCTTCTTCTTCTTTTTCTTCCTAACTATGGCAATCAGTATCAGTCCTCTTAAAGGATTATTTTTGTCAGTCTGATGTCGAGCGTTAGAAAATTATCATGTTTCTCAGTTTTAGTGTCATGTATTGATATCCTTATGAGAGTTTCTGGAGTTAATACACGACAGGAGTATTTAGTTTAGCATTAAGCAAGTAGACTGGCTCACAAAAAAGCATATATCCAAAAATATAAAATTTTATAACAAAAAAAAACTCCCTAATTCTATGGTTCGTTCTAGATGACATTGGTTTATTTATGAAGTGGAAATCTCTGACGTGTACTTGTTTGGAAAACTTGTAAAAGTACCTACCTAAGCGGTGCTGAAATAAATAATTTTTATCTATACGAATCATAAACGTAAGTAAATATATTTAATAAGTGCCTTTCATTTGTCATAATCTTGGTTTAAACTAAAAGATACGACTATATAACATTCTCATTTTTACGAATAAATAACCTAATCATTAGAAAAAAATCTGTTGTATATTTACTGTTTTAATGTCCATCCACCCATGAACCATGGATCTTCAAGCGCCAAGATTCTACTTCACTCCTCACCTCACATAGCCGGTCATATAGATAGGTACCTTCATCGAAATTTGGTTGCTAGAAAAAGTAAAGCAGATCATGTGCCGGTCCTATCCTAAGACAGTTACTTTCTTAAAATATGAGTGGTTGCTATATTGCATAGATTTGTAGCGTAGAGTGACAGGCACTACTGGAACTAATTTCCCTTATTGTTTGTTTGCAGATAGTCAACATGATTACTGATATCCAGTTAGCGGTATTCTCCAATATTTTGGGGGTATCCATCTTCCTTTTGGTCATTCTTTACCACTACATCAATGCCAACAGTACAAAATAGGTAAAAGTACTACAAAATTGTGAACATAGGCTAACCAGTAATTGTATTTTCGGGACTGCATTGACACACAGATTTATTGCAGTAACTTTAACTCTGCCCTATCATAGATAAGCCCACTTGTCTAATGGTTAGTATACCTGACTGCTACACAAGGGGTTGTGGGTTTGATTCTCGTTGAGGTAAACATTTATGTGATTTATGCATAAGGGTCTTTGGTATGTGTTTACAAAAAAAAGTTTAAGCATTGTATCAGCTGCTGGTTCCCATAGTACAAGCTTTGCTTAGCTTGGGACCAGAGGGTGATTGTGATAGTGTCCAAGAATTATTGATTTAAAATATAATTTATTTATCAAACTGTCATGCAAGTATGTAAGGTCCTAGTACTGATATAGGGAAGTGGTGCTTACCATCATGGAGTAATTTTATGATGGAAGTTTACATGCTCCTCAACTCTGCTATCAAATTCTGCACTGGTATACCTATTATGTTTAGTATTTTTTTATTCTAAGAGAGATCAGTGCTGAATTTCAGTTAAGTTTTAACTTTAAACGAATACTTATCCCATCAGTATTTAGAAATGAACAATTAATTACTCAAATGTTGTTAATGGTGTTTCATTTGTTTCAGGTCAGACCCTGTAGTTAAGTGTAATGCAATATGTTATTATGTGTCCAAATTAATGATGAGATAATAAATTAAGTTCCCAAAATTGTTATGTTCTTCTTATGACTTTGGCAATTTATTTTACCCTGACACCATTATTGCATCCTGTAGTAGTATATTGAGTACTGTTCATATCGAAATGGATTTAGTGGTGCTAAAGCAGTTGCTATGCCAATAAGTTAACTTTACTAAAGCCCAATCTACTCTTATATTGTAAAGAAGAAAGATTTGTATTTTTATGTAACTTAATAAACTTAAAAACTACTGGACTGATTTCCAAAATTATTTTGCCGTTTAAAAGGTACATTATCACTGAGTAACATAGGCCAAAATTCCTATGCGGATATAGTCGCGGGGGAAAGCTAGTAATAACATGGGAAAAGAACATGGCCATATTAATAAACGATAAGTCAGGGAACAACGAATTTACCAGAATTTCTAAAAATAATTGAAATGTAATAATAGAAGAGAATACAAATGCTATTCAGTGTTTAAGTTACCCGCCAAACTTGTGGTACCTAATAATAATTATTTAATTTTAACATGAGAAAAAAATATTTTTTTCGTGCAAAAGAAACAATGTGAATAGTTGCTTCATTACATATACAGATGGCGCTACAGGTGTCTCCATCCAGTCATTATGTGCAGTAAAGTTTCATTTATTTGATTGATTGGTTTGTTGGAACATTGGAAATATGATCTACTATATAAAAATAAGTCGGGTTTTCCTTCCTGACGCTATAACTCCAGAACGCACGAACCGATTTCCACGGTTTTGCATTCGTTGGAAAGGTCTCGGGCTCCGTGAGGTTTATAGCAAAGAAAATTACTTACTAACTGCCCGCCCCGGCTTCGCACGGGTAGACAAAATATATTTTGATAAATGTCTACCCGTGCGAAGCCGGATACAGAATATTACTTAACCCAAGTAATATTCTGTATCCGGTATCCAAATGATTTCTCTTACAATCGACACTGGGAAAAATAGTCCTTGAAGAGGAATGATTGCCATAGTTAGAAAGAAGAAGATTAGGCTTAGAAATATTCTCATATAGGTTTTATTGAATAGGACAGAATAACACAATACATACTATCTTCTTACCCCGTGAGGTACTGGCGTGTTTATATGTATGTTGTATCTGCAATACCTCAGAGTAGATAATATACTGTGTACAAACAGAGACAAGACTTTATGATATTATTTAATGTTATACGACATATTGCTCTCCACATAATACTTTGATTGTATTGTCAATTTCCATGTATCAAAACTATAACTTCCATATTCCATAGTATTGTTTTTATCTATAATTAATATTTTCTTTTAATTTACTACTTTACAATTTTTTCCCTCTAGTGGCACTTTTTATGTAAATCTGTTATCGCACTGTGGATAACGTCGTTGGCTATTGTATAATTAACAACATGTTTCTAGTTTAAACGAGCTTGTACTCTATATTATGTAGCTGTTTGTTTTCCCTTAATAAATAAAAAAAATTAAAAAAAAAGACAACACAATAACACCATTAAAGAAAAAGAGATTAGAGAGAGGCTTGTGCTTGTACGACCTCGCTAGGTCTAGAACATAGCAATAGCAGTCATATAACACTACTGTGTTATATTGCCGTGTAACGGGGGTGATATAAATTTTCAAAGCTTCCAAGGATACGCTGTGCTGGCAGCTAGTTAGGCTTTGCTGCTGGCACAGTATGCAACGCTTAGTAAAACTTGTCCGTAGTATATTATCTACTCTGAGGTCAATGATTTTATAAGAACATAATATAATATCATTGTCTGAGGTAATACCCATCATGCTGCTGAAATGAAAGCGTTATGACGTTTAAAGCCTGCGATGACCGCTTACCAGCAGGGGCCTTTAGTACAATAATAGTGTACAAGTACATATATTATTTTATAAATAGCCTCCTGATGCTAAATGTTTTTCTAAAGCAATTCGTTACCAGAACCTATTTAGTTCGTAAGCTACCTACCTTCGATTTAAAACGGCTATACTCAACCTGTTTTGTGGTTGACCCACCAGTGTTGCTTTATTTTATAACATTTCAAATTTCGCGCCCATAAGAAAATGTATAATGTGGCTAGTGTGCTGAGTAAATAGGTTCTACATAAAAGTAGCTCGCCACGGTGTGCAGTGCAGTGCTACCTCGAATCAAAAAATAACCGGCCAAGTACGAGTCGGCCTCCCGCACCGAGGGTTCCGTACAAACTTGTAGGTAAGGTAAAAATAAGCGAACTACAAATTTGCTCGTGAAGTTCCATCTACCTTTTTTATTTAATTAACACGGTAATGTTTCGTTATATATATACGCCAATTAGTAAGAATTAAAATTTACGCGATGAATTTTTTTTTGTCGGCCCCCTGTTCCACGACTTACACGTGTTTGTGGCCCCTATGAGAAAAAGGTTGAATATCGCTGATTTAACACGAATAGGTATTTCAAGGCAGGAAATTAAAGTGTGATTGAGCAAATTTAATATGCGCTGTGTCAGGCTACGTCATGGTATTCAGTTGTACTTTGCATTGTGCACGGAATATAATCGAACCATATTTCATTCTCAATGAAACTTGACTTTAACAAACAAATTATTTTGTATATACAAGATTCAAAGATTTATTTAACCCTCTACTGCGATCGATTTTGTTTGGATGTGTTGGTATTTTGTCGTTCCCTAGGTAATTGTAAACCAAACTATCGTTATCAGAGACTGATGTTTTCGGTTTACCCTTTTAATCGAAAATATCTTCCAAGCATTATTTTGTCTTATAAAATTTAGTTATATATCGAAAATTCGAGCGTGCCACTGCCGCCACGTTATCAGAATGTTACTTGCAAATCGGCCAGGAGCGAGTTCGACTCGCGCATTATGGTTCATTCTAAATTCTAAAACGCAGTGGTTATGTAGGTAATGTTCTCTGTGGTTCTTTCTAAAAACCCGCCACCTATTCCCCGCAACATTCATGATTTAGTAAGCGAATGTAAATATTTTATTCCATTATTTAATTATATTGTTAATCCTGTTGAGAAATTTTAGATATTTAAGACGATTTTTTATTTGTATTAATTATTATAGATTTAACACTACATAAATCTTAATATTGAAATATTGTAAATTCTAATATTATATTATTGTGCCTTATTTGAGATATTGTTGTTGTATCTGAATTGTAATAAGTATGCGACTGAAGGACTTGTTTCCATGTCATGAATAAATATATTTTTTGTAATACATATTTTTTTTGTAAGATGATTATATACAAGTAAGTGTAAAATCCAAGACCGCCACACAATAATAGTATTCACCAAAATAAGTGAAAGTGTAAGTACCTACCTAGGCTCCCGTCCCGGGGAAAACTGGGTCCCGTACGGTACGGATACGGAACCCTAAAACCTAGAGCTTGTTATATTTGCATATAATCTACATAATTAGCTTGTACATTGAACTAAACAAAGTGCTACGGACGTAATAAAAAATATGTTTATTATAAGAATTTAGAAATGTTTGTCAATGAAACCAAGCTTTTGTAAATACCTGTGTATTTAATTAATGTTACAAACAATATGCGGCTGAATTTTTAACATTTGATGTATGTATGTTGTTTGAAGTACCTAAACTATAATAAACGATAAATCTCCTTTCATTAATAGTTAGGTAGGTACCTACCTTTTAAGTAATAAGGTACATTAGCATGTATCAGCATTTCGATGATAGCTCCTTGTGTAAAAAAAACAAAAGGTACATTATAATAATAATAATAATAATAATAATGTTTGGACATTATCACACAGCGCCATCTGGCCCCAAACTAAGCAAAGCTTGTACTATGGGAACCAGTAGCTGATATAATACTTATATACTTTTTGTTTGTAAATACATACTTATAATACATACCAAACACCCAGACGCAAGGCAAACATATTTGTCACATAAATGTTCACCCCGGCGGGAATCGAACCCACGACCTCTAGCGTAGCAGTCAGGTATACTAACCACTAGACCAGCGGTCTCGTCTATACATTATATACGTTTTAGACCGTGGCATAAGAATGAGTACTTATTCCTATAACCGTGGTCAACATTTTGTAGGCGGTCAACGTTCTTATATTATTGTCATAATCATGGATATTCCACTATACGTATACATATATATGCCAGAGTAGATATACATATAAAAATATTTCTTGACATCCTGATTCAAAAAATATCTTTTTCACCGTATCGTATTGTACGGTCTATCCACGACCACTCTAGTATAGAGGTCGTGAATCGTGATCTATCATAGTTGGCAAAATATACATACCTAGTTCCTTCATATACATCGTATATATACTACTATTCATACTAGATGTCTAATAAATACATCGGCGGGAAATACAATAAATATAGAAACGCTAATTAATACTTGTTCAAAATTTTTTGCAGCCTATTGAATATTAGTGTCTTAAAATCCTTGCACCAAACGAAGTCTACGTGGTTGAACGAGTCATATGGCACTTTGTGTATGTCTACAACATTTCCTAGTCTGTTATATAACTTATCTACATCATTGGGATGCGCCAGCCAGTCCGCATCACTATAAAACAGGGACACCGGAGCTGTAATCTTCTCCAAGGTATAGCTTGGTGGAACATCTACTCCATACTTCACAATATTGCCAGCCGTTCCGTAATCGTACTTCCTAAACTCCCCAGACGCAACTCCCTGTCCATAATGAGCGAATTGCTTAGCAGAAGCCCCAGAAGGCAAGTGTCCGAAAAGTACTGGCAAGTTCGTCACGTTAAGCTGTTCGAAACCGAACCCCGTTATCAAAAACATCAGGTTCCCGCACAGTATTTCTGATAAAGGTGTAGCGCCGCACATCAACAACTTCAAGGCTCTGATCAAAGTGTCGTCTGGTAGAAACTCGTAGACACCTATACTCTTCGTGATAGCGTGTATGACTGAAGTGCCAGGAGCTAACAGTCTCACCATAGGCGAGCGAGCGTTTGACATGAACGCGACAGGCGACAGAGCTACCATCAGCGATACCTTCTTATTGTAATCAGGTCTTTCTGACGCCATTACGAAGAACACCGTCGTGCCTTGGGAATGCCCGATGTACTTTAAGTCGTCTTTAGCAGTAGTTTTGAGCACGTAGTCGATCATCGCTGGAAGATCATAAAAGCCAATTTCGTGCCATGAGAAATTCCAAAAGACAGCATCGGAAGGGTTCATGTTGACGTGGCGCCGAGAGTGCTTGTTCCCTCGTGCGTTTCCCATCCACACGTCATAACCTGCATCGGCTAACAAATAAGCCAATCCGGTCTCTGGTCCAGATAGTACATAATCATCTGCGCTTCCAAGTAATCCATGCATTAGGAATACCACGGACCCGTTCTTTGGTATCCTAAACATGGTTAAAATATACCCATCAGAAGTCACAACCTGGTGCTTTTCCATCGGGTATCCGTATTTGGGTACCATATCGCTGATGGATAGTCTGGCGTCTTCGTTCCCGACGCCTGAGTTGAAGTCTGCTATAATGTGGTCCACGATGCCGACAGTATTCACGTGACTAATAAGGGATGGGAATTGCAGGTCACCAATGGAGCGTGACAGCGCTAGTGGAACTCGGCTCACGACGTTGATGACAGCAGCAAAGGCGATCCCGGCCGCTTTCGTCGCAAATGTCACCACAGGATTCTTCGTGAACTCGTTGGCAACTTCGCGAGTGGTTTGCGCTATTCCGGGAAAGAAATAGTCGGCGATTTGCCCATGGCTAGATACTATGAGTAAGAGAAATATTACGTTAACCATTTCGCAGTTTTCGCACGATTCACGAGCACACACAGATTGGCCGGATGGCCGACTGACTGATCATTTCTCAGCCCGACCTTGACTGTGTTAGATAGTTTTTTGCGGAAAATCATTAACAACCTTTACGTAATTAACCTGTGTGTACATTACTTGTTAGCGGTACAAATATATTGTAATTTATGCATAGCTCGGGCATTATTAATTAAACCATTTTGGCGTATGGTCAGTTTTGAATAAATTGATGTAGTGTAAGTATTAATAATTGCGTTGCAGGAATAGACATATTGTCTATGGTTGCAGGGGTTAGTCTTGTAGCCCAGTGATAAGCGGTATGCATCGCAGGCTCAATTCCCGTTCACGAACCGAATGTGTAGGGTTATGTTAAATTTTAATTAAGGAGTCTCCCGCGACACCAATCCTCTAATAAAATTAAAATTAAATTAAAAAAAACATATTTTTCTAACTCAATCAAAGCTTACAAACGAGCAGGTTGACGGAGATAGCGCTGCTATACATGGGTTCCAAAGTTTACTTCGAAACCCTAAAAATAAGTACATTAAAAGATTTTCGCAAAATTGCAATGATACCACCATCACTGACCTAATAATACATGTATTAAGTAATAGGTCAGTGCTCAGTGGATATCACCCATTGGCGGATTTCCTTATAGCTCAGAGTAGATAATATACTACATCATATAGGCAGGACAGGCCTAGGGATGGCATAACTTAGTGAGCTATTTCAGCTGTAAAAACTAAAAACTTCTTTAGCTCCATTGAGCGATTTTTATGACTTATGAGTTCTCATCCCCATTCCCCATCATGCAAAATGCGACATGCTAATGTTACGCGTTGTAAAAAATGTGAAAATTTTTTCGGCAGTCCCCATGACTGTATTTTCTTGTAGTCTCTGTGACCCCACACATGGCGTAGAACAGCAGTAGTTTTTCATAGGCTAAGGCTCAGAAGCCCACCTCTACATCTCATGGAAAACTGCTTCCGAATGAAGAAAGAATAATCGGTAAAGAGTAATCGGTGTAAAAACACTAAGAAACGAATTAAGATCATGCTCCATTCAAGTCGGTTACAAATTTTGGTACTGCCAATCCTATTGTACGAAATCATAAAACTAAACTAATTTGACAGAACTTAAAAGTCTTGCTATCCCTTTCTCATGTGCGGGGTTAAATAAGGATGGCAATACTTTGAATCCAGTCAAATAATATTACTATAATAAAAGGTAGATGGAACTTTGCGATCAACGAAGTGACGCCGGTTAAACTACGCCTTGCAGTGTACATATACACAGGTACACGCACAGACATAAACTGATACAATGAAACTAGAACTACGCCTTGCCTATGCACTACATTTTTTTAAAACCGGCGTTCCAACTCCCTTTTTTATTAGATCTGTGTCTCAGAGTTGATAATATACGGGGATTTATTATTTTTGTAAAATTAAAACTTGAAATAATGATAACTTTGCCAATGCATGAAAATCGTCAAGAGCTCAAATATTTAGATTAATCAACATTGTGTACTTCGATTATAATTATTGTTTACGTACATAAAATTCCACGAACTAAACTTCGCGTACTGGTTTGCTTGCTTTGATTTGACCTTTTTATTAAGATATTTCCCAAAACAAAGTTTTGACCAACATAATGGAAAGAAAAACAGTAGTATGTAAGTAAGTACATAAACATTTGAATAATATTACAATCAAGATAATGAAGAAAAAAATCTACTATTTTACATCACATTTTTCATAATATGCTGGAATATTAATAAGCTATTGTTGGTAGGCAAAAAGAAAACGCAAAATGTTTATTAGACTCAGTTTAGTTTTTTAAACATGAAAAGAAACAATTTACTTATATTAGTTAACAGTAAATATACATTCATATTTTTTTTATAAAGGTAGGTAAGGTTAGTTTTAGTTTTAGATCGTATTATTATTGTCCCATATTTATTGCGTGTAATTAAATTAATAAAGTAATACAGAACTAAACATAAAATAAACTGAACTAAAATGTACAAAACTTAAAATATATGTCCCAAACCACTGTCACGGGGAAGTGTGTCAAGAAGGCTGGAGGCATTTCCACGTTGTATTGGAATTTGTATTTGCCTTTGGGTCAGATCAGATCTATTTGTTTTAATTAAGTACTTTTTATTAATTACTAAGAACTAAGTAAGTTCTTACGAATAAAACATTTTCAAGTGTTTTATCATAGTGAACATGCCGCGGCTGATTGATTTAAAATTTTTAATAAAACTTAATTGGCACAAATGCAGATTATTTAATTAGTAGATAATGCGACCTCATTACAACCGTACGTCAAGCGATTTGCTTATTCAACAAAACGTCCCCACCTCGACGCCAAGCCGGGTAGCTGACTCCACATAATGTTCATTATAAATAGTCTTCACCGACCAACATCGGCACACAATCCGCCACCATGAAGGCAGTACACATCCTGATCTGCCTGGCCCTGGCACAGGCCTCAACAGCCAGCATCTTCCAACGGAGATACCCCAGTTCGCAAGACCTTATCGAGCAACCCCAAGACTACATCAACCAGTTCCAATACCAAAAGCCCCAGTACCAAGAAAACCAGCAGCTCCAAGACGATGTCCAGAGATCACAGTACAGCCAACAGGTCCAATACCAAGAAAACCAGCAGCTCCAAGACGATGACCAGAGATCACAGTACAGCCAACAGTCCCAATACCAAAAGCCCCAGTACCAAGAAAACCAGCAGCTCCAAGACGATGACCAGAGACAGTACAGCCAACACGAACAGCGGTCACACTACAAACTTCGGAACCAAAAGAACAAGTATGGTCAACGGTCACACCAGTCCTCCAACCGAAGGATCCTCCAACGCAACTCCCACTCTCAAGCCAGCCCTGAAACTAGAGAGAACTCTCAAGAATACCAGGAACGCATGCCCATAAACAATAACAAAAAATACGTTAACCAGCAGACCAACAAGAATCAGTATTCCACGCAACTCGAAGAGCAAGTCCAATCTCAATACGGTGACGCCATCTCATGGAAGGGCTTACAAATGGCCGTCGATCCCGATTCACCCATCACCAAGGAAGACATTGAGGACATTTATGGTGATGCTCAGCAGGCCATGAAACATTTAACCGAAGAGGAAAAGCCGCAGTTCCACGAGTTGTTCCAGGCTGCTGCCGAAAAGAAAAACGAAGATACACACCTCAACGCCACTGAGCTTTTGAAGAAGTACAACTATCCAGTTGAAGAGCACACCATCCAGACTGACGATGGCTACTTTCTCACCCTGTTCCGCATTCCGCCAAAGATGAAGCCCCGTGACGTCCAACCGAGGAAAGTAGTGTTCCTCATGCACGGCACTTCTGGCAGCGCTGACGACTGGCTCCTGATGGGCCCCGGCAAATCGCTCGCTTACCTGCTGTCAGACGAAGGCTATGATGTATGGCTCGGCAACGCTCGCGGCAACAGGTACGCCCGCGAGCACGTCAGCAAGCACCCCGCTGTCACTGACTTTTGGAAGTTCAGCAACGACGAGGTAGCCCTACACGATTTGCCCGCTATGATCGACTACGTATTGGAGCAGACACATCAAGAGAAACTCCACTACATCGGCCACGGTCAGGGCACGACCACATTCTTCGCGCTGGCCGCTACTTATCCCGAGTACAATGACAAGATCATCATGATGTACGCCCTGTCCCCGATGGTGTACATGTCCCACGTGCGCAGTCCCCTGCTCCGCATGATTGCTCCAACAAGCAAATTCTCCGAGCACTTCCTCGAGCAACTCGGCTCCGGCGAGTTCAACCCCAAGAATGAACTTACCCATAGTCTGGGCGGCGCCATGTGCGAAAACGAAATCAACTGCAAGAACGTCTGTTCCAACGTGAACTTCGTCATGTCTGGCGTCAACGTGGAGGGACTAGACGCCGACCTCCTTCCAGTGATTTTGGGCCATTTGCCAGCCGGTGCGTCAATGAGGATGATCAAGCAGTACGCCCAGGCTGTAGCTTCCCACGAGTTCCGCAAGTATGACTACGGGTCAGAGATTAACGAGCAGGTTTACGGCACCCCGCAGCCTCCCAAGTACCAGATGGAAGAGGTGAAGGCGCCTGTGACACTGTTCTACAGCCAGGAGGACTGGCTGGCGCACCCCACGGACGTGCAGCAGCTACAGAAGGAACTCCCCAACGTGCAGGAGTCATACCAAGTCCCCGACGAGCACTTCAGCCACATGGACTTCCAGTTCTCCACGAAGGCCCCCAACGTGGTCTACAAGCACCTCATCGACTCCATGCAAAAGCAAATTGAAACTTACTAGTATTTAATAGCATAGGTATTAAGAAATAATATTATGTAAATGTTCAGTTCGACTTATAATAAATAATGTAATGTTTTTTTTACTTCATCGACGCATAATAAATCCGTCCGTAAATTTTATTACTACTTTTAATTTTACCTTAACCATCTTTTTTGACCACCATCTATACTTAGGACTAATAATACTTAGGCCGAAATTACAATATCACTATAAAGTATGGTTCACCAGTTATAGAACTTTGAAGTTTTGACTAACCGGCCTACTTAAAATCCTATTACCCAGTTTAAAAAAGTTATAATTAAAGCAATTTACACTTAATTTAATGAGCTTTGGAAATGCATTTTTGGACTTTTTTATGTTAGCACCAAAAGTATAATTTTAATTATTAAAATTTGGTGCGGCAACCGCTCGGCAGGAGTGCCGTAAATATGTATCTCTGAAGGACGGGTACATCTTTATGGCGTTTGGGGTCGAAACTCTTGGGCCGTGGGGGCCAGAGGCTCATACCTTTTTTAAGGAGACCTCAAACAAATTATGCGAGGCCTCCTGTGACAAGAGGGCTGGCGAATATTTGGCCCAAAGGCTAAGCATTGCAATTCAGCCTGGCAATGCCGCCAACCTTCTTGGTACACTTCCCCGTGACAGTGGTTCGGGACATTTATTTTACGTGTAGGTAAGTTTTGTACTTCTTAGTTTAGTTTATTTTAAGTTTTTAATTCCTTGTGATTAATTAACTAAATAAAATATCTTAAAATTTTAAAAGAATCGTATAAAGTTTAACCCATTTGATATTTGTAATTGCAAATTTGCAAATAAAAGATAATCCTTCCCAAGTTTCATAGTGGGCATGTAAGTCGTTTAAAAGCTAGACAGGTCACCAACTAGCGTGATTTCATTGAAATTTTCATCAAATCGATTGCTTCTAGTCTAGCTCCTAAACGACTTTCACACCCATTATGAATCTTGGTGAGGATTATCTTTATACTATTGGCTACTTGCAGTAAAAATACAAATATCAAAAGGGTTGAACTTTATCCAAAGCAGGATGCTTATTTTTCTCGTGTAACGGGTTTGATTCCTGGTTCAATCAACCATGTAGTTATTTAAATATCTATGAATACAGTTTAAATTGTTTTAAATTCAAATAATGTCTGCTTTCAGTAAAATGTTTCATCTACAATACTCAAGGTACATAATAACACAAATGTTTTCCCCGGCGGGAATCGAACCCGTAACCTCTATCGTAGCAGTGAGGTATACTAACCAGCGGTCTCGTCGAATAAATCTCTACATATAAAAGGATTTGTCCTGAATGACGGACTGAGGTATATTGGTCGAGGTAGACTTAAGAAAAGTTGGATGGACTGGGTGAAAGATGACATGGCCAGAAAGGAAGTGAATACTGAGATGACGGCTGATAGAGAAGTATGGAAGAGAAATACATATTGCGCCGACCCCAAATAATATGGGATAAGGGCACGAGAATGATGACTGCGAAAACCAACACTGCGCTGTAAAAAGGCTGTAAGCTACGGCTGTAAGTCGTACCTATTGGAAGTCTGATATTGCGCCTACTTTTGAAGTAGTATGATACAGTATCTGTAGATGGCGCTAGAAGGGTGCTAGCTAAGGCCGCCGCTCGCCGCGCCATGACTGAAATCAAACCAAAAACGGTTGCTTATCTACGTTAGTAATTTCTGAGTTGTGTAAATCGAACAGCACAGCAATACAAACACAGGACGCACCAATATACAAATAAAAAGTAATTCTACATATTTAATTATTAGAGTAGTAATTTGTTAATTTTAATAAATTTATTGAGTGTTAGGGCGAGCGCGCATAGCGTTGCATTTACCTGCCACACATTCTCAGAAGAATGGAGTGTCACAGAAATGCGTGTAATGCGGTGAGATTAACGCGTGCGGCAGTGTCACCGCCACGCAAACTTGCTAATGCTAAGACAGTTTACTTTTGAGACGCGACACAGATATGACGTTTCGTTAGCCGGCGCCAGCAATGTGAGCGTCAATCGCAAATTTAGGTATCAATTTTTATGCAACATCGATGAATCGTTTACAAACATCGATGTTGAAACCCAAAAAATCACCGATACATCGTTTTCCATGAGCGAGGTTTTATGAACGATGTTTAATCATCGCGCCATTTTCCATGTACAGTCCATGATTTACAGCTAAATACATAAACAGATACGTGTCTCACTAGCGCATTTCCAGCTATTTAGCGTCTCATTTGGTCTAAAATACAAACGCGCGCAAAACAAAGCATTTGCTTGACTCGTTTGCATCGACGATCGAACAATAAGTAAAATATTGGCCATTTTACTTATTGTTTGACGTTCATAGCGTAGTAGTCTTATACGTATGAAGAGAAGTAAAGTTATAATTAACTGTGATTGTACCTCAATTTTGTATTGAGAACGTAACCATCTAAAATAACATAATAAATAAATGTTTGATTATGAAACCGCTTTTTTTTAAATATCGATGTTTTTATTAGCAATGTTGCATCCCTAAAGTGCGTTTTTTTACTCGCCGCAGTGCGCGGCCCCGTGACTGCCGTAGTACAACACACGGTAGAACTGCCGCATCTTTTTCCACCACAACGCAGTGCGTGCTCGCCCTAATTTCCACTACTAGGCTGTTGGCTGCCTGATTGTGACATTTCAATTTCAATCAAACCCCGTGTTCAAATTGTTCAATCCTATTTCAAACAGCCCACGCTTTGTTTTGACATTTTAACACTAGCATCTGTCATCGGCGTTGTTATATGAACGAGACAGTACTATGTTATTAAACGTAATAGACAAGGATAGCGGTGCGGCGGCGCTGTAGCTTCCCTTCCCGCCGTCCCCTGTTTGTCCGACAGTCGCGCTTGGTTCGTTTTGCTGTGCGTAGTTGAGTGATATTATTTTCGTTTTTAACGTATTTATCCCCTTTAATTATCCTCTGAAGACATTGCACTATTGTGTTATAGTGACTATATATGTAACAAGTGCTCGCAACTTGCATGGATTGAGTGATCAACGATGTTACCTCCTACGGCCGGTCTATCACAAGAACAACGCGACCGGCCCGAAATGGCGTACCAGCAAAGGCGTGACGTGAGAGAGTTGACCCGGGAGATTATCAGAGATGCTCGTGTAGCGAACAGACAGTCAACTTCTCCTGGAGGTAAGCCGGTTCAAATCAAAACGACGCCACGTTTCCGCCATGCTTGTCAAATTGACATAATAATATGTCAAGGTGACATACTAATGAAAACAACGCTATTTTCGGGACAAAATATTGTGTAAAATAAGTTGCGGCAACGTTGTAGACCTCATACAATATGGGAGTGATGAATTTAGGCCTGTTACGTCACCAAGCTTGGTGATATCTCGAAAGTAAAATGGCGCCAATGCGCCACATTGAACGCCCTTACCTACCTCGGTTAATATTCGTTTGATATGCCAATAGTTAACGGTATTCAGCCTATAATTCCTGTGTATGGATAATAATACGCCAAAAATTACATAAGAGCAGGTGCTAAAGTGAAATACAGCGAAATTGGCACGTGCATGAGTTATTTTTAGAACGCCCATTTGCTACGTAATGTCCCCCCGCGTAACCTCGATCGATATGTTCCCATATGCATCATATTCCCTCGTATTTAGCATTGATTATCCTAATTTGTTGCTCCTTGAGGAATTTACCTCCGTTGTTTGTTGTTGTTATTGGAATTCATTGACTTTTGTAAAATGTCTCGTTGACAGAGAGATGACAGCGGTCAAGCCTCACAAAATGGCTGCCGTTGGCATCGATTCAGTTTAGTCACGCGCCACGCTAGGCGTCGACACTATCGTTTCGCTAGGCGTCGACACTATCGTTTTGATAATATTTAATGAAAAATGATACCTATGTAGTAGAGAGTAAGGTAGGTTTCTGATGATGATTCAATAAAAACTTTAAATATGTAAAGCATATATTTTTGTAATGGTTTCCCTTAATTTTTTTTTTTCTCTTAGTACCATGTATGTACGTACACTAATATGTTAAAGAGGTAAGATTTTTTATGTTTGGGATTCTGAAAATACTGAAGCGATTAAAGAAAACAAACTGCTACAGCTCATGCAGAACCAGAAAACTGTTTTTGATACAAATTAAATTCACAGATGCAGCCGTGGCGGGAATCCAAACCAAAATTACCTTTTCAAATTTTTCATTTCATGACCACCTTTTCCTGTCAATAACAAACACAAAAAATTATAATATGTATGCGAAATCAGTCTAGCCATTCACAAGTTATGTAGTGACCGAGTAAAATAGGGATACATTTAATAAATAATAATAATAATAAATAAATAATAATACAAATAAATAATAATAAATAATAATATAATAATGATAATAATAATATAATAATTTTAATAAATAATAATACATTTAATAAATTATAATATGTATGCGAAATCAGTCTAGCCATTCACAAGTTATGTAGTGACCGAGTAAAATAGGGATACATTTAATACATAATAATAATAATAAATAATAATAATAAATAATAATACAAATAAATAATAATGATAATAATTTTAATAAATAATAATACATTTAATAAATTATAATATGTATGCGAAATCAGTCTAGCCATTCACAAGTTATGTAGTGACCGAGTAAAATAGGGATAAATATAGATTATATTATAAGGATGTATTCAATACATCCTTATAATCATGCATGTTTATCTAATTATTTATATTCTCATCATAATGAGCATTGATTATTATCACCATTTCATTATTTCAGTCAGTTGTTTGTGCAACATGTTTTTGCATTCCCCTATTATTAGTTTTCTCATTTCTTTATATAGAGATACTAGAACGTTAGTAATAACTAATTTTGTTTTCCTTATTCTTTGACCAAGGTATTGGCAGTTAGTTAAAAGTTTTGTGATTTTTGGAAATTTTACCCCTAGGGGCGTACAATAGGGGATGAAAGTTTATATTACAATCCATAATTTTTTAGGGCATGAAAATTCGTATAATAAA
Source organism: Falcaria lacertinaria (assembly GCA_951449985.1). Classification (NCBI taxonomy): domain Eukaryota; kingdom Metazoa; phylum Arthropoda; class Insecta; order Lepidoptera; family Drepanidae; genus Falcaria; species Falcaria lacertinaria. The sequence continues at coordinate 8,659,408 of OX602125.1, read as the reverse complement.
AATTGGCCATTTAATAAAAAAAAAACACTCAGGATTTGCCAATTCCACCCCTAAGGGGATAAAATAGGATATTGACTTTTTTACTTTACCACGCGTGCGAAGGCGGGCAAAAGCCAATGAACAGATATGTGCATGCACATGTTTACCATGATGCCAATATAAATTGCCAATGAGATGAAACATAGTTTTCTAATGCATCACAAAAAAAAAAACTAATTTTATTACTATTTTAAAACTATTTAAACCAACATGATGATATGTTTGGTACTCAATTAAAAATTTATTGGGTAAATATTGCACCCAATCTTAACAAAATTTTCAAAAAATATACACTTTCACAACAAAGTTTTTCTACTATTCTAATTTTAAACTTTCTATCTGATGTAGCTACCACAATGAGAGCAGCAAAATGTATAAACTGTAATCTGTCTGAAAGCAACCTGTCTGTCATAGTGAAGAACTGTGACCGGCATAACTTTTGTCGTGTCTATCCAGCCTTGGAGAGTCATCAATCATTTTGACAGCGCCGCAGTGTCGCCATGTTGCGGGTCTGCGATGACGCCGCGCCTGCCATTCGATTTGATAGGAATACAATAATTGTACAATGATAAAGTATTTTGTAAAGTGTTGCAGGTTGAACGAAAGCAGTTAAATACCATAGGTATATTGAATAGCTTAAGATACATAATTTATCATCTAAAATACAAATGACTGAGGCTACGATCAAATAGAAAAGGTAGAGATGGAACTTTGCGAACAACGATTTGACACCGGATAAAACTACGCCTATACACAGTTACACGCACACACCAACAGGGGTAGCACTACCCCTGTTACGCAGGAGTACATAAATTATCGCTGACCATTACCATTAAGCGTAAGGTTGTTTGCCACTTTTGTCGTATGTTATAAATTATTATATCTTCACGCCTTCCCAGAAGGGTCGCTAAAAAGTAGGCAGAGGTTACAACACCCGCTTTTCACCGAAGATAATGAGGTGCCAATTTGACAGATGGTGAGTCGGTCGCCGTTAGGTATTGGTGTAGATTCTATCGTAAAAGACAAAATACAAGATGTAAGTAGGTACCCAGAATGTAACCCAGATGTGTTAAGGCGATGAGTAAAATTTCCCGAGTTTTTCCAGTATGCACTGTACTGTGGGTAAAGATATCTTACCTGTTCGTTCTGCTGCTAACATAGCTTCCAATAGTTTCATTTCAATCAGGTAAGAAATCGTACGCTTCATTAGCACCTTGGTAGTGTAAGAAAAGAGGTAGCGACATGGTGCATCTAATTTGGTTGATAGACCAAAGTGGGGCATCGGGCTGCATTCCATCGGAAATGTCACAGGTTGACTGACGGCGCGGCGCGGCGCGGCGTTCGAGCGATCTTATCTCAGACGGTAGGGACTTATGCTAGCTACAGAAATGCAAACTACGATAAAAATCTGGTAGAATTAAGATATTAGTTTCTACCCCCGACTTCGTCCGCATTAGAATCCCAGAGGAACCTAACATTTTCCCGGGGATAAAAAGTACCCTATGTGTTTATCTAGGTTATATTTTTTTATAAACTATCTGTGTTCCAAATTTCATCCAAATCCGTTCAGTAGCATTCGCGTGAAAGAGTATCAAACGTCTATCCATACTCACAATCTTTCGCATTTATAATATTAGTAGGGTAGTAAGATTTGATATCGCATCTACCCGTAAAAGTTGGTGTCAACAGAAACTGTGGTAAAACCGAGTTTGTTACCTAGGTAGGTATTTTGTAACAAAAATATGAATAGGTATTTAAAAATAAGTATTATTTTGTAATAGTATGGAATGGATTCATTGATTGTTCTACGCTAGGGTTGGCGCTTGCCAATTATTTAAAGACAAAATGAATTCTTGTAAAAGCGATAAGCGTTAAACTTACGTTATTATTACCTATTATCTCGGTTTCCTATTATTATTTCTATATAAATAATAATCAATCAAAGTATTTATCAAAAATAAGTATGCATTATAATATTTTCTTCAATAGGGACTTCACTTAGTTGAGTTTTATAAATACACTACCCAATTATAATTTACAAATTACATTATCTTTTAAAATAAGTATTAAGTAAATTAAGTGATTACTTAATTAGGTACCTGAACCAAGCCACGGTATCATTAATGAGGCTGATTTGTTTGTGTTCTGTGGCGGGTGGCAGCCCTGGTCATTTGTTTACGTTTACGATAAGTGCACAGTTCACTCACCACTAAATCATACTAAATTGGGTCACTTGGGTTTACGTATTAAAAGTACATAACCTTATTATGATTTTAATTTTAATTCACAATATTAGTTGCTTTTCCCTATACATACTCATATTTCTGTGCAAACATAGTCGTGTCGTGTTTCTTGCAATTGCAATTCTAATGTTACTATGCTCTCTAGAAATATACTGACAATAAAAAGTCATACTGTCTATAAAAGGTTTTTAAAATTAACTGGGTTCTTCAAGAAGGGTGTGAAAAGATTTTTGAAGGGTCGGCAACGTGCGAGTGATTCCCCTGGTGTTGCAAGCGTCCATAGGCTACGGTGACCGCTTACCATCAGGTGGGTCGTATGCTTTTTTGTCACCTTAGTGGTATAAAAACAAACCTTTTTTGATTTTAGCACGGAACTACGGAACCCTCGGTGCGCGGGCCCAACTTGCACTTGGCCGATTATTTTTAATTACATGATTAAATGCTAAAATCAGCCTTTTTCCGTACCCGCCCCAGAGGCTAATATTACAATTTCATATGAACTTGCATTCTTTCAACTATTACTGATGTACCCAATGATTATAAGTAAAAGGTATAAGTACCTAACTTACGACTACGTATTCGTATAGCTTTTGAATATTTTTGTATCATAGGAAAATTTGCAGCAATGCGCCGGCGAAAACTGGAACTAAAAAATGCATGAACATTTTGTCTTTTTTAAGTTACGTTTTCGAATACGTAGTCGAAAGTTCTTGCTACCAGTACCTGTAACCATTAGGTATTCTGTAACGTATATAAACTACTCTTAGCTGTAACTAAGGTAAAACAAAACGGGTCAGAAGTCACGAGAGTAGCTATTCGATCTCTTTACATAAATTACATTAATCCTCTGCCGAAAATATTGACGCGCGCAGGGAATATAAAGCAGGTCGAACGAGAACGAGAACGCCCGTTATATATTAATAATTATAGTCTTCTATAGATTCGAGTAATGGTGGTCAGTGCCGGTAGCAGGAACATTGTCGACAACGTATTCAAAAACGTAACTCGCGAAATGTCAAAATTGTCATACAAATTTTTAGTTCCACTTTTCACCGCCGCAGCGCTGTTCATTTTCCAATACAAAAATAGTCGAAGGCGATACGAAAACGTTGTCGACAATGTTCCTGCTACCGGCACTGTTTATAAACGCAGGGATAGTTTTATACCACTAGGTGAAGCACACGGCCCACCTGAAGATAAGCAGTCACCGTAGCCTAATAGCCGCTAGCAATACCAGGGATAAAACTAACAAGTTGCCATCCCTATTGTTGATGACGGACTCGCTGTGCTAGCAGCATTACTAACCACACACATTACATACATACATACCAAACACCCAGATGAAGGGCAAACATGTTGCAATCGCATAAATGTTTGCCCTGGCGGGAATCGAAACCGCGACCCCTAACGTAGCAGTCCGGTATACTTACCACTAGAGTCTAGACCAGTGCCGGTAGCATGAACTTTTTCGACAACGTTTTCGTATCGCCATCGACTATTTTTGTATTGAAAAATGAACAGCGCTGCAGCGGTGAAAAGTGGAACTAAAAATTTGTATGTCAATTTTGTCATTTCGCGAGTTACGTTTTCGAAATCGTTGTCGACTATGTTCCTGCTACCGGCACTGCAGCCTCGATAAAATGAAGAATGTTTTTTTGAACAGTTCGCGATCGGTTTCCATCGACGTCGTCAACGGACGACAACGAGAGCGGCACCGATGGGGAAGTGGAACGATCTCGCCGCGTGAGCATCCACTCGACCCCACAGCAAGGCATCGTGTCCATACGCAAGCGAAGGGGGAACCTGCCCAAGCACTCTGTCAAGATACTGAAGCGATGGCTCTACGACCACCGGTACAACGCGTACCCCAGCGATGCTGAGAAGATCACGCTCAGTCAGGAAGCCAATTTGACTGTTCTACAAGTAAGTGCTAAACTCAAATTTTGAAAAGCAGCGGCTGAAATCATAAAAATATTCTTCATTCTCATTCTGTTGTACAGAATCACTAATCTAATCTAATTTGACAGGACTAAAAAGTCTTGCTATCCTTTTCTCATGTGCGGGGTTAAATAAGGATGACAATAATTTAAGTCCTCTCAGTTAAGTTTAATGATTTCGTACAACAGAATTGGCACCATTGTCAATCTAATATGTCATTTGGCTTCGCAAGCTAGATATATCGCGCAAGACAATACTATACAGCACAAAGCAATTGTGACTGGATTATTTGCCACAAACCAACACAACATATTTATCTAAATGTCACAGTCTGCAGTAGCCTGACCAAGAATAACTTGCCACTACGTATTCGGAAACGTATCTCGCGAAATGTCAAAATTTTCAAACAAATTTTTAGTTCCACTCTTCACCTGTGCAGCGAATACGTAGTCGTAAATTGGTGCTGCTAAGGCTAAAGATCTGTGCGAAAATCTCTAAAGCCAACCTCTTGTGTTAAGGTATGCAACTGGTTCATAAACGCGCGCCGGCGCATCCTGCCCGAGATGATCCGCCGCGAGGGCCACGACCCCCTCCACTACACCATCTCGCGCCGCGGACGCAAGCAGCCCTCCGCCGCCGCCAGCCAGGGCGTCGTCGTCGCCTCCTGGGACGGCGGGGAGATCGAGGTGACACACACACACACACCAACTGATAACACTTACACTCTTAAGAGAGATAATATTTCATTATTATTTTTTTAATTATTAAATTTAAAAGTTAATTGGCACTCTTTTTCCTACAACTCATACAAAACATTTTTTTGGGAAATTTTGTGGATTTAACTAATTTGTCTGATATATATGTCAAACTATGTTTTGCCCACGACTTTCTCCTCGTGATGTAAGAACATTTGAACCCGCTTCTCTCAAATAGCGTGTTGTCTACACGTGGAATGTGGGGAATATGTAAATCCCGCTTTTTTTTAAATCACATATGTTTTTATTTTTCTAAAGTTCTAAACCCTGTTTGTTTTCAGAACGAAGGTGACCGCAGTGGGCTGGCAGAGTACAGCGACGGTCTGGTGGTGTACCGCAGCTCGGGTGACGAGGTGGCAGACGGCGAGGAGGTAACATTTCATTCATAAATGGCTTATCACACACTACGTTGAATAAGGAACGACGAGACAAGCCAATGTCTACTAACTGTGCAACAAATTTCCAAAGAACTCATCGAGTTCTTTGGAATTTTCTTGCACTTAATGATGCATACAGGTCAGAGCAGCTTCAAGCTAACAGAAGCAAGAAACATTTATGCAATTTAGGCCCTAATAAGGCACTTATGAAGGTCTAAATTACCACCCGAACCACCTGAGTCCTTCTCAGGCAGGCTCAGTGCTCTGTCTTTTATTTCTTGTAACGCGGGAAAGTATTGTGTATATGCTGACAGTACTGGCTTATAATTAGCCATTTCTAATGCTATTCTCTAACTGTACGCATTGTATGTATGTATATAAATTGATTAAACATTTGTGATTGGTCAGGGCTACTCGTCGAGCGCCGTGAGTGAAGAGGAGGTGAAGTACGACCCGTCTGTGTGGCAGTCCGTCATCCGCTACGGGCCCGGAGACAGAGATCTGCACCCCGCTGCTAGGGGGTCAGTACACTAAACTAGTGTTGTTCGTTGGGATAGAGATACTATCAATTAGAGATGGCAATATTGGCTCATTTTATTTATTCGTTAAACGTTAATTGATAAATAAAAATATCGAGTTTTTTAACGGTTGAAAACATTTACTAAAATTTTTATTAGGGATTTGATATTAATGAAGTTGATATATTTATATTAGTTCGTTGAAGTTGATACAAATATTGATATGATATTTTTATTTATTGAATATGATAATGATTTTCAATTATTAGTAAATTTTAACGGTTAATTAATATATTCGACATCTCTACTATCAATACTATCGATTGGTAAAATAAGTAATACTACTGCTAAAAGTCAATAGTATCCATACTATTAATAGTATCAGTACACACACTAACGATAGTATCGATATTATTGAACAATTTCTTTGGACTACTCGCGCCATCGACTATATTTCAAGGTCAACTATCGATAACGAAATTAACGCTTTAGCAACGACACTACACTATACTAGGCATCAGTTTAAAATAACTTTTAACAGCTAAGTAAAGTGAAGGAAAACAATGGTAACAAGTCGATTTCAAATAAGAATCGATATTACAAGCAGTACATTAGTGAATAGATTTTCAAATTAATTAGCTCGTTTTACTTTTAATAATACATATTGCAAGTATTAAGCAGATACCCCTGATCATCATACTCCTGCCCTTATCCCATATTATTTGTGGTCGGCGCAATATGTATACCTCTTCCATCCTTCTCTATCAGCCGTCATCTCTGTATTCACTTGATTTCTGGCCATGTTACCCCTGATATTGACTGTTAAATGATATGTTTGTGATCAGTACCGCGGCCGTGGTGGCGGTGCGCACATCCGAGTGCGAGGACGGGTCGGGGGGCGAGGAGGGCGGCGCGGGGGGCGGGGGCGGGGGCGGGCCGCGGGCCTCCGTCGGCTTCCACCCCCAGCTGACGCACTTGGCGCAGCTGCCGCAGCCGCTACGACGTCGTCTTCAGGTACTTCAGCTTACATCACTTTACAGTTCCGTGCCCGAATGGGTTAGGGTCGGCAACGCGCGAGTGATACCCCTAGTGTTGCAAGCGTCCATTGGCTGCGGTAACCGCTTACCAACAGGCGGGTATAAAAAAAAAGGTCAAATCTCATGATCCGTAATAGGTAGACATTTGAATTTTCACAGAATGTGTATTACTGTTACCACTATATGAAGAAAAATTCAGTGGGCCCCTACCAGAAATATCATCACAGGTCTTCATCGAAGGAGCCCTTGGTGCTGCTGGCAAAATGTTGCAAAAGTATGTGAAAGTATTAATTTCACATAACCCTGTCTCCAGTTATAATGACAATCTTGTCCCTAAAGTGCTAAGGCATCAGCAGCAATGTTTTACAATCCTGCAGTCTTAAGGTCATCGTCCTCAAAGACATAATATTAAGACTTGAAAATCAATTTGTTCGTATTGCAGATAGTGCCGAGTGCAGCGGGCTCCGGGGTAGAGGGAGAACGAGACAAGTTCAAGTGTCTTTACCTGCTGGTGGAGACCGCCGTGGCCGTGCGCCAGAGGGAGAAGGAGGCAGAGGAGGTGCCCGTCTAGTGACAGGTACACACATCACGTCTCTGACACGTATATACACCATTGCCAGGTACACACACCATTGACAGGTACACACAGCAGTGACAAGACGTACTCACACCACTGACAGGTACTCACACCACTGACAGGTACTCACACCACTGACAGGTACTCACACCACTGACAGGTACTCACACCACTGACAGGTACTCACACCACTGAAAAGTACACACAGCTCTGACAGGTACACACAGCACTGACAGGTACACACACCACGTCTCTAACAGATTTAGACATCAATCCACTAGCCGGTACACACAACGCATTTGATAGGTACGCACATCACGACACCGACAACTACACATACTGCTCCACTGAAGGGTTCGCGCATCACACCACTAACAGGTACACACAACCACACTGACAGATTGACACACACTGCTTCTTAACATCTGTTAATTACCATTAAAGCCTGTTTCATATTGATTGTTGCCTTGTTCAGGTATACGGTGTCAAAGCAGAAGGGAGGCGGCGTGCGAAGCTGTACGCTTCGGCTATGATGATACGGTATTAAGTGTTCTGTGAACTTCCATTTGATGTAGGATGTAACTATCTATTTTGACATTACTCCTGTATGAACATTGTTGTATGGAAGTATCTACTTTATTATGATTTGAATTTTCGGGTGTTTTTTTTTCGTATATAATTAACTCAATAAGTATAGTAGAATCTTCAGGTTTGCAGTGTGTTAAGAATTGAAGGCTTAGTGCTTTAATACGATGATACTATATCGAGTGCGAGTCGATCCGATGTATGAAGGGTCTAACGATGGTAGATAGTGTTCTTAAGCCGGTATTATAAGGTAGTTTGTTTGAAAGTTGGGACGATTCGCGAAGCAATGTACGTTCGTATCAGAGTTGTTTCTTAGAAAGAGGTTAATTATTTTCAACACAGTGGTGTCGATTCTGTTGTTCAAAATTACTAAACTTAATTAATTTGACAGGTCTAAAAGTCTTACTATCCCTTTCTCATGTGCGGGGTTAAATAAGGATGGCATTATTTTTAGACCTGTCCAATTAGTTAAGTTTAGTCATTTTGAACAACAGAATCGGCACCTATATCTAACATATAAGTTCCGATAGCATATTTAGGCGTATCCTAATGTGCCATGATCTGTAAAAGAATAAAGGAATTAATGATATAAAACCAAAAGGTTGATTTTTATACATTTTTACAGAGTAAATTAATATAGGTACTTGAGAAAAATAATGTATGTACACAATTTATTCAGTGTTGTAATGCAATAATATCCAAATATGTAATAGGTTAGTTTTATATAGCAACACCTGTAACCCATATAATCTTATCTAACACGCATCTAAATGTAATGTATTAACTTACTTGGTGTAACAGATTGTTAGCAAGAATATAAACTTTTTCTTCTGCGTATTCGAAAACGTAATTCTCAAATTTCATACGAATTTTTAGTTCCACTTTTCGCCGTCGCAGAGCTGTTCATGTTTCAATACAAAAATAGTCGAAAGCGATACGAATACGTAGTCGATAGTTGTTGCTAATGCTACAGAAAGAAAATATAGCTTTAACTTGCAATTTCTTATACAAATTCGCACTGTATAATTATTTTAATGGCAAACTTGAAAGAAGTTTGCTAAAATCACATACATGATGAAATTATGATGATGGCGAGGCGATTATTTTATACCTCAAAATATCTCTGTTGATATGTTACGCCCTGTATGGCATAAAGGACATCATTCATTTTGGTCCAAATCTGAAAGCGCCGGCCAACGCATTTTTTGTATATTCAGTTAGAGCTTGCCCGTCTGAAATGTTTTAACGGTGACACCAAACCTGGACCGTTGTAGTTGATTTTATTTGAGTTTAAAAATCTGAATTTTCATACATTTTTGTAGAAAATAGGCATTCAAAATAACTAAATACATGAAATGTCCTCTAATGTCCAACTTTGGTGCCATAGTAATAAATGCCAAGACAGACAAGCTCTAACTGAATATACAAAAAAAATAGTTGGCCGACACTTTCAGATTTGGACCAAATCTCTATGAAACATGGATGATGTCCTTTGCACAGTTATTTACTAAGTACCTAACATACTTACATATTGTCATGTATTTATAATTAGTGCGAATAAACAATAGACTTATTCAGTCTTATTGCACTAAACTAATAAAAAAGAAATAAACTAATTGGACAGGACTAAACGTCTCGCTATCCCTTTCTCATGTGCGAAATTGAATAAGAATGGCAATACTTTTCGTCCTGTCAAATTAGTTTAGTTTAATAATTTCGTACAACCGAATTGGCACCAGTATGCTTATGGTTGGGAGCTAAGTGACTTTATTTATGAATTAATATTTGCATTGCAATAAAAATTGTTTGTACTTTTCAAATAAAAAATTGGAAAGAGGTTTTTAAAATAATAATAATATTTTATATACTACAATGTTAAATATATTAGCTATATTTATACTCATATCACCAAAAAGCAATAATTTTATTGGAAATAATGTTAAAATACAATCAATTCAGTGCACTAGAATCAGAGTTGTCTACATATGAACGCTAGCGACCACCTTTGCACGGGTTTACATTTAACCTTTAACCTTCTTCAGGAATCTCTCTATCTATTAGTAAAAACTGCATTAAAATCCGTTGCGTAGTTTAAAAGATCTAAGCGTACAGACGGCGGGAAGCGACTGTTTTATACTATGATAAGTAGTCTGGTCCTTTCCTAACATGATGATTAGTTCATGTAGGCAAATTGAAAAATCCGTTAAATAGACAACAATAAAAAAAGTCCTGTTAATAATCTCTTGTACTGTTGCTCGTTTTACAATCCAATTATTTAATAAAACAAAAGACGAATGACATATTATTCAAATCTCGCGCCATAATGCATATGGCCGCGCCGGTTTTTACGACATGTGTGTATGATACTGGCAGCCTAGAATCGATACACATCACAAATGAAAAAAGTTTCTATTTAAGCAATCATATTTAGAATTTGGATACAAATAGCGGGCGTATGCGGTTGGTTGCAGCCTACAAAATTGGATGGTTTTAAAATACATGAATATTTTATGGGAAGTATTGACAAATCATAGTCTCTGATTTTGATTTCTATTTCGAGTCAATATATAATTATAATTGCATTGTATTTTGTGTGAATGCATCTAGTGAGCATAGGGAGTGATTTGTAAAACGAATCAATGAATAAGACATTTATTGATTAAACTTCACATATTTCTAGGATATTTTGATGGACGCATTGAAATTATTATTAAGAAGTAAGAGTGAGATGTTTAGCAAGTTATATTCACTAGCTTATCGCCCGCGACTACGTCTGCAATGTTCTCGACCTAGGAGTATCATATGCCCTTATCCGATTTAAGATCCATAAATTAAAAATGTTGAAAAACTAGAAAAAGTGCCGACGAAGCCGCGGGCTATAGCTAGTTTATACTATTTGTGTGATATGATTTAAAACAACCAGCTTTAGTAGCCAGAGAAGCAATATTAATTTAATCTTTAAATAGTGTGCTTATGAGAAAAGTCCCGACCATTCAATGATATATATATACTACTGTTAGTATATGTAGTATAATATAATAACAAATTTGACGAGACCGCTGGTCTAGTGGTTAGTACACCTGACTGCTGCGCTAGGGGTCGCGGGTTAGATTCCCGCCGGGGCAAACATTTACGTGACAAATATGTTTGACTTGCGTCTGGGTGTTTGGTATGTATTATAAGTATGTATTTACAAACAAAAAGTATATAAGTATTATATCAGCTGCTGGTTCCCATAGTACAAGCTTTGCTTAGTTTGGGGCCAGATGGCGCTGTGTGATAATGTCCAAGCATTATTATTATTAATAATAAGATTTTCAAAGCCCAAGTTGAGAGTCGCTAAGCCAATGGAGGGAGTCTGTCTTGTACTTCTCATAAAGTGAAGAGGGTTGTAATCAATAAATTGTATGCTATATACATACGTATAGGTATATAATCTGTACATAGTTGTGTTTGACGTTTAGATATGTAGCGAGTACGTGTTCATGAGGTTATTATTAAGCTGTTTAAATTTTACATATAATTATGTAAAGGCTTTTATTGTAATTTTAAATGCAAGCCGAATACTGAAATGCCAGTGTAATCGGATGCCACATTGATTTTGAGTAGACTTCGGTTTTACTTGAGAAATTTTGATGACGCTTCAAACAATAATAGATTCGGCTACCGCTTACCATCAGGAGGGCCGTATGCTTGTTGGCCACCTTAGAGGTACAAAAAAATTGCAAAGCGAGAGTTCTGTACTCTAAATGACAAACTTAAATTTGCCGTTCGGTCCCAAAGTTTTAGGATTTGTTGTTATAGCGGCAACAGAAATACACATTCTGTGAAAATTTCAACTGTACCTATTACGGATCATGTAACTCAGCCCGCTGACAGACAGACGGACAGTGGGGTCTTACTAACAGGGTTCCGTTGGGTACGGAACCCTAAAAAACAATTACCCTCAAACTTTGAATGTCGTTTCAGTGTTCGGCCTCTTGTTCATTTCATCTTAATTTGTTTTAACATATTAAGTTTACATTGGTCTAGTGGTTAGTATACCTGACTGCTACGCTATGTGTTCCGGGTTCGATTCCCGCCGGGGCAAACATAGATATGATGCTTATTTGTGTTTGTTATGTATAAGTACCTATGTTTTTAGAAGAAGAAATAATTTTATCAGTTGTTCTCTACCAATAGTACGAGCTTTGCTTAGTTTGGGACCAGAAGCCTTTGCAAGAACAACTTTAGACCACGTATTCGTTTCGCTTTCGATTATTTTTGATATAGAAAAATGAACAGCGCTGCGCCGGCGAAACTGAACTAAAAATTGTACATTTTGTGAGATACGTTCGCGAATGCGTAGTAGAAAGATCATCTTGCGACTAGTGCAGATGGCGCTGTTTGATCGTGAACATCACTACTTACTATGATATTGTACAGTCCAACACTAGGATTGTTTCTTATATCACTGTCTTGATGCCACAGACCAGTGCCGGTAGCAGGAACATTGTCGACAACGTTTTCGTATCGCCTTCGACTATTTTTGTATTGGAAAATGAACAGCGCTGCGGCGGTGAAAAGTGGAACTAAAAATTAGTATGACAATTTTGACATTTCGCGAGTTACGTTATCGAATACGTTGTCGGCAATGTTCCTGCTACCGGCACTGATGTTAAAACATAACTAATATATTGCCTTTAATAAATAATATAAATGTTAAAATTACATTTATTTTAATATCAATTATATGTACGATACTTCCTTTATGGCAGCATTTATTTTACGAAAATTAATTATTCATATTTATACATTAAACATAAAATTGTATTAAAATAACATATAAATTAAAATATAGAATTTAAACAAATGTCATATTATAATATGCGAAATATTTAACTTTGCCACACTAAAATCTAACTTGTTAACTAATACAAGTCTGCACTCCGCTCAATAATCGATAAAATGATACTGTAGCTTTAGCAGAAAGAGTATCGATTTACTTTCGACTACGTATTCTTATCGCTTTTGACTATTTTGTATGGTAAAATGAACAGCGCTGCGGCGGAAAAAAGTGAAACTAAAATTCTTATGAAAACAACATCGTCCATTGTGGTTCAAATCTGAAAGTGCCGGCCAACGCATTTTTTTATATATTCCGGTAGAACTTGCCCGTCTGAGCATTTATTACTATGACACCAAATCTGTGGGACCATAGTCGTTGATTTTATTTCAGTTCAAAAATCTAAATTTTATATATTTTTGCTGAAAATAGGAACTCAAATAACTAAAACAAATTAAATGCCCTGTAATGTCCAGCATTGGTGCCATAGTAATAAATGCTCAAACGGTCAAGCTCTAACTGAATATCCAAGAAAATGCGTTGGCTGGCACTTTCAGATTTGGACCCAATCTCTATGAAACATGGATGATGTCATATCAGAGTTATGTTTTTGAATACGTAGTCGACAGATGTTCAAGCTCCAATGACAGGTTGCAAGAGTATTTTTGTATCGATTTAAATTTGATTTTTATAATTTTCTAATCTGCTGATTATGATATATCTTATGTGTATGTTGATCGAGTTCATTTAAAATGTTGAACACAATACACAAGTGTAAGTGGTAGCGCAACTCGCATACGTCACCACGTCCGTTAAGACAAGGGCAAAGTACGAGCTGAATTGCAACTAACCGTGGTTGTACAAGAGTTGTTTTAGTTCAGCAAGCATCATACGTTTAAGTTTTGTGTTTTTTTTAAGGATAGGAACATTGCCCAATATATATGCCGCTTGATAAATGCCCTATTCCCCCAGTCAATAAGTGTGTTGGAAAGGAATAATTATTTTGGACTATTGTTACTGCTTGAATTTGTATATTGTGGTATGGTATGGGGCTCTAACTTTATATATTATACAAACTTTGTATATAAATTTCGTTCTGTCTATCCTAGGAGTCGTTTAAGTTTAGCTCTTAAGAACTTAGTGGTAAAGTTTAGTTTCTTTTCGTCCTAAGTGCGGTGTTCTGTCCTCTGATGTACCTACCTGCCTACAATAACTTAGCGTAACTTGCGTACGAGTAATTTTTGTTTGTGTAAATATCGTTTAAGAAGATAACTTGTTAGAATCTATAATTAAATTGATTTCGCTAATTTATCAGGGTTTATGTCGTCACGCCTTCCCACAAGGGTCTTTGAAGATTTAAGAACAGGATTTACAACGCCCACTTTACACCGAAGATAATTTAGTGACAGATGGTGAGTCCGTCGCCGTCTCTTAGGCACTGCATACGTGTTTGAATTTCTTCTCAGACGTATGCAGGTTTCCGTACGAAGTTTTCCTTCACCGTAAAGCTCGTGGTGTGACTAATGATTTTTTTTTTTATAAAATTATATTTTATAAAAGATTTAAGTTATAAAAACTCATTGGTACATCCCGGTGGGGTTCGAACCTTCGTCGCTAGAATAACAGGCAACGCGTCGAATCACCAGGCCACCACGGCTTTTAAAATTATATATTGATTGACCATAAAACTCAAAACCTCTACGATTTTCCTTTGCACATCGTCAGCTTTTACAAACACCTAACTTAGCTAATTAATTTTGATCAGGTTTTAAATAAATACAATAATAATATATATTTCAAATATATCTTTATTTACTGTTCAAACGTTCGCGATTTAAACACATATTGATGAAAACGGGTTTATATTCAGGAAAACTATTGTGATCAGACAAGGAATTATAGAAAAAATTACTACCATGGTTTTGGGTTCTAGGGTTAGTAATAGTTTTTCTCATTTATCTTCCACTAGCAACGCGCCCCGGCTTCTCACGGCCAGCGTTAGCCATATAAACTAAATACCTACAAAACTGAATTATACATAAAAACCTTCCTCTTGAAACACTATCTATTATAAAAACCGCATCAAAATCCGTTGCGAAGTTTTAAAGCTCTAAGCATACATAGGGACAGACAAAAAAGCGACTTTGTTTATACTATGTAGTGATGCACAGACAGCAATCAGTTACATTTTTAAAGCACAAAAATGTCAACCGACTCTCGGTTTAAAAAGACCGGCATGCCGCTTGGCTGCGTGCGGTTCGGGCGCGGGTCTCTTGTCGCCCGCGTGGTCGGTCACTATGTCCTGGGTGGGGATCTCCATCAGCAGCCTGTCTGTGCTGTCAGCCGGCAGCTCTGGCTTGTCATCTGTTCACAATCGGCTACGTGAGAGACCATAGAAAAAATCCTAGGTCTGTGTGAGAGACATACGGTCTTTGTTGACAGTTTTAACAGGACTTAATATTATCTTGACGGCACTTACACGATACAATACCAGATATAACACTAAGGCGTTGCCAACCCTGTTGTAAATCACGACTCACTGTGCTAGCAGTATTACTACTTGCGCAGCGTATCCCCGTGGAGCACTAGCAACCTTACTTACCGCAGAAACAACACTACATCAAGTAGTGTTATTTCACTGCGGTCTTCTGTAAGGAGGTACACGCCCTAGCCGGGCGACTCCAATGTTTATGGGAAAACCCAATTCGCCCTTTCGCTGCGTTTCTAGACTTTTTTGGCCAGCTATAAAACATAGCCGTGTTGTACGAAGCTATATCCGAATAGCGGCCCGCCCGGCTTCGCACGGGTAGACATTTATCAAATATTCTGTCTACCCGAGCGATATAGCCTATGTTACTCAGTGATGATTTAGCTTTCCAACGGTGAAAGAATTTTTGAAATCGGTTCAGCAGTTTCAGAGCCTATTCAAAACAAACACACACAAAAATACAAATCTCTCCTCTTTATAATATTATTAGTATAGATATCTAACCGACGGCGAGTCTCCCGAGCTGCTTCAGTCGGAACTCCTCCTGGGCTTGTCTCTGCCGCCGCTTGCGCTCAGCACGCGCCTCCTCCTCCGACATCGACTCTAGCGGCCTATCCTGTTGAGGTACACCTTGTTCAATAAGCGAGCCGTGTCCTAAGCTACCTAGTTGACAAACAAGCGTACGGTAAACGTTTACAGTAGCATGTAGTCGCTTTGCAATACCAGCATTAGCAACAATAACTTCCGGCTGCGTATTCGTATCGCTTTCGACTATTTTTGTATGGGAATATGAACAGCGCGAAAAGCTGAACTAAAATTCGTATGAAACTTGACATTTTGAGAGTTACGGTTTCGAATATGTAAACGAAAGTTGTTCTTACTAAGGCAACAGAGGAAGGTATCATAAAGTTTATTATCTAGTCTGAGGTATCATCAGATCACTGACAGCTACTTCAAGCTAATCATGATCGGACCGGTTCCACAATTCTCACAGCAGCGCCATCTAGTCTCAAACTTAGCAAAGCTTCTACTATGAGAACCATTGATAACACTTGCCCGCCTCTCCGTCCGCTTGGATTTGGGTCACAAATCCCGCGAGAACTTTTTTATAAAATATTCGTTCTTGTGTTGTTAGCTACCTCCATACTAAATCTCTTTAAAATCTATCCAGCCGTTATGCTAGGTTTGTGTTACAAAGTAACAGCTCAGAGTAGATAATACACTACGTGTAACAGACAATCTTTCGCATTTATTATATTAGTATTAAGAAAATAAAATAAATGAAAAAACTAACCTCCGTAGTTGTTTAAAATTACTAATAATTTCTGTAAAAAAATGCGATATGAAAATACATAGTATGTTTATGTATTTACACCAAACACGATTAAAAGTAAAAAAAGGGACTAAAAAACTGGCTAAAAAAACTTAACAATCAAACATATTGTCACAATTTCAAAAAGTTTATTACAAAAAACACCTAGATACTGCGTAAGTCGCTACATTATCTTCTTAAAAAATCTACGTAGAAATACGTAAATGTACCTACCTATGTATAACATCAACCATTCATTATCCATAATAATTTGTACAATATGTACTCGATTCCTTATAATAATCATAAGAGATAATTAATACTTCAATATAAAAGCCATGTCTTAATTTTAAGTGGTAATGATAAACTTATTTTTTACTCTACGGTTAATATATCTAAGGTGTATATTCATAAAACTTGCTACTATGAAATCTGTTGTACCAAATCATAAAACTTTCGTACAACAGAATTGGTAACAATATCGTTTAATGCCGATAAATAACATAATTATGTGATAATGTAAAGTCGGAACGTATGCAACGTTAAAAGAGGTTACCTAAACGATAACTTTAATAAATACCTAATCTAATACTTTACATTAATAAAATTTACATTCGAAAATTAAACTTAATTTCCGTTCACGGCATTCTAGCTCGTCATATGCCTGCCTAAAACCCTATCTTCTTACCCCAGTAAACTATCAACAGTGTTACTGTCTCTCTTTTACAAATGAATCTATCCCTCTCTTCTACCAAAGTGTAAGACTATTTATTTTTAAATATTATTTTAGAACAACCTGCATCACTACCCTTTAGTACTACCGAATACCTGCGCTTCCCGCCCACAAACAACCTATCACTATAAAAACACGGAAAATTCCTTTAAAAATACATAGTTCACATTATACTATATGAGATTACAGACTTACTGATCGAATTCCTGTAAACAAAACCTACTCTAAATAGACTAAATA
This sequence comes from Falcaria lacertinaria, assembly GCA_951449985.1. Classification (NCBI taxonomy): domain Eukaryota; kingdom Metazoa; phylum Arthropoda; class Insecta; order Lepidoptera; family Drepanidae; genus Falcaria; species Falcaria lacertinaria. Next base: position 8,641,741 of record OX602125.1, on the reverse strand, counting down.
GTCATCCGACTACTAAGGTGGATTAATGCGGCAATTCCTGATCATGTATTGGTATGGAACGCAACACTAACCGCGGGCTGATCTCACTATTTCCTCGGAGATATTTTTTATTATCGTAAAACGAATTAAATTAAGTCAATTGTAAACATTGACGACAATAAATCGTCGAAAAAGATAATTGATATTTTTTATCTTAGAGGAGTTGTACTATTTACTCTGTAAATGGCTGTCATTAATATTATGGCAAGTCCACACGAAACTACATCTTGCTATCGAAATTGATATTGTGGGATGAGCAATCCTAGTATTTTGATCAATGAAAATAGTGGGACCCTAATCACATAAGGGTTTGTGGACAGACTTGGAAGTGAACCGTTTCTCCACTTGCTGCGCAACCCACTTCTTAACCTTCTTCTCGGTCCAGAAGCCATCATAGAAGATGGTCGGTTTGATCCAGCACGTTTGAGAAGGAGGCTGCGGCCCGTAGTTAAGCGGCTCGCCCTCCGCCCCTCGATTACAATCCACCGACCCAGCTCGCCCGTTCACCACCAAACTGTGTGGCGGCATATTGAAGTTGAGGTTCACGTTACCGTGCGGTCGCTCGTACGGCTCGTAGGTGAAGTGCCACGGGCCGGAGTACTCGTAGTAGTTTGGGAAAACCTGCGCCGGGGGCGGCAGCCGGGGCGGCGCGTACATAGGGGGCATCATAGACTGGAGCATCACACTTACGTTGGAGCCGGGGCGGGGGGGCTGCGGCCGCGGGGCGCCCGTGCCCACCGGCGCGGGGACCCCTACTGGGGCGGGGGCACCCACCGGCGCAGGGACCCCTGCTGGGGCGGGGGCCGCTACCGGGGCGGGGACCCCGGCCAGGCTGAGGGTCGGGCCCGGGGTCGCCCGCGCTATCGGCCCGGGAGCTCGGAGCCCTTCAACCTCCTTCCGAAGCCCTAGTGAAGTCTTTGTCTCCAATTTATTTAAAGTGTTGGCCGTGTTCTGGTTGTTCTCTGTCAGGGAATCAAGTTGAGGCAGTGTGGTGTGTTCGCGATGAACCTGGAGTGCTTCCATCAGCTCAACGGCCACGCTGCCGCCGAAACTGAGCAGTGTCTCCCTGAGCGCATTTGTGACAGCACACTGTGTAAATAAATAATATTATAATAAATTAATTTGAAGGATAACTGAATTGATTCAGGTTTTACTTTGCGGAAATTCATATTTATAGAATACAAAATATATTATAATTTGCTTTTTCCGCTTAATGAGTGTGATACGGTCGAACGGCCTGCGCCCAGGTGTGAGCTCAGGCGTGGTTTCTTCCGACACGTGTTTCAGGACTTCCACGTCCCATCATCAGGGTGCCGCCGCGTTGGTCGAGCAGCGTGATGACACATCGAGGTCTGAATGCTGGAGCAGCGCCGCAGCACGATGGTCGGACGCTGGAGCAGCGTCACAGGATGCTGGACCAGCGTCGCAGGATGCTGGAGCAGCGTCACCTAGACTAAACTACTACTAGTAAACTAAACTTTAGTTACAGAAGGGTCTACGTGCTGTGGTGGCGTCTCACGCCACCATCGTGCTGCGGCGCTGCTCCAGCATCCAGACCTCGATGTGACATCACGCTGCTCGACCAACGCGGCGGCACCCTGATGATGGGACGTGGAAGTCCTGAAACACGTGTCGGAAGAAACCACGCCTGAGCTCACACCTGGGCGCAGGCCGTTCGACCGTATCACACTCATTAAGCGGAAAAAGCAAATTATAATATATTTTGTATTCTATTGAAGGATAACGCTAGTAACCTTCGTGTGTGCAACAACTCGCCAATTTTAGACCGTACAGATAATCTCCAACACTTGTTCTTAGTTCAACAACGCGACATTGGCGAAATTGTGGCAACCCCACAGAAGCCTTAATAAAAAAGTTGAAGTTGAAGATTCATCATAAGCGGATGAATAGTAACATAGTAAGAATAATAGTACAGCAATATGTTGAAGTTAAAGAAGTAATATTTATATTTAAATGTGAGAAGATTGAATTCCCCTGGCCATCCAAAAGTTAGACTGTATTAGAGAGATGAAATGACACAATTTATGTCAAAGTAGCCACAGATATTAACAAAAAGACATTTGACATTGACACTTAATTAAAGTAATCTAACACTTATCTACTAAAGCAACAGATATTTGCCTTTAAGTAAACTGCCTAGTGTCACACATACTAAACTGTAACTGTTGGTTAATTCATTATACAGTCAGCAGTTCCCTATCTATCTTCAACCAATAATTCAGCTTGCAAACTTACCTTCCTAGACTTATGAATAGCCAGTCCTTTGCTGGTGGCCATGGAGGTGGAATAACCAATATTCTCCCTGTGTATCTCCAAGCTCTTCACAGTAATAGATACAAAAGCCACTACTCCCACAAAGTATTTTCCATTTGAGAAGTCCACAAAGTCTGCAACATAAAAAGTTCTTATACAATGAATGAAAAAAAAACTTTATGCTAGCTGTGCAGGGCATGTTTTGTTGCCTCTTTTTCCTTCCTTAGTCCAATTGACTGCAGTTTTGTCACTAGAATAGCAGGTAATGCTCAATAGCACACGTCCAGCACAATTAAAATGTATGCTGCAGATAGATATTGCTCAAAAATCTAACTTCCTATACTCACCAAGGTCCTGCTTAGTGACCGTCCAACTCCAGTTATTGAAGCCCCATTGAGAGTGGCCAAAGTTGATCAGCTGCTGTCTCCTCTGGAGCTGTTCATGGTCCTCATCAATGTGCGCAGGCTCGGGGAGCGAGGAGCAGTCCGGCTGGGAAGGATAGTTGTTGAAAGTTTTGATACTTTTATGCAAATTGTTACAGGCAGGCTAGAGTGTTATATGTTTAGCTTGTGTCGACATTTGACTCATGTCTATTCCATTATTTGCCTTTGGTACCCTAAAACGTTCCCCCAAGAGAATACAACCGCTACGCTACGTACCCGACAGAGTATGTTATTGCCTGAGAATTAAAAATGGTGTTGTCATTAGTATACACTTCTTACCATTTTAATGCTGCAATTGGAGACTGGAAACCCAGATTTCCTTTGCATTCTTCCTCAATGTACGTATAGTACCGGTAAAATAAATTAAAACGGTACCGCGCAAAACAGTACACAATGCCATAAACTAGTTTTTCTCAGGATAGGTGCCTGATATTATACTGAATAAAATAAATGGCACAGGAATTGTAACTTTTTGAGAAATATGAAAGTGTTGTTATATTTTTCAACTTCAACTTCAACTTTTTTATTAATGGCTTCTGCGGGGTTGCCACAATTTCGCCAATGTCGCGTTGGTAGAACTAAGAAAAAGCATCAATGACATTTAACTGACGTTTCGGTAATTTCACGATTACATCTATTGATTTTCTTCTTCTTCGTAAATATGACAACCAATCCTCTTCAAAGACTATTTTTGCTACTGTCGAGTGTTTAAGACAATTTTCGAGGTTCTCAATATTATGTATAATGTATTGTATTGCATTCAAATGTCTACTTTGTATCATACATTATATCTACTGCTTATTGAAGTATCTGGAGATAATCCACGGCAGTAGTAGATAGTAACAGAACTTCTGGTCAGAGGTAAAATAAGCATTTGAATGTGTGACACTATTTTAATGCAACAAACACGAGCAACTTGAAAATTCTTTATCACTCGACTCTATCTCTACTCACGAAACACTATCACTGGCAAAAGTCCCTCAAGATTTTCATAGTTATAAAGAAGAAGAAGACTGGTGAAAACTGTCAATCAAAATGTGTAATGTGAAACTCAATCAATCAAATCGAACCAAGTTGCATACATTGCTGGGTATATTTTATTATTTATTTAAATTAAAATAATATATCAGGTTCTCTTACAATAAAATCCTTTTCAGTTGTGTCATTCAGTTTTGCTTATCTATCTACGCTAATAGGTGAATTTAGGGGATACAAATAAATTTGTGTAACGTTTTCCGATTCGGATTAAAATTTGCCTAATATCACAGCAAAGGCAGCGGCTGGTAAAATACTATGTCGGAGTTATTGGAGATAGACGGCAGCATTTTGGAAGGGGTTTGTGATTCTTGTTTAATATGAATTATTCTCAAACAGAAATATATCGTAGCAACTAAAAATCTGAATAACTTGTCTAACCTAAATTAAAACCGGCTTCATAAAAAATGGATACGAAAAACCTTAGCTTTGTTTAAAAATTAGCTATTCATACATGCCGGACAAGTCCTGTAGGCCCCAACAGTGATCTGGGAGACAAAAGTGTTTCAATTGACAATCAATATAAAGGAACACAAAACCTCCTTTTTTGAAGTTGGTTAATAATATATGCAAATTACAGGGTGGTCAAATTCTCAGGATATCAATATCTTTAAGTGCTATACTGGGTGTGCCGGTGAGAGTGACAAATATCAGAGCTGGCCGCAGCAAGCCAGGGCTAGCAGCACAACATTTAAAAGGTAAAATATTCTCTTGGGTGCCCTAAGATAAAGCTTTAATATTGACTTAAAAAAAAACAGAAACAAACTTAAAATCTAACGCTATCCTTATCCAATAATTTTCATATTTTAGGAACTATGTCATTCTTACTGTTTTTGTTAAAGTATATCAATTTATATTACCACTAAGGTGGTAAACATTAAATCTGTAGTCGACATTTATCGAATGATGGTGATGATGAACATGACAAACAAGCATGCTACCCATCTGATGGTAAGCGGACAAAGCCATGGATGCTTGAAACACCAGGGGTATCACTTGCGCATTGCCAACCCTAAGTTCTTTATTAGAACTACAGGACAGAAGGCCATTAACTGTTACTGAAAAAACTGGATAAATGTCTTTAACACCTTCAGGAATCCAGCTTGTGGCAGACATGTGCCAGGGCAAGCTGGCGGGGGCAACACTGGGGTCTACTGAGATTGTGTTTAGACCCGGCAAGATCAGAGGAGGCCGCTATCTAACTGATACACAAACTGCTGGGTGAGCCTGTTCTTCATGGACTGTTTTTTTGTTCAGTTATTCAAGTGCATATTAAACTCTTAACTGACTTAAAAAAAGGAAGAGGTTCTATTTTCATATGCTGTATATTTTTTTTAATAAAAAAATATCAAACTCCAGTACAGTTTGTTGGTATTTATATATAACTAAGTTAAGTAAGCATACGGCCCACCTGATGGTAAGCAGTCACCCACCTGATGGTAAGCAGTCACCGTAGCCTATAGCCGCTAGCAATACCAGGGTTACCACTAACGAGGTGCCAACCATGTTGTTGATGAGGACTCACTGTGCTAGCAGCAATACTACTAGCTCAGCATATCCTCGTGGTGCACTGGCAACCTTACTTACCGCAGAAACACAACACTACATCAAGTAGTGTTATTTCACTGCGGTCTTCTGTAAGGCGGAGGTACAGTCCCCAGTCGGGCGGCTCCAATTTAAATGGGATAACCCACGGGATATCCCAAATCGCCCTACCTCTCTTTTTAAAAGCTCATGGTGTGATTAATCACTGTATTTAAGCTTAGAAAAACTCATTGGTACAGGCTGGGATTCGAACCTGGGCCCATCAGATGACAGGCCTGTTGCTTCAACCACAAGGCCACCATGGCTTTCAAAAGTTCACTTTCATTTTATTATAATAAACAATTATTACAATGCATGTTGGTACTTATTACTATCTAATCGATGTTTGTAAGTATGTGACCTGGGTAGCGGGTCAGCAGATAGGTAGGTTGGTAATGAAACAAGTAGTAAGTAGGTAGATAATGGGTTCTGACTGTTATTTGACTGCAGTCTTCTGTAAGGTGGAGGTACAGTCCCCAGCCGAAACCCATGGGAAATCCCAATTCACCCTACCTCTCCTTTCACGCTCATAGTGTGATTAAAGTTAGCTCATAGTACTTAAGCTTAGAAAAACTCATTGGTAGAGGCTGGGGCTAGAACCCATTAGATGACAGGCCATTCTTTCAACAACAAGGCCACCACGGCTTCAAAAATGACTATTTGGTTAGTGTTGGTATTGCTATAACTGATATCCCCAGAGCAATAAGTCTGCTGCTCCAAGTGGCGCTGCCGTGCGCTCTGATGGCGGACGGGCCGGTGACGCTCGACCTGAAGGGCGGCACCAACGCCGACATGGCGCCGCAGATCGACTACATCACTGAGGTGTTCCGGTACGTGCTCAGGAAGTTTGGAGCCGATTTCAACTTCAGTGTGCACAGAAGAGGGTAAGGTTTTTAATATTGTAACATATTTATCGCGATTTTGTGTAAAGGGACGGAAGTTTGTTACAGGAAGCTTGGAAACCGCGCGCTATTTGATGAGTGCGGTGAGTTGATGTTCAGGGTGTCGATTCTGTTGTTCAAAATTACTCCGGGTACAAACTGATGAGAGTGAGTTTAAAACAATCACTAAGCACACCATCTAAAAGAAAAGAATATGGCACTTCGCAGTATTTTGAGTAATGACTATGTCGAGTATGAAATAAAAATAACTGTTATTGTACCATCTTGTTACAGCTATTTCCCAAAAGGAGGTGGTTACGTTACAGTAGAAGTGAAACCCGTGCGCAAACTCCAAGCTATCAACTTGACGGAGCGAGGGACTATAGAGAAAATATTTGGATGGAGCTATGTTGCTGGCAGCTTGCCGGTCAAGGTAAATTTCATAAACCATGGAATAGCAAATTTCACTCTAAGTTATAATACCTCGATACCTTTAATTGTAAAGAAGCATGACTTAAAAAGTTTCATTTCATGTGACTTGTTTATGATTAGTAGATATGTCATTTTTGTAAAATGACACCTTATTGTCTCTGCCTACCCCGAAAGGGACTTACTGTGATTAATCTTCAAGGTTGGCAACGCGCGAGTTGTATCATGTGGAATAATAAAAACATATGTTTGTATTTTGTTAACTTCGTTGCTTCATAGTATGATGTAACCACTTATTGGTGTCGATTCTGTTGTTCAAAATTACTAAACTAAATGCACATTCACCTAAATGCCACCATTTTTAATCCAATATGGTGGCCGTCACAAAATTGAGATGAAAGGGCTTGATGAGCGAGAATGAAATTACTTTTTCTTACTGTGTAGTATAGTAAATTAATTCTAATTGCAATATGTCGGTCGCTGCAATACGGTGATTTATTATATCCACACTAACCGCTATGATATGGGTATCTAAGAAAGGGCTTGATTGAGTTTTTACTCATTCATCAACAAGCTTTTGCTTTTTGAAAAACATTTTTTTACTTCACTACAAAGTATTAGGTCCTTACATATGAAATTGGCGTTTTGTATGGGAGGAACAAAAAGTCGAATATTTTTTAATATAATATATTTAATTAATCAAAGTATGAACCATTATTTTCTATGCACTTTTGCCATCTCATAGGTAGTTCATTGATCCCTTTACTAAAAAAAACAGTCGGACGGGAATCAATAAAATCTTTGAAGGCGATTTGGACTGCCCCATCGGAGTTGAATTTTTTCCCTTGCAAGAAGTTATCCAAATTTCGAAAAAAATGGTAATCTGTTGGAGCAAGGTCCGGGGAGTACGGAGGATGTCTTAGACTTTCCAATTGAAGCTCTTCTAATTTAGTAGCCGTCTGTAGCGCAGTGTGTGGTCTAGCGTTGTCGTGAAGCAGCAGTGGCGTGGAGCGATTGACCAGCCTAGGTTGTTTAGCCGCTAGCTTTTCCATCATGGTTTGCAATTCCTGACAATAGACATCAGCCGTAATAGTCTGGCCAGATTTGAAAAAACTGTAATGAACAATACCGGCACTAGTCCACCAAACGCTTACAAGTAACTTTTTTGGGGTTAATTTTCGCTTGGGGCAGGATTTGGCTGGCTGGCCAGGATCTAACCATTGCGCTGAGCGCTTCCGATTATCGTAAAGAACCCATTTTTCATCACAGGTAATGATTCGGTTTAAAATACCTTCATTATTGTGCCGGTTTAGTAATGTAACGCAGCAGTCGACGCGCGTTTGCCGGTTTGTTTCAGTCAATTCGTGAGGTACCCACCTTTCAAGCTTTTTAATCTTCCCAATTTGCTTCAAGTGAATTAAAACAGTTTTATCACTAACATTGCAGCCTGCAGCTAACTCGGACGTGGTTTGCGATGGATCCGCTTCCACAATAGCCTTCAACTCTTCATTATCAACTTGAGTCTCAGGCCGTCCACGGGGCTTGTTCTGCAGGTCGAAATTTCCAGAACGAAAACGTTGGAACCAAAAACGAACTGTGTTTTCTTTTGCAACACGACCGCCATACACATCATTCACCCTTCGAGTTGTTTCCGCAGCACTAGTGCCACGGCGGAACTCGTACTCGTAAATAATGCGATATTTAAGGTTTTCCATTTTGTAAAATGAGTGACGCAAACAGAAAAAAACAGAAGAAAAAAAACAAATGAATGACGATCATCGAAGCACAAATACATGAGTCTATAGCTGTACAAATTTGAATTTGGAATTCCTTACCAAAGAGGAGAAATTCGTGATTAAAGTGGCCAGTACGAAAAACGCCAATTTCATATGTAAGGACCTAATATAAAACAAACTGGCTTCCCGCTGTCTGTCTGTCATACACACACACATAAATACAAATCTTTCCTCTTTATAATAAATATTAGTATAGATTCATTTGGGTTTTATAGTTATTTAGTTTATATAGTTAACGCTGGCCGAAGCCGAGGCGGGTCGCTAGGGTTTTTATAAGTACATACATAAAATATGGTAAAATGTTCCCAGCTCGCATACCAGATGGCTGAGGGCGCCAAGCAGGAGCTACAGGGCGAGTACGGCAACATTAATATCGACATCGACTGCTATAAGGAAGAAAAGGAGTATGCACCCGACAACGGCAGTGGGATCATGTATGTGTCTTCTATTTTGTTTAACAAACAAACGGTCATAAAAAATATTTTAATATAAAAAAAAAAAAACTATCAAACTTATAATTAGGTGAGTTCCTTTCAGCGATCTGCTAACGTACAAAGCAACGTATTAGAGCATTGAAAGAAAATTTATTTTTTACGTTATACCACTAAACTAGCTTTTTCTCGGGAAGCCCGCGTAGCAATATAATGGTGAAGGATTTTTTTCTAATCGGTCCAGTAGTTTCTGAGTTTATAAGAAACAAAAATACAAATCTTTTCTTTTCTTTATAATATCAGTATAGATGTGGCTAGAAAGCCACTTGATGGTACGCTCCTAGGGAACAGGAGCTTGCATTAAATTGTTCCGAAGGCCCGTGTGCCTGTGGTGAAGACGGCCTCTCGTCTCATGCACCATGTTGTAACAGTATAGTGGGCGAGTCGTCGACGGGCTGCGTGTTGGGCAGCGACGGGCTCGGCCGCCGCGGACTGGAGCCCCGCGCCCTCGGGGCCGCCGCCGGCGACAGGCTGCGGGCCGCGCTCGCCGCCCGCGCCTGCCTCGACACACACACACAGGTCGCACACACTCACCCGCCAGTACACTAGCATCACACTATAGGACCGCCTGCCTCGACACACACACACAGGTCGCACACACTCACCCCGCCAGTACACTAGCATCACACTATAGGACCGCCTGCCTCGACACACACACACAGGTCGCACACACTCACCCGCCAGTACACTACCATCACACTATAGGACCGCCTGCCTCGACACACACACACAGGTCGCACACACTCACCCGCCAGTACACTACCATCACACTATAGGACCGCCTGCCTCGACACACACACACAGGTCGCACACACTCACCCGCCAGTACACTACCATCACACTATAGGACCGCCTGCCTCGACACACACACACAGGTCGCACACACTCACCCCGCCAGTACACTAGCATCACACTATAGGACCGCCTGCCTCGACACACACACACAGGTCGCACACACTCACCCGCCAGTACACTACCATCACACTATAGGACCGCCTGCCTCGACACACACACACAGGTCGCACACACTCACCCGCCAATACACTAGCATCACACTATAGGACCGCCTGCCTCGACACACACACACAGGTCGCACACACTCACCCGCCAGTACACTAGCATCACACTATAGGACCGCCTGCCTCGACACACACACACAGGTCGCACACACTCACCCGCCAATACACTAGCATCACACTATAGGACCGCCTGCCTCGACACACACACACAGGTCGCACACACTCACCCGCCAGTACACTAGCATCACACTATAGGACCGCCTGCCTCGACACACACACACAGGTCGCACACACTCACCCGCCAATACACTAGCATCACACTATAGGACCGCCTGCCTCGACACACACACACAGGTCGCACACACTCACCCGCCAGTACACTAGCATCACACTATAGGACCGCCTGCCTCCACACACACACAGGTCGCACACACTCACCCGCCAGTGCACTAGCATCACACTATAGGACCGCCTGCCTCGACACACACACACAGGTCGCACACACTCACCCGCCAGTACACTAGCATCACACTATAGGACCGCCTGCCTCGACACACACACACAGGTCGCACACACTCACCCGCCAATACACTAGCATCACACTATAGGACCGCCTGCCTCGACACACACACACAGGTCGCACACACTCACCCGCCAGTACACTAGCATCACACTATAGGACCGCCTGCCTCGACACACACACACAGGTCGCACACACTCACCCGCCAGTACACTAGCATCACACTATAGGACCGCCTGCCTCGACACACACACACAGGTCGCACACACTCACCCGCCAATACACTAGCATCACACTATAGGACCGCCTGCCTCGACACACACACACAGGTCGCACACACTCACCCGCCAGTACACTAGCATCACACTATAGGACCGCCTGCCTCCACACACACACAGGTCGCACACACTCACCCGCCAGTGCACTAGCATCACACTATAGGACCGCCTGCCTCGACACACACACACAGGTCGCACACACTCACCCGCCAGTACACTAGCATCACACTATAGGACCGCCTGCCTCGACACACACACACAGGTCGCACACACTCACCCGCCAGTACACTAGCATCACATTTTCAACAAATATATAATTCAGGCTTAATTTGTTTACTAGCTTTACCGCGACTTCGTACGCGTGGAATCAATTTTGATCCCAATTAATGGGTTCTTTTTCGCGGAACCATTTTTTTTTAAATAAAAGTAACTGGAAGAAAGTTTAAAATAAGTTTAAACCTTTCGCATTTGTAATATTAGTAAATCATCTGGGATTTTTGTTTTGTAGTCCTGCTAATTCAAGTCGACATAGTTACTTTTTTTGATTTATACAATGTTTTTACCATAATTTTGTCGGCTTGTTGTAATCTTTTTCATTTCTAACTCAAAACGTGTGATTGAAGTATGAACTCCCTGTATACAGGATCAGATAATAATATACATGGCGCTGGCGGAAGGCAAGTCGGCCGTGCGAGCGGGACAGATAACACTACACACCAGAACGGCGATGCACATAGCTGAAATGATCGCTAAGGTAATATTGTTTACTATATATTATCTACTAGAATATTCCTGTGAGAATCGAATTCTTTATCCAACTACGATCATTACCACATGACAAACATAAGTATGCCAAACTTGAACAAAGTCAAAAATGACATGTTGCTTATTTGTAACCTAATGTTTTTAATAAACATATGTAGAGAGTTTATGGCAAAGGGCAACACGAAAGATCCCAAGGGTCGACGTGCGTCTGGAACAACCTGGACCCGTAATAAGATAATTAAAACATCCCTTTTTTATACCGTTAAGGTGGCACACATGCATATGGCCCATCTGATGGTAAGCAGTCACCGTACCCTATAGCCCCTAACAATACCAGGGATATCACTAACGAGTTGCCAACCCTATTGTTGATGAGGACTCACTATGCTAGCAGCTTTACTACTAGCGCAGCATATCCTCGTGGAGCACTGGCAACCTTACTTACCGCAGAGACACAACACTACATCAAGTAGAGTTATTTGACTGCGGTCTTCTGTAAGGTGGAGGTACAGTCCCCAGTCGGGCGGCTCCAATTTAAATGGGAAATCCCAAATAGCTCTACCTCTCTTAAAATGTGTATGATTGACATCATTCTGACGTCATTATGACGTAAGAGAGGAAGGGCGAATTGGGATCTCCCGTGGGTTTCCCATTAATATTGGAGCCGCCCGACTGGGGACTGTACCTCCGCCTTACAGAAGACCGCAGTCAAATAACACTGTTGTGTTTCTGCGGTAAGTAAGGTTGCCAGTGCTCCACGAGGATATGCTGCGCTAGTAGCAATGCTGCTAGCACAGTGAGTCCTCATCAACAACATGGTTGGCAAAGCGTTAGTGATACCCCTGGTATTGCTAGCGGCTATAGGCTATGGTGACTGCTGACCATCAGGTGGGCCGTATGCTTGTGAATTCAATCAGAACGTTTATTTTCATACGATTTTTCAGACGAAATTTACAGTTCATGAGTACGGGGAACAAAACGTGATCGAGTGCACCGGATTAGGTATTGTCAACGCAAGTGTGGCAGCACAGTAATTACAAGCCCTAGTCACTAATTATAATAACAGTACGTAATACTATATTTTATTAGAAATACATCATATTTATAACTAATGTTAATTCAAATACTTCTGTAGCTTTATAAGCTCAACACTATTTGTACAAGCTTTTGTTTACTTTCACTTATCCGGTGTCGGCGTGTGTTATCTTATCTGAACCACTTCCCAGTGACCGATTGAGCTGAAATTTTGGCATACATGTTCGGTGCCCATGCACGATTCCCTAATGCTGCCATTTTTAATGCAATATGGCGGACGTTACAAAATGGAGATTTGTAATTTTCACAGTAACCCCAATGATTTTTAGGGTTCCGTACTTAAAAGGAACCCGTATTGGATCACTTTGTTGTCCGTCTGTATGTCAAGAATTTTTAGAGTCACCGACGAATAATGACCTCATTTGAAGTTTTCCTACTTTTAATCTTACCTAAAAGTGTGTACGGAACCCTCGGTGCGCGAGTCCGACTTGCTTATTCGCCTTAAATTATATCAAATGACCTTTTGATGAGCGAAACAGTACCCAAGTAAAGTGACGTCATTCTAAATCCAATATGGCGGCCGCCGCAAGATGGGGATTCATAATATCCACAATAATCCTTAACTTATGGGTACCAAATGAAACGGCTTGGTGAGCGAATAAAAGCTTGTATTAAAAAAACTTTTTTACCTACTTGTTTTTTTTTACAAACGTGACATTAAAGATTCCCATGCCAAATTAAAAAAGGAACGATGAAGTTGTATGGAACAGGCAGTTACATTTCTTTGCCATTATTATATTTTTGGAAACATATTATTGAGTCCTTCAATCGGCATCATGTCTCCGAGAGATGGGATTTATTGAATGTAAAGAAATAAAACAAGGCGAATATTTAAAGTATTTTATTACAGTTCCCTCAACTTTGTATGCAGGCATCAGAGGCGCTGTCGCCAAATAAATACAATTCTCAACTTTATTACAATAAGTGTACGATACAATGTACAGTAAAACAATATGGACATATTTATATTCAAATAATGTACATTTAAAGAATTCTTTGTCTGAATCCTTTTGTTTATAAGATGATTTTTCGAGGCTTCCGACAGATTTCTGACAAACTATATTTAAGTTGCGGGAAAAAATGTTATTTATAAAATAAATACGAAAAAGTTTATAATATATTCCCATGTCATGTTGTGTCAAAATATAAGTTTTAAGTAGGATATAATTATTTGTGTATCCATTTTAAGAGCCAACATTAAGTTATTATTAAGTCCATGTGTTCAGTTTTATATGTCGAAATGTAACCTATATGAATTGTGGCAACCCCGTAGAAGCCATTAATAGAAAACGTTGAAGTAACCTATGACCCGACCAATATGAATAAATCTCTTGACAACTGCGGCTAACTACAAATTACGTCACGTTCTCATTTATACAAGCTTTTTAAATATGGAAGCTAGTTACGGTCTACTTTCTATGTAGGGCCAACTTGTTTTAGGGACGTTAAATTTGGATGATTATCTAATAGATATCAACTTATTGTCACATAAAGACTGCATTGGAGTGAAAATTTACAATTCATACACCTTTAATATTTACTGCGTTTTGGTAACTTTTGGAAAATATGTTTACAAAACTAGTATGTAATTTATACATTAAAACATCAACTTAAAAGGCTAATTTTCATTTCATTACATAAAATATTAAAAAAAAAACAATATGTATATACAATTAGTGATTTTCGTTAAAAGAAAGAAGAACCTTAACATAATTATATTCCAAACTGAATATTGTCATACAAAACACGGGGGCTTGCACAAACTGATTCAAATCAAACATTAGAAAAAACAATGGAAGGAACAAAGAATGGTAAATTTTATTCAGTTTGCACAACCTTAAAAAGCAAAGATACAGGTGTACCACATTTATAAGTAGCATCGGCAAAATTCGTCTGTACGAAAGTAGTGTAGAAATGCGCAAGCTAATGCCGAGTACTAATACCGTTGTAATATAGACTTTATTGAGCTACGTCACGTCAGGTTGTCAAAGTACGACTCGCAACTGTCGAGACGCGATGCAGTAGGTATCAAACAGGCGCGCACGCATCAACCAATAGCAAACGAACACGACTAAGCGGTGCGTTACGATTGGCTAAGATTTTTTGTTAGAAAAATAACACTTCTGCGGAATGTAACTTATATAAGTGGCAGATCTGTACGATCCCAACTGGGAGACAATACCTAGTGGACAGTGCCAGCCAATTACTCATATTTTTTTATATTTCCACCAATTCTTATTCATAGTTAAGAAATTCAAGTTAGTAGGTAGTTATGAATAGTTAAGTTCACACCACACTGGTCCAGGAGAGAAAATTACAGTGTTTTAGTTTTCATCCACTGCCTAAGAACACATGATATAACATGTTAAAAATATACACAACGACTGTTAAAAGTATCATTTCTCTAAATTAGACCCAAAATTATACCATACCTCGAGTTGTTAAAAAAGCTTATAGATTTTAATGTTTCCAAATTCCCTATACATATGTTGAAAATAATCATCGAGATAATTCAACAACAAATCTACCTGGCCATAATTATTGGAAGACACTGTACACTTTAGAATACACATTAAAAAAATATGCAACATTTGTAAACCTGTAGATCACTCAGGAAGATGGTCATGAAATATAATACTTAGGTACTGTCTGTCTATCGAATACAAATAATTTTAGGAAAACCACATTAGTGTTGATTTCTTCATAAATAAATTTCAGTACATTGTTTATAATAATTTTTCAACCATAAATATCCACTATACTATATAATGGGCATACTGCGGAAGATTTCATGCCCTTATTTTTTTACAGCAACATTTTACAGACAGTACCGTACCAAGTTTACAATATAAAATATAGTCAAATGCAAGAATTAAGTCCCAAAATTAATAGGCCATTGCAGCCATGGTCCCTCCCGGCCTAGGCCTAAGACGAAGTGGCTAGCACTGTCTTTGACGACAATCACATTATGCAAAAAGAGCAAAGTGTATCAAGTTTTCAGGTCAGAGCAATGGGGACGGACACTCGCCTGAATAAAAAAAAAGAATTTACTAGACTACGATGACATTACTTGTCATTAAATACGCATTCAAGATTTTTTTTGTTTTTATATCAAAGACAGTGTTAAATGTCCTTGGGGCCTTACACAATATTATGAATAGGTATATATTAAAATGTACTTAGCGCGGTGTGCTGTAAGATTTGTGCTTGCATTCAGTAGCCCGAGCAAGAACAACTGGCGACTACGTATTCTAAAATGTAACTCGCGAAATGTCAAAATTTTAATACTAATTTTTAGTTCCACTTTTCACCGGCGCAGCGCTGTTCCCATACAAAAATAGTTGAAAGCGATACGAATACGTAGTATTGTTGTTGCTAGGATTACGGACTTGTAGTGATGTTACTCATTCTTTTTGCTGGAGCTGGTCTCTCCTTCGCTGGGGTCGGCCACCTCACTCGGTTCAGTCGCCTCCACTGCCGGCTGGTCCTCGTAACTAGAATGGAAATACATACATTTTTTTTATATACCCCTAAGGTGGCACACAAGCATACGGCCCACCTGGTAAGCAGTCACCGTAGCCTATAGCCGCTAGCAACACCAGGTGTATCACTAACGAGTTGCCAACCATGTTGTTGATGAGGACACACTGTGCTAGCAGCATTGCTACTAGCGCAGCGTATCCTCGTGGAGCACTGGCAACCTTACTTACCACAGAATCACAACACAACACAAAGTAGTGTTATTTGACTGCGGTCTTCTGTAATATATATTTTTAGAAAGGACACAAGTAAGGGTAGATGTAAGTGTGTATACTTGAATAGTTCGTTGATGTCCCCCTTGAGCAGCGCGAGCGTGAGCGGCGTGGCGAGGCAAGCGGGCACCAGGTACAGCAGCGCCGGCTGCGCGTGCTTGAACAGGTGCATCACCAGGATCGTCGCCACCAGGCCCACGATGTACGCCGTGAACGTCGCCCTATATTATCACACAACACACAACAAAATATATTCACTAGTTGGGGTAACGAATGGAACTATTTTACTAACACTTCGCTGTCCGTCCTTCCGCCTTTTTTTTATACCACTAAGGTGGCATACAAGTATACGGCCCGCCTGATGGTAAGCGGTCACCGTAGCCTATGGACGCTTGCAACACCAGGGGTATCGATCGCGCGTTCCCGACCCGTCTGTCTGTCAGCGACCTTTACCTCGTGATCCATAATAGGTAGATAGTAGAAATTTTCACAGTGTGCAATGTGTATTTCTGTTGCTGCTATAATAACAAATAGTTAAAATGAAAATATGATAAAAAATAAAAGATGCCCTTTACTACCTTTTTTTACTAGATACTTTTCACTTGCTCTATCTTAATAATGACAGCAGCTAGACGCATGAAATATTCATAGTGAGTGTATTGATATATTTTCTAAATAAAAAGAGCGACTTTACTATGACACTTACTTATTATTTGCGGTTGGTTAAAGCCGTGTCTAGGCCGACTAGCAAAGTTAAGTTTGTCATTTAACCTAGTTTATTTTTTGTACGGAACCCTCAGCGTGCGAGTCCAACTGACTCTTGACCATTTTTTTTTACCACTAAGTTTGCCAACAAGCATACAACCCGCCTGATGGTAAGCAGTCGCCGTAGCCTATAGCCGCTAAGCGTACCTGAAGTAAATCTCGGAGTTGCGCTTGAGACTCCTGTCGAAGCGCAGCAGCAATGCGATGAAGATGCCCGGAACCACGATGTCTCCTAGGCCGAGCATCGCGAAGTTGCTAGCGGACAGGCCGTTCACTAACAGATCCTGGGGGAACACCACTGGGGACAAACACATTGTTACACACTGGTCATCTTATTAAAGTCCTAATGTTGTTGTTTTTTTATACCCCTGAGGTGGCACACAAGCATACGGCCCACGTGATGGTAAGCAGTCACCGTAGCCGCTAGCAATATCAGGGGTATCACTAACGGGTTGCCAACCATGTTGTTGATGAGGACTCACTATGCTAGCAGCATTAATATAAGCCCAGCGTATCCTCGTGGAGCACTGGCAACCTTACTTACCGCAGAAACACAACACTACATCAAGTAGTGTTATTTCACTGCGGAATTCTGTAAGGTGAAGGTACAGTCCCCAGTCGGGCGGCTCCAAATTAAATGGGAAATCACAAATAGGTCTACCTCTCTTAAAATGTGTATGATTGACATCATTTTGACGTCATTATGACGTAAGAGCATCAAAAACATAGCGTTTTAGAAATTGAATACTAACGCTGGTATAACATTCCAAAAAAAATGGGGTCATCCCAAATTTTGATGAGTGATAGGTAATATACTACGTACAGTTCTACCCTGTAAACCATCCATCCATCCATACTCACAAACTTTCGCATTCATAATATAAGTAGGATATATACATACATACATACATACACATACAAGGATAGGTACATACATTTAATAGGAGCTTCGAAGGACTTGGCAACGGTGACCATGACGTTGGTTCCGAAGACCCAGAAGATGTCGTAGAGGAAGAGGCCGCAGAGCAGGATGCAGCCGGTCACCACGTTGTTCAGGTGCAGCAGCTCCACGCCGTTGATCGCGAATGCTATCCCGAACAGGTTGTTGGCGATCCAATGCTATACGAAAAAAATATTTATAAATTTACATATTCGTATCGCTTTCGACAAGTTTTGAAGCACAGAGCGGGCGAAATTGAAAAAGAAATATTTTTTAATGGTATAAAAATTACTGTTTTCTAACTTAAGTGCGGTCATTTGTCACACCACATGATGAAAGAAGACTGCATGCAACTGAGATGCGAATGTTGAGATGGATGTGTGGCGTAACGAGAATGGACAAGATAAGAAATGAGTACATTAGAGGAAGTTTGAAAGTAGCTCCAGTGATAGATAAGTTGAGGAGCAAGCGTTTGTCATGGTATGGGCATGTAATGCGGAGGAATGAAGATACCGTGGTAAGAAAGGTTTTATGTATGAATGTGGATGGGTACAGGGGTCGAGGTAGACCTAAGAAAAGATGGATGGACTGTGTGAAAGATGACATGGCCAGAAAGGAAGTCAATACAGAGATGACGGCTGATAGAGAAGTATGGAAGAGAAATACATATTGCGCCGACCCCAAATAATACGGGATAAGGGCAGGAGAATGATGATGATTTGTCACACCACACACTTTACAGTCAAGCAAAACATCTGAAGGAAACCTTCAAATGTCTGAAGAAATTCAAGGACGTATATAGTGCCTAAGAGATGGCGACGGACTCACCATCTGTAACATAGGCACCAAATTATCTTCGGTGGAAAGTGAGTTTTGTAACACCTCTGCATACTCTTCGTGAACTCTTATAGACATTGATAATTAATGAAAAACATATCGAACTATGATTACCTTCTTAAACAAGTACCAAGCTCCGAGTACGAGGGAGATGATGAGACATATGACGTCATATGTGGTGAACTTGTAGTTGATGATGTCAGCGAGCTGGTCCCCTTTTCCTTGCGTGAAGTGGATGTGGTATGGGATGTTTGACACTGAAGCTGGCACCACGAACGAGATTATAGGACTGAGGAAAATAATATATGTACAATAATTAGGATAATGTTATGAAATTATTGTCCTTCCATCCATCCTTAATCCATATGAAAATAAGTAACTTGTATTCAAAGATTCCATTACATTGATAGATATGTATCTATGTACAACAAGCTAAGAAAAGTGTGTTAAAAATGCACAATTGAAGACAATGGAGTTTGGTTGGAAGAATTGGCTTGCTTATTAGTTTTGATGACTTGATTGTACCTAGCAAATCATTGACAAAATGTTTCCTTGTTGTTCCGAACATAACACATTTGCCAACATAATCATCCTTTGCAAATGCCTTTTCTAAGCCTTATTCGGGTCCTAAGCAATACCAATGAAGAAAGCCTAGCCATATTTACTTTCATAGATGACCGACCAATAATAAAATAATACTGAGTTTAAATGCTTTCCGATAACTCAGGTGTGCCTTATCTTGAATAAAATAATATCATCATGACAATAATTACTGCCACACTCTTATCATTGAGGGCCAAGATTATTATAATAGCATTATTACATTAAATTCTGATTTTGTGGAAACAATTCTTTAAATTTAAAAATACAAAATTGGAAGGCATCATATAGAAATAATGAACTAAGATACCTTATAAAAATTGTGATGATGCAGTTCCAATGTAAGTAACTTTTGAATAAAAATGCATCTATTAATAAGTACATTATGTACTTATTAAACTTACAGGTTTCTAAACTTTGAGGCTCATACAAACATATTGCATAATTAATTCATTCATAGCATTGTCTAATTAGTAAGGTACTAGCTTTTACCAGGCAAATTCGCCGTTGCTACATTATATATAGTCTGTGTCACTCAGTGATAATTTAACATTCTGCTTGTGAATGTTTTTTTTTAATCAATCCAATAGTTTTTAAGTTTATTCATTACATACAAAAATACAAATCCTTCCTCTTTTTAATATTAGTGTAGATTTATATCTATACCTGAGAAGATGGCTGAGAGCAAGCACTCCAAGGAAGAAGAAGTAGACGGTGAGAAGAAGATTGATGTACTCCTTGGAGAAGAACTGGAAGAATACATAGAGACCGAAGAGAGCGCATGATGCAATCACCGGGAACATAAGTGCATCTTTATTGGACATTGTTTCATGGCGTTCACCGGATTCCTGAGGAAGTAACAATGAATTAGCAGGCATCATAAGTACATTCAAATATTAAAATCCCATAATCTGTTTAGGTTCAAGACTAAGAATGAGAAATATATATGTTCACATAAAAATATCTCAAATAAATCCAACTCATGACACAGTATGATAAAAATTTACATTAATTTTGCATTGCAGAAAGTAAATAATTGATTACATATAATCTATGTACACCAGTAATATTTATCATTTCTTGATATAGTTAACCAATCTAACCAAAAATTATGCACAATAGTAAAATGGTTTCAATATTATTGAAAGTATGTTGTTTTCATTAGAGAATAAATTGTATTTTGAACCTCACTTCATGAAGGAGGCTGCATAAACAAAGATGCAAATGAAACAAATATCCTCATACATTATACTTGGAGGAGAGTTCACAAAATATAAGGAAAATCGTATGCGAAATAGTCGTAACTTAGCGCACATGGATTGCGGTCGTTTACGCACGTTTATTTACGTGTCCTACAGCCATCAAATATGCCACGGAGCCGAAAACGCCACATAACGGATAAATATATATCGTCTTTTTTGACCTAGCATTAACTACAAACACGTCCTTAAATCTTTAATGTGATAAGAGGTAATGTTTTTCTACTCACCTTTTGCTCTTTCAAATACTTCACTGACCTAAAAGACCCGAAAAATATCGGCAAAATAGCCATAATCACTAGACTCATGTAAGCAATCGCGACACCCTCAATACTCGTTGGTGGCTTATCTGTAACATTTTTGATGGTTTCCCGAACACTATCTTCGATGTTTAGAGGGATTTCTGTAGCAATTTCTGCCATTTTTGTTAAAATTATTATCCAAAATATGTGCTGAGATAGCTTCGCTTACAGGTCTACTTTGACAAGGAAAAGTGACAAGTGTTCAGTTTGGTTTAGCAAGTTTCCATGACATGACATACTGGTACGTTGTACGTACTACGTGGTTGGTACCCTTGGTGCCTACGTTGCGAAAAAGTCATAGAGGTCAATAGTCAACTCATAGATACTACTGTTGCGTATTGCGTAGGGCTACAATTATGTGTCTTATTTTTTTCTCCCTAACTTAAATGACAACCACTTCAATTGCTTCCATTATTATTGTAATAAAACTTAAAATTCAATATTCATAGGATGTAGTTTTATTAAATATAATTCCGTAACGAAAAAAAACCCAGGTATGTGATAATTCCGTTTCTATAGCGTATGCGAGAGCGGAGTCCTTATCTAAGGCCTTCGTCTTAGAATAAGGAATTTAGCATAAGTCCTTATTCTAAGGCCTTCGCTACCCCGCTGACAGCTGCCGCCAGAAGATTTCACAGATAATCAACTCTCTGAATATTAATTCGGATAAAACAACATTACAATTAGTTCGGAAACAATGATTTACGCGTCGAGCCATTTAATAACGAACTTCATTAAATTGATTAACTAATAAACGAACTTCATTACATTGGTTAGTAGTTAAAAGTATCCCATTCGTAGAGGGAGTAACTTATTATTTATTTATTTAATGGCAGCACAAAAAAATATGTCAATGTCATGTTGATAATAGAGAGGATCCTCTTGGCAACGTCGTACGGTGGGATAACACCTAAGAAGGTTGGCAATGTCCTTCCTGACAATCTATGGACTCCATTTCACCAATCACCGAAAAAAAATCTTCTTCTTCTTCTTTATGTTTATGTTAATGTCACGTGGTAGGCACAGAGTACATAAGTACTAGGAGTAACTTTCCCATTCCATTTGGTAAAATTGACTGACGTCTGACACTGACAGAAACAGACAGGTTAGTCCGGTTCTTAGAATAAGAGAAGCCATTAATAGAAAAAGTTGAAGTTGAAGTAGAATAAGGACAATATTGGCGGAATAGCTGTATTAAAAACTCGTCGCCATTAGCATTATAAAGAAGAAGAAGAAGAATAAGAAGTTTACGCTTTTCTAAGGTCCGGTAAGTCAACATAGTGGCTATATACTCTGTGGGTTAGTCTTTCTCTCACTTTCTCTTTCATCTGTTTCATTTCATTCATACATGACATACGTCTTACGTGCGTCTTACGTCAATCAAATATCTTTGCCCTACTTTAAGGCTACGGGGATTTTTGCTTTTAATAATTCACCACGATTTCCTTTTATAAATTATGCTCAAGTGTGAAATAACTAGTACTAATTGAAAACCATCCACAGAATAACGATGGAAGTGTCCGGAGGCGCTGAAGAAGGTTTTGTTAGGGAATGGACACCTTGTACGCATATTTTAAGTCTAATTCCCCCTCGCATACAGACTGGTATATTTTCTAGTGAATTAAATTTAACTTGTGTGGACGCTATAAGTGAGTACATCGCTCTGGGCACTAACGTGGGCCTGGTTTACTGGTACGATCGGAAAAAAGGCAACATACAAAGATTACGATGCGAGGTAAGTGGAGCTCATCATTAAATATTATTTCAAGGCTTAGAACACGAAAATTATCGACTAATCGTTTGCTAATACAGTACTTAAAAAATGCAACAAGATTTATACAAATGATTTAAGTGATAACTTTGATTTAGGAATTGAAAGATTTAATTAACCATATGGAAAATTTGACAACAGTTTTCGGTAATGTAAATAATTTAATTAACTCATCACTTAGTTGTACTATTCTAGCGCAACTACCTGGCCATAACATTGTAGTTTAATTTTACATAGAAAAACCTTATACACAAGAAAAACCAAAGCTAAAAAAAATTTACAAATATTATAATAAATCAAACACTTGTCCCACATCCTTGTAACAAGGGAGGGTGTCAAGTAGGCTGGCAGCATTGCCCCAGCGTATGGCAACCCTGAACATTATTTGATTTGATCATTACAAACCTTCCATGTTTAGATTTTGCAAACTATTTAAAAGGTAAAGAGTACTAGGAACTGGTGGGCATGTATAAAAGATTGAATGTAAAAGATGCAAAAGATGTGTGTAAGTCAAGAGTATAATGGCACTCTATACTCCCTGCCTGTATGTATAGGTATATATAAAAGGATTTCTTAAAAAATACTTCTCTTTTTTTACACCACTAAGGTGGCACACAAGCATACGGCCCACCTGATGGTAAGCAGTCACTGTAGCCTATAGCAGCTAGCAATACCAGGGGTATCACTAACATTTTGCTAGCCCTGTTGATGAGGATGCAACAACAGGGTTGGCAACTTCTCTTTTCATAAAAACTTCTACCTTATTTGTTACTTAAATTGATAATAATATTTAATGACTTTTCTATGTGAGTATGCATTTAAATAGGTAATCTTTTTATCAACTTAGTAATTATGTAGGTAAACACAGATAAGTGTGTTGACTCATTAGCAAAGGGATTGTCCTTGTTTAACGTAATGTTAACACTAATCGCATTAAGAGAAGATAGTGTAACAGCAGAAACACCGTTTTATGCCACATAACCTCATGCCAAGTCCCTTGTGGGAACCTTTAGAAGATAGACATAGAAAAATATTTGTAGGTAGTTTATTTGGAAATAACCCTAATTATTTTTTAAAATAAAAGTAGCCTTTTTACTCCTTATAGCATCAGCTATGCCAGTGAAAGTCCCATCAAAATTGATCCAGCCGTCACAGAGACTAGCCAGAACAAATAGACAAACATATTAGACAGTTTTTTTTTTATAAATATTTTCTTATGTCTTTTCGGAGATTAGCTGGAACAAAAACAGACACACAGAAAGACAAAAATAAAAATTAAATGTTTTGTGTCTCATGTACTTTAATTTAGATTTTGTGAAAAGCTATAGTTTTGACATTACAAACCTTTGCTTCCATTTTATTGTTGTTTGATTGTTGTTCATAGATCCATTGTCAACTTTAATTACATATTTATAACTAGATGTTTCCCATCGACTTCGCCCGCGTATCAATATAATATATAGCTTACGTTACTCAGTGATAATGTAGCTTTCTAAGGTGAAAGAATTTTGAAATCTATTCAATACAAACACATACACAAAAATACAAATCATTCCTCTTTATAATATTAGTATGAATGTAATGCAGTGCGCGGTAATGTCCCGCCCGCCCTTGATGACTATTGCAAACAAACAATTTTTCTATTAACCTGCACACATTCAGATTGTTATTATATTATATACTACTAGCTTCTTCCCCGCGACTCCGCCCGTGTAGCAACATCATATATAGCCTAGTTACTCAGTGATGATATAGCATTTTGTTGATAAAATATTACTTAAATCGTTTCTGAATTTATTCAATAGAAAAATACAAATCTTGTCTCTTTATGATATAAATAAGATTTGGATGAATAATTTTAGTTTCTTTATATATTTATCAGGCTTCAAATTCCCCCATCACATATGTGAAGATAGTGAGCACTGTGGACTACATGGTTGGTGCCGGCAATGCTGCAGGCCAGGTGACAGTGTTCCAGATCCCGAAGGAACATCCAGAGAATGTGCCGGATACATTCAAACCCAAAGTAGAGCCCAAGGTTGAAAGGTTAGCAACATACATTTGAACATTAAGATTGGAGACTGGTTGGTAGGCCTGCTTGGTGGCAACCTCATAGAGGTTGTTTGGGCAAAAAAATATTATAACACTATGGATCTGCTGGACTGAAAGTATTTTTTTTTCAAATACCTGATCTAGAACCTATAAGTTTTATAAAACTTAGGTACAGTAATGAATCACACCACCACAGTGAAACGAAACAGGATGTTAGTTCGTAAAAAAATGCGCCAAAGCCAATGCAAAAATTAAGTCATATTTAGAATTCAACTGAACTGTATCTATATTGTAATGTAGGGTACATTTTGTTCTGAAAATATATTCTTAAAATATTAAATAAAGTACGGCATGCAACTAGACATTGAACTACTTTCCTTAGGCATTCTTATATGCAGGCTTTATATCTTGCTATTCAGTCTAGTGCTGTGGAGTTGGCGCCTGGCAATATTCAGGTGCGAGCTGATTAACAGCACTAGAAGGTCAATATTTTTAATTTAATACCATTAAAATATTCTGTGGTTGCAGGTACACGATAGGGGACTTGCACAAGAGCAAGGTCACAGCGATTGAGTGGTCCAAGAATGGCATGAGATTGTTCTCCGGAGACAAGAATGGGGTTGTCATCATGACTGAAATAGATTTCTATATGGTAAGAATATTTATTCATTTTATTTTCTGCGGTTGAGTTACAGCATAAATAACATAATTATACAAAATACTTAGGTTATAGTGAGCCATTTTTAACTCTCCACTAATTAATAACAAATTATAATAAGAAAAAGTTTGTCCGGAGTTATCGTTTTTACAGAAGACAGTTACAAGTACATGGATTCTAATTGTAAATTATAATGCACTAGCGACCCGCCCCAACTTCACAAGGGTTACACAAAACCAAAGAAAACAATGCCTTGCCTTCATAGGTGCCTTATTAGGGCCTAAACTGAATAAATGATTTGATTTGATTTGATTGCCTTCCTCTTGAATCACTCTATCTATAAAAAAAAATCGCATCGAAATCCATTGCGTAGTTTTAAAGACCTTAGCAGACCTCAGCATGCATAGGGACAAACAGACTACGAGAAGAGACTGTTTTATATTTTTAGTGATTAAAATATGTTTTAGTCAGCTCCCTCCTGAGACTTCTAGTGCTGGTACCGATAAGTTTGTCTACAGTATAACTAAATGATGCATGCTCTATGAAAGTAAGAAAAGAGCGTACGGAAATGTATTTATAAATTACGACATCACAGACAAAACCAATTTCGTATCATTATGGTATAATGAGTGTATCAAAAAATGTGGATAGTGATAGTGGTTAATGAATTCGTATTAGTGCATTCATCATAATTATCTCTATGTCCAAAGAAAAGGTACAATTGTCGTGTAGTTCAGTCGCAGTTTAATTCCGCGCCTAGCTAGCATTTTGTCGTAGGTTCGTTATCGCTGCAGGTCAACATCCGCCATTATCAACTTACAACACGATTACACGTTATGTCACGGAGACACGAAGGATTATTCCAATTCTTTTTTATACCTCTATGGTGACAAACAAGCATACGGCCGACCTGATGGTAAGCGGTCACTATAACCTATGAACGCTTGCAACACCAGGTTTATCAATCCGCGCGTTGCCGACCGTGTATTAAATAGAATTCACAAATACATACATGACATCTGGTCAAATCCTTCATGGGGTAGGCAGTAGGCCGAGAGTGTATAGAGCTATTTCACTCTTGACTTGCACACACAGCACCTTCCTTTATATTCATAAATATCTTCATACATGCCTGCCGGGTCTAATGTGTTTGTGAATTTTGTATACATTTATATTACTAGCTTCTGTCCGCGACTTGGTCCGCGTCGAGCTTACAATCCCAGAGGAACTTAACTTTTCCTTTGGATAAAAAGTATCCTATGTGTTAATCCAGGTCATAAACTATATGTGTACCAAATTTAATTTCAAATCCGTTGAGCCGTTTTTAAGTGATTGAGCAATCATCTATCCTTACAGACTTTCACATATATAATATTACTAGTTGTAACTGCGACTATGAACACGTGGAATATTTTTTTTGTTTCCGAAATTGGAATGTGTTTTATTTTTTTCCATAATATAAAAGTAACTGGGAAAAAGTATCCTATGTGTTAATCCAGCTTATAACCTACAATTACAATTCAGCTATTGAGGCGTGAAGAGGATTCAAACACACACACACAAACTTTCGCATTTATAATAGCAATAAATTAGTAAGATAAGAGTACCTACAGCCTATAGAGCATTGAGTTTCTCGCCGGTTCTTCTCAGTAAGCTGTTTCTTTAAAAATTTCGAGCCATTGTCTAAACTGCGTTTAAAATGTGTAAAGATTGTAGCGACCTCACGGCTACATAAACCAACGTTAGAAATCGACTAACTAGCAGGACAACATTCAACGAATGACGTCACAATCCTGCCACGCGCTAACGAAGTTTTCTACGCAATTCAACATATATACAAGTTTCCGACTAGAACAGTCGGAGCCGCGGTTCCCCAGGGACAACACCCGCCTGGCTGGAAGATCTTCCCTTTGTGGTGGCTGAGCATGATCACCTCGCTCGCCCCACAAGATGAAAAAAGATAAAGACAGAGCACTGAGTTTCTTGTCGGTTCATCTCAGGTGGCTCTTTTTCCTAATCGGTGGTAATTTAGACCTTCATAAGTGCCTTATTAGGGCCTTAACTGAATAAATGATTTTTGATTTCGATGAGTTGCCATGTTATTATTGCAGCACCTGTGCAAGTCCATGGAGATAGTGAACGAGCAGCATGAGATAGTGCAGATCAGCTACCACCAGAGCCTGGTGCTGGTGTCGAGCGTGTACCGCGGCATCGTGTGCGAGCGGACCGACGGCCGCTGGCGCGTGAGGCAGCTCGGCAAGAAGGAACGCAAGAGGTACCATACTTATACTACACTACACACACTATTTTATATTACACTAGCTTCTGCCCGCGACTACGTCCGCGTTGAGCTTAGAATCATACATTTTTTTTTTATTGCAATTAGTGTACAGCACTTTAGAAGCTTTTGAACTTATACTAATACACACCTTGTTTATAGGGCACAGCAATTGTGACAGTGAGAGGGCATTTATATTATATATTTTACATTACAACTTATATTATTAATACTTGAGTATACATCTATCTTTATATCTAATCTAATCACAGAGGAACCTAAAATTTTACCGGGATAAAAAGTATCCTATGTATTAATCCAGGTTATAAATTATCTGTGTTCCAAATTTCATCCAAATCCGTTGAGTAGTTTTTGCGTGAATGGGTAACAAACATCCATCCATCCATACTCCCAGACATTAGAATTTATAATAGTAGTAGGATTAATTGGAACGGCAAGGCCAATTACACTAATTAAAACCCAAACACTCACATCCTCTCAGCAAACTTCAAACATGCCAACAATAAGTTATTCCATCCATCCGCAAACAAATTCAACACTTAATTATATCCTTACTAATATTATATATGCGAAAATAACTCTGTTTGTTTGTTTGCTACCTTTTCACGACTAAACGGCTGAATGGGTCGTAGTAAAATTTAACATGGAAATATATTATATCCTGGGGAAAGACATAGGCTACTTTTGTCTTTAACAAATGCAGACGAAGTCGCTGGTAACAGCTAGTTATAAATATATATGTGCTATGTTATATGAGCGAAAGGCCCAATACTAAAACATATTCAAAATTTGAAGGCTCAAAGAACTGTTGAAGCGTCGTCAATATACTCCAAATTTATGTGGCATCGGATTAAATCTATTTTTCGCGCGTTTCAGTATTCGGCCGTAAACTGTATATGTGTTAACAGTGCAGGTAAAAATTGGAAGGCTTAGATAATTTTACTGGCAGCCTCATCTGACGCATTACACGTAAACCTATTTAATATGTGTGTGGTGGGTGTAGCCTGTGCGGGCTGGGCGCGGTGGTCCAGCACTCGTACGGTACTAAGGCTAGTGTATATGTGTGTGGTGGGTGTAGCCTGTGCGGGCTGGGCGCGGTGGTCCAGCACTGTACGGTACTAAGGCTAGTGTATATGTGTGTGGTGGGTGTAGCCTGTGCGGGCTGGGCGCGGTGTTACAGCACTGTACGGTACTAAGGCTAGTGTATATGTGTGTGGTGGGTGTAGCCTGTGCGGGCTGGGCGCGGTGTTCCAGCACTGTACGGTACTAAGGCTAGTGTATATGTGTGTGGTGGGTGTAGCCTGTGCGGGCTGGGCGCGGTGTTCCAGCACTGTACGGTACTAAGGCTAGTGTATATGTGTGTGGTGGGTGTAGCCTGTGCGGGCTGGGCGCGGTGTTCCAGCACTGTACGGTACTAAGGCTAGTGTATATGTGTGTGGTGGGTGTAGCCTGTGCGGGCTGGGCGCGGTGTTCCAGCACTGTACGGTACTAAGGCTAGTGTATATGTGTGTGGTGGGTGTAGCCTGTGCGGGCTGGGCGCGGTGTTCCAGCACTGTACGGTACTAAGGCTAGTGTATATGTGTGTGGTGGGTGTAGCCTGTGCGGGCTGGGCGCGGTGTTCCAGCACTGTACGGTACTAAGGCTAGTGTATATGTGTGTGGTGGGTGTAGCCTGTGCGGGCTGGGCGCGGTGTTCCAGCACTGTACGGTACTAAGGCTAGTGTATATGTGTGTGGTGGGTGTAGCCTGTGCGGGCTGGGCGCGGTGTTCCAGCACTGTACGGTACTAAGGCTAGTGTATATGTGTGTGGTGGGTGTAGCCTGTGCGGGCT
This sequence comes from Falcaria lacertinaria, assembly GCA_951449985.1. Taxonomy (NCBI): domain Eukaryota; kingdom Metazoa; phylum Arthropoda; class Insecta; order Lepidoptera; family Drepanidae; genus Falcaria; species Falcaria lacertinaria. The sequence goes on along the minus strand of OX602125.1, from coordinate 8,612,027 downwards.
GGGCGCGGTGTTCCAGCACTGTACGGTACTAAGGCTAGTGTATATGTGTGTGGTGGGTGTAGCCTGTGCGGGCTGGGCGCGGTGTTCCAGCACTGTACGGTACTAAGGCTAGTGTATATGTGTGTGGTGGGTGTAGCCTGTGCGGGCTGGGCGCGGTGTTCCAGCACTATACGGTACTAAGGCTAGTGTATATGTGTGTGGTGGGTGTAGCCTGTGCGGGCTGGGCGCGGTGTTCCAGCACTGTACGGTACTAAGGCTAGTGTATATGTGTGTGGTGGGTGTAGCCTGTGCGGGCTGGGCGCGGTGTTCCAGCACTATACGGTACTAAGGCTAGTGTATATGTGTGTGGTGGGTGTAGCCTGTGCGGGCTGGGCGCGGTGTTCCAGCACTCGTACGCGGCGGGCGGGACGGCGGGGTTGTTCTGCGCGCGTCCCGGGCTGCGGCTGTGGCGCGCCGGTACGGACGGGGAGGTTTTGCAGACGCTGCTCTTCAAGGTACACTTACATTTGTTGCGAATGTTCAGATGTATGTATTACGAATTTTACGTAGACAGAAATGTGTTTTTACAATTAACATCTGTTTGCATACAATTAATTGTATGTAAAAATTTACACATGTTTTATGCAAATTTTATCTTAAGCCGTAGGAATATGCTTGTTTGCCGTATGATGATGCTGTTGTTCAAAATTACGAAACTTAACTAATTTGACACTTCTAAAAATATTGGCATCCTTATTTAACCCCGCACATGAGAAAGGGATAGCAAGACTTTTAGACCTGTTAAATTTAGTAATTTTGAACATCAGAATCGACTACTACTTCATACTCTAATACTTCGTCTACTTTAAAAGGTTTTCTATTTTTCATTCATAAATGTTTGCTACCCAATACAAGGATTTCATTATACTCAAGTACTGGTTCAAAAAATGACAACGGGTAAAAATTTTTTTTTGTCGTTCCGCGAATTTGGTAGATATGTAGTACAATCTGCATAGTTTACTCTTTCTCTGTGAAAATATTATATTTTTTTGGGTCATGTTGTACAGCGTTACTACGGTTCTTAAATATTGTGGATGGACTCGTAATAAGGCCCCATTTGACCTCCTTTCATCTTTACGTTTAGTCTTGTAACAGCCTGTATGTATATTATAGGTAGGTATAAGGTAGTGTTGTACTGTACTGTAGGAAGCGATATCGAACCCGTTGACGATAGCGGAGCTGCTGAACCCGTCGCAGCGCAAGCCGCCGTCAGACCGCGAGTACAACTTCGGGCCGCTGCACGTGTTCCGCGAGCACTTCCTCGTGTCGCACAACGACCACTTCCTCTACATCCTGGACCCGAGGTCGCTCACCGCCGTCGCCGTCGTCGACGAGCTCAGGAAGTTAGTATTCTCACGGCCAGCGCTACCCAAAATCACAATCGAAAATCATTTATTCAGTTTAGGCCCCAATAAGGCACTTATGAAGGTCTAAATTACCACCGGTTCGGAAAAAAAGCCACCGGAGAAGAACCGGCATGAAACTCAAATCAAAATCAAAAATAATTTATTCAGTTTAGGCCCCAATAAGGCACTTATGAAGGTCTAAATTACCACCGGTTCGGAAAAAAAGCCACCTGAGAAAAACCGACAAGAAACTCAGTGCTCTGTCTTTGTTTTTTCATGTAACAATCATCATCATCATATATTTAAGAGCTAGGCTCTTGTCGGTGGAGCAATCGCCAAGCCGTTCTATCGTTAGCCATCTCTTTGACCTCTTGGTACGACATAACGTTAGCCTTCGTCTTTATCTGTTGCAGGTAACTTATCCTTGGCCTTCCTCTGCCACGCTTTCCTTCGATCTTTCCCTCTATGATATTTCGTATAAATGCGTCATGTCGTAACAAATGGCCCATCATGTTGCCCCTCCTATTATCAATCGTACTTATAATCGTTCTTTTTTCTCCTACCTTCTTCAGAACGTCCTTTGTTGTTACCATTTCTGTCCAACTTATTCTCTCCATTCTCCTCCAGCACCACATTTCAAATGCTTCCAACCTTTCTCTGTCTCTTTGCGTCAGTGTCCACGTTTCACATCCATACAGTACGATACTCCATACGTATGTCTTGATAAGCCTTTTTTTAACTTTTCTATTCATACCAGATCCAAAAAGCCTTTTTTTATTAACAATCATGATATAACAATTCGTAACAAAATTCTTCTCGACATTGGTGTGCCCATATAACTTATACACCTACAAAACACAAATATATAATATAAAAATGAATCGCTGAATGTGTTGCTAAGCGCAAATCTCGAGAGCAGCTGAACCGATTTCGATAATTCTTTTTTTTAGAATATTCCAAGAAAACGATGGTACTTGCGGAAATTACTTCAAAAAATTGCCTGAAAGCGTCTAAAAACGGGCAGACAAATATTTGGTGTCTACCCGTGCGAAGCCGGGGCGGGCAGCTAGTTAATTATACATATAAACCTTCCTATTGAATCACTATCTATTAAAAATACCACATCAAAATCCGTTGCGTAGTTTTAAAGATATAAGCATGCATAGGGACAGACAGACAGCGGAAAGCGACTTTAAAAGCTTCTATTAAAAACACCTTTTTTAATCCACTGGCCTTACATGTTTTTCTAAGCTTCATCTGTATGTCATATATTAATAGGATTTTTCAGCTATTTTTACTTTTGTCTGTAATTGGTGTGAAGAGATTTCTGAAGGAATTTTGCAATGCGCGTGTGAAAAAAATGCTTTAATTGTTTTGAAAATTGCACGTGTATTAAGGACCGGTACAATAATTTAATTACGTAAGCCTAATATCCTAACCGGAATCTTCAATCAGATAGATACATTTGAAGCGTTTATTTTAAAATTTTCTAAAACTATATTTAATATTTTTAAATGTATGTGTCGGTATTAAATTAACTAGATACTATTTTATTACAATACAAACATTTCATTTGTGTTTATATTATTTAAGTATGTTTTTGTACGTATATGTGTTTTCATTGTCGTGTGTGTGTGTGTGTGCGTGTGTATAGGATCCTGAGCGTGTCGGTGCGGCGCGAGGAGGTGTTCGTGCTGGAGGGGCCGCGCTCGCTCGTCCGCCTCGCGCACGCGCCCGAGCCCGCCGCGCTGCACACAGGTCGGCCGCACTGACACACACACACACACACAGCCACGCACACACACACACACAGGCACACACACACATATCTGAAACACACTAACAAAATATTCGCGGCACACACACATTTTTATTTTTTTAGTATCCGACCGTATTACTAGCATGAACACTGACCTAATAACACATGGACTACGGGTCTGCGTTCAAAAGTGTCCGGAGCTAAATATATAGGAAAATGCGAATACAATGCAATCGCGCGCCGGTCTCCGTTTATTCGGCTCTCTTACGCCGATAAATTGTTGCGAGTAAAATTAAGCTATATGCTAATAAGATTAGACTTCAAGTGTTTCAGATAATAATATGCATGTGAGCGCCGGGATACTTTTTTCCGTGAATATTGAACTAAATCCGTTCATTTATTATGAGGTCAGTGTGTATGAAAGTGATTTTTTCGCTTGCTATGCATAAATGTTGTAGTTGTTTGTTTATATTTGTATATATATAAAGTTACATTGCTTTACAGTTCAGAATTAAGCTACTATTAGAATTGTATGATTTTATAATATAGCTAGCTGTCCCGACAGACGTTGTCCTTTCTTAGCTATGAATTCATATGTCAAATACATCAAAGAAAAATGTCATTTAGTTTATCCCGAAATTCAAAAAGTTCCGATTTCTTTTTTAATTGTTTTATAAAAACCTCCTGTCAACGAAAACTGTCTAGCCGTTCACGCTTGATGCCGCGACCAAAGGAAATGGGATTCATTTAGATATTATATAGTTTGACTTATGATAAAGTTCCTATACATTTCCATGTGGTATCAAGTACTTAAGATATGGTGATATTTATGGTGTTGTGAGATTAATAAAGAGTATAGGATAAATGATTGTACACCGGCTGTGCCACTTAAAATCATGATCATGGTGTCGATTTTATTTTTTGCGACATGATGTAAATGATGCGGTTACACCGGTGTTTATTGTATAGAATCATTAAACTAAACTAATTTGACAGGACTGAAAGTATTGCTATCCCTGTCTTACGTGCGTGGTTAAATAAGGATGACAATACTTTAAGTCCTGTCAAATTAGTTTAGTTTAATGATTTCGTACTATTATAGTTATGTCTATTTATAAACATATGGTTAACATTGTTGCGTACTAGAAATCAACAGACTATGTGGTAGTTGAAAATCGTTATTAATTAAAATATTCATCAACTAACTTATATGAGCTTGAATTTGTATAAAGTTGAAAAATTAATTTTATTCTAGTCATAACCTACAATAATATACAACTAGCGGCCCGCCCCGGTTTCGCACAAGCTTCCACAAAACTTAAATTAGTTCTTCATAAAAACCATCCTCCGTCATTTGTGGAAACCGCATTAAAATCCGTTGCGAAGTTTTAAAGATGTAAGCGTACGGACGGCGGGAAACTTTGTTTTATAATATGTTACGGATTCTCATATTTCACGTTTCGAGTCAATTAAGGCAATATATAGGAAATGGTAGATAATTTTAATAAGTACATCGATAATTGAACTATATATTACTTCTAGGGTAGTACTTTTAGTTCAGCCATTGTAATAAGTGCCATTATGCAACGGAAAATATATTGATTTTGGCAAATTGGGATCCTGTCGGTTTTCCCATTTGAATTGGAGCCGACCGACTGGGGACTGTACCTCCACCTTACAAACGACCACAGTCAAATAACACTACTTTGATGTAGTGTTGTATTTCTGCGGTGAGTAAGGTTGCCATTGCTCCACCAGGATACGCTGCGCTAGTAGTAATGCTGCTTACACTGTGGGCCCTCTACAACAACAGGGTTGGCGACGCGTTAGTGATACCCCTGGTATTGCTAGCGGCTTTAGGCTACGGTGACTGCTTACCATCAGGTGGGCCGTATGCTTGTGTGCCACCTTAGTGGTATAAAATACATAGGAATAGTTTAAATTTTAACTAATGCAATAAATTATTATGTAATTATTTATGTAAGTATCTTATAGGCTCCAAATACATCGTATACTTTCGAGCAAAACAGTTTTTATAAATGTCACACATCACAGATATGATAATGATGGGAAATGTGTTTAATAGCTATATAAATAAGGTTTAATTTAGGCTGATATAGGTATTAATAATAATATTAAAAATTTAAAACTAAGTGCCTTAACTGAGACCAAATTAGGACGATTATTTCGTAAATAAAATTAATATATTTTTTAACATAACCATAAGTAAGAATAGGGTAAGAAAATAGAGTTGTTGGCATCAGATTCTCATGGTCATTGTTCATGAGTTTTTTTTTTTATTGGAATAATGACCGAATATTGAAACGCCAGTCAAATCTAATTTCCCTCAATTGTGAGTGGCATCAATGTTACATGCGAAATTTTATATTGACGACGCTTCAAACATTTACGTGGGCCTTCTTTGAATGTCGTTTCCTTATGACACTAAAAACTAAACGAAAATATTAACCTTATTCATTACTGGTAGCAAGAACTTATTTCGACCTGTCATTCGAAAACGTAACTCAAATTGTCGAAATTTTCAATCGAATTTTTAGTTCCACTTTTCGTCGGCGCAGCGCGGTTCATTTTCCCATACGAAAATAGTCGAAAGCGATACGAATACGTAGTCGAAAGTTGTTGTTGCTAAGGCTGGTGTAGTTCATTGAAACTAAAAAGGTATACGTATTCATCTTCTTACACGACTTTATTTTAATTTGACAGCACTAAGATTAAATTTTGTGTGATTAAAGCTAGTGTGCGACATGAGAATCCGATATTTGTGCTGTAAGAGTAATTTATGTACTTAAAATACATTCCTAACGTTGCTTGTGACTATTCCAGAGTGTGGGTTCTATCTATAGCGAAACGCTTGCTTCGTGGTTTACGTTTACGTTACGGGACTTTAGTACTACGTACAACAGAGTGCTAATTCGTACATATTTCTACGAAAAATATTTTTTATATTATTTACCACTAACACATTCAAATCTATAAAGAAAAATATTTAAAATAATTAATGTTTGTGAAAGAATGCACAAACAGATCACATATTAGCATTTTCACAAAGATATATTTCTCAATCTTGATCTTCAAAAATGACGCTCGTAGTGACATCTCTTGCGCCAAGACAACACTAACGACAATATAAGTATGAACCTGACTAGCCCTGCTTTAGTTATTTATAAGGGATTGAAAACGATACCGCTAGAATAACGTTATTTATCTGTGCCGGTAGCAGGAACATTGTCGACAACGTATTCGAAAACGTAACTCGCGAAATGTCAAAATTGTCATACTAATTTTTAGTTCCACTTTTCACCGCCGCAGCGCTGTTCATTTTTCAATACAAAAATAGTCGAAGGCGATACGAAAACGTTGTCGACAATGTTCCTGCTACCGGCACTGATATCAATACCTTTACATTAAAAACCCCATATCAGGATTTTAATTATGTGTTCAGGTTATGTATGTAGAAACTAGGAACCCACACTTTTTCAGTATTTTTTTTGTTGTAACTGTAGTGTTGTGCTTCAATTAAGCAGTTAGATTTTTTATGTAGGTAACACTTATTTTTATAGTTACCCTAGTAGTGAGATGATTGACTTTTTAATTGTTTATTTTTATTGAGCTTTTATACAGAATGTATCAGTTGGTTGGTATAATTTAAGCCGAGAGCTATGTATAATATACGTAATGTTGAACATTTATGCACAACTAGCTTTTAACCGCGGTTTCTCCCGCGTGGTTCTAGATAAAAATAGCCTATGTCCTTCCCCATCTTATCTCATTGCCAAATTTCATTACGATCCGTTCAGCCGCTTAGTCGTGAGAAGAAAACAAACAAGAGTTGCTTTCGCATTTATAATATTGCTATGGATACCAGAGGATCTTTATTAATATTATAAAGAGAAAATATAAATATTTTTGTTTGTAAAGAATAAACTCAAAACATAGTAAACCGCTTAAAAAAAATATCAACTACAGAATGCTATATTATCACTGAGTAATTATAAGCCATATATTATTTTGCTACGCGGGCGAAGTGGACGGGATAAAACTAGTTTGTAATATTAAAAAAAAAAAATACAATACTACTCTCAATGTCATATATTTCAGTATAGCTTCTGCATAAATGATACCAATTTGGGCAATCTGTATATATGTACTTATGTATGTCTATGCGCATATACTTTAACTGGGTTGCAATATTATAGTTGTGATGTCAATTGACACCAAGTAAGCTTACACTAAATGTTGCCAGGGAAATATTTTAAGTTTATTGGTGTTTTTGTATGCTATTATTATATGTTTTTAATGCTCGCGCTCATTTGAAATGTCATCTGCGCTTCTAAATGCATGGCACGAGCAGCGCATGCGTATTTTTTATTGTCTATGGTGCTCTTTTTAACGCTTTAAAAAACTTAAGTTTCATTTTTACCGACATGCCCTTCTCGTCCTATTGACGTTTTAAAGCAATTGAAACTTTATTGCAATTTAGTTAAAGTTGTGAGTCGATGTCAGCATTGCCATTGTACTTAAATGAGGACAATATATTATGTTTGCACATTAATTATTGTATTTTTATTTATTCACTTCCACTCCCCGCTTTGCTCACGAAGGAGCAATGGCTCTGTTTGATGTCGCTTGTAGCGTAGCGTAAGAGTAAATTAATAGTACTATTGTATGTAGGTAGTAGTTAAATCTCCGTGGCTTAGGCGTGGGTAAACAAAATGTTCTTAAGTGAAATATGTAGATTTTTTCGTTATTTGAAATAAACATTCAAATTTGGAACGAAAATTATCTGCTCATATTTAAAATTCGAATGCCGCTGATAATCTTCTCAAAGCAACGTCCTGTTGCCTTCGCAAAATTACCGCATGCGCATACGGCGACCTCGAGCTTGAAGAAGAGTAGAGAGACCTCGGAGATCATACATACATATTTGCTTACAGCAAAATATACCAATTTTGAAGTCGATGAACATTATATTAACATAATAGAATGTTAAGATATAAAGATTTCGTACCACCGTGGTAAGTTTAATCCACGGGTAATTCAATGGTCACCGTGAATGTTTCAGAGCGGTAGTTATTGGTATTATCACGGTAATATTATCTATCATTACCGTGATATTATTAATGTTTCAGTTTTATTATTATTCTTATGCTTGTAGTTCACGCTTCATTGACGAGTGTACGACACTTTTGATAATGAATTCTTTTTTAGCTATCATTACGAACTAAAATACAATGTCCGTTTATTGTTAATGATTGAGTGAAGGTTTGCATAGCAAGTGGCCTTTATTATTATTCCAACAGTTAAATTTGTTACTCACAGCAGTAACACAACACTGCAAAAAAATATTTTTTTATACCACTAAGGTGCCACATAAGCATACGGCCCACCTGATGGTAAGCAGTCACCGTAGCCTATAGCCGCTAGCAACACCAGGGATATCACTAACGGGTTGCCAACCATGTTGTTGATGTGATGGAGTGGAGCACTGGCAACCTTACTTACCGCAGAAACACAACATTACATCAAGAAGTGCGTTTAAGTTGCGTTATTAGGCTCCAATCTTCAGTAAAGTGGGGTTATTATCCCAAACCAGCATCTGCGTTATTGAACACGACAAACTATTCTGTCTTCTCATAATCCAATACACTGTAGCTAGTAATAAACACCCATTTGTCCAAAACAGAAGACCAGCTGAACGTAATGACCAAGTCCCTAACCACGTCGCTGCAACAGGCCGTGAACACGGTGCGCGACCTGACGCACCTCGACCAGACCGTACCCTACATCACGAGCGTATTGGAACACCCCATATCTATCTTCACGAAGAACGAGCTCATCGAAACGGGCGCAGTAGCCAGCGCAGAGGAATGTTTCGAACTACCGCCAATAAAACGGCTGCCGCTCGATTTGCCGGACAACGTTCTGGAATCGATTATAAACGAGTTTCGCGACGAATCGAGTGACGCTGAAGAGTACAGGCGGATGAAATCTGAAGAGTTGCAGAGGAAGTTGAAGCTCTATAATAGTATAATGGAGAAGAAGTGTGACGGGGAATTGATACATAGCAGTAAGAGGTGCAGCCGGAGGAGGGAGGGCGGGTCGGGGGGGAACACGCCCCGCCAGGCCACGCCGGCGAGGAGGCCGGGGGACGACGGCCGCTCCGGACCCTGCCTCCTGAACGTCAGCGTTTATGGGTAAGTTATTGTAGACTGCTTATTGGGTTATTTGTGGATTTTAATTGGGTTTGTGAACTTTGTAAGCTTTTTCAGTTGTGAGCCGTGGTGGCCTTGTGGTTGAAGCAACGGCCTGTCAGAACGGAAACACCTACGGAGATCCCAATTCATTCTACCCGTCATTTTTAGCTCATAGTGTGATTAATCAGTGTACTTAAGCTTAGGAAAACTCATTGGTACATGCCGGGATTACCTGGGCCCATCAGATGACAGGCCGTTGCTTCAACCACAAGGCTACGGCTTCAAAACATTAGCGGGCGATCTGGTGGGGAAAAAGCTATTATATCTAAAGACGTGTCATGTCATTATAGATAATAATTATATTACAGGAACATCCCACAACAAAACGACGAGCTTCTCGAACAGGAGATTGAAGAAAAGGAGAAGATGTTAGCAAAACTGTTGAACCTAGAATCCCTTAGTATCAAATGCGCGCCCGAGCCCGCGGACGCTAGAGACGACGCGCCGCCCTACAAGGAGATACACATCACACCCCAAACACAATCACCAGTCAAGACCGTCCAACAAATACAGGACCCTAACCCCATAGATTTAATACCCAAAGTCGTTAAGCTACCTAACACGTGGAACTTGAAGAATATTGAGCTGAAGTTGGATCCGAAAAGCAACGGGTACAGAGATAGGTTGGGCTCTCCCGATGATCACTTGGATAGTGAGTGGGAGATAGTTTGATACTTTGATAGGTCCTAGGAGGAGTAATTAGAGTAGAGACCCGAGCTAGCACGTTAGTGACACGATTGCTTTTATAATTCGCATTCACATAAAATAAAAAGTGTTTTAAAGACTACCGTCCCGCCCCGGCTTCGCATAGGTAGACATTTATCAAATATTTTGTCTACCCGTGTGAAGCCGGGGCGGGCCGCTAGTATAATATATAGCCTATGTTACTCAGTGATAATGTAGCTTTCTAACGGTGAAAGAATGTTTGAAATCTGTCCTGTAGTTTCGGAGCCTATTTAATACACACATACACACAAAAATACAAATCTTTCCTCTTTATAATATTAAATAATAAATAATTATAATATTAAATAATAAAAAATAAAGATAAACATAAATACCGGAATGCGTATAAAATAATCGGCCTTGGGTACCTTTTATCATGTACCTACATCAAGTCGTTTAACCAACATTTAGTTTGTTTCAAATAGACGTAGAAGTGATTACAAATTTATTTGCGCTTCAAACACATCGTGCCTATATTGTGAACGATGAACGGCCATTCGTGAACTGAAGAAAATTGTTGCATTGGATATCGTTTACAACTAGTGGCGTGGGTGTAGTATAAACATTGTAACGTACACATCAATGAAATATAATCACTACTTAGATAAATGATCTTAAAATAGTACTTGGTTCCAACTATGGCCTCAACTCTAGCTGCGATTCCTATATTGAGTCCAAAATGATATTTAACGGCCTGCACACTATTGAATTTATTACTGAAGATTTAACGTGCTTAGGCCAAGTGCGGAACCAGGGGGTCATGGGGGACATGACCCCCCTTGGATTGGGTCTACTCATTCAAGTGGAGGAAGTCTTAACTCGTTTCGATAGAAGACCAAAGATTTTTTTGTCTGATTACGTACAGAATACCTAATATTTCTTTGTAATTAGTTTTATTTTATTGTAATTGAAATTGCAGCGTGTCATGACTACACCGAGTATATGACCTCCCGATTTGAAAGCCGCCCTTAGCTTAGGCTGAGATCATATTCTTCACTTTCCACTTATATAATAAATAACAGTGAAATAACACTACTTTGATGTAGTGTTGTGTTTCTGCGGTAAGTAAGGTTGCCAGTGCTCCACGAGAATACGCTGGGCTAGTAATGCTGTTAGCACAGTGAGTCCTCATCAACAACATGGTTGGCAACCCGTTAGTGATACCCCTAATGTTGATAGCGGCTATAGGCTACGGTGACTGCTTACCATCAGGTGGGCCGTATGCTTGTGTGCCACCTTAGTTGTATAAAAAACATATATAGTAATCCTTAAGTATTGTGGTACTCGCATTGGTCAAGTGAGCACGTTTGGTCTATGGTATTTTTTTCTTTATTGAGGCTTAACACTAAAGTTGTTTTTTTTTATTCTGTGAGCGTGGATGAAGACATTGATGAATGTAAAAAAAGCAAACGAGGTGTGTAAGTCATGAGTGAAATGGCGTTCTATACTTTCTCGAAAGGGACTTGTGACTGATTCGATGGCGGAAAAAGGAAGAACAAATGAAGCGCCATTTGGCCAATTGTGCAGCAGAGTTGCTCAAAGTTTTAAATTTCCAGAAAGGGATTATCTTTTAATTTATTTACAGATTTTTTTTAAATTTTGTGAGCTTCCGATTGGCTTCTAGCCTAGACAGATCGATAGAGAATCCAATACTCTATCGAACTGCATATAAAACTCATTTTCAACCAAAGTGGTGTTTCAATTGTTTTTCCTCTCCATCGTTGATATACACGCATTTTTATACCACTATAAGATGTCAAACAAGCAATCAATAAACTCAAACTATGCGCCAATGACATATCCTAGAAGTTATCACATTATCACAAAGCTACCGCTTCCACACAAAAAATTAAGAAGTACAAACAATTCTCAATGCACTATGCTTAGGTGTAATGATCTTGAATACACATAGACACGATCGCTGGTCTAGTGGTTAGTGTACCTGACTGCTACACTAGAGGTCGCGGGTTCGATTCCCGCCAGGCGAACATTTATGTGATAAATATTTGTGTTTGCCCAGCGTCTGGGTGTTTGGTAAAAAAATAGGTATTGTATCAGCTGCTAGTAGATGGCGCTGCGATAATGTACAAGCATTCTTTTAAGAACAAATATATATTTGTGACCGTTTATTTAAACGGAATACCTAACAATTATTTCCAAATGACATTAGCGAAATGGTGAGGGTTTGGGGTGGAGAATGCTAATCTCTTGTGTAGATTTTGCTTATTATTACTTTGTGATAGTCTTTTTAAGAACAAATCTCAGTTAATTATGCTTTTTTTTTATTCTTTTATTTAGATAAGTTTAGTTATAATAGCGCAACACAACAACAATCATCACTTCAAACATTCGTGGATATTTCCTATATTTTATAATTATTAATAATATAATTTAATTATTAAATAATATTATAATTTCGTTTACGTGTTTTTAATAGCAAGTATATAATATTCTGAAAATGTATAATTTATTATAGTATTGTTTTGTATTTAGATAAGAATATGTTAATTGTGGTGTAATAAACAAATGCTAGGTTCCGCAAACTGGTCTAATGTGATGTATATCAGCTTTATGATGCTTTAACAAATAAAGAACACATTATTGTTAGCGTATTGAAGTATTTTAGCTCTTATGCATCTTGAATTAAGTTTTAATTTTCATTAATTATTTCGTATAATACATTCAAAATTAATCAATCTATTATACTATTAAGCTGAAAATTTGTATTAAAAAAAGTATTATGTACTTATATTATATATTCTGTTCGAAGGTTTTTGTTACTTGAAATTAAGTTTCGTATTGGATTCTATTCAAAATGAAATCAAGATATTTTTTTAACTTATATTTTAATTGTAACGTACGTAAATATATGTCGATGCATGATTAGTACATATTTATAGTAAATGCTTTTTGAACTTAATATTAATCATGTTTTCTTTATAACGGATATATTTGTCTAAGTATATATTTGGTGAGGAACAGAATACCTAACTTTGATGTCATTCTCCATATTGATGCCAGCTAATGCATTTTTTTTTGTACTTTTTATTAATTTTAATGGATAATAATGTAAGCAAATAAAACCAGAAAACCTTGATCTAGTTAGACCAAACAGTGAAGCATTTCGATTATGTAACAATAGTGAGTAAAAGTGACAAGTTGACAGCTAAATATGGTTTGTAAAACGTTTGTACAATGTGATCGTCATTTTATTTATTGCTATAATAAACACTGTAAAACTAATTCTTTATTTTGCGTTTGAATAAAGAATTTGTATGAAACGGTCTGCATTACATTTATTTTTAAACTCTAAAATTCAATTGATAAATAACTTCTCGAATCAGCTCTATCAATTAAGTTTTAGTTCAAATTAAATAGTTGGTTGGGGGTAGTTCAGGAGGTAATTTTCTGCGTAGGATGCAACGTTCTCGAGATACGTTCCGTTCGAAGGAAATCGTTGGGCGGTAGTTGAGGAGTGGGGGGGTGAACATGTCAGTTGAATCCTCGAGGTTACGGCCCACCTGATGGTAAAGTCACCATAGCCTATAGCCGCTAGCAATACCAGGGATATCACTTACGAGTTGCCATCCGTGTTGTTGATGAGGAGTCACTGTGCTAGCAGCATTACTAGTCTAGCGTATCCCCGTGGACACTGGCAACCTTATCGCAGAAACACAGGACTTCATCAAAGTAGCGTTGTTTCGGGCGGCGCCAATATTAATGGGAAAACCCACGCGAGATCCAAATTTGCCCCACCTCTCTTTTTAATAGTACAATTATGGACCCCTGGACCCTGGTACATTCATTTAGCTTACCTCAAGTTACCGTAGCCTATGGATGCTTACTTCTTAACCAAATCTAAATTATCTTCGTTTTTGGTCACCTTCAATCAAATCAAATGTGCATTGGGGAGAAAAATAACAAAAAAAATCACGTACAAACTTTATTTGCATAAAACAATGCTGACCTTACCAACAACTCGCGGCAAAATAAATAAAACAAAAAAAAAATTTGGTCCTTCCAAAATGCCACGATTTTTGTCATAATTATATAATATAAAAAAACTGTCTTTTACAACAACAAAATTACGCACACAAGCGACCAATTTATACCAACCGCATATTATTATTCATGAAATAAATATATGAATCCTTCCTTGTCTGGCAACAATTAATGATGAAACAGTAATCAATTAGGAACTGAATAATACAATTGTATAGTTATTCTAATGAGAGAGCTAATAACCCCTTTTTAATTTTAATTAATTAAGTAAGAATAGCTAAGAACGGTCAACGAGTAAATAACGACCGCTCCTACGAAACTCATTGACAACGTGCAACCATAACACGAAATAGACTTTGCAGCCTAGAATGTTTTTCCGTATAAAGACATATAAACATCGTAATACAATGCATAGAAGATGGATTTTTGAGACGGCACATTATGGAATAATTATGTCGATATAACTATATCTCGCCGTGACCTACAGTACTAATATTTCGATGACCACCCATTACCTCAGCCGCTAACCTGTGCCGGTAGCATGAACTTTTTCGACAACGTTTTCGTATCGCCTTCGACTTTTTGTATTGAAAAATGAACAGCGCTGCGGCGGTGAAAAGTGGAACTAAAAATTAGTATGACAATTTTGACATTTCGCGAGTTACGTTTTCGAATACGTTGTCGACAATGTTCCTGCTACCGGCACTGCTCAACACCACAGAGTACATTACCTCTACGTTTTACTCAACCCGTTGACCGACCTACAATTCTGACATAGGTTATTCTTATGATAGGGCTCAGATCAAATAAAAAGGCGATGGAACTTTGAGAACAACGAAGTGACGGTTCTTTAAACATGTAATGCGTGGGCAAGGCGTAGTTTCGTTGTAAGTGTGTGCGTGTTATTGTGTATATGTACTCTAAAAGGCGTAGTTTCAACCGGCGCGGCGTCACTTCATTGTTTGCAAAGTTCCACCGACCTTTTTTATTTGAACTGAGTATTAGCGTTACCTAACAACATCGAATACATTTCAATTCATCATTTGAGGTCTTAACAAAATATGTTCACATACATTTTTCAATGTCCTAGCTCAGATTGCCCCGCCTTAAAAATCCACTCCTTACCTATGGTTGCCTGTCTTAATTGGTAAAAAAACGAAATACAAACCTATTTAATACACCAGATCATGATTACAAGTTGGTACCAATGTCAATGTGTTGACCAACATTGGCAACACACATCGAACATTTGAACCAAAACGAATCTAAGTCAAAATCAACAAAGCTTCAAGCTCAAAGTTATATATTTAACAAGTTATCACAATACATTAGCAAACGAAGCCGTATACATAGAAGCCGGGCCGAGTACCACGTTTTTCTTTTTTTAATTTTATTCAAATCAATTTGAACGTTCAACGTAACTACTTACGGCTGCTTTCTGTATGCCCAAGCTACTAATAGATTCATACTGCCGAATACTGAAACAACATTCGAAGTTTTAAGGCCCGTGTAACTGTTTGAAGTGTCGTCAAAATTCAATTTAACATGAAATATCTGAGGTGGCATCAGATTTGACTGGCATTTCAGTATTCAGCCAATAGACGATCAACATAGGTTTTCACGCCTTGCGAATCGTAGACTGAGTAACTAATAGACAGAGTTACCGCGTGCCCTAGAAAGTGATGGAGATAGTTATCAATGTGTGCGTCCGCGTGTCTAGTGATGCCACACACGTGATCTCCCCCGCTTAACAGAACCAAAAGATAGGTTAAGTTAGGTATTTTACGAACGTGAAAAAACCCTGCACGCGGTAATAGTATAGCGGTGTCCTTGTCTGGTACATTACTTATATTAGTACCCTCTTCTTCTATTCGTGTGAGAGGAGAGCAGCTGCAATTGCCTCTATTAGTTACTCCATCTACGTTGCGAATATATCCGTCTCGCTCTTATCAGCTGAGAACCTTCCTATCGTTTCTCGTCTATGCACAGGATATGGAAAAGGACCGTACCGACTCATTTGAGGTCGAGGTATCAATTCATTTCAGAATTATCATATCGAGATTTAATACATAATTTTAATTCATCCGTAACCGTCAGACACGGAAGAGTCAAGCACAAAATGATTTTTAATCTGTTGTATGTCTTAAAAACGTCTTATTACAAATTATATTCTTAGATTAATCGTGGAGGCTGGCCCGTACTTCATTTTAATTAATAATAATCGAGTAATTATAGTCTAATGTTCTCAAGTCAGAATGCGTTGCTAGGATCTTTCATTGCGATACAGCCTCAGAGGAACAGATAAATATTACACGGCGCTTGGCTCGCTTTCGAATTAACTAAATCGCAATTATAGACCCTAGCAGTTCTTCTCGTTACAAATACATTTGAGGAAACTATATTGCTGTCTCTTCTGTTTACAAGTATTAGAATGTGACAGGAATATATAAACTATCAGCTATGCAATTCTCTAAAGAAACTACAGGGATATCCGCTGTTTTCGATAAGCCGCCAATGTAAAAAATGAGTGATGTAGTGCGAGCGAGACAGGACACAAATCATAAATTGAAAGTTAGTTATTTGCAATATATCTGTCACGCTCGCACAGCCTAGTCATCAAAAACAGTCGATCAAGTTCATCAGAGTTGCAATGCTGATATCAGTTTCCCACAACCTTACAAATATAAAAAAAAATGGGAATAAATATTGAGAGATCGTCACTTCTTCCGAAAATACAGTAGTTTTATAAGTTAACGAAAAACAACTGCCGTCTAATACTGACATTACAAGTATAATGTTTCCACAATACCCTAGTCTTGTCTCAGTCTTACAGATCAACAACCGATGACGTCACATCTATACTATCTATCAATGCGGCTCGCGGCAGGAACGCAGTCTTTACTCTTACACACGGTTGCACTTAAACCTACAAGACAGAGATACGGCCCGCCTGATGGTAAGCGGTTACCATAGCCTATGGCTCGGATCACCAGGGTTATCAGTCGCGAGTGTAAATGATTAAGCTTCGTTTTGGTCTAAATAAATACACAAAAGAATTGGCGCCAATAAGAAACGTTACCTGTATTAAGAACTAAGGACGTAACGATGCGCTTGAAACGGATAAATAGGCAATGGTGCCAATTCTGTTGTACAAAATCACCAAACTTTTTTTATTTTTTTTTATTTATTTGATAAATTACTTATTAATTTGAAATGACTAAGTCTTGGTATCCCTTTGCGGGGCTTAATAAGAATGGCAATACTTTCAGAGTCCTGTCAAATTAGGTTAGGTTAATTTTTGGTACCACAGAATGAATTGTTTTTTTATTCTACTAAGGTGGCACACAAGCATACGCCCCACCTGATGGTAAGCGGTCACCGTAGCCTATAGCCGCTAGCAATACGCCCTACATCTCTTTTATTACCAACATCGATTTCGAAACTGTTGTCAAAATACGTTGGTTTAAAATGAGACGATAGTTTTCGGTTGTCAACTGCGTGTATAACAGCCTTCTCTTTAAGCTACGTGTACACACGAGCCCTCTATTACCTACCTTACCACTGACCTGACACTATTAGGTCAGTGTACCCCACGCACTTTGGCAGTGACCTAGCGTTCATATACCGACACATACAGACATACCTCACGTTATTATATTCACTACAATACTTAGGCCATGTTATTAGTAAGACCACAATTCTTCATTTAAATTAAATTAGTAGCAGATTGTAATAAATCTCATGAAATATTATATCATTAAAATATTAAATTTAGTAAAAAAAGTTTTTTAAACGACCGATATCCAGAGTATTTTATTACAAAATGGTGCTAATTTGAAGAATACCGACAAGTACCTAAAATTCCTCACATTTTATTAAATTTTAGACTAAATCGATTCCGCATCTCGATACGAATCGGTTAAAAATTTGTTCTAATTAATTCAATAATACTTGCTTATTTATAAACCAACAGTAAACACATATCTCTAAACCTCAGTATGTAAAGAAATTGATCCCAAGAAAAAAATATTAAAAACTAGTTTATTACGATAATAAGCATGAAGCTACAATATAATTTATTGTCAGTAAAGAAGACAGCGGCGATCTTAAATATCGAGTTTATCAACTAACCGTGCACCGATATGAAATTACAAACAGTGGGGAGAAATAACTCAAATTATCGATATTCTAATACCTACTGTATAGCAAATACTACTAATATTATAAATGCGAAAGTTTGTGAGAATGGATGGATGGATGGATGGATGGATGTTACTCTTTCACGCAAAACCTACTCAACGGATTTGGATGATTATTGGAACACAGATAATTTATAACTTGGATTAACACATAGGATTTTTATCTAGGAAAATGTTAGGTTCCTCTGAGATTATAAGCACAACGCGGACGTAGTCGCGGGCATAAGCTAGTGGTACTATAAAGAAGCATTATAGCCAGTACCGACGTTGGGCCACTGACGCCCCGGGCAAAACTATTGTGGCGCCCACTTAAGGAAATCGCTCACTTTTCGAGTATAATTAAAACCTATAAAGCTTTATTAAGAATTTAAAATTTCCTTTAGCGTTACCTGGAGCCAACGACACGGACGTTGAAAGTTTCGGAGCTCATTTTTTTATTTTTTTATTTATGTTTATTTTACCTACGGCGCCCCTCAGTTTTGGCGACCTGTGCCGTTGCCCCATAAGCCCCCATAACGCCGGCACTGATTACAGCTAAATTTATAGACTAATCAAAACCACGGTGGACAGAATCTTGCACGAGCATTTGATAAGCAAACACTATCTTAAGGGCAGTCGAAAAAATCTATTTAAAAAGTCGAAATAACTAATACTAGCTCGCTACGTTGTTTATTTAGGTATTTAAGGGCTGGACAGTATATTCTACAAAAATATCCTAATTACGTCACGGATACGTCCCTTTTAAAGTACTTTATTGCCATAGTTGGTACATTGTAAGGCGATTTTATTATCCCTAAAACATTTCTGGATCACTCCTAAAAAGCTTACATCGAATACTAATGGCGCGCCACTTCAAAGTACCTATGTTTGATAACGATCGAATGTATTTACAAAGCGCCCCACCAAAACTCACTACGCGTGTGCGTACTGAGACGGTTGTACTTACTACGCGTGTGCGTACTGAGACGGTTGTACTTACTACGCGTGTGCGTACTGAGACGGTTGTACTTACTACGCGTGTGCGTACTGAGACGGTTGTACTCACTACGCGTGTGCGTACTGAGACGGTTGTACTCACTACGCGTGTGCGTACTGAGACGGTTGTCAAACAAACCAACGGATGTGTTTTTGTGTGGATGTGACTCCACGCATTAATTAGTATGGGGATGTGAAGAGATTTTTGTAAGGTCGGCAACGCGCATTTGATACGCCTGGTGTCGCAAGCGTCCATAGGCTACGGTGACCGATTACCATCAGGTGGGCCGTATGCGTTTGCCTTACCTTAGTGGTATTAAAAAAAAAAGTAGTAATTTGAAGGGGGGCGCGCCATGCTATCGTACTTTATCTCTAGTGGTTTAGATATAATTATTATACGATTCTAGTGTTCGAATAGTTTCGCTCGTCAGTCTTCACTGATATGCCTCCATACACCGGCACGATTAAAGCAAATTTACTGGCCCATAGAGCAGTGCGTTTACAAATATCAGACATTAAGTCTATAAAGTATCAAAAATTAAGTCGATAAATACTTTAAATTAATACACAGAAACACTAAATATAATGTTTAAGTCAATAACATCGACATTTTCACAGGCAATGGAAAATAATCGACGTTGATATACCGGTCAACTTACCTACTACTAGCGACTAGAGATCAAGCTAAGTTAGGTCGCGGCGACATCACTATGTAGTGATGTTCCATCGGCGCGGGGACGATCGGGGACATGGGCATGTACTCACTCTCCGTCTGATCTTTTAATCTTATTTTGTTGAGTTGGTCGTGGCCTAGGAGTAGGTCAACCAGTTCTTTGGGCAGGGATAGAGCTGTGACCGCGTCGTCGTTCAGCTCTATCGATAAATCTGCGTCGAAGTCATCGATAAAGTTGTTAGTTTCCAAGCACTCTACAGATTTGGAACACCTACTCGCTGTCACGTGTTCGGTTGAGTCTAGGAACTCACAGCTTTTAGTCTCCCCTTGGGCGAGCGAGCCGCCGCCTATTTTGAGATTTTTCATCTTGCGACTCACTTTGAAACTCTTGAATATGTCGCGCGTCGGTGTGAAGTCAAATTTCTTCTTCTTAGTCTCAACGTATTTCTCCTTGGTAGTCTCCGATTTTGGTGAAGCGATTCTAGAATCGCTTTTCAGTCTTTTTCTGTACAAAAAACCATAATATAAATCAAACAATTTTGTATCTAAGAACGATAATAACAGTGCATTGAATTTAAATTTGACGAGATAAAATCTCTTTAGTGACAATTATTTACTCGTGAATATCTTAAAACAAATGTACAACAGATATTTTACTTCTATTCATATACTAAAATAGATCAATTTACGAAATTACTCAGTGATTGTGAAGTAAAGAGTACTCGGAATCGGCGGGCATGTATGAAGAGATTGATGAATGTAAAACAAGCAAAAGAGGTGTGAAGCCAACAGTGAAATGGCATTCTATACTTTCTGCCTACCCCGTCCGACTGCTAATCATATGCCAAAATCTAACAACATTTTGTCAATGTTAAATTAATTGAATGGTATATTATATATCATACATTGTACATAATATAATACATTGTACAAAATAAAAAAAAATAAAAAAAATAAAATAAAAAAAATATAATGTACACTGGAATTACGTAATATTTACCTGAAAACACTGAACGGTTGCCTCTTGTCCAGCTTGGGAAGCGTGTGTGCGGTGCGCGGGCGCATGGCGGCGGACCTGCGTAGCGTATCATTTAAATTACTTATAATTACTTCACGTCATAAGTTGAGGATTTCTTATATTAGTGTCAATTCTGTTGTCCTTATTTAACCCCGCACATGAGAAAGGGATAGCAAGACTTTAAGAATTGTCAAATTAGTTTAGAATTAATATTTTGTACAATAGAATTGACACCATTATATGTATTATTTGATTAACTTTTTACGTCTGAGAATAAATTCAAGGATGATTGTAGTGCCTAAGAGAAGGCGATGGACCATCTGTCCCGTTGGCACCAAATTACCTTCGGTTGAAAATGGGTGTTGTAATACCTCTACCTATCCCTTCGTTATTTGACTGCGGTCTTCTGTAAGGTGAAGGTACAGTCCCCAGTCGGGCGGCTCCAATTTAAATGGGAAAACCCACGGGAGATCACAATTCACCCTACCACTTTTAGTGTAATTATGAAACTTCAAGTCTCCAACAAAATACAGTTAGTGTCAGGTGCGCAAGGGCGGATTCAGCTTTCAAGTCAGGGGGTCATATAGTCTAAATCTAGTCGGAACACGCTGCTATTTAGATCACACTCAAATAAATCGATCTTATTTATTTTCACAAGTCTAAATAATTTAAAATATGGGTATGTATATAACTTTTGTCTCCTGTCGAAACGACTTCTGACTTGAATGGATAGCCCCAGCTATTGGGGGGGTCATGTCCCCCCCTTTGTGTAGCCCTGACTGGTGCGTATATGTAGTGTGGGTAGGCAGTGCATTACCCGGTAGGCAGGCGCGGCGGCAGCGGCGGCGGGCCGCGCTCCCACACGCTCTCGTACTGCGGCTCCTCGCCATACACGCACACCGACTGACGTCATTATAATTATTATTATTAAGAAAGAAAGAAAGAAAATACATTTATTGATAACAACACAACACAAAAACATATGAGAAAGGAAGACGAGTGTAGAAGCATATAGTGTAGTTGTGAAACGGTCCGAACTCAGGATATGCTGGTTGTCTTGTGATGACAATCAGCGCTGATCTTCCGTATATTATTATTATTTATTTCCGGCTACGACGTCCATATAACATATACCATAATAACTAACATACATACAAAAAATATATATTTAAAGGGTTTTTTTCGGTGCATCCCTATTCCCTATAGCGAAGGTATACTATTCCCGCAGCTTTATTTATTTACAGATGTTTATTTAGGAACAGAAATTAAATAGTAGACATAATTTTTTTGCGATAAGAATAATTAATAAGAGGAATTGCAAAACTTGTTGATTTATAAATCGGTTACCGTACCTTTATAACTCCTTGTGGCAACGCGTGCGTCATCTTGCAGTAGAGGGCCTCGGCTTCGCAGAGCGGCAGGTCGGGGATCTCCTCGTAGATGCCGGACGCTATGGATGCCAGCGAGCGACGGTCGCACATGCTACTGAACAAAAACGGAGTGAATCTATGAAAACGGACGAAGTCGACGAACAGGGTTGCCAGGGAAGCGACCAAAAATTGGCTGGCTGGCAACCTTACTTACCGCAGAAACACAACACTACAACAGCGTGCCATCGTGAATTGAAAGATTCATACCTGGGCGTTTACTGATCGTTACCTGTCATCAAAGGAGCCGACCGAGCGGGTGGCGACGAGCGCTGCGGGGACCCCGGCGGGGGCGCGGCGGGGGGCGGGCGAGGGGACCCCCGGGGGGCGCGGCGCGGCGGGGTCCCCGCGGGGGGCCAGCAGCCCGTCCCCCGGGGCCCGCCACAGCCCGTGTGGACTGCGCTTGCACTCCTACACAACACACACTTGTTGGCATCCTGCGCACATCACTATACTAATATTAAAATTATATATGCGAAAGTCACTTTGTTTGTTTGTTAGTTTCTCAGGACTAAGCGGCTGAACGGATCGTAACAAAATTTGTCAAAGAGATAGATTATATTCTGGGGAAGGTCATAGGCTACTTTTGTTTTTAAACAAATACAGACGAAGTCGCGGGTAACCGCTAGTATCAATAAACAAAAAGGGCTTTATTGGTAGATTCGTAGTTGGGAGGTACCTTCGACATGACGAGGTCGATATCGTCGAGCGTCACTTCAGACGGCCCGCTGTACCAGCTGCTGCACCGACCCTCGCCTGGGGACCACACTCACATCACAATACTGACATACATCATAATATTGTGTTCTACTAATAGCCGTGGTAGCCTTGTGGTTGAAGCTACGGCCTGTCATCTGATGGGCCCAGGTTCAAACCCCGGCCTGTACCAATGAGTTTGACTAAGCTTAAGAACAGTGATTAATCACACCATGAGCTAAAAAAGAGAGGATTGGCGAATTGGGATTTTGGAAATAGGAAGCTGTTCGACTGGGAACTGTACCTCCACCTTACAGAAGATCGCGATAACTTTGTGTTTCTGCGGTCGGTAACGTTGCCAGTGCTCCACGAGGGTACGCTAGTAGTAATGCTGCTAGCACAGTGAGTCCTCATCAACAACATGGTTGGCAACGCGTTAGTGATATCCCTGGTATTGCTAGCGGCTATGGGCTACGGTGACTGCTTACCATCAGATGAACCGTATGCTTGTGTGCCACGTTAATGGTATAAAAAGAAACGATACTGACCAGAGTCACTGTCGCTGCACTTGTGTGTCCTCAGGTCGGGGTGGCTCCGGCTGAGCTTGTGCTTCGAGGCGCTTCGCCCCCGCAGCGCCTGCTTCAGGGCTCCGGCCAGATCACTCGCCAGGGGAGACAACAGCTTCAACTCCCCACCACCGGTCGGGTGACTGCTGTGGTCAATAATAATTCACTAAGCAAGGATTTTATCAGAACCATCCCACTATATACATATTGTATCCTTTTTTTTTATCTGTGGCGCGAGCACGAATAATTTGCGACAACGTTTTCGTATCGCCTTCGACTATTTTTGTATTGGAAAATGAACAGCGCAGCGGCGGTGAAAAGTGGAACTAAAAATTAGTATAACAATTTTGACATTACGCGAGCTACGTTTTCGCTTACGTAGTCGAAAAATGTTCCTGCTACCGGCACAGATAGGAACAAATTTTTCGATAACGTATTCGAGACGTAACTCGCGAAATGTCAAAATTGGCATGAACATTTTTAGTTCCACCTTTCACGGGCACAGCGCTGTTCATTTTTCAATACAAAAATAGTTGAAGGCGACTATTAAAGCTCAGGCTGCTGTAAATAAAAATAATAACTATATTTTTGTTCTTTAATACAATATATTAATTTGTTTGACATGTTGGAAGTGACGTTTTCGAATACGTAGTCGTATGTTATTCTTGCTACCGGCACTAGTCCAAAAACCAAAATTTTATCGTAAGTTACTGATAAACAAAGGTCCTATAGCATTTATCTTTTGTAGCACCTTGAGATCTAACAAACAAATACATAAATTTTAATATTAGAACTTACAATCTCGTAAGCAAATGTCATGCACAATTTACAATTTATGAAAAAAAATGTAGAATAATTATTTTGTGAGAGTTGTTTGTGAACCAAGCTTGATGACATAGCATTATTAATGTTTAAGCATGATTGCAATGAAAAGCACAATGTGCTGAATGACGTGAAGGGCAAAAAAATATACGTTATTCTATTTACATGTACTTGGCAAGCTACAGCCCATCTGACAAGAGAAGCGGTCACCGTAGCGTTCATACGCATGAAACACTAGGCTAAGGCTGATAAAGGGGGGTCATATGGGGTCATGACCCCTTGGGCTGGGTCTACCCATAAGTGAAGGAAGTCATAACACGTTTTGATAGAAATCAAGAGAGAAATTAAATTTTTATTATTTTATTAAAATTATTTATACGTATATGAATATAATTAAGTATATTTGTGATTCGATTTATTTCATTGTAACCGAATTGGAGGAATCGACCATATGACCCCCCTGACTTGAAATCTGGTCACTAACGCGTTGCCAGCCATTTTATTGTAAACAGAGCTAGCAGCATATATTATCCTTACTGTCAACACAGTGTATCCTAGAGGAGCTATGGCACCCTTAAAACATTTACTTATCTCTTCGCCCATAATTTACGAATGGTACCCACAAGCAAAAATATACCTTATAACTTTAGCTTCTAAAGTACATAGACCAATGCACTTTTTATAATGTGAATATAAATTAAATAACTTGTATGAATATAACGGCGGTCATGCAACAAAACAAGCTCCTTCACATATAAATAACTAGCTCCCCGCCCGGCTTCGCTCGGGTAGACATTTATATCAAATATTTTGTCTACCCGTGCAAAGCCGGGGCGGGCAGCTAGCCTATGTTAATCAGTGATAGTGTAGCTTTCTAACGGTGAAAGAATTGTTGAAATCGGTCCAGTAGTTTCGGAGCCTATAGACATTTATCAAATATTTTGTCTACCCGAGCGAAGCCGGGGCGGGAAGCTAGTATAATATATAGCCTATGTTACTCAGTGATGATGTAGCTTTCCAACGGTGAAATAATTTTTGAAATCGGTCCAGTAGTTTCGGAGCCTATTCAATACATACAAAAATACAAATCTTTCCTCTTTATAATATTAGTATAGATACTTATTTCAAGCAAGTGAAGTTACTGGCGAAAACAAGTGCCGTGAACTCACATCATATTGTTTTGCAAGGAAAATCTTGAGGTTGTAATGCAAAGTTTGTTTATTTATGAAGTTGTTTTGAGTGGGTTAGTAATAGGCACCGTCATTCGTACAGACAATATTTGTCTTTAAACAGTTATGTCATTACAAAAATACAATTTCAGATTCAATTATTTTACCGAAAATGTTTAACAACATTTAGTAAGACGGAAAAGTATTGTATGTTCTTATTGTTTGTGAGATAATGAGCAATCAATGATTCGCTAATTTTATACTGAGCAAACTTTTTGTGCCCAGGGTACATTTAGAAAATCGGGAAATTTTGTAGGAGCACCATAAATGAAACTTCATTTTTTATATTGTTCAAACCAGCCCTTTCACTGGCAAGTGTCAGAAACGAAACAAAACACCTCGCTCGCGTGATTTGCAGCTGTTGAGGTATTGTTTCAAATTTTAAGAGGTAGGGCGATTTGTGATCTCCCGTGGGTTTTCCCATTTAAATTGGAGCCGCCCGACTGGGGACTGTAGCTCCACCTTACAGAAGACCGCAGTGAAATAACACTACTTGATGTAGTGTTGTATTTCTGCGGTAAGTAACGTTGCCAGTGCTCCACGAGGATATGCTGGGCTAGTAGTAATGCTGCTAGCACACTGAGTCCTCATCAACAACATGGTTGGCAACCCTTTAGTGATACCCTTGGTGTTGCTAGCGGCTATAGGCTACGGTGACCTTACCATCACATGAGCAGTATGCTTGTGTGCCACCTTAGTGGTATAAAAAAAAAGTCTTCGGTACACCGCTAATGAGCACGGTACACGAGTGTGTCGCGGCCCACATTGTGCGCAACACTGTTGTTTACCTGTCGACGGTAATGACGCAGCTCTTGGTGCTATCAGGCTCGTCGGTCAACGTGACGTCACTGATATGCTTCCAGGGCACGCAAGTGGTGGCGACCACCAGTCCGCTGGAGGAGACTGTGACGAGGCCGTCCGAGCCGCTCAAGCCGCATCGGCGAGCCAGCTCGGTGGACACCACACGCACAGAGTACGTGTCTTTAAGCAGGCCCTCTGTTCCTGCAATGATGGGGATGAGGTGAATATGACTGATGGTGAGTGTGAGAGTAGCATTGTATCAACAAAGTCTATGCCGGTTCTTTTCAGAACTGTCTCAAACCGGTCGTGCAGTAAACAAATTTGATAAATTCCTTATTCGGGCCTAAATTTAGGGACGGCTTAATGTCTTATAAAGTCGTTCCTCTTCTAGCGTCCGGCTTTGTAATTCAAAAGTCCGGCTGTTGTGACGGGTAATTCCGGCTTCTAGACATTAGAGATGGCAAAGCTATATCCGAGGCATGGTGGTAACTCGATATGAATGTACGATTACCCATACAATTCTGGCAAGAGACCTATAGAATTATGGACCTTAAGGTCGCTTAATTTTGCAGATTGATTTGCGCAACAAACACTGATCCACTTTTCTTTTACTAATCACTTCTATGTCGCACATATTAAATGCAGCGAACGGTGAAAATTCACTAGTCGGATACAAGGATACCTTCGCGAAAGGCCAGACATGCAACAAACGGTAGGTTTAGTAACAATTACGTGAAGTCGTGGTCGTAACGTTAACATTAATTATGGTTATGAAGCGCAAGCGCACCACACACTGATCAATGGAATGTGACCTCACGAGATGATGTCAGCATGCAGGTGTTAAAAGCAATACAGTTTTTAATATATGTTTTGACTTTTGTTACACTATCATGTAAAAACTGAATGGATTCTAATGATATTTGGTACATAGATAGAGCGGTTATATGTATATATATTTACGGTTGTAAATTGTAGGTATTATATACACGATACCATTTATTGTAGAAAAAAACTAATATTGCTTTTACAATACAAATGAATAATATTAAAGTATGTATGTATGTTTTTGATTTCGAAATAATGGCTAGATAAGAAGGTTATTTGCAAGTTTATAATACCCCAACAAATGGTTCTACTACTTTTGAATATTAAAACTTTTTTTGTTTGAACACGTACTGAGTATTTGGTATGTGTTTTTTTAATAAGTTTCCTTAACTTTGCATTGTGTTTATCATATATCTTTTTATGAACAACACTCATGACTTCATGACGCACTTTGTATTCTCAAGTCAAATGGGTTCAAGTAAAATATGACACACAAATATACAAACAATCGAAAATAAAAGTGTGTCTATAAATGATAGCATTACAATTTCAAATGCAGTTTGTATTAGCATTGAATGCACCGACGTCACTGGCGCGATGCAAATTGTAGGCCGGACAATACGTGAGGTTGTGAATCCAAACTTAAGGGGAAACATTAAGATGGAGACACATTGCACTTTGCACACTGACTTGGGATGTAGTATACCTGTTAATATACATTAAGAAAATTTATTTATTTTATGGAACCCCACTAGTACAAATGAAAAGTTACAAATATAAACAAAAACTTGTATTGACAAAAGGGAGCAGAGTCAAGATGACCTTTCTTTACAATTATGTCCTCAGGTAGTGTTTGAATTGAATTTAAAGAGGACCCATATTCATATTCACCTTGAGGATCACTTGAGGAAGTGTTTGAAAATATGATGAGGAAGTTAAGATAGCTTCCCTTCCTTATATATTTTTAGCAGTGCATATTTGGGTGGTCACTTGGCTACCTCTACTTCATAGTAATCCTACTAATATTATAAATGCGAAAGTTTGTGAGTATGGATGGACGGATGTTTGTTACGCTTTCACACAAAAACTACTCAATGGATTTGGATGAAATTTTGAACAAAGATAATTTATAACCTGGATGGAACACATAGGATACTTTTTATCGTGGGAAAATGTTTTAATCCCTGAAAAATTTTAGGTTCCTCTGAGATTCTAAGCTCAACCGGGAAGTAGTCACGGGCAGAAGGCAAATTAATAAGTCACTGTCTGTTTATCCATACTAATATTATACATGTTAAACTAACTCTGTTTGCGGATTTGTTTTCTACCTTTTCATGACTAAATAGCTGAACAGATCGTAATAAAATTTAACAAGGAGATAGTTTGTATCCTAGGAAAGGAAATAAGCTACTTTTTTCTTTAAGCAAATGCAGACGAAGTCGCAGGTAGCAGCTAGTATAATATAATATTTTGATGGCACACATAATGAGATGAAACTCACATAATAATTAATTTCTTATGTACTGGCCATTTTACAAAGTGCATGAGAAATGCACCTATCAACAACAGAATAAATTACAAAAACAATCCCTGTTCTATTAAACTGTTCATGTGTTGCATAACTTCCTTTTTGTTTTAGTTCTACAACCATTGGTACAATTTCCTCAATTATACTCAACATTGTTGGTACATATAATTAGCTGTGTCATGTGAAAGTATTTTAGTATCAATACCGATTCACTGTTATCAATATGGGTTTTCACATTGTTATAAACATATTAGATAGGTTATCCCTAGATGAGTAATGTATTCAATTGACAAGAATTGACTTTTATATATTTACAAAACTCACATCTAAGTGAAAGTTTGGTGCAGGATCTTAATTGTACAATTTCATGTGTGGACTTTGTACAGCTTAGAGACAATATCACTACATAGTACTACTGCCGCTCCTGTACAACAGGAGAGCCACTACTGCCACTGCTGTACAACAGGACAGCCTCAAACACCGCAAATATGTATGCCTCAGAAGGGGCTAAATATATTCTGTATTTGCAGTGGAGATCCTGGTGCCATGGGGTCCAGAGGCTCATCTGCTGTACAAGGAGGTCTCACGACAATTGATTGAGGCCTCCGGTGACAAGAAGGCTGAAACATATTTTGCACAAAGGATCAGTATTGCCATACAGCAGGGCAATGCTGCCAGCCTTCTTGGCACCCTCCCGTGTGACAACAATTTGGGACGTGTTTTATTTATTTTAATTTATAATATTCATTTAGTTTATTTTTCCTTTAGTTTTAGATTGTATTATTATTAACAATATCACATATATTATATATACTTACATATAATTCAGTTATGAAATAAATTATTACATAGTATATAACTAAAAAATATTCACTTCCTTGTCTGTCTCTAAATCTTTAAAACCATGCAATAGATTTTGATGTTTTATTTAATTGATAGAAAGATAGAATTATTCAAGAGGAAGGTTTATATGTATAATTCATTTGTTTAGTAGGTATTTTAACTTATATGGCTAACGCTGACGTGCGAAGACAGGGCGGGTCGTTAGTTAATAATAAGTAATCCACTTACCAAGTAACTTACTGCCACTGAGCAGAACTTTTATCTTATCCATCCAGAGCTGGGCATCTTGAAGCGTGGAGGCTGCCAGAAGAACGCGCGCCTTCCGCGGCTCACTCACAGAGAACACTGCGAAGGCGTGGGGCCGTGTGCGAGATTTCGCCCTTCGCACCACGCAGCCAGACGACAGCTCCACAGTACCCGCCGGAGCCCCAGCCTCACTACAGTACACGGCCAGCGAGCCCCCCGAACACGTCGGGCTAGGTCTCAGAATACACCACTGCCTTTTCCACGACTGACAAATACAATAAAATATTCAACAACAATACAAACACAATAGGTACGTTAAATAAAACTTTGATCAGCAAACCCACCTTGAAAGGATTCAAGCCAAGGTTCGATTTGAACGGATACTTGACTTCCAAGTATCCAGACATTTTTTACAATAATTCCCAGGCTTCACACTTTAAAATAACATGTCTTTCTTGTTTTATCAAATTTATAAACACGGGGCGCACATGTCCCAGTTCAATCAAACATTAATTGTTTACAAGAATTCATAGACAACTCAATATAGGATTAGCCAATAGTGATTGGAAATAGTGATTGTCGTTAGAGTTCGAAAATCGATAAAAAACCGGTTTTTCCCTAATGACATCCTCGATGACTCTCCTCCAATATCTATGGTTAAAATGCAAAGTATGAAATAACGTATCAAACTAGCAACACAATAGATTTTATATGGCACGTTATGTCGTAAAAAGGCACGTTAGAAGTTTTTGGTGGGAATCAGGCGAAGTGGTAGGTTTTAATTATTTTAAGTGAATTGTGTTTTTTTTTATTCCTTTCAGTGAAGCGCTAGGTTTTAATTCTTAACAGTAAATTAGTATTGGAAAGGAATAGGATTGATTGCCATAACCAAAAACGTACAATTTAAATATGGCTGAACTTAAATATGGTTCAGCCAAACTGAACGATAAAGATATTTCTATTATACTTGTCTACGATGAAGACAAGTTTCGATTCGTCGTTGATCTGCAGGTTTGAAGATCACATATCACATCGTCCATTTTCATAGAGATTTGGTCCAAATAAGAAATCATTCGGTCATAAGTCCGACTTACAATCCACAGTCCACACCCCTGTCCCCTCTGCTTTTTTTAATACTTTGTTTCCTCTCTCAGCTCTAAAATTTTAATAAAAAAAATACATGTTCTAGTTGTACGTGTACTACGGATTATTTTAGAATACATTAGGCTTATTCCCAGTAGATCAGTGGGGATTATTATTCCTACTCATTCAGATTAGTCATTGTGTTTGTATTCTGCGCCGCAGGTTCCATTTATCTATCGTCATCACCCCACTTCTAGATAGCAGATAGCAACT
This sequence comes from Falcaria lacertinaria, assembly GCA_951449985.1. Classification (NCBI taxonomy): domain Eukaryota; kingdom Metazoa; phylum Arthropoda; class Insecta; order Lepidoptera; family Drepanidae; genus Falcaria; species Falcaria lacertinaria. The sequence goes on along the minus strand of OX602125.1, from coordinate 8,580,676 downwards.
GTTTGTGTTACATGTTGGCTTACCACAAGCTTATCATCAGTTACACTATTTGAAAAACTAGCTACATATATTGGTACTAAAAAAACAAGTACTGAAAAACAGTTATTTTATTTTGATAAAATTACAACTTTAAAAGCTAACTTAACTAACATCGAGTTAACTAGAGCGTTAACTGTTTTTTTAGACATTGCTCACTGGCATTGTACAAAAGCTAGGTCCGTTCGGAGGCTCAGCTTGGATACCGCGGTGGATCATTCGACACGTGTGCTCCTCCAAACGGCTGCGTACTTCATCGGTGACTATATTATCTATTTTCTCTTGGTAATGGAAACCAGACCACAATCGCTCCGCCACTGCACTAGTTCGGGGCCATGTTCTGTAAAAAAAATCCTTTTAGAGCTGAAAAGTATTTATTTTGGCGTGGTGGTTGTTGGCTGGTGGCGTAGTGGGTGGGTTGAATTAACCTGCTATTCGAGGTGATCCGGGCGTAAGCCGCTCTTGCGTGTTTCACATACATGTATGTGAAACATACACGTACTAGTGTATTTAAAATACGCAAGCAAACAAGGGAATCGAGAACGGTGGTTATTGTCTAGTTTTAGTGTACTGTCTATGGCTATTGTAGTGGAGGTATGACGGCAAGAGAGACTCGCCGTTTGCCGTCATGACATACCAGTCGGTTTTACTACCACGGGGCGCCAGTATATATAACACACCAACATATTTTTACCTTTATAGTAGGGCCAAAATAAAAGGTTTAGGTTAGGTTCAGAACTTTTGTCAAAAAAAGGCACCTGAGAAGAACCGGCAAGAAACTCAGTGCTGTCTTTTTTCATGTAACAATCATGAAAACAATGTTTAACAAAATACCCATAGATTAAAATATATATATGCAATAACCGGCTCATGACATTAGTGTTGTCAGCCTTCTCGCCCCACATGCAAGCTTCGCCGCCCACTATGTTCTGCAGCAAGTCCGACTGGTTCCGCGCGGCGTACACCATTTGCCTCGGGTCTGCTGTGTAGAAGCTCTCCCAGCCGAACTGAAGGTAATCCAGGTACCAGCTCGAAGAGAACACCACCTTATAGCCCGCTAATAGGATCTGTAATTATATTATCAGTTGAAGCTCTTCTCATGGAAACTAGGGTAGGAAAGAGGATCCAGTTACGAGACGGGATACTGACTAGGAATAAAAAGAAGATTCTCTTCTCAAGATTTTCTAAGGCCGTGGTGGCCTTGTGGTTTAAGCAACGGCCTGTCATCTGATGGGCCCAGGTTCAAATCCCGACCTGTACCAATGAGTTTTTCTAAGCTTAAGTACAGTGATTGATCACACCATGAGCTAAAAAAGAGAGGTGCCCTAACTCTGAATAAAAAAAAAACAAAATTAGTTCTAAGTACTAATGAATTTTGCACTTTACTATATTATCACTTCCGGGAGAGTGTGACACATACACATATATAGTGTATGCAGGAATCGAACCCCGACTCTAGTTAGCCGATAATTTGGCGACCGATCATACCGGGTCATCGTGAAGGTTTAAAGATATCAACACAAAATACCAACTCACTTTGATCATCTCGCGAACCCATTTATACTTCCATACATGCACGAGCGTATCTTTACTCAAGATAAAATTATCATTGAGGGTTTTCTGAAAATTAAAAAAAACCGTTATGCAGCTGGTCCGCTCCACCAGATTATACTATGCTGGCAACAATAGCTATATTGTTATGACAGGTTCTTTCGATAAAGATTACGGAGAAATAATTAAGCTCAATTTCATTTAAAATTGTCTTTTAAATATTGTACCAAAATTATATTGCTACTAGCTGTTACTCGCGACTTCATCTGCATTTGTTTAAAGACAAAAGATAGCATACTTCCATCCCCAGGATCTATCTCATTGTCAAATTTTATTACGATCCGTTCAGCCGTTTACTGATAACAGACATAGGATTTTCGCTCTTCTGAAAAGATAGCAAACAAACAAACAAGGAGAGTTACTTTCGCATTTATAATATTACTAGTTTGAAAATTCAGGGTGTTGCCAGATAAATAAATAATATAATAGTCAGCTTACAGTGGTCAAGTTTACTATCCGCGGATGCTTCCACATTTGTGCACGGGACTTTCCACTCATCGCTATATTCGAATCGAACACTTCCTACAAAAAGATACTTAGTATAACTTAAAAATCAGAATGAACAAGAAAACAAGTCGGTAAAAAAAAATTCATCTACCTGCCATACGATAGGCACAGTCCTTTCATTCAGCAAAGATATAAATGCCTTCATGAATATTGGTTGCAAGTCTTCTATATTCATGTTATGCCTCTCCACGTACGATTGAATTGCGGGGTTGGAACTCCTGAAGACACACTTGCACAATCAAACTGTGGAATGAGCTCCCCGCAGTGTTTTTCCCAAAGGAGTACAGAGCGGGGATTGGGGTTCTTCAAGAAGGGTATGAAGAGACTTCTGAAGGGTCGGCAACGCGCGAGTGTTACCCCTGGTGTTGCAAGCGTCCATAGGCTACGGTAACCGCTTACCATCAGGCGGGCTGTGTGCTTGTTTGCCACTTGATGGTAAAAAAATAGCCGTAACTACTTTCACCTATTGGTCCGAACATATCAAAGCATGAAACGCTATTTGTATTGCTAACAGCTTGATTATATAGTCAGCACAGTGTTTGTAGGTAAGATTTTAAGTATGTCTTATCTATACTAATATTATAAAGAGGAAAGATTTGTATTTTTGTATGTATTGAATAGGCTCCGAAACTACTGGACCGATTTCAAAAATTATTTCACCGTTGGAAAGCTACATCATCACTGAGTAACATAGGCTATATATTATACTAGCTTCCCGCCCCGGCTTCGCTCGGGTAGACAAAATATTTGATAAATGTCTATAGGCTCCGAAACTACTGGACTGATTTCAAAAACTCTTTCACCGTTAGAAAGCTACACTATCACTGATTAACATAGGCTAGCTGCCCGCCCCGGCTTTGCACGGGTAGACAAAATATTTGATAAATGTCTACCCGTGCGAAGCCTGGGCGGGCCTTTAGTTTTACATAAACATATTCACACGTACAAAAACATATGTAGATTTAATTAAAAACCAAACCTAGAAATGGCTTCTCGATCCAAATTTTGGTCAAAGCTTTATACGATACATCATTTCAACTATAATTAACCAGACTAACAATAGTAACAAAAAAAATCATAGTGAAGCCATAATGAGACCATTGGAAGACAATTTCCAGGTCTTGCTTTATTGGATAGTATCTCCTCGTGATGTAGCGATTCTGTAGTAGAATAGTGCGGACTCTATTATGCCGGGTACTATCCGAGGGTAGGTATACTCGTATATTTATATCGCTTTCGACTATTTTCGTATGGGAAAATGAACAGCGCTGCACTGGGAAAATTTGAACTTAAATTAATGTAAATTTTGAATAATTTTGACATTTCGCGAGTTGCGTTTTCGAATACTTAGTCGCTATTATTGCTCGAGCAACTGAATAAGATTTTATAGTATTTGGATGTAATTTAGCAGAAACATGCTTTAGTTATAATATTTAGAAGTTTTTTCCTGGTACTTTGTGCTGATTCAAAAGCGATAAAGAAACTGTTCTCACCAGCAGTTAGTGTCTACTTCGTCGCCCCCGATATGCAAGTATTGTTCAGGGAACCTGTCTTGTACTTCTTCGAAGAACTTCTGCAGGAACAAGTACGTGAGACCATCGATGGGGTTCAACGGCCCCAGCGACGTCACCCTGCCTTGTTTGTAACATTGCGTCAATATGCCAGGCACTGCTTCCCCCCAAGAGCGGGTGTGGCCTGCGTGAGGTAAGAAAGTATAATGTCGCTGTCTTCTAGACTTATACTGTAAATTATCTTAATTTTAAGAAGCGCTTTTACGAGCTCTTTTTTAGACAGCTAGGGCGATTTGGGAGTTCCCGTGGGTTTTCCCATCTAAATTGGAGCCGCCCGACTGGGGACTGTACCTCCACCTTGCAGAAGACCGCAGTAAAATAACACTACTTGACGTAGTGTTGTGTTTCTGCGGTAAGTAAGGTTGCCAGTGCTCCACGAGGATACGCTGGGCTAGTAGTAATGCTGCTAGCATGGTGAGTCCTCAACAACAACATGGGTAACCCGTTAGTGATATTCCTGGTATTGCTAGCGGCTATAAGCTACGGTGACTGCTTACCATCCGGTGGGCCGTATGTTTGTGTGCCACCTTAGTGGTATAAAAAAAAACTCTTGGCATGTTGAAGTAAGTAAGGTATCTAAGAATGTATATTTCATAGAAATGTGTTATTGCGTTCGGCGCGTCATCTAGATTATCAAGAAAAGAATAAGAAGGGAAACTAAGTCCTGAGAAGCCCTTATTTTATTTAGAAATCAGTTATTATTATGAAACAATTTATAATGGTATACTTCTTATCATAAAACAAGTTTACAAAAGAAACAGAAAATTATAGCTTGGCACGTTAATAAATTATATATCACCATGTTTTTACCTTAATCATTATTAAAACAAATAACATTAGATTGGTATTACCCGTAACGTATAAATTAGGAACGTTTATTGTTGATAAGAAAATTTTACAATCCAGCTAATACTACATAAATAAATATATTGCAAAATTGTATACCACTCAGTTGTCACACAAGCAGCACAGCCCACCTGATAAGCAGTCATTGTAGCCTATAGCCACTAGCAATACCAGGGTTATCACTAACGCATTGCCAACCCTGTTGTTGATGAGGACTCACTGTGCGAGCATTACTACCAGCCCAGCGTATCCTCGTAGAGTACTGGCGACCTTACTTACCGCAGAAACACAACATCACTTCAAAGTACTGTTCTTTCACTAAGGTCTTTTGTAAGGTGGAGGTACAGTCCCCAGCCAGGCGGCTCCAATATTGAACCCACGATGGATCCCAATTCGCACTACCTCTCATTTAATTGAAATTGTATCGAACTATTTCAGGGTCGGCATCGCGCGAGTGATACCCCTGGTGTTGCAAGCGTGCATAGGCTGCGGTAACCGCTTACCATCAGGCGGGCCGTATGCTTGTTGCCACTTTAGTATGCCTTATTGGTATAAAAAAAAACTATTTCATCACAATGCTATATGGTAAAGTAAGTACCTGGTACATCAAACTCTGGAATGACTCTAATCCCACGTTCCCTCGCGTATTCAATAACGAACGAGATGTTTTCCTTTGTGTACACCATTGTCGGGTAATACGCCCCTCTTTCACTGTGAAACATAAATAACACATTGTTATTACGGAACATTGAACGTACGTTTTGAATAAAATCTTTAATGTGAGGAAGCCGTGTGATTATTTTATTCACACGAATTAAATTCGAACTCATTACATCATTATAATTCAATAATGAGACGATGAAGTCTTGGGTTTCCCAGAGGCCAGTCTTCAATTTAATTGGAAAACTTTTCCGACACAATACAATTACCATTATACTATTTCCATTCCTATTTATAGACTACCTGACTGTTACCATAGGAATATAATTTTAGGACAATTTTGATTAATATGCCTTAAAAAATTATGACTATTCATTGCTTGTTTGTCTTCTATATATTATTATATGGTAATATGGAATATGAACAGTTTACCTCAACTTAGGGAACGTGGTGCTCTCAAAGGGGAAGCTCTCATCATCAACCATATGCCAGTGGAGGACGTTCATTTTATTCATCTCCAACGCGTCGAGAGTCAGCAGAATGTTGGAGAGAGACAGGTAGTGTCTCCCAGTGTCTATCAGTAAACCGCGGTGCTTGTACGCGGGGAAGTCCAGAATCTTCGTTGAATTTATCCTTACTTCCTATTGAAATTTGATTTAAGATTTTGATTAAAGTTGCACTTCAATCTTGAAGTTTTAATACCTACTCCTCTCAAGGTTTTCTATGTACATGTACCTACACACAAATCCGCATTTTTCGTACCTAAGATACCATAGTATACGTATGTAACATCTAATATATAAAATTCTCGTGTCACAGTTTTCGTTGCCATACTCCTCCGAAACGGCTTGACCGAATCTCATGAAATTTTGTGTGCATATTGGGTAGGTCTGAGAATCGGACAACATCTATTTTTCATCCCCATAAATGCAAAAAAAAATTGTCCACACGAGCGAAGCCGGGGCGGGCAGCTAGTGTACCTATAATATCAGTACCACTAAGTTAGGTGATCATAATGAATTGAAAACTAGGAAAAATTGTTGTAAGTATAACCAAGTATAAGCCAATTATTACTCTGAGGTATAACTATGTACTTTATTTAATTAGAGAAGGTAAAACAACAATACATCATACCGCATTTAAGCGTGTTTTGTACATACAAAGTGTGCTACTACATAGTATTTTGTTTTCATTTTATTTATTGTATTACAAACAGCCATCGCCCCAGTTAGTTGACGTCACGAAGTCCGTAACTTGACTTTATGAGAAGAAAAGCAAGCGAAGGAAGACTGAAGTGTTTCCTGAACTTACTCCGAAGGTGCTGGACAAGTAGAACAGCTGTGACATAGTCTCCAGCCCCCGGAGCGCCCCCCACACCGAGGGACTCTCCAGGGTCGACACATTCGTCACCGATAGCTCGTCTGGGAACAAACAACCGCTGAAATACGAATAAATAGTAGCCTTCCCCAAGACCACGCAATTTAAAGTTGCGTGTCTAGTTAGTTAGGTATGATTTTGAATGTTCTTTGAAATCGCTTTGCAGATAACATGATTATCATCGCCCTGGCCATATCTAACAGAATGTGGATGGTTCTGGATTATTCGGTTTGCAATCCAGATTTGAAGTAGGTACATAAAATATTTTCTAAATGAAATGAAAGAGATAATCACGAATCCTCGCGTCGCGAAATGCGTCGCCCAAGCGCTAGCCGAAGACGCTCGCGCTCTTGAAGGAACTTGAAGGACTATAAAAGAAATCTCTAATCCTCATTCAACCTCTCTCCTTTCTTCCTTTTGCAACATAAATAGCCGCGTAGCGCACTCTGTTTTTTTTAACAATAAAATATGTTACAACTCGTAAAGTAGAGGAATAATATTAAATTTGCATGGGTATTTCTTTTAAAGGTTTTTTTTATTTATTATTTGTATAGTTCTGTCTCAAACCGGTGCCGGTGTTCAAACCTCGGTAGCAGAGCAATAGACAAATGAACAGGCGCTTAAAGTGTGAGTGTAGGAGTCCCTATATGTCACAATGATATGCAGATTGCGGATGGACTGATTGATCAATGATGACCTAGCAGTGCGCTGAGATCGCGGACTCAATACATACCTACATCTAGGTTGAATGTTTACCTCCAACCAAATATTTCACATCTAAATTACAGCTAACTTTTCAAAAAAAATCAAAATTCAAAAGATCTTTATTTGACTAGACTTTACAGGCAAGCGCTTTCAAATCGTCAGAATCTATCACCGGATTCGGAAGGTCGGTTTTGCTGAGAAGAATCTTAATATATAACTTACAACTTTCATCCATATCAAAGTGAGGATACTCCTCGCACGGTTGCGTTAATTTTATTTGAAGCAGATTTAACGCTCCTCTGAAGTTTGCTCCATGGCGCCTAAAAGGGTTGAGTATCCACTCGCGCCCCTCCACGCGTTCACGTTTGCTCATCAGGTATAACTCCATGAATATAAGCTTGTATCTGTCTACCGCATTTTGAAGGAGCGAACAGGTTTCGTTTATTATCTGCAATGTTGAAATTGCGAGATGTGAGTCTATTCGTTATCTCCCGGAAAGTAGGTCTAGTTAGGTTGCTCTGATATAGGAGCAACTATTAGGCGCAAGGGTCACGGTTTCAATTAGGATTGGAAAATACCAAATAATACCATTAAGTATTAACTTAATTCCTAAGCGTAAGAATTTCCAACAATACTATTAGACAACTATCTAGATATTATCGTTAATTTGAATTTAGTATGTTCTAAAAAAATATCCATTAAAACTCACCCTAATTTTAAAACGATTTGGTCGAAATGTATAAAAAATTTGATGTGTCTCCTGAAACTGAGGTTTAGGCCAAACCTCTCCTTTAGTTGGTGGGTATTTCGGCCCGGGCTTGGAACCGAAAACTAAACACTGACATAAGGCAAATACGATTAATAAGATCCGCAACATTTTTTATATTGTTGCAAGAATCATGTGAAACACACGGTTAGCTCGAATGCTCGCGGCGTTTTGTAAGTATCAGTAAATATAAAGTTACATTGAACTCAAGTAGGTACTCTGTATCTGTTATACACAGAGTACCTACAGAAAGTAATCATAATAATGGCAACACAAAAGGAGAAAATTGTTCATTTTTGTTTTCACTGTCATCCATCTGTCACTCATAAATACAATGTCATTCATTTCATTCCTGTCATTGTCTTTTCTGTTCTGTCTAATGAATGACTAATCCAAAAAAAGGAAGATTTGGTAAGGGTTTGGTTCGCAGAAGCCATTAATAAAAAAGTTGAAGTTGGGTTACGATTTTGGAAAATAAGATTCGTGATTAATTTTATTTAAATTTGATTCTTCTCAAAGCTTGGAATAGCCACTGGGACTCGTAAGGTGTAAATATGAATAGGATATTTACTCTTCTCATCGCCGTAACAAGTGCGTTCGACTGTGTATATGGCGCAGTGAATCCCGCAGAGAAAGAGGTCGGAAATAATAATAAATATGTGATAGAAGGCAGAGTGTTCCCTCCTGAGGAGCAAGATTTAGGGACCTGGCAAGTAGACACGAGGGTTCACGTGAATGGTGGCGAATACATAGGGTTTATTAGAGAAGATGGTTCTTTCGTGCTCCATAATATACCCTCAGGGTCGTATGTCGTTGAAATTGTCCACCCAGACTACATGTATGAGCCCGTGCGAGTGGAGATCAACTCCAAAGGCAAGTACAGAGCTAGGAAGTTGAATCACATAATAACTTCAGAGGTGATTCAGGTGCCATATCCGCTGAGAATGAAGGCTCTGTCCAAGTTCAGATTTTTCCAAGTGCGAGAACAATGGAGGTTGACGGACTTTTTGTTCAACCCTATGGTTATTATGATGGTGCTGCCTCTGCTGCTGATCATGGTCCTGCCAAAAATGATGAATGATCCTGAAACCAAAGAGGATTTGAAGCAAATTACCAATTTAGCTAAAATGACAGAAATGCCCGAGATGTCAGAGATGATCACTACACTGTTCAGTGGTGGCGCTGCAAATAAAGCGGCAACTTCAAAGACTAAGCAAGTAAAGAAGCGGCAGTAGCGGATATTAGCTAATTAATTGTAATTAAGTATTTATAATCAGCTGTGAGAATAGTTAAATACATGTAAAAAAAAATATGTTCTAGTTTCAATTACTCACAAAGTAAACACATGACACATTCATTCAACTAAGAAATTATATTCATACCCATTTGCAAGCCACAATTAGGAAAGCTACATAACAAGCCATCAGCATTTATACATAGGTATTATGCCAAGTATCACAAAAAAACCCTTCCTTAGTGATTTTCCCAGAAACGACCAATTAAAATTGATGAATTTTATACTCCAATATAAAGCAAAATATGCCCCCAAGAGTATTTTATACAAGTATTTTATAGAATAGGGGAATTTATGGCCTTACAAGTACCAGACATTAGGAGTAGCAAAAGTATGGAAACTAGCCAAAAGAGATCCAAGTACCTAGTAAGCAATCAAAAGTAATTTTGTTTTAATATAAGAATATCATTTTGAAATCCCATACAGGGGAATTCAAATGTTTCACCTAGAACAGTCAGTGCAGACGGTAAGTACACAGATTTTCATTAATGAAAGATGTTTTAAAATCAGTTCATTAGTTCTTGATATAACCCCATACTCCATGCAAATAAATTTTAAGTCTTCGTATCTGTAGATGTTATTACCTATTGTTATCTGCATAACAATAGGTAATAATATCTACAGAACATCTACGATGTTAATTATACTAATCCTTTAAATAAAAGACTTCACACTTTTCTTTCAGATATTTTATTTAGAAATAAATCTATCAAGAGTCAATAATGTTCACCACTACACTATTCAAAACGCTTTTTGTTACAACTAAGAGAAAATATAACACACAAATACTTGTAAAAAGTTAAAAAAATCAGTCAGTACTAATTTTGGACGGAAACTACATAAGTAATATGTTTACATGGTAATACAGAAATCCTTTAAAATACATTGCATTCATAATTTCTTACATATTAACAAAGATTGGACGGCTTTTCATTTGAATTTGTACTTGTAGATATAAAATTAGTAATTTTGTATCTGATGCTTTAAATTAGCCAATAGCATGAATGATTAACGTGGATTTTGTTTCAGAAATAAACAAAGCTATAATGCATACACTATAAAGTGCAGTGAGTGTATATAAAATAAAATACTAAAGGATAGGTACCTACTTTAATCTCAAAAATCAAAGTTAAAGTTTCTTACACACTACTCTATATATATACAAGTAGCTGTGCACAATGCTACCATTGTGCTCAAGCTTTCACTCTTTATTATCTACTCAGAACTTTGTGGGCTGAAAAAAGAAAGCATGACTACAGTTTTTACAAATTAAGTGTCAAAAGAACTGGTGGGAACAAAATGGCCCTTATGTAATCGTATCATAAAGTATTCACATACTGTGTTATATTTATTTAGTTTTTTTTCCACCCAAATATGTTTGTTTGCACTGGATGTTGAAACTAAGAGGTTCACAATAGTAGATTTATTTTGAGGCATTGCACACAGCTACCTATTAATAAAATATGTATACTTTTTAAGAACATAATTACAAACGAATATATTTAAACATAATTTCGGATTTATAGATTCAATTAATTGTCCTTCCTTCAGTAAGGCATGATGTCATACTATTGGATTTATTTTATTTTACAGTAATTGCTTAGATTATTTATCTTTCTTTGATTATATTATTTATGGATAGTACATACGAATAATAATAATTATAAAATATACCAACGTATTGTAAAATAAGGCGAGGAAGCATTATATGCTATTTTAGAATAGTTTTGATATGACATCCATGATATATGTGATATATTTTATTACTTAAGGACAGAACAGAGACAGCTTATGTATAGGGGAAAAATATATTAAAATTATATATTTAATCATTCTAGTTAGTCACAATCAAACGAATGACGAATCTTAGAGTAGAGGGCCCGCCCTTAGCCCGGAAACAAGGAGTTTTAGGGAATATACTTAGATACTTGAAACTTTTTTTGAAATAATCGTTCTATATAACTATAACATAATAAGACTACGATGAGATACATATAATGCTTGGACATGATAATAAACTGAAGACGTAAAAACGAAAAAAATGCCGACAGACAGATAGTTGAGATTCAATATATGCGATCTAATAATATAAAATTTCTACTTTACGAGATTCTATGTAGTGATTAAAAACAGTTTTGACATTTGCTTTAGTTAATACAAAAAGTAAGTAAAAGCTCGTCGCCATTAACTTAAACAAGAAGAAGAAGTATCAACACAGACATCATTAAAAATTAACATGGCTGAATTACAATGACAACTGGAGAACTATGAGTACAGTACTCGACCGTAAATACGGCACATGTTTACACCCGAGAGACGCTGTCTGTGGTTAATCAGTGCCGGTAGCAAAGACTTTCAACTACGTATTCGAAAACGTAACTCTCAAAATGCTTATACGAATTTTTAGTTCCATTTTTCACCGCAGCAGCGCTGTTCATTTTCCCATACAAAAATAATCGAAGACAATACGAAGACGTAGTCGCAAGTTGTTCTTGCTTGGGCTACAGTTGTAGCAACAGAGATAGTGCATCACTCGGGTACAAGCACGATCGATCGATCGATTAGTGTATATGAAACTCTTACATATGGCATTACACTAAAGTTATTTTCGGTACATAAAATATACACACAGAAGCCTATGTATAAATGCGGTATAAGGAAAGATTTTAATACTAAACTGAATACCTCTTAACTAACTAATCTACAGTGGAATGGAAAGGTAATAAAGTCACAATTGTGGATTTTAATGGTATCCAACAGTTTGGTTTGTATGAAACATCAGACCTGTATACATAAGTACATTATTTATATCAACACGCGGCATATACATATGATTACACACACATACATGTATCTAACACACTAAATGTACAGTGCTTTTTTTTGTATACTTGCGAAAAGAAAGATATTTATAAAAAATACGTATTGTAGTTTATTTTTCTTTGGGTCTTATTTGTAAACGTTTGCACAAATAAAAGAAGATATTAACATATTGGAAAATGAAATATAAACAAATATATATTTTATGATAGATAGATGTATATGTAACAAGCCTTTTATATTAGATTCTTGATCTAGTTATGTATTTTAATATCCTAAACGGTGGTTAAAACAAACATATATAAAATATTGCTACGCCTAGTTAGATCTTCATTTCATAATTTCTAATGATAAAATTGACACTCATTCATTCTTATTAGTGATAAAAATTACAAAATATATATTGCTAAAATAATTTGCATCAATATATGCTTATGATTTTATTTACATTCATCTATACTAATATTATAAATGCGGTAGTAGCTCTGTTTGTTTGTTAGCTTTTCAGGAGTAATCCGCTGAATGGTTCGTTATAAAATTTGACAAGGACATATATTATATCTTTGGGAAGGACACAGGCTTTCGTCTTTAAACAAATGCAGACAAAGTCGCGGGTTACAGCTAGTATTATTATAAGAATCAGTATTTGCCTGTGAGTAAAGCAAGCAATTAATGTCCGTATGCAATATATATATTGGACGGTTTTAGATGACTCAGTTTTAGATACATTTATTAATTATCTGTATAAGTTAAAGATAAATAACAATACATCCATTGATCCGTACGAGATAAACTTACTTGTATAAAGGCAATATCGTTTTTACCAACGAATATCTTCATATTGTCTAGATACCTAACAGCTGTTTTAAGCTTAACGATCGAATTCTTTTTTTTTATATTTTTTCATTTTGTTTTTAAAGTAGGTAGTTATAATACATACGTCCAAATAAATATAGAAAGCAAATGACGTCCACTGTTATCTCTCGCTCACACTGTATAAGTTGAGAGCAAGACAATAATGGGTATGATGTTATTTTCGATTACATTATTTACTTGTACGGCCACTGCTTCACTTTGTTCTATTAGAATTTAACAAGAATTACCAATTTTATTTGCGGTTCAAAAACACGCCATCCATTGACAGCGAAAGCAATGAGTCAGTGAAAACGACTTGGTAATACAAAGTTATTTTTTGCTGCCGCGCCTCGTTCGCAATGTAGACAACTTGTATTTTTTTTATAACTCTGAGGTGGCTCTCAAGCATACGGTCCACCTGATGGTAAGCACCGTAGCCTATAGCCGCTAGCAATACCAGGGATATCACTAACGATCTGCCAACCCTGTTGTTGATGAGGACTCACTGTGCTAGCAGCATTACTACTAGCCCAGCGTATCTTCGTGGAGCACTGGCAACCTTACTTACCGCAGAAACACAACACTACATCAAAGTAATGTTATTTGACTGCGGTCTAAATTTGTAATCGCTATAAAATTCAACTGGACAGAAGTATACCTAACCTACCTATAAAATACTAGGCTATGAAATGATGTGTAGTAGAGTGTACCGCGTGAGTACACTGACGGTTATCAATAGCAGCGGCAGGGAGACGGTCGCTCGGAAGGCAGCGTTGTATATCGCGCAGTACGGACACTGCGACGAGCCGCACACTTCACATATATTCAGAAGGTACGTGGGCAGGGCGTCGAATATTGTTTCGTTGAAGCGTTCTGGAAATTTTACATTTTATAACATTATTCGTTAAACTGAATGTTTTTTTTTATTTAAGTGTTCTGTGAATGAATTCTAGAATATAAGACCCATGGTGGTCTTGTGGTATAAAGCGTTACCAGCTTTTCTAGCGACGCAAGTTCGAATCCCACCGGTCCGTACCAATTCGTTTTTAAACATTAAGTACAGTGATTAGTCGATTAAAGAAAACATCGTGAGGAAACCTGCATACGTCTGAGAAGAAATTCAAGGACGTATGTAGTGCCTAAGAGACGGCGACGGACTCACCATCTGTCACGTTGGTACCAAATTATCTTCGGTGGAAAGTGGGTATTGTAACACCGTTTGGGGACCCTCGTGAAGAAATATGATTATATAAAATAATCATAATATTAAGACATATCGCCTATACATGGTGTAAGTATATTTGTTTATGTACTTCACATGTTTTATTCGGTGTTGTTCTATAGAAGCACTGTTTCACAATGCCAACCGTGTGAACCAATATCAATAAATGAATAGTGAATAGAGTAGCCACTCACCGGGCGCATAGTAGTCGTACACTCGTATCGACAAATACCGCGACATGTTCGCCACGGGGAACCATCGCTCCAGCGTGAAGTTCACGCACGTCGGCTCCTTCTCCAACTGTACACAACACAAATGTAGCCGTTATTCTAGTATGGAAACCAAATACAATTATAAAATAAACTAAGGTGGCACACAAGCATACGGCCCACCTGACGGTAAGCAGTCACTGTAGCCGCTAGCAATACCAGGGGTATCACTAACGCGTTGCCAACCATGTTGTTGATGAGGACTCACTGTTCTAGCATGACTACTAGCGCAGCGTATCCTCGTGGAGCACTGGCAATCTTACTTACCGCAGAAACACAACACTACATCAAGGTAGTGTTATTCCATTGCGGTCTTCTGTAAGGTGGAGATGCAGTCCCCAGTCGAGCGGCTCCAATATCAATGGGAAATCCCACGGGAGTAGTTTATTTGGTGTACTCACATAGTGGAAGTAGAAGAGCATCTTGGTGGGCGTGTACTTGGCGCGCTGCAGCAGCGGCACCCGGCGAGAGAGCACGTACTCGTCCAGCCGCTGCTGCTGCACCAGGTACCCCGTGGGGACCCCCACCTCCAGCACCGCCAGCCCCGACCGGGGGGACTCCTCCTCCAGCGTCCAGCTGCACACAACAACACATTCACTACACCCACACCATACTCCACCTAGACAAAGGACATCATCCATTTTGGTACAAATTTGAAAGTACTGGCCAACGCCCCTTATTCATATTATTCAAGGTCAATAACAAGGGGGGTGACCTGGCGCAGCCCTGCACGTCGATGTGGGACTGGTTCCGGCCGCGGTAGTGCTGCGCGGCGAGCAGGGAGAAGGCGGGCACCGGCGGCGGCGTCTGGAAGCGCGGCACGTCCACGTTGTACGCCACGCCCAGCTGCAGCACGGCGTAGCCCGCGCCGCGCGCCGTCACCTTCACCGAGCCCCACGCCTCCGGGATCTACACACACACACACACACACACACACATCACATCACATCACAGCGACACACCCTACCTTAACAACAAAATTCACAGCAGAAATTTTACTCACGAAGTTACGAACGATACCATAGTACGGACAAATGCAGTATGTATTGTAATTATTGACGTGAGCCTGCTGCGACCACACCGTGTATGCGAAAAAGGATATGGCGAAATAGGAACTCTCGTGGGTTTTCCCATTAATATAAGAGCCGCCCGACGAGATTATATATCCAATTTACAAAATACCGCAGTGAAATAATACTACTTTGATGTAGTAGTGTTGTTTCTGGGGTGAGTAAGGTTGCCAGTGTTCCACGAGGATACGCTGCGCTAGTAGTAATGCTGCTAACACAGTGATTCCTCATCAACAGCAGGATTGGAAACGTGTTAGTGATATCTCTAGTATTGCTAGCGGCTATAGGCTTTGATGACTGGTTACCTTTGATGACTGGTTAGCATACGGCCCACCTGATGGTGGGCCGTATGTATGTGTGCCACCTAAGTCGTCCCTTGTGGTGTACTCACGTCGATGTACTGCATGAGGGCGAGGTTGTGGTGGTCGACCTGCAGCGAGCGCGAGGCGCCGGCCAGCGCCACGGCGTCCACGGACACGCTCAGGCCGCTCACGTCACGCAGACGCTTGCGGTTCGTGTACTCGATCAGCGCGCGCAACGCTATGTACGTGTCCTGTACACAAAAATAAACGTCCACAGTCTTGCCTTTATTATTTTGCATAGATAGAGTTTAGTATTGAAATACATTTTCAGAATTATATAATCGAAATGAGATCCTTCGGACAATGGGCGAGCGTCTTGACTCGGACATCCTCGGATATTGGCGTTCTGTGCATAACAGTGAGAACCGCAAGTAGCTGTCTTTGGCTAGTATTTAAAACACATTTTAGAAATGTTTGTGTATTTATTGTTTTATGGGTTTTTTATTGCCTTTAATAAAGAATTATTATTATTATTATTTACTGTACCCGTGACGTTCGTACGCGTGGAATTAATTTTGATTCCAATTTCATGTGTTTTTTATGCGCGGAACCCTATTTTTTTCCAAAACAAAAGTAACTGGAAACAAGTCCCATACGTTAATCTAGCTTATAAGCATTTGCAATGGAGGTACCATTGCAAGTTTCATGCAAATATATACAGTGATTCGAAATTTTAGTTCCACTTTTCGCCGCCACAGCGCTGTTCAGTTTCCAATACAAATAAAGTCGAAAACGATACGCAAACGAAGTCAAAAGTAATTCACTACTATTCCTGCTAAGGCTAAAGACCCTAACAAAGTACTTATGAATGTTAACTTTACCACATTTAACAAGAAGTGTTCATGGCTACATATAGATTCGGTCGTCGTCCTGGTGGTCCATGAAGACAGTGTGTGTACCTGTGTGGAGGCCCAGCCGCCGTGGTGCAGCCGCTGCCAGTTGAGCCACATGACGATGGGCTCATTGTTGTCCTGGTGGTCCATGAAGACAGTGTGTGTACCTGTGTGGAGGCCCAGCCGCCGTGGTGCAGCCGCTGCGAGTTGAGCCACATGACGATGGGCTCGTTGTTGTCCTGGTGGTCCATGAAGACAGTGTGTGTACCTGTGTGGAGGCCCAGCCGCCGTGGTGCAGCCGCTGCGAGTTGAGCCACATGACGATGGGCTCGTTGTTGTCCTGGTGGTCCATGCAGGCGAGCAGGGCGTAGGCCGTGGCGGCGATGTTGTTGGAGTCCCAGCGGTAGGGCAGGCGCGGCAGCAGGAACGGCTTCTGGTTCTCCATCTTGTACGGCGGCGGCGGAACGACCTCCTTGCCCCAGTACACCAGACCGCCTGGAGCAGCCACACAACATTAATAACCACATCATCATCTATGAAAGTAGTGTTATTTGACTGCGGTCTTTTGTAAGGTGGAGGTAGAATCCCCTGTCGGGCGGCTCCAATATTAATGCGAAAACTTCCGGGTAATCCAAATTCACCCTATTTATCTTTAAAATGCAGGAACGTTCATTTATACGCTATCTGCGAAGCCCTCGGTTTGTCTTCACCGAAACGACAAAAGACAGAGCAAAGATGACTATTTGGTGACAACCATTGTTGGGTGGTTTAAAGTGGGCATACCTTCGAAGAGCTGCCGCCGCTTCAGTAGCTTGTAAGCGTGCTCGGAGCTGGGCGCCTTGGCGAAGGTGAGGGCGTGCGCGACCAGCGCCAGCGCGTACGGGTCGCCGAAGTCCCCGAGCAGCTTCAGCTGCTGCTCCAGCCACGTCACGCCGCGCTTCTGCGCTTGAGACACGCGCGCGCTCAGACCCTGATAACACACAACACACAACATACACATAGCATTTGGACATAAAATTCATAAATTTAAATATAAAAGTAATAACTACTTTGATGCTATCTAGGTTACTTTTACTTATTTAAAAATCCCGGTTTTGTATGATTTTAATGGTTTTCATGTTTTACAAATTGTGTACTCTTTGTCATTTCCACATTTTAATATTGTAATTCTTTTCTTTTATCTGTATTCTCATAAATATGTGTCAACTGGCATAGTTTTTTAAAATTATTTTAGACACCATTGTATTTTCTTACAGCGGTACTACAAAAAATAACTTAGACACATGTTTAACAAGCGTTTAGCTAAACAGTGTCTAAACAGTTAGACATGGTTTTAACAAGAGTTTATCTCTAGTTACTACAAAACCGTGTTTAGCGCGTGTCTTGATAGACAACGTCCAACTCAATCAGTTCGGTCACATTTTAAACATTCGTTCACCCGTTCCATTTTACGCAAATAATGTACGAAGAAGTCCATAATTTTAGACTTATATCTTAAGTCTCTTATGTTTTATTTTGTTTTAATACTTTAAGATTCGTTGGTATTTTTACATTTCAAGCAAATCTTAACGCTAAACTTACGCTAAGCAAGTATTTTCGAAAAAAACCTTCACCTCTAACAAAAGATAGAGATGAAAAAACTAAACGAAACGTATTTTGTGTCACTGTCACACAGCTGTCATTCAAAGAAAGAAAACAATCAGTTTTTGTTGGTTCGTTGCGTTCCGTGTGTTTATTTTCTTTTATTATATTGGTTTTATTGTACCACCGCGGGGATCACTCGGAAGCTCATCTTTTACTAGATCCAAAATTTTTAAAACAAAGGATTTGCTAAATCTATATTTCTTCTTGAACTTGGCATCCTCATATTGTTCGAACGGATCAACTCTCACACGGGTTGTATTATTATCCCGAAATGTATCGACGTAGTATAAGTCCTCTTCGTCGATTAAGTCCACAAATTTCATGATCATATCCATTTTAAATAGAAACACTTCGAATAATTCTGAATTCTGTCAAAACTACCGCTTTAGACATTCGTTAAACAAGGGCTTTCGACTGTTTAAAATTTAAACAATGTGTAAGCCGTGTCTAACTGTAAACCGTCGTAAAACGCAGTTTTGTAGTAACGATTTTGTTAAACATGCGCTCAACAGATGTCTAACTTTTTTGTAGTAAGACAGATAATGTTTACATACTAGTTATCTTTATTAGCTGTGGTCGCCTATAAGTAGATGTACATTTATATAATCTCCTTTTATATAAGCACTAAGATATTGTTCCAAGTTATTCATCTGTTGGTGATACTTAACCTAAATAAATAGCCATTTAAATAATATACAGTTTAAAAAACTAAAAAAAAAACTGATGATCCTGTTCAGGATAGGATAAAGTTATAAAATTATTGTCCGTCCTTAATACTTGTGCAAATTTTCAAAATAACCAGTCGTCTTGAAGTCGGTTAAAATTACGTTGAAAGATTTGAAATTTAAAGCCCTTCTAACTATTTGAAACGTCGTCAAAATACTATTTCGTTTATAATAGGAGGCCACTAAAATGTAATGTGACTGATGATTGTTTTTTTATTAATACCATTAAGGTGGCAAACAAGCATACGGTCCTTGCCGTAGGCGACGCTTGCAACACCAGGGGACCCTAATTAGGCATTCAGTAAGAGTATAAGCATTTATGATTATGTTTTTTTATAGTTGATAGAGAAGGATGGCAGATAAAGATAAAGGCTGATAGAGAAGGATGAAAGAGAAATACATATTGCGCCGACCCCAAATAATATGGGATAAGGGCAGGAGAATGATGATGATAAATAAGAGTACATTAAAATTTTGAAATTGATGTTTAACTCACCTCTCGCATGCCAATGTCTTTCAAGTTCTTGACAGTCTCCAGCGTGATGACCACTTGAGCGGTGAGCGTGATGTTGCGTTGCATTATTATCGAGTCATTAGTCTGGAACAAATCTTATATATTAGCCCTACAGTACTCATATAATTTACGGAGAATAAGATATTATTTTTATGATCACAGATCCATCGTAGAATCCGACAGCAGGCAATTAGAAACATACAATCTCGCATACTTTTTGAGGTCTAACATGTTTTCTCTCGATTTCCTGCAATCTGTGGGAGTTATTGATAAAGGGACGGAAGTGTGTTACAGAATGTCGGAGAAGCGCGCGCTATTTGATTTGACCAATGAGTACGCGCGGTGGTGGTCTTGGCCTTCAGATGTCAGATGATACACAACACAAACGCTCTACTGTAGCGCTCGTACGATTTTTTATTCATATTCTAAAGAGCTATATGATGATAGCAATAGCGACCCCTTCTAGTAATGTCCCCTAGAAGAGCCAACACTTTTATGTGTATTTTATATTATTGTCATGGTTTCTTAAACAAATTTACCTGATTCCTTTTAGTTTCTAACATGTGTATACTAGCAAGGAGTATGGATATAATAATTAGTTTAAAAAACTACAATGCTTGATAGTATGTGTTGTTACCTCTACGTGTTGTGAGTTGAGCCCCATGTTTCGGATGGTGTTGTGGTATTCGGAGGAGTTCTTGGGCACGGTGATGGTGGAGTTGTCGTTCCGGTTGGGCAGCCACGTCACCTCGTAGAACGCGCCGTGCGGCGTCTGGTGCTCCAGCACCCACGACACCGCCATCGATATCACCTGCACACAGAAAAATCATCTTTATAACAAACTGGCTAAATGCGAATTTGATTCGCGCACATCCGTTCCGTACTAAAAAATAAAAAAAACACGTTTCTTACATATTATGTTGCTACGTGGGCGAAGTCTAGAAAAGCTAGTGTATAAATTACCAATGTCGAGAAAAATTTTGTTACAAATTGTTATATCATGACACATGAAAAAAAATGATTGTTACATGAAAAAAAAAAGACAGAGCACTGAGTTTCTTGCCAGTTCATCTCAGGTGGTCTTTTTCGAACTGGTGGTAAATGAGACCTTCATAAGTGCCTTATTAGGGCCTAATCTGAATAAATGATGTTAGATTTGAACTTACATCAGGATCAATGTAGATGAAGTTCTCCCATTCGTTGAAGGATGCGTCTTGGAATATCTTGGCGCAGAATGACGTCAGCCACACACTCGAAGCCGACTGGTTCCTGTAACGTGGTCTTGCTCATAAATAGGATGTAGTTTCTTGGTTAGTATTAATAATTAAGTATCCAATGTTGCCAACATCGCCTAAGTTATTTTTTTCGTGCATAGGCTAACCGTTTACCATCAGGCGGTCCGTATGCTTGCGTGTACCACCTTAGTGGTATCAAAATGATATACGGAGGACGATGCCTTTTTTGATTAACTACTAGCTTTCATCTCGATTTCGAGCGTTATATACTTGTCTATGTGTTAATATTATTTTTTATTGTTATCAATTGTTTTTATATTATTTTGAGAAATAGGTATCCATGTTAAGTTAGTATTTCAAATGTAAACTTTACGTAATTCTTTTGGTTTTTAAAAGAGTAATTGCTGAGTTTCTTGCCGGATTCTTCTCAGCAAAACCGACCTTCCGAATCCGGTGGTAGATTCTGACGATTTGAAAGTGCTTGCCTGTAAAGTCTAGTCAAATAAAGATTTTTTTGACTTTGAATTTGATGGCCATCGAAGGGGTTTTAGTGCGTAAAAATTTCACATCATCACCCCGTCTGCTCTGCTTAAGCGGACGGAGACCTTTTAAAGGTTTCCGCCTCAGCAACATATACAAAGGTATCTGTTATATTAGGTTAACTAACTTAATGTATGTCAGATGTTCAGTCTCACGCATGTCAGAATTATGGTGAGTCACTGTCTTAGATTTTTTTTTCTATAATGGCATTCACATCTCTTGGCAGTGAGACGTATTTGGCCAATTACGACGCTATATTCAAGTCACACGCAGGGTAAATGTTCGGTGTTTAATTATGAAATTTGGAATTAGCGGTTGAGTGTAATGTGCTGACCAGTCGCTCCGGAAGAGGCTGAAGGATCCGTCGGGCTTCATGAAGGAGAGCTGCCGCTGGTAGAGGATGTTCATGTGGTAGAAGGCCGCGTGCTCCAGCGTGCGGTTCCGCTGGTTGATCAGGCGCATGTACAGCGTCATGTACATGTTCGCCGCGAAGCTGAACATGTTCTGTTCCGCCGAGTCCTGCCGACCGAATGCATTAACAACATTCAAATAGGTATATATGTTACACCATTACGTTTGACTGTGAACACTGTGTATGAGTGCGGTCATAGCGTACGAGTGTGATCATAGTGTACGAGTGTGGTCAGTGTATGACTGTGGTCATAGTGTATAAGCGTGGTCACAGTGTATGAGTGTGGTCATAGTGTATGAGTGTGGTCATAGTGTACGACTGTGGTCATAGGGTATGAGTGTGATCATAGTGTATGACTGTGGTCACAGTGTATGAGTGTGATCATAGTGTATGAGTTTGGTCAAAGTGTATGAGTGTGGTCATAATGTATGAGTGTTATCATAGTGTATGAGTGTGAGCATAGTGTATGAGTACGCAGCTTACCATGGGCAAGTCTAGCAGGCTGGTGGCGTTGACAGGCATGGTGGGGAAGAGCGGGCCGACGACGTCTCCCACGACGGAGAGGCGAGCCCGGTTGGATCCGAACACGTAGTAGCGGTCCACCTCGTACGGGATGACGGGCGTCTCCGTCACGTTCACGTGCATGTATTGGAACACGTAGGCGCGGTTCGACAGGTCCAGCAGCACGGACTGGTGCCGGTACTGCGGCAGGCCGTCAGACTGGACACAACACACAAAGTTAAAATTATGTTTGATCTGAAGAGCCTATAAAAAAAGCCCATGTAAAACCATAGTTTGAGTTCATTATTATATGGGTATGAGCTGGGCTGGTAAGTGGTGATGTCTAGTGAACTACGAAGGGAGTGGCGTGTCTTGATGTAGTGTGTGTTACCTCGAGCAGGATGGTGTTGGTGTAGTGTGTGTTACCTCGACCAGGATGGTGTTGGTGTAGTGTGTGTTACCTCGAGCAGGATGGTGTTGGTGTAGTGTGTGTTACCTCGAGCAGGATGGTCTTGGTGTAGTGTGTGTTACCTCGAGCAGGATGGTGTTGGTGTAGTGTGTGTTACCTCGAGCAGGATGGTGTTGGTGTAGTGTGTGTTACCTCGAGCAGGATGGTGTTGGTGTAGTGTGTTACCTCGACCAGGATGGTCTTGGTGTAGTGTGTGTTACCTCGACCAGGATGGTGTTGGTGTAGTGTGTGTTACCTCGAGCAGGATGGTGTTGGTGTAGTGTGTGTTACCTCGAGCAGGATGGTGTTGGTGTAGTGTGTTACCTCGACCAGGATGGTCTTGGTGTAGTGTGTGTTACCTCGACCAGGATGGTGTTGGTGTAGTGTGTGTTACCTCGAGCAGGATGGTGTTGGTGTAGTGTGTTACCTCGACCAGGATGGTCTTGGTGTAGTGTGTGTTACCTCGAGCAGGATGGTGTTGGTGTAGTGTGTGTTACCTCGAGCAGGATGGTGTTGGTGTAGTGTGTTACCTCGACCAGGATGGTCTTGGTGTAGTGGTGTTGCCCGAGCAGGGTGGAGGCGTGGAGGCGCACGTGGATGGTCCCGAGGCGCGCGGGGACCACGGGGACGTGCACTGTGGCCGCGTCTCCTCCCGCGATGTACACGAAGAACTGGTGCTCGCCGAACGACGTGCGCGGGTTGTACGACCGCACCTGTCATAACACAAATATATATATTTGCGGGTTTAATCTGCAAATGAAAATAAAAATAATGAAAATATGACGCAAACGCATTGGGTATCATACAATATTGTGTGAAAAATTTTCGCAGCTTCAATATTAATGGGAAAACCCGCGGGTGACTCCAATGGCGCCCTGCCTCTCTTTTTTAAGTCACGGTGTGATTAACCGGCCGGGATTTGAACCTGGGCCCATCAGATGACAGGCCGTTGCTTCAACCACAAGGCCACCACGGCTTTGAAAACGCACGGGAAGCGTGTCACTCACGATGCCGTTCTCCTCGACGTGCACGAACTTGTAGTCCGGCGAGGAGGCGAGCACGACGACGGCCTCCACGTCTTGCGGCTGGTAGTTGAACACCACCACGCGCAGCCCCAACTGCTCGCCCTGCCGGCAGCGGTCCGGACCCTCCACCTTCATCGAGAACGGCACCACGCCCACGTACTGACAAAAAAAACCACATACATATATATACATACGAGCTTCTGCCCGCGACTACGTCCGATGACCTTAGAATCTCAGAGGAACCTAAAATTTTCCCGGGATAAAATGTATCCTAAGTGTTAATCCAGGTTATAAATTATCTGTGTTCCAAATTCCATCCAAATCCATACTCACAAACTTTCACATTTATAATAAAAAGTAGGATAACGATAACGTAAAAGAGGTAGAGTTGACAGATGATAAACATCATATGCGACTACTGTGAATAGTTAACAAAAACTTATGCCTTGTAGCAATCTTATTTTTTTTTAATATCCTGTATGTGTAAATAGTATAGTATATAATATATTGAGGACTAGTAGTGTCTGTTGAACTAGTATCACACAGGCTCTGGGGGTTATTTTCAGGAAGATATTTAGGAGCAACGGAAGTTTAAAATGACTTCGGTACACACTAATAAAAAAAAAAGACTTACGTGTAATGGATCTGTGAGCATTCCCAGACCGCGAGAAGGCGACATACTGAACGCTGACACCGTCCAATGCGCCGGTACCTGTGTGAACATATTGTACGGTATATTTATTGATTTAAATGTATATGTCACCGGAAGATAACAAGAACCACAAATTTATAAATTTCCTAGGAAATTTATCAACCTTCGTAGGATTCTAAACGAGAGATTAATTGTATTAATTTACGCCCACATTTTCGCAAATTAATAAACTTACCGAACAAAAAAAACATGTTGATAAAGTTCCTAGAATTTCCTAAGAAATTTATAAATTTACGGTTCTTGTTATATTCCGGTGACATATCTAATATATAAAATTCTCGTGTCACAGTTTTCGTTACCATGCTCCTCCGAAACGGCTTGACCGATTTTGATGAATTTTTTTGTGCTTATCCGGTATCTATGCGAATCGGCCAACATCTATTTTTCATCCCCCTAAGTGTTAGGGGTAGTCCAGCCCTACATTTTTTTTTTTGAAATTTTTTTTTATTTTTATTATACAACATACAAAATACATACAATCCTCAATTTTCACCCTTCTACGATCAACCCTTATTTTTTAATAGCCATTTTAGTAATTTAATCATTTTTCCTCTCCGGTCGAAAACTGATCAATCGTCATTTTTGTGCTTATCCGGTATCTATGAGAATCGGCCAACATCTATTTTTCATCCCCCTAAATGTTAGGGGTAGTCCACCCCTAAATTTTATTTTTTATTTTTAGGACCTATTTCAAAAATTCTTTCACCGTTAGAAAGCTACATCATCACTGAGTAACATAGGCTATTTATTATACTAGCTTCCCGCCCCGGCTTCGCTCGGGTAGACAAAATATTTGATATAAAAGTGTACCCGTGCGAAGCCGGGGCGGGCCGCTAGTACATTATATATGCCGCCGGTACGTGTATAACACAAACACACCTTACAGACACAATGGTGTATATTCTGTTGTACAAAATCGCTAAACTAATGACTAATTGACAGCACTAAACATTCCTTTCTTACATGCAGGGTTCAATAAGGATGACAATATTTTTCACATTATTTAATTAGTAATAAACTGTTTAATAACATATATTTTTAATAATTTAATTAATACTTTTATTATTAATTAAAATTGATGTCCTGTCAAATAAGTATAGTTTAATGATTTTGTACAACAGAATTATCATCAATAATGTCGATATAAGTGATGAGAATGATCAATATTAGGTGTTGTTAAAAAGAGAGGTAGGGCAATTTGGAATTTCCCGTGGGTTTTCCCATTCAAATTGCACCCGCACGACTGGGCACTGTACCTCCACCTTACAGAAGACCGCAGTGAAATAACACTACTTGATGTAGTGTTGTGTTTCTGCGGTAAGTAAGGTTGCCAGTGCTCCACGAGGATACGCTGGGCTAGTAGTAATGCTGATAGCACAGTGAGTCCTCATCAACAAAATGGGTTGGCAACCCGTTAGTGATACCCCTGGTATTCTAGCCATAGGCTAAGGTGACTGCTTGTGTGTCACCTTAGGGGTATATAAAAAAAAAGGAATTGAAATGTGTACAGTCACGATGAATAGGTACCTGAGGCACATCAATGGTGAAGACGTATCGTCCGTGCGGGCCGATGTTGACGTCCCGCCAGAGCCACACGTTGTCGTACTGCCGCTGCACGCGGTTGAACCGAAACTTGCGGAAGTGGCTCAGAGCGAACGACTCCTCGTGCTCACCTGAACAAACGTAACGTGCAAAAATAAACTTTCATGAACCGTATTAGGGCCTACACTGAATAAACTTTTTTTGATTGGATTGTTAACACGGCTGGTATAGTGGTTAGTAACTCATGAGCGGCTGGACTAATATTGATGAAATTTGTGTGTTTGACTGAATCCCCGGACGGTTTAGTTAGATTCACAATTAGACCCGGTAGGGTGGCGCTGCGATCCAGATCTAGGGTTTTCTTATATTTCTCCCATTTTAGAACATAAAAGCCAATGTTTGGGCTGGCCTACGTCTGTCGGGTACGCTACGATATAAATGATTACAGCCAGCCCCTACGGTGAGATGGGGAGAATACATGACATGTGGTCAGAGAGGTCTTTGTATATCTGTGGCTTTTTGATTTAATTCAATAGTGTTTTACTTCAGTTGGTATTAAGGTTTTATGCAATAATTTTTTCCTTTTAATTTAATTATATGATATTATTCAAAATATAATATTGGTGCCAATTCTGTTGTTCAAAATTACTAATCTTAACTAAATGGCAGATATAAAAATATTGCCATCCTTATTTAACCCCGCACATGAGAAAGGCATAGCAAGACTTTTAGACTTGTCAAATTAGTTAAGTTTAGTAATTTTGAACAACAGAATCGACACCATTACTTAATTAATTTTGTTATGATTAATTGTAATTTTGAAGATGATCTTTATTCCGATGTATGGGTGGTATAGAGTATAGAGTATAGAGTATAGTGGGTAGTGTAGTTACAGCCGGCCTCGTCGGTGTGGTCCTGGCAGTCGGCGACGCCGTCGCAGCGGCGCGCCAGCGGGAAGCAGCCGCCGTCCAGGCACTCGCCCACCTCCAGCGAGAGGTTGCACGGCGACGCCCGCCGCGGGACCGCCACGTCGCTCAGCACTACCAGCCCCGCGTACCTGATACCAACACCTCCTTCGTATCAAATCGCGAACTTCAAATACAAAATATAATCATAATAAAAGGGATACCAAGAGGTCGGCCTTAAGACACTTTTTAAACCCGCAGTCAAATAACACTACTTGATGTAGTGTTGTGTATCTGCGGTAAGTATGGTTACTAGTGCTCCACGAGTATACTCTGGGTAAAGCTGCTTGCAAAGTGAGTCCTCATCAACATCATGGTTGGCAACCCGTTAGTGATACCCCTGGTATTGCTAGCGATTAGCTGATTACCATCAGGTGGGCCGTATGCTTGTGTGCCACAGTACTGGTATAAACAAAAAGTGTCGACACATCACGCCGTACCTTCAGCACAGTGGTTCGATTGTATGGAAGAGAGCAGATAAAGGGAACTTGAAAAACAACTCCAAATTTCAAAAAAACAAAGTATGCAATAGTATTCTACTACGGGGTAATGTGTATACACCTTTAAGGTGTCATAAGTATGATGGGAATACGCCTTTGCCGCGATTTTTGGCAGGGTGTTAACGGACTTTGACCACTAGATGTCGCTGTAATGTAAATAGGCATTATTAGCACGCGCGGTAGAGTCTCCGTCGCTGTGCTATATATCTCAGCGATGGAAGCCTCATTGAACAAACCGAACATACCGACCAGGAGCTCAATACCAATAAACCGGACTACGTACACCATTCAAGAAGTATTAGTCCGAGTACATCAAAGGAAATGAGATACATTCTGCAATATGCAATGATTACTTTTAACAATATGCTATTTTTATATATTGGCAAAACAGTTAAAGTCAATTAAAGGTTCTCACTTATAACATCGAAGATATTTTAAAATGTTTATAATATTTTCTTTAAAACGCGTCTATTTCTAGTATCATTTTAAATCGACTGATGTGTTGTGTGTGTGGTATTGTGTGTGTTGTGGACGGGCACTCACTCGAAGGTCCTATTGGCGTCGATGCCGAAGGAGGAGGAGGGGAAGTAGACGAGCTCGTCCGCGTCTCCGGAGTGCGAGCGCCACGTGTACGCGAACGTGCCATTGGTGGACTCGTCGAAGTGGGACATTTTAGATATCACCTGACGAACAAATACTTCGTTATAAGAGAGGAAGACTTCAAAAGCCGTGGTGGCCTTGCGGTTGAAGCAACGGCCTGTCATCTGATGGGCCCAGGCTCGAATCCCGGCCTGTACCAATGAGTTTTTCTAAGCTTAAGTACAGTGATAAATCACACCATGAGCTTTTAAAAAGAGAGGTAGGGCGATTTGGGATTTCCCATTAATATTGGAGCCGCCCGACTGGGGACTGTACCTCTACCTTACAGACTTAACTTACTTACTTACTTGCGGTAAGTAAGGTTGCCAGTGCTCCACGAGGATACGTTGCGCTAGTAGTAATGTTGCTAGCACAGTGAGTCCTCATCAACAACAGGATTGGCAAGTTAGTGATACCCCTGGTATTGCTAGCGGCTATAGGCTACGGTGACTGCTTTCCATCAGGTGGGTCGTATGCTTGTGTGCCACCTTAGTGGTATAAAACGGTCAGTAATGTATGCGTTACCTTAGCGTAGGAGAGTTCGTTGCCCGCCTGCATGGTGTAGAAGGCGTTGTCTATGGCGGAGAGCCCCACGTAGGCGCCAGGCTCGCCGTATACTGCCACCTCCACGCGCTCGCCCGTACGGTGCTTCCGGTTGTTGATCCACACCGTGAACTGCACACAAACACCATATACTATCATAACACATCATATTCACAACAATACAATTACATTCATTTCGGTTTTTGGCGGGAATCAGGCGGAGCGGTTGAGATTTTTTTCCAGTGTGTCGTAAATTGTGTTATAGTGATCTTTAATGTGTATTTTTGGTGTCGATATGTGCAGTAAAGTTTCATTTAGCGATTGATTTATAGGAGCATTGGAAATAATGCCATAATACGACTTTTGGGTTAAGTGATTTATCATTTTGGTCAATAGGTTACCTCTAATCTAAAGGCGTGTTACGATCTGCTACTGCCGTGGGTTGTCTCCAGAAACTCCATTGGGCGTTAGAATGCATGACACTAAGCATTTTAATGCGGCAAACACGAGAAATTTTGCAACATGAAAATTCTCTAACACTCGACACTGGCAAAAATAGTCCCTGAAGGGATTGATTGCCATACTTAGGAAGAAGAAGAAGAAGAAGAACATTCATTTCATGTTAACAGGCCCAGGTGTAGGTACTCATGTATGTGTCACTGGCCGTTGACAATTTTGTTCATTTTAAAAACATGTCATTATATACGTAACTCTGGCCGGTTACAATTTATTTTGAAAATAGAAATTACGCTCGCGTATTTTCTATTTTCTAATGGAAAAAATTCGATTTACAAATCTCACGCCAAATTTTAACGAGGTAGGTACTACTTACACTTCAACACCCTGCTCGGTATCTCATTGGAAAATGTGTCGGGGAAACAATTCACGGGACCTTTTTTGGCAGGGTTTTGACTTAAAAAGTAGAATACTGTGGATATGGCTCACGTTGTTCCTGGAGACGCCGTTGACGGGGAAGGTGAGCGAGTCTGCCAGCACCTGCCCCCGCCGCTGTGTGCTCCACACCACCACTGTGGCGACAGGCGCCATCTCCGCAGACACGCTCACCGCGAACGTGCGCACACCCTCCTGTGATCACGACATTATATTAACATCACTGATTGTCGGCGTCACTAGCGCCACCTGTCGGTTGACTGACCGAACTATTTCCAGTCATTCACAGCTAGGCGGCTAATGTTGGATACAAATACAACAGTCGATTTAAAGCAACGCCATTACTATATATTATTTCATATAAGACACATTATAATACGTTTCATGCTTGATTTTTTTATTTGTTTTATTTTTTCTAATACTTAAATCTCATACAGCCTATTATATATTACGATTAAAGAGAGGAAGGGCGAATTGGGATCTCCCGTGGGTTTTCCCATTAATATTGGAGCCGCCCGACTGGGGACAGTAACTCGTGTTTCTGCTGTAAGTTAGCAATGCTGCACGGGAATACGCTGGGCTAGTAATGCTGCTAGCACAGTTAGCCCTCATCAACAACGAATTGGCAACAAATTAGTGATATTCCTGGTATTGCTATCGGTTATAGGCTACGGTGACTGCTTACCATTAGGTGGGCCGTGTGCATGTGTGCCAACAAAAAATATTCCCGTAAACATTTTCACGGAGGAGAGAAATGAAAGTTCATTACATACCTGCATAATCTCCTGCGAGCTGGTGAGTATGGTGCCTTTGGCCATCACCACGTAGTTGAACGATTCCATGTAGAAGTTGCTCTGTACGTGGAAGATTATGTACTCGCCAACCTGGGAAATCATATCATACTTACTGGATGCTATCCGCAATCTCGTTCGCTTATTATTAAGAAAAAATATTAGATTATTTCATCATTAAATTTTTTTGTCGTGAAAAGGTAACACTCTACCGAGCAATCTCAATATTGTTTTTTTTTCATATACGTAATTTTTTGTTCGAACCAATTGCGATTTACAAAGCTCAATACATTTTTATTAAGGGTTACATTACAACTAATTTGGCAATCTGGTTAAAAAAACATTTTGATAATTTGCTTCATAAATACGAAAATATTAACAAACCATCTAAGGCAAAAATATTTATTAACATGAAGAGATTATAGACATTTGTAAAAAAATACTATTTTAGTCTCAATATCTACGAGATGACATACCCTAGCATCGGTGGTACTGGTGGAAATCCTGATGTGGTGGTTGTTGGTGCTGTGGTGCGCGATGAACCGCATGTCGGCGGTGGCGTGGCTGCCAACCGCATCCACCAGCTGAGCGCTCAGCCGCACGCCTGTTATACTGTTCAGTACCTCTCTGAAGTTTGGTTGGGATTGCAGTCCTGTAATAAAAATATTCTAGTTTAAAATGTACAACATTTTACCTCTCTGAGAGTTGATTTTCTAATAGGAATATAGGAAATTTGATAAAAAATCGCTGTGGTATTTTTCATATGGTACGGTAGCAAATAGCAAACAAACAAATAAACACGATTAGCACCAATCCTTAGAGATAAGGGACGTTTAGGTTTACATATGGTAGGGACTACAGACGTGAGCAGTAGAAACCCTTAAACAGTGACCCCTTACCTCATGAGTAGTTCTTTGCAGTGCTTTGTAATCATTACCCTCGGTAACAAATAGAGGTGCGGTATATAATAAGCAAATGTGTGTGTGTGACTCACTGAGCAACTTGTAGAGGTCCAGCTTGAGGTGCCAGACGGCGTCGTGTCCGGGCAGCAGCGCGGGCCGCTGCGGCTCCACGCTGGCCCCGTGGCCCTCCACCGACACCGACACCGCCAGCTGCACGCCCGCCGCGCGCCAGCCCGCCAGCCGCGACCCGTCGTGGTACGACACCACCATCTACACAACACACTATTGTGACACCGACACCGACACCGCCAGCTGCACGCCCGCCGCGCGCCAGCCCGCCAGCCGCGACCCGTCGTGGTACGACACCACCATCTACACAACACACTATTGTGACACCGACACCGACACCGCCAGCTGCACGCCCGCCGCGCGCCAGCCCGCCAGCCGCGACCCGTCGTGGTACGACACCACCATCTACACAACACACTATTGTGACACCGACACCGACACCGCCAGCTGCACGCCCGCCGCGCGCCAGCCCGCCAGCCGCGACCCGTCGTGGTACGACACCACCATCTACACAACACACTATTGTGACACCGACACCGACACCGCCAGCTGCACGCCCGCCGCGCGCCAGCCCGCCAGCCGCGACCCGTCGTGGTACGACACCACCATCTACACAACACACTATTGTGACACCGACACCGACACCGCCAGCTGCACGCCCGCCGCGCGCCAGCCCGCCAGCCGCGACCCGTCGTGGTACGACACCACCATCTACACAACACACTATTGTGACACCGACACCGACACCGCCAGCTGCACGCCCGCCGCGCGCCAGCCCGCCAGCCGCGACCCGTCGTGGTACGACACCACCATCTACACAACACACTATTGTGACACCGACACCGACACCGCCAGCTGCACGCCCGCCGCGCGCCAGCCCGCCAGCCGCGACCCGTCGTGGTACGACACCACCATCTACACAACACACTATTGTGACACCGACACCGACACCGCCAGCTGCACGCCCGCCGCGCGCCAGCCCGCCAGCCGCGACCCGTCGTGGTACGACACCACCATCTACACAACACACTATTGTGACACCGACACCGACACCGCCAGCTGCACGCCCGCCGCGCGCCAGCCCGCCAGCCGCGACCCGTCGTGGTACGACACCACCATCTACACAACACACTATTGTGACACCGACACCGACACCGCCAGCTGCACGCCCGCCGCGCGCCAGCCCGCCAGCCGCGACCCGTCGTGGTACGACACCACCATCTACACAACACACTATTGTGACACCGACACCGACACCGCCAGCTGCACGCCCGCCGCGCGCCAGCCCGCCAGCCGCGACCCGTCGTGGTACGACACCACCATCTACACAACACACTATTGTGACACCGACACCGACACCGCCAGCTGCACGCCCGCCGCGCGCCAGCCCGCCAGCCGCGACCCGTCGTGGTACGACACCACCATCTACACAACACACTATTGTGACACCGACACCGACACCGCCAGCTGCACGCCCGCCGCGCGCCAGCCCGCCAGCCGCGACCCGTCGTGGTACGACACCACCATCTACACAACACACTATTGTGACACCGACACCGACACCGCCAGCTGCACGCCCGCCGCGCGCCAGCCCGCCAGCCGCGACCCGTCGTGGTACGACACCACCATCTACACAACACACTATTGTGACACCGACACCGACACCGCCAGCTGCACGCCCGCCGCGCGCCAGCCCGCCAGCCGCGACCCGTCGTGGTACGACACCACCATCTACACAACACACTATTGTGACACCGACACCGACACCGCCGACTTCAAAAACAGATCAAATACATATTTGAGAGCATGGTGATCGCCGATACATAAGTGCAGCGATCGCAAGTTTATAATTGAGGCTCAAATTTATAATTAATGCATTTTTTTATTATAAAATATACTCCGCATCAGATTTGGCTGGAGTTTCAACATTCGGACATCAATCAGTGTGACAAACTCCATAGTAACTTACATAAACATCAAAAGGCATGGCAGGCTTGAAGACCTGCGGCGATCCGCCGAGGAAGGCGACGGCGAGCGAGGAGTTGTGTATCCGAGCGACGCTGTACCCCTCCACGAGCTCGTCGAGGAAGGGGTCCCCCACGGTGGCCGTCACGATCACCTCCACGCCCTCCAGCGACGGCACCAGCTGGGCCAGCTCCGACATCGGGTACTTGAACTCGTACGTGCCGTTGAACTGGGGACAAATTGACATCAGATACTGACACATGACCAGATACTGATACGGACACCAATAATACTGGTGTCGATTCTGTTGTTCAAAATTACTAAACTTAACTAATTTGACAGGTCTAAAATTCTTGCTATCCCTTTCTCATGTGCGGGGTTAAATAAGGATGGCAATACTTATAGACCTGTCAAATTAGTTTAATTTAATTATTTCGTACAACAGTATTGGCACCACTTACTGACTAATGACTTTAATGGTCCCAGGGCCCAGGTTAAAACCATGGCCTGCAATGAGTTTTTATCAGGTTAAGTACTGTGATTTTGATCACCCGCTTGATGATAAGCGGTTACTGTAGCCTACGGACACACACACCAGCGATATCACTCGTGCGTTGTCGATCCTGCAATTATACATAGAAGGGGCATTCGATTGCCTTCTTAATATTTATTTTGATAATAATTTCAAACTCTATTTTTTTATACATTTAACTAGCTGTTTCCCCTCGACCTCACCCGCGTATCAATATAATATATAGCCTATCTTACTCAGTGGTAATGTAGCTTTCTAGAGATGAAAGAATTTTTGAAATCGGTCCAGTTTTTTCGGACCCTATTCAACACAAACATACACAAAACATTCCTCTTTATAATATTAAGTATAGATATACTTTTTTTAATTACTTACAAATCTCAAATAGGGCAGCTGATCGTTCCCGTAGCCGTAGTAGTAAGGGTTGGTGGTGGTGTACGTGTTGTAGTTGGGGCTGTTCGTGTTCCCGTTCTGTATCGCGTACTGGGTCGCGTCCGGCTTGGGCATCCAGAACGGGTACTTTTCATCCTGCAAATAAAATATACGTCAAGAGAGAACTATTTTAAAATTTACGAAAGCAATATTTTTCTATGTTTGTGAAGAACAAATAATGTTGATACTGTACTAAGACCTAGCAACAACAACTTTCGACTAGGTTTTCGTATCGCTATCGACTGCCGGCGAAAATGAGTAAAAAGTAGTAAATTAAATAGTATGAACATTTTGACATTTTGAGAGTTACGTTTTCGTATACGTAGTCGAAAAATGTTCTTGAGAAAGACGGAAGACGTTTTTGCTAGGGCTATTGGTATCAAAATAAAAAGAGGCGAGTAAAATACTAAAGCGAGTAGCAAACTTACGAAGTTGAACATCCTGGTGACGACCTTCTGCGGGTCGTACCACCAGTCGGGCTGGTCCAGCTGGTTGGGTTGCCCCGCGCGCTCCACCACGCGGCCCGCCTCGTCCACCGCGCCCGGGTAGCTCGGCGGCTGGAACCCGCTCTCGTTGTACAGGTACTGGTTGTAGTTCGGACGGACTGTCGACATATATATACATATATATTGAATACCAAGAAGCTGACAAGAAAGTACTACACATCTTATAATATAAAAATGAATCGCTGAATGTGTTGCTAAGCGCAAATCTCGAGAGCAGCTGAACCGATTTCGCTAATTCTTTTTTTTTAATATTCCTTGAAGTACGAACGAGGATGGTTCTTACGGAGAAATGCCTGAAAAAGTCTAAAAACGTTAGATAACATATCTGATAAATGTCTACCCGTGCGAAACCGTGGCGGGCCGCTAGTATAAGATGATGATGAAGATGTGTAGGGTTGAAAAAGAAAAGGGCAAGTCATATTCAAGTTACCAACAGCTTTATTTTATGAACATCTTTGAAAAAAATACTCTTTATAATTAAATAACTATTCTTTCACCACCATCTTATCAATCACACAACTTAACTGACACCTCTCGCTCTGTCTATATCTGTCTCTCTTCAACTGTTCTTCATTCAAAACAGACCTACGTTTATTTTTAAATCCTACATATGTACTTCTATTCGTGCTAAAGTAATCGCAAAGACGATATGTAACATCTGACAACTCTACGTTTTTTGTTGCGAAGACTTAAACAAAGTCATCACTACTAGAGATAAAGTCTAAATTGGCAACACAGTTTCTCTCTGTAATGCATTTCCATCTCTTTTTCAAAATATCATCAATAACCAAGTGCCACTCACCCCTAGTGTACTGGGAGTTGGAATACGAAGGTGATCCGAACTGTCCCCGGTTGTTGAACTGCCCTTGAGTGTAGTACCGAGGTCGGTACTGAGGGATCGGCCGCAGCGTGGCGCGGAGAGTGAGGTTGCCTCGCACCGGCGCGCCTGAAGTGTAGTTAGCCATGATCTTGCCGTGGATGTACTGGTCAGTGTTGAAGAAAAACGCTGGCATTGTCACGTTCACCTTGAAATTGAACAAATAGAAAGGAAAGAAAGAAAGAAATAATGTTTTATTTTCCACTCACACCCGATACAAGAAAATAATCATACCATTAACAGTTAATAATAAAAATAAATTAAATAAAACTAAATTAAAGACTATGATGATTGATATAAGAAATAAAGGAATGGTAATATAGAGGGAGGCCGCTTGGGATCATTCGGATGGTTTTTGATTGCGCCTTCGCGCGCGTAGCAATGTAGTACGATGTAGACTCGTAGCTTTAAATTAAAGAACATTTATAGGTACCCGCCACGTTGTATAGGTACTGAAGTTCCGAAGCTTCATCCACGTCATTGTAAAGGAAATAAATAAATTCAAATTATTTAGCAGTCCCAAAGACCAGATTATCAGATTAGCCAGATTGTTTTCCTAAAGATATAATAAACCATTATTAAAAGCCTAAATTCGGACGGTCTATGGACACATTTTACTTTTACACCTTTCTATTGGTAAGCGGTTACCGTAGCGGACGCTTGCAACACCAGGGGTATCACTCGCGCGTTG
This sequence comes from Falcaria lacertinaria, assembly GCA_951449985.1. NCBI lineage: Eukaryota > Metazoa > Arthropoda > Insecta > Lepidoptera > Drepanidae > Falcaria > Falcaria lacertinaria. Next base: position 8,544,271 of record OX602125.1, on the reverse strand, counting down.
CCGACCCTGCAATAATTTATTCACAGACTTTTTGAAGTACCATATGGCAATAATAACATGACTCACCTCAAACCTGGTCTGATAGTACTCCTCAACGAGGAATTGTGTCTCCTCCACTTGTCCCAGTGCTTCCACTCTGATATACCACTCTCCGAACAGCGGTTGGTCCGACATCGGGTACTGAAGACTCACTGTTCCGAAGTTGCTCTGTAAAGAGGCCATTATTAGTTAATCTTACAACTTCCAAACAACAACCAAAGACAGGTCTGTTGAGTATTTGATACAGCAGGTAAGTAGAGTGTAAAGGGCGAAGGGCAGCACAAAAGATCCCAAGGGTCGACGTGCGTCTGAGGTAGCCTGGACCCAACAAAAGCCCAACTATAAGATAAGACAGGTCTCACATTTATAATCGTCCCACACGGGGTAGGCAGAGAAGAGAGTATAGAGCACTTCACACCTCTTTTACTTGTTTTACATTCATCAATCTTTTCATACATGGCCGCCAGTTACGATTACTCTATACATTTGGTAATTTGATCTAGAATTCATCCGAGTTTACTGAAACTTAGTTGATTTATTGTGCGCGATCTCGCAAGGGCGAGTCGTTGCAACGCGTGCTGGCTACTGGCTAGACACACCTGTGTGTCTAAACACAATAAGCTGAATTTGACAATTAATTGGGAAACTGATGCTTAAGCTTTTTAACTAAATATTCAGCCATAAATTACATAATTTATTACGTAAATAGATTATGACGTGTTTGTTCTCCAATAGTAAATCAGGTAATCAGCTACATCGGGTTAGAACTAGTGCCGATCCAAACAATAATTAGGTTAAAATAATTTATTCAGTTTAGTTTAGGCCCTAATAATATACTTATGAAGGTCTAAATTACCAAGTTCAGGTACATGGTAATGATGACTATAAGCCATGATAATATTCAACATTACTTTATCGTTGTCATAGCTATGTTTTATGTTATTGATTTTAGAAACAATGCAGGTACTCAGTGAAACAATCGAGGGCAGTGGTCGTGTGACACAATGGGAAATAACCGTGAAATATCACCGCTATTGGCAATGTTACTGTCTAGGCTCAACATTAAACCACAGTCTAAACAACTCTTTAATCTATGGTATTTGATGACACTCTGATCTTTCAATTAACAAAGGCTACGCTTGTGAGCTCGATAAAGACATCATCCATGTTTCACAGAGATTTGGTCTAAATCTGAAAGTGCCGGCCAACGTATTTTTTTTGTATATTCTGTTAGAGCATGTCCGTCTGAGCATTTATTATTATGGCAAATCTTATGTATTAATCCAGGTTATAAATTATCTGTGTTCCAAATTTCATCCAAATCCGTTGAGTAGTTTTTGCGTGAATGGGTAATAAACATCCATCCATCCATACTCACAGACATTAGCATTTATAATAGTAGTAGGATTCCTTTAGGTTTCGGTGCGGGTCGCTAGTATATGTTATGTCTATGTATAAAGCCTATGAAACAAGGTATGTATAGTCACCTGTCTGGAGAGCCACCTCTTCATGATGCGCCTGTTGGGGTCCAGTATGAGCACGTCGATCGCTCGCCCGAACGCCTTCAGCTCCGTGTTGATCGGTATCACGCGGAACCGTACTGCAACGTTAACATTATCATTAAAAAAAATCTTGCATGTTTTAAAGTAATTATATTGCCATATACAATAGCTATTCTACCAATAAAGGGACATGTTGAGAGGGTTTAGTAAATAAAAATCTATGATTAAGTCTTATTTACACTTAGTGTAAGTTACATCAGGTTACATCCATCTATACATCATCAAATTCAAAATAATAAAAAAAAAACAATTTGTCAATACTTCAGTGCGGAGTGAAAAGACGATCTATACTCTCTGCCTATCCTGTAAGGGACTTAGCGTGATGATATAAGTGGTATGTATATTTGTATGTAGATGTCTGGCGATTGAAGTTTTGTAAATTTAAATAAAGATACATTACAACGCGTAGCGTTATTCATCTGCCATGTTCTTTAAAGTAGTGGTACTATCCTATTATCAGTTGGAGATACCGTTGTGCACGCAGGGGCAGCGCATATAGGTAAAAAGTAATTGTCTACTTCCACCAAAATCGTGATGAGCTAGTTCAAATTTTATGTGAATTTCCTTGTCTGCCAGTGTGCACGTAGTATATCATCTACTCTGAGGTTGTGCCCCATCTCTCTTACTTGCTAAGTTCATACAGTTGCATATAGAGTTTGATTGAGATAAGAATCCTTATTTAATTATAAGCCATCATTTTGTTTCACTTAGTTGATATAATTATGGTGAGATGGCAACTATTGTTGCGGGTCCGGCGCCGGGCAGGCATTCTCTAATTGTCAAGGTAATTAAGAGGGACTTACTATCTAGATTTTCAACTCTGTAATTACTAATTTGTGGTATAATTTCCAACGAATACTTCCGTTCGATTGAAATTGAATGGTAAAACAACGATGACGGTTCAATAGATAAAATAAAATGATGGTTATACAGTGGGAGATGTTTATCTTACTTGTACATATTATAAATGCGAGTGGTTTCTACCATCTTCACGGCTCAGCAGTTGAACGGATTTGCAATGAAGATGGCTTACAAGCAGGATTAACATATAGGTAACTTTTATTTTGGAAAAAAATAGGGTTCCTCGCAAAAAAAATAAACATGAAATTGGTATCAAAATTAAGTCCACGCGTACGTATTCGCGGGTACAGCTAGTAAACATATAATTCTGAAAATATATTCCAATACTAACTTTAATGATCTGTCTATACTAATATAATAAAAGCAAAACTGTGGGCATATTGTTTTTGTAACTCAATCACGTCAAAACGGCTGAACGGACTTCGATTGAATATTAGCACATGGATAGTTCATGATTGCAGGGTACATTTTATCCCGGAAAAAAAGGGTTACTATACTCGCCAATGATATTATACGTAAAAATGTAATATCATTGATTCTAGCCATATTTCCACGTGGATTAAATCGCAAGATAGCTATCTAAAAGACAATACCTTCTACGTCTATTCGCTAGCTATTCACCGCTAAACAAGGGAACCCTGAGGAAAGGCAGTCTGTAGCCCGAGCCAAAATTACTTGCGAATACGCATTCGTATCGCCTTTCATTTTTTATGGGAAAATAAACAACGCTGCGGCGAAACTCGCGACTACATATTCGTATCGCCTTCGATCGTTTTTGTATGGGAAAGTAAACAACGCTGCGGCGGTGAAATGTGGAACTAAAAATTCTTATGAACATTTTGAGCCATGTTTTGGAATACGTAGTCACAAGATGTTCTTGCTACCGGCACTGTAGCTGAATTGTTTCATACCAAAATAATTCAACACAGCAACCGATGAACTTGATAGGTAAAGTGAAACATTAACAAAAACAATATACTGCGTGCATTTCATAGAGTACTTTTACACACTTTAATTATAGAGTGTGCATCTTAGAAGTGGTCTGCTCTTAGCTCTATTCAACAAGGGCACGATTTTGGTAGTTATAAGACAGATGTCGGCCGTTAACCTCGCCGTAGATCAGCGATCGTGTAAATATTTATACGATTGGTTCATAACTATGTTGGTTAGAGTTTAATTAATTATTAGAAAGAGGTAAAACTTGTTTGTTTGTTGTTCCATGTTTGAGGTAATATCCGGAACTTTAGAACCAATTTAAGAATTGTTGTTACTTATGAAAAGCTAGATAGTCATTAGATAACAAAGGCAATTTTTCTAATTGCTACACACACAAAGGCGCAAGAACAAGTAATATAATTTTATTAAAATAATATAAAATTTTAATTTGAAATCGAAGAAAATGTAAACGTTTTATAATTTCGACTCGATTCTCAGGCATTTGTGTAAGTCTTAAATTAGCAATGACATTAAAATATTATTATAAAAAGGACTAAGTATTTAAAAAAAATGTTTTTTAAAACCCAAACACATGTCGAGCTCAAAATCAACAATCATGAAAGATCTTTCTAAGTATTGATTATCTACTCTGAGGTATTGACCACGCTGTATTATTTGGCCGGCAAAGCTATGCGGTTGGCGACAAGCCCGCGTCGAAGTTGCGCAACGTAACGGATTGGTCCAGTTAGCGGGCCGATATTTTTATAGTTTGTTAATGTTATTTTTATAGCCCGGCTCTTCTATTTCGTTAAGGGTGCGTGAACAGATGCCGATTTGACATAAATCTTATGATTAATGCGAAAGTTTGGATGTTAGTTTTACTTACTTATATACTTTTTTGTTATAATAAATATACCGGACAGGTTTTATGTATGAATGTGGATGGGTACAGGTAGACCTAAAAAAAGATGGATGGACTGTGTGAAAGATGACATGGCCAGAAAGGAAGTGAATACAGAGATAACGGCTGATAGAGAAGTATGGAAGAGAAATACATATTGCGCCGACCCCAAATAATATGGGATAAGAGCAGGAGAATGATGATGATGATGATGAAATATACCTAACACCCAGGCGGAAGGCAATGTTTATCAGATAATTGTTTGCTCCAGCGGGAATTGCACCCGCAACACCTAACAACATTCAGATGCACTAACCACTAGACTAACCGGTATAAATTATGTATTCTGTGACTATACTATATGTAGCACTCGTTTAAATATAAATATACGCAATATTCGGAAAAATCACTATATAATATATTATTGATACTATTTTTTACTCATTCAGGCACAGCATTCAGGGGTTGATTAGAATGACAAAAATTCCTTTCTTTGTAGTTCTCTTTGTATCTATTATAGTGATAAATAATCACTATAATAGATCTGCAAAATTTCAAGTTTATATAGGTTTCATACTTCGTGTCGTGAGTAAGTGATAGTGAACTAATTTTAGGAACACAATTTTCTTTAATTTATGAAGTTCAAATTTGACTTACCCATCTGTCCTTGCATGTAGACTGGCTTGTCCATCTGAATGAAGATGGTCATGAACCGCTTGGAGAAGGTAAGTTGTGACTCGTTGATGAACGCACGTCCGCCGAACGGTGTGTCCAGATACAACCCTTCCACGCGCAGCTTGTAGTCGCCAGGCACGGTGGTTGGAGGCACCTGGGTAAGCAGGGGTAATTTAGACCTTCATAAAGGCATTATTAGGGCACAAAATGTATAAATGATGTTTGATTTTGTCAGAAAGAACCTATAACGCTTTTCAAGGAGGCATCCTATTTATAAGTACATATTGAAAAAGAGTGACACTTAGATCAAATAAAAAAAGTAGATGATACTTTGCGAACAACAAAGTGAAGGTTGATTTTTATGATTTGTTTATAATTATTCTAGCTGTTTTCCCCACGACTTCGCCCACATATCAATATATAAACTATAGCCTTTGTTACTCAGTGATATTGTATCTTTATAATGGCAAAGAATTTTGGAAATTGGTCCAGTAGTTTTTAAATTTATTCCTTACATACAAAAATACAAATCTTTCTTCTTTATAATATTAGTGTTGATAATTAGATCCTACAGATATGGAGCCTGGACAATGTTTGAATGACCTCTATGTTTAACAGTAACTTACCCTCATATTCAATATTTCAGGAACCCCTTGCTTAACTCTCTGCTTAACATCAGCAATCTCCACTCCGTTGCATGAGATGGATGCTCTTATTGTCATCTGCAGTCGGGCTTGGAGTATATTTGCCGATATCTTGTATATCTGACCAGGGCGGACCATTCGAGATGCCACTATGAAATACGTGCTAAGGAGGGAGTGAAATGTTTTATATCATATAATGAATTTCATGCTTAAGCTATTAAAGTATGATAATAGGAGCTTTAACTAATTACACATTATATTAGAGTTTTTTTTTTTTATATCACTAAGGTGGCACACAAGCATACGGCCCACCTGATGGTAAGCAGTCACCGTAGCCCATAGCCGCTAGCAATGCTAGGGGTATCACTACGGGGTGCCACCCATGTTGCTGATGAGGACTCACTGTGCTAGCAGCAAAACTACTAGCCCAGTGTATCCTCGTGGAGCACTGGCAACCTTACTTACCGCAGAAACACAACACTACATCAAGTAGTGTTATTTCACTGCGGTCTTCTGTAAGGTGGAGGTACAGTCCCGAGTCGGGCGGCTCCAATTTAAATGGGATAACCCACGGGAAATACCAAATCGCCCTACCTCTCTTTTTAAAAACTCATGGTGTGATTAATCACTGTACTTAAGCTTAGAAAAACTCATTGGTACAGGCCGGGACTCGAACCTGGGCCCATCAGATGACAGGCCTGTTGTTTCAACCACAAGGCCACCAGGGCTTTCAAAAGATTCAGATTACTGAATGTTTATCTTTATTATTTTTAAGTCAAACAAAATAAAGAAATAGTTTCTGTAAGTACAAAAAGAATTCTTATTAGAACAAGTAATACTTACGCTTCATTGATGATAACACTCTCATGATCTAAGAGCTCATTTTTGAAGGCACTGGCAGATGTCCGGCCACTCTCCCAAGACGGTCTGGGTGTATTTTCCGGAGCATACGGGTTCCGGTTAAATGCAGGATCATTCCGGTTGTCATACTGATACTGTTGGTCAATATCAAACTGTTTTCTAGTTTGATCAAATTCATTCTGGTTTCTATTTCGGTATCTTCGGTTTGGATCATATGGATTGTCATATTTTGGATCTGTTTGGCTATAGTCATTAGTAGGGATGGGTTGTGTTCCATCTGTGTTGTATGTAGGTACATAGTCTTGTGAACTGCATGACTGGAGTATAGCTGCCAGTGTCGCATATATTATGAGATTCATTATTCAGTCTTTTATAGCTGCCTGTAAAAAAATATAATTTATTTATGTCCAAATGAATGTATTCATGTTACTCAACAGTTTCTAATCTAGCAGTATGTAATCATTTTATTGGGATAGTGATAGGTGCTTAAATCTATCTGGAGTGTCTACATCAACTTATCCGATTTCGGAACAGTTTTTTTTTTATGTAACTCAAGTATAGTGTGATAATACTACTGGACTAGGTCAGGATGTTGATGTTAATCTGATGAATGAATCAAAGTATTATAATAGCGGAAAACATGCGGCAGTCGTTATTTGGTCCGGTGGAGTCACTTGAAAAAGTTCGTTAGCAACGTAAACATTAGTTCTCCCTCGCATTATTTGCGGTAGAAAACGCCCAAATATGCAACTTCACTGAGAATTATTTGAATGCTACAATGACGAAAGATAGTATATTACAAGATTAACCCTAATATTAATTTAATAACACTAAATAACTTAACCTGAAGTTAACGCCCATGGAATCGCTCCGCTAAGTATTGTTTTCCACACTTATTGCACCCTCATTTGCACGAATACCATTCCACACAATCTGTGGATACGTTAGATTGTATAAATTGCAGTAAATTCATTTAAAACAAACTTTATTGAAATATATAAACAAGTAACTTCACGGGCCCATTACTCACTTCATTCAAGAAAACTCGTTTGTTTGTCCGTCACCATCTCGCGCAGCCGCACTCCACCACGCCCGGCCAGTGCTGACCCAATCGGTATTATCGGTAATCAGTATCGGTAATAAATTCAATCAAACCGGTAATCAGATAAATCATAGAGATGTTTGACCATAAAGCTCATATCGTTTTGCTGTGAGAATAAGTACTTCGCTAACCTAAAGGCGTGTTACGTTTTGCTACTGCCGTGGATTGTCTCTAATTAACTCCATTAAGCATTAGAATGAATGACATTGCCAATTTAAATGCGGCAAACACGAAAAATTTTGAAGCATGAAAATTCTCTGACACTCGACACTGGCAAAAATAGTCCCTAAAGAGATTGATTGCCATACTTAGGAAGAAGAAGTACTTCGCTAGTTTTGTTTATGATTATAACATGGTACTGGCAGGCAAATACAGATTTGTTTGCCATAACTAAAAACAAGAATTAAAAAAAACCTCTGGTTTTACGATCTTTTACTTCTACGCGACCGTTGCTAACTTGCTAGATTGACTTATAGCCTTTGATTATAAGTATAATATAATCAAAGCTTAAAACCTATAACGTGTTTTTTTGTTTTGAATGTGTATCAACGGTGGGATGACGTCAGGCGTGGATGTTCGTATTCGAGCGAGCTAGATTATGTATTCTGGGCTAGTCCCTATTCCGAAGTGGCTGGCGGTTTGGTGGGAATCGTAGTTTTTTTCAGATGGTCTCTATTTTCTGTAATGTGTAATATTGTTCAGTAGCCTCATTAATAATGCATTTGTTCGGCATTATCACACAGCGCCGTCTGGCCCCAAACTAGGCAAAGTTTGTACTATGGTAACCAATCAGCAGTTGATAGAAAGCTATATACTCCTCCTTTGGAAATACTTACTTATAATACGTACCAAACACCCAGACGCAAGACAAACACAAATGTTTGTCCCGGCGGCGGGAATCAAACTCTCAACCTCACTAGCGTAGCAGTCAGGTATCCTGAACACCAGACCTAGTTTAGTGTTGTATCGTCAAAAATAATAATAATCAGATTTGAAAAAAAATGGTGACAAGTTACAGGATCTATAGATACTTTGAAGTCTTTGTACCACAGAGTTCATTAATCCACTCTTATTTGTGCCAAGAAAAGCGTCCGAGAGCGTTTAAGAGTTTAATTCCGACATAAGCGTCCGGCCGGGTTAAAGTAAGCAGTCACAGTGGCTATAGCCTATGGACGGTTCCAATACCAAGGGTTAAACTAGCGCGTTGCCCACCTTTTTAAAATGAATTAGTACTCCTATGAAATGAATACATGCCTATACAGTACATCCAGTAAATCCTTGCAGGAACTCTGGATTCTGGAAACTTACTCATCGTAGAAATACACCTTAGTTATTTTAGCTACCCTTTTGTAGTCTAGGTATGGTACTGGCGTGCCTCCAATTCGTCTTATCAACCAATCTCAAGTTAAGTTCTAGTAGTTAAAGGTGGGAACGTGGCCTATGGGCGTGGGCAAGCATCAATCCCCTATGTAACTTTGTAACATGCTTAGGGCGCAACGAAGGTGCGTAATTACGGACCAGAAGATTCACGTGTACCTACCTACCTACTGCTTGTAGGTTTCAAGTTGTAGAGCTTTCACGGCGAATCCAAAATGGTAAAACTCCGTCCAAAATACTCACATATTTTCGTCTTCGAACAAGTGCAATTGACGACACATGATTGTAATTATTATATCGTGTCGCTGTGGACTTTTCTTCATTAAAGCTGACAAGTTGATGTTGTGTAAAAAGTAACCTTTCTTTCTTTATTTCAAGGTTTGAGGATATGCCAATGGCAAGGGCATCAAATAAGCTCGATTAAGTCCAATGTCACATGCTATCATTCATCGTCTAATACATTTTATTCGTAAGTTTGCATGTGTCGATTGTAAATATCGATCTTATTTGATGATCAAACAATTTATAGTGCGATGCACTTTAACATTAGACAGAATGTAATAGTCTACACACAGAAACTACCGACCCAGCGGCACATTATTTGGACTCTATTATCAATAGGAGGGTAGGCGGCTTCGGTGTGTCAGCACTATAAGGAAAGGTATTTTGCCCTCTTGTTGCGTCGAATTGTATAATGATTGATTAGGTACCATTTGGGAGTTTTTACAAGAGATTGGGTCAAAGATTAGTGGTGTCTAACGTTTGACAAACTAAGTGTTAGGGCAATATGAAACTTGAACAATAATAAGGCAAGACTTTTATTATCTCCCACTGTAAGCTGAGTAACTCGTTTACATTGAAGTGTACACAGGCAAATTGAAAGGGATAACAAAATAAAAAATGTTCAGATTGATGAAATTCTAATTAACCACTGAATTCTCCACAAGTCAGCAGGATCTCATAAACAAAGGAATTGCTCAATTAAAATAAATGACCGAGAGTGACGGGACGCAGGAGTGACAGTCGTCCGACCGCAACGCGCTACTGTATACAAACGAGACGACAAGAGAGTCCGAGGGTCGCTCCGGGGCTCCACTCTCCACATTGAAAACTCATTGTACGCCAGCATCCAATTTATCTTTTGACAAAAAAATCTGTACAAAATATATTAAATATATACTCTGTAATGCTAAAACTGTAACGCTACCTCCTCAATAGTTCAATCACGATTATTAAATGATTTAAAAACACAATAACTCGTTCACCTCGTGCAGAACAAACATTAACCTATCGGCGGCGGGCCGGGACCTATATACAAGTCAACATTTCAAACCATACTCCTCAGTCTGGCGCGGTGTCCGCTGCTGCTGCTGCTGCTGCATCTGATTATAATTCCGTTGCGTTAATTTCATTCAAACAGTCATATGTGGGTCTTAAGATCTAGACTCGCTCATCGCGTCCTTTGCTTATCGTCCGTGCGTGGCATCTTAATATACATAGTTTAGGTAGATATATGTGGAGGCGTGTGTTAGTTCCGCTCCTCCTCGCAGTCGCGCGAGATGTGTCCGGGCTTGCCGCACACGTAGCAGGTCTTGGTGCCCTCGGGGCAGTTGCGCGAGATGTGTCCGGACTTGTTGCAGTTGTAGCACGTCTGGCCCGACACGTCGCGCCCGCCCTCGGGGCAGTTCCGCGCGATGTGGCCCGTCTTGTTGCAGTTGTAGCACGACGGCTCGTCCGGGCTCTGCGCGCACTCGCGCGCTATGTGCCCCGTGCCGTTACATCTGCACACACACACACACACAACATACATTACTACCGTGATACATTAATTGTCGTAATAATGGGACTTTATTCAGCTTTATTTATTGAAAAACGCTGACACACAGCGTTCGACGAGTTCTTAGCACTTCATCGAAGACACATTAATTGCGAAAATTTTGCGGTTACAAAATTGTTTAGATAGACTCCATACTTACAATAGAATTATAATCTTAAGCAACTAAAACATTGATTGTCTGAGGGCCTGTTCAATATTAATAGATAAAGCCCACTATTATATGAAATTATGAATTGAGCACCCAATCAAAACATTACCCAATAAAGTATTCTACCACATAAAATTTCAAATAAACTCAGTATATACTATTATTACATGGCAGACGTTAAAAGTTATCGCTCATGCTCATTAATAATAACCTTATCAAGGGCATCGCATATAGTTTTCATATCATATTATAGCCCACAAATGTCATATTCAGGTGAAATAACAATCAGTCACTGGTAACGACCTATTGTTAAGGTTAGAATGCTCGTTAAGAAACACTTGTGCCACGTCACCTGTTGGATCAATATTGGCTGCTAACCTAGTATTTCATCTTGTCTATATACATTTCTTCAATAATAAAATAATATGTAATCTATAACATGATCCATCCATTTAATTCAGTCGGTATATGGAAAGATCCTGTTACTATTCTATTTGATTGTTAACCTAACATTGAAATCTAATCTAAAATGTGAGCAATCTAAGTCATTTTCATAAGATATAATGAATCTATCAAAAACAGCTCTTAAGAACATATTGACCATAGAGAACATAGATAGAAAGAGCTTATAGATGTACATGTGCTGTGAAGTAAAGTTACGAATTTAAGAGGTCAGTAGAGGCGGCAAATGTTGAATAGCCAGATAGCCTACTGCTGGCAAATGTGTTAATCTGCCACTGAGAAAACCAAAACCCAAACTAGAGAATTAAAAAATAAAATAAAACGATATAGGTACCTGTAGCAACGATCAGCTTCCTCCTTGCAGTCCCTGGCGAAGTGTCCGGTGCGGTTGCACTTGAAGCACTTTTCGCGCTGGCGACTGAAGCCGGAGTCCCGCGCTCCGACGGCGCCGCCGCCCCCCTGCGTGCACTCGCGGGCGAAGTGCCCCGTCCGGTTGCATTTATAACATACGCTTGAACTCATTGCTGGAACAAATACACACCTCGGCGTTAGAACAACCTTTGTCTATGGCAGCACTTTTGTAGACACTGGACACAATTTATTTATAGTCTTCAAAACAGGTTTTCATTTCAAAATTCAATGCGCGTTCTTGTCACTACCATGACCAATTTTCCCATTTGGAGGAATATAAGCATTGAGCTTGCACCATAGACACGAGATGTTTCTATCGGGGCCAAAATAAGATGGGATAGCCGATCCAGCACAGCACAAAGGGATCGGTCGAAAAGCGGACGTGTCATAATATAACTTCAGTAGCGGTGAGTTAGCTCGACTAATCGTGGCCCTGAAATAAAACATCTATAACCCGGGCGCCGGAAGAAGCCGGTCCGACACAAAAAAAAAACCATTTCCTATATATCTTATGTCATACGACATGACGAATCTAATTAGCAGTTTATCAAAGTTGCATAACTATAACAATGACACCATCAACCACAACTTGAATAGCACCAGGTGAGCTACCAGCACACAAACATAATATAAATAAATACAGGGGGTACAGGAAACCTAACAAGACCCCAACCACAAAAGATGCAATACAATGTAACAGAATTGCTCACTAAAAGTCCTTCCCACGATCTAGGCGCTAAATATTTAAACGCCAAACTCGTTTGCTCAACGAACGATACACATTGAAATGAATTCTTTACCCTTGACCTTGTGAGCGACATTCGCAAACTGGCGACGGTCATTCGCCTCATGCACCCGATTTGATATTGAAAATGGAATTTCTACACGTGTTTCTAAACAAAGCATGCTTTACTTTTGACCATAGCGCTGCTATGACACGGCGAAGATTGCCATTTGAGATTTATCGGAAATTGGAAGAGACCATACCTAAGTTGGGACAACGGCAAAAGCTCATAAAAGTGCTGCAGAGTGAAAATCATATGCCTTCATTATCATATGATTTAAATTTTATTTTTCAATACTTTATAGTAAAATTTGAATCGAGTCCTGCTCGCGGTCACGGCAGCCCGGTATCACCGTCACGAACACCGCGTTGGTGTCCCTGGTGATAAGTGGCGCTTGCGATAAGATCGCGGTAAATTACGCGCGATTGTTGTCAATTGACTAGCGTCGTGTCGCGACACTTATTTGTTGCCGAGATGTTAGATGGATACGAGAAGGGAAGCTGAACTGTGCAGTGCAATATAAATTTGATACATTTCGTACTTACAGCTTCAAAACATTCTAGCGTCTCAAACATAGACTTGACATTAGGAATCGTAACATACCCAAAACCTAATTTGAACAAAAGATAGAACATAACAAGTTCGATAAATTGACCGAATTAGAATTGGTACTGCCAAAGGTTTTCCCAGAAGTCGTTTCACCCAAAGGTTGAAGGCCTCTTGTCGTCAACAGCTCTTATGTACAAATTTATGAAGGCTACTTTATTTATGACATTAGATTGAATCAAAATTTAAATGAAACAGGGAACATCAAGATTAGATGCGATTTCAAGTAACACGATGAAACCTTATAGTGTTATTTTCCACGTTCCACCGCGCCGAAGTTACCTTTCTCTGGCCTTTGAAATATTGATCAGTGCGATGTAACGGTAAATGTAGGTAGGTAGGTACGGCTACTTGCTCGATTTACTAGTCGTTGGGAGGGGAAAGCGGCGTGGAAATTGTCCGGTACATATTTAATATGAATACGGCATGACTTTAGCGTAAAAACAACATTTGTTAGCATATTAAAACACGCTTATCTATCAGTTATTGCAATGTCGATCATGCTGATCATTTGATTGCTTCAATAACATGTTCTCTTTTAACGGTGATCGGCATGATTAGGTATTTTTTTTATACCACTAAGGTGGTGGAAAAATACATACAAAAACATGCATACGGCTCGGCCCGCCTGATGGTAAGCGGTTACCGTAGTCTATGGACGATTGCAACACCAGCGGTATCACTCGCGCGTGCCGACCCTACAACCTACCACCGGGTATTTTTTTTCTAGTCAGATAAATAGATAAGCTGATTCAATACCGTTACAAGTAGGAAAAATAAATTCGAAGGAGCTTTTTTTATTAGGTATACACTCAAACGAAATCCTTCAAAATTTCAGACTGCAATGTTTATCACAAACTTAAGACATTAGTTTCTCACTTAAGTCGCATGAAAAAACCGGCCCTAGAAGGGTGAAAAGGTACAAGTGATTACCATATTACTTCACCGACGCGGTTCAGCGCATGGGATTGGTATAGAGATAGCGGTGTCTGATAAGGAAACGAGTTCTAACTTACAAGTATGTAGATATACATTTAAGTGGTTGGTTCTACGATGTGATAGCCCTTGCCTCTCGCGAGTGTTGTGACATAGTTCGCTGCCTTAGATGCAATGCAAATAAGAGCAGTTATGATAATTAAGTATCTAGTAATGTTCGGACGGATTGGTGCCAATTCTGTTCAAATTACTAATTTGACAGGTCTAAAAGTCTTGCTATCCCTTTCCTTTCATTGCCGTGTTAAATAAGGATGACAATATTTTAGTTCAAAGTTTAATAAATTTTGAACAACAGAATTGCCACCATTATCACATACAACCATTTCGTCCTAAGCTAAGCAAATCTTGTACTTGTTATGGGTAGCAAGCAGACAAGTGGCTAAACACCCAAAAATCATAACAAAGAAACAAACCGGGATCAAACTACAACACAGCATCAGAGTGAGGCTGCCTAACTATCCTCCAGCAACCTACACAAACCATCACGTCAAATATTAGAAGGGCAGGTGACAATGGAGGTGGGTTTGATCCCAGCTTGGGACAAATGTATGTGTTATATGTATGTAGTAAGTACTAGGAACATAATTGACTGACTGACAGGACTCATGATCAAGCATTTAAGGATATTCCAGGAGTTACTCGTACCAAAAAAATGTGTTTTAAAAAAACATAAAATATTAGAACCAATGGTTTTTTACCCAGATTATTGTACAAACGCGTCTAAAAGGAGTTAATATGCTGCTACGACTTACCTTATCTGTAGATTCAAGTAGGTTTAAAAACAAAGCTATTACTATAAAAATCGTAGAAATTTATTGAGAGTACATAAATTGTACCCGAAGAAAATTTTGTGTAAAATCAAAACACAAATCAAGTGAGAAACAAATATATAAAATAAGACGAATCCAAAACAAACAAAGCCAAAAAAGTCAATGTCATGTCTACAAATATTTTGATAAAAATCTATTAGGTCAACACATTTTTTTTTATTTCAATTTTATTCCTAGACAGCAAAACTACTATAATTGATTCAAATGTAAAACAAACACAGGTCTGTTTAATCTTATCTGAGATCATATTTTGCAACATAATGATAATAATCATTGTATTGATTTATTAACCACTACATTTTATAACTTAATGAGAATTATTTCTTAAATGCATCCCTTTTATAGAAAGAATAGAGTTCCCATTCCACATTTGTCATAGAAATTCATTCCTTTTTTTTTCAAAGCAGTGGTAAATTATGAAACAAAAGTGCTTAGCAATTAGTAAGCTAAGGCATAAATGGAATGAGCAATTTTCACCCTATGCTTGGAAAAATATATTTTCATATCTAGGTGTTTGACAATTACATTTTATTATCTCTTTTTACATTTGTGTAAGGAACATGAGTACAGACAGACATAGATTTTTGCACTTAGGATGACATCTAAGTAATATATTGGCCTATCTATGTAATTTTTTTATGAAATAGTTATAAAACTGTGTTGGCAACATGGGAGTGTTACTCATTTTGTGTTGCAAGTGTCTGTAGGCTATGCTAAACATTTCCATCAGGTGTGTCATATGCCTGTTTGCAACCTAAGGAGTAATTCTGTTTTTTTAATACCACTATATGATGAAAAAAACAGGATTACTCCCTACTACATTTTTGTTGTCAAATACCTATAAGGTCAACTATGTGTGTTCGAATTGCTAAGGGTAGCACACTGCGGAGATAAATTGCCAAAATGGCAGTATTTAAATCGTATACAGAGAAGACAATACAGATTTTCTGGTGATTAGTGATTTAAATAGATTTCTAAAACATAAATGTGTGCTTTCGTTTTTTTATGTTAAAGCTTACATCATCAATTGTAACCTATTACTATTAAATTATTGGATGTGATTATTCAAGCACATGTTACAGAATATGAGAATAATAAGTAAAAACTGTATCAATTAGAATGCTAAATTACCTGTCATGTAATAAGTTACCAGTGTTCTTTTGATTACATTGCAAATTAATTAAATGTATCAAATTCATTTATGGAAATCCCATCAACTGAATACAATCTGGCTGGCAAAATAGCTGTTTGCAAAAAAAAATTTAGCTTACCTTTATTTTTTATAAGATTTACTTTTTTAGCAACAATATGAGTAAAAAAAATCAATGGAATGAATTGTTCAAATGGATGGTATAGGGTGCGATTTATGTACACTTCTCCTTAGCTGAGCACACTGCCAGCTAACACACCCGCGCGACATGTCATCATAATGTTGGTAAGTAACAGGTTGCCAACTTATACGACATCAATTAAACATCTTAGAATCATTACATCAATTATTTGTGATGCCCACATACTGTTCGTGTTGCAATGATGCGTCATTTGCCTTATTCTAGCGAAAAAAGAAAGCTGAACATAAGCATCGTAACGATAGCAAAAAACGACATCCTATACGTGACATAAGATAAAAATATTTTTTTTACGCAACGCAAATGTAATTAACTGTATAAATACAAAGGAATTGGAGAAAATTAATTCTTTCTACAATTTTACCTCAACAAAGATGTGTCAGGCCCGAGCGAGTCACCGCTGCTTGTCAAACTATACTATCCACGTTCAATAAACAACCTATGATCGATGAGATAACATGAAAATACCAGGTATACACTTTCCAATAATCGATGGGCATGCGTCGTGGCTGTTTTTAATGGCAAATTTATGAAAACAAGTACAATGTATGGACAACGTACAGCAGCCAAACCACGTGTAGAGGTATGGACCGGTAGCGCGCGGTTTCACAATAAATCTTGCACTTTACACTTACCGATTAGTTCTGAAACTTCTTGAGCACTTAATACACTAAAGTACTGATTGTTGGACAAGCAAAACCTTCCAAAGTTTTACAAATTAGATGTAATTAACGACGCTTGGTTTGCAAGGAAGCCAGCCACCATCACTACGAATCCGTAAAAGACATTTTAAGCATAGACAACAACAATTAAAAGTTTTTAAACGCACCATCGTGACTCGACATAGCCAAATCACGTATTCGATTTAAAATAATGTATATTGTAGGAATAAATTACTCTAGAACTACTTACATAAATATAATTTACTAGTTTATAATTTCCCACTTAATCTAATATTAAAATAACTTTTCAAAAGTATGAGCTGACTAAGATCAAAATGAGCAATGAAAACAAGTTCTTGTTGTCTCTGAGCTAGTTAATACAGCCAATAGTAGACGAGTAGGAACCAATCATTGCAAATGTATCCAAACGAAACCAATAGTAGCAATTTATAAATGTATTGGCCAAGTTGTGTTGTGAACAGCATTGTGGGATATTAGCCAACAGATTTGAAAAGCTTATTCCCGCGTCGAAGATACTTTCAATTTTGTAACCACTCATTTTACCGATTGATAATTTGACATTGACGTCCTGTGTTGAAAATGTGATAAAATTAAAAGCTTGTCGCCATAATCTCAAAGAATTATCTTCACCTACCACTAATAAACGTCCACTACGTTTAGTACTTATGTACTCTGTGCCTACCACACCACTTGACTTTGGCGGAATAGCTGTATTAAAAGCTCGTCGCCATTAACTTATAGAAGAAGAAGAAGAAGAAAATAAACTGACATTTGTACCTAATACCTATAAACTTGACTTGCTCATCTCGCTTCTTTTCTTTTATTGTTGTTCTTAATATTTCTAGTGGCTTTTTCCACGGATTTCTCATTCTATTCACTTTGCTATTCGAACTTCGAGAAGGTACCAAAATTACGCTGAGGGTTATGCCTGTCTATTCTGCATTTTCAGTCAGTTTTGTTTTACTTTACCAACCAAACTTTTATGAAAAATTGTAACTAGAAATTGTATTGTCTTACAACAGAAGCGCAAACAAAGTTTTGTAATTATAAATAAGCTTACTGTACAATGGCTTCGGAGAAGAGAAGCGGTGGTTCGGACAACTCTGATGGAGAAGATAACGATGGGTGGATAGGGCCAATGCCTCCGGAAGCTGCACAACCTAAGCCTAAAAAGCGGAAAGGTTTGTTGTCATCAATTCATCACAATTATTTTGTGTCCAACATGTAACAATATTATGCCGAAAGTAATATTTACCTTGTACTTTTCAGTTTTGAAATTCGAATCCCTGTACATAGAGAACCTACCTTCATCAGAGACTTATGAACACAGTTACATGCATCGAGATGTGGTGACGCATGTCGTGGTCACCAAAACAGACTTCGTGATCACAGCGAGCCAGGATGGCCATCTCAAGTTTTGGAAGAAACAGGTTGGTTTGAGTTCTATACAATCTTTACAAAATTCAAACAATCATAAGGTAAGCCCTAGACATAAAATTAGTGAAAAATTCAGGTCTAGTTTTTCAGACAAACATGATTGCATCTGCATTTGTTTAAAGTCAAAAGATAGCGTATGTCTTTCCCAGGATATAATATATCTCAATGTCACATTTTATCACAATTCATTCAGCTGTTTAGTTCTGAAAAAGTAACAAACAGAGTTACTTTCATATTTATATTATTAGTATGCATATTTTGTGTAATAACAAACTATATGTTGTCTTGTTGGGCAGGAGGAAGGCATAGAGTTTGTGAAGCACTTCCGATGCCACTTGAATACAATCACTGATGTAGCAGCCAACAGTACTGGCACATTGCTGTGCACCACATCTCCTGAAAAGACAGTGAAGGTGTTTGATGTTGTTAATTTTGGTAAGATAAGTAAATTTATTTTGCTTAAGACATGAAAATATTATTTAGTACAATACCTGTACAATAAAACTACTGACTTGAGAAACAAGAACATTATTATAATGTTTAATCATTATCACACAGCACCATCTGGCCCCAAACAAAGCAAAGCTTGTAATACCAGCAGCTGATACAATACTTATATATATTTTTTTGGAAATACCTCCATACTTATAATACATACCAAACCAAATGCTTTACATATAAATGTGCGCTCCATCAGGAATCAAACCTGCAACCCCAGCGTAGCAATCAGGTATACTAACCACTAGACTAGACCAACGGCCTCGTCGGTTATATATAGATTCCTGTGTATTTGAAATTTAAAAGAAGAAAAAATATAATAAGACCTTAGTCTTCCCCGTCATTCTGTTAAATCAGAGTTGGTACAAAAGCACTTTGAATGATCTAAGAGTGTATTTCTTATATCTATTTATATTTTCTTTCAGACATGATAAACATGATAACAATAGATTTTGAACCGTATTGTGCGGAATGGGTGCATTCTGCTGGCGATCCTATAAGTGCTTTAGCAGTGTAAGTATTTTTTCTCTTGCTTTTTTTTTAATTTGAACTCTTAAGGTTCCGATCAATGTTAAAGTTTATACTTTCAACTTTAAAATACCTTTTGACACGGATATGTCCACTTTTTTTGAGCTGGAATGGAATGAAGTATTCCGAATCTATCATCTTGTTTATATAGATAAAGAAGAGCCTCTTAACAATATGGAACACCAAAATTTTTTTTTCTACAATTAAGGTTGCACACAAGCATACGGCCCGCCTGATGGTAAGCGGTTACTATAACCTACAGGCGAGACGCTTGCAACAACAGGGCTGTCACTCGCGCGGTCCCGACCCTGCATATGACTTTTACTTTAAGACTGAACACAGTTTTTGTATGTTTACAGATCAGACAAAAATAGCTCAAAAATTTACATATTCGATGGCACACAAACATCGAGCACACCATTACATGTGTTTGAAACACTACACCAGAACATGGTGGTCACTATTGAATATAACCCAGTGTACGAGACGGCGGTCTCGGTGGACAAGGCGGGGATCATTGAATACTGGACTGGACCCAAACACGAGTACAAGTTCCCAAGAAACGTTACATTTGAGTCCAAATTAGACACGGACCTGTTTGATTTTGTGAAGAACAAGACATATCCCACTGCTCTGGCATTCTCGCCAGATGGAAAAAAGATGGCGTCCATCAGCTTGGATCGAAAGGTAAAGTTTGTTATTTATATGTATGTGTACCCTGAGTATTGCTCAGTTACATGTGAGCAATATAAAATATTATTGCCTCCTCAAGTCTTGACAGCACCTATAATTTGCAACCGTGATTTGATTGTTACTATGTCTTTTAATGCTTGGTATCCATGTGTAAACACAGTGTATAACTAGAAAACCATGTATACACACAGTGTACAACTAGAAAACCACGTGTACACACAGTGTATAACTAGACAGTCATGTGTACCCACGGTGTATAAGATGGCGTGCATATGTATATGTGTTGTGTGTGTTGTCTGTTGGTGTGATAGGTGCGTGTGTTCCATTTCCTGTCAGGGCGGCTGCACAAGGTGGTGGACGAGAGCCTGCAGCGCTTCCAGCAAACGCAGCACCACACGCAGCAGCTGCCCAACATGGAGTTCGGAAGGAGGTACACACAGACACACTCACTCACATACACTCTCTCTCTCTCCCTCACACACACTCAATCACAAACGCGCGCGCACGCATACACACACCACCCAGAATCCAAGTTAGCACTGCTTTCATGTATTATTATTTTTATTACCCGGAGCGGGGAGCTACTTGTGCTAAGTAGACCTAAATATTTCTATAATTTATATCATTAATTTTTTTTCTACCTCTTTCTTTATCAACACTTTTTTGATTGATTTTTTTTACTTAGTTCCCACAATCTATGTGGGATTTTATTGTAGAAATGGACACAGTTTCTTATGAACGATTTATATACTTTTGCTGGTCAACGCTATTTTATTTTATTTCGTGTTGCAATTAATGTTACATTAATCTGAATTTAAATGAAAACTTGCTTTATTGTTTTTCATAAACATTGTGATCGAATGGCTGTCAGTGCTGGTAGCAGGAACTTTTTTCGACTACGTATTCGAAAACGTAACTAGCGAAATGTCAAAATTTACATACAAACTTTTAGTTCCACTTTTCACCGCCACAAGCGCGGATTTTTCAATACAAAAATAGTCTAAGGCGATACGAAAACGTTGTCGCAAATGATTCATGGTCGCGCTACAGGATGGCGACTGAGCGCGACTTGGAGAAGTCTGAGTGCATGCACCTGGCGAACATAGTGTTCGACGCGAGCGGCCACTTCGTGCTGTACGCCACCATGCTGGGCGTGAAGGTCGTCAACCTGGTCTCCAACCGCTGCGTCTCCATGCTCGGCAAGCCGGAGAACCTGCGCCCTTTGCATCTGGCACTCTTTCAGGTATACCTTACATCTCAATCTGTGGTGGCCTTGTGGTTGAACCAACGGCCTGTACTAATAATAATATGGCTCAGACCCGTGTGCCAGCTATTTTACCCCTACTTTCAAGGGAGACAAAATAACGAAATAAATAAATAAGAATAAAATTATTATTATTATTTTAAAACTGTGGTGGCCTTGTGGTTGAACCAACGGCCTGTCAGCTCATGTGCCCATGTTTAAACCCCAGCATGTACTAATGAGTTTTTCTAAGCATAACTACAGTGGGGTATCTGTAAGGTGGAGGTACAGTCCCCAGTCGGGCGGCTCCAATATTAATGGGAAAACCCACGGGTGATCCCAATTCGCCCTACCTCTCTTTTTAGCTCGTGGTGTGACTAATCACTGTACTTAAGCTTCGAAAAACTCATTGGTACAGGCCGGGATTTGAACCTGGGCCCATCAGATGACAGGCCGTTGCTTCAACAAAGGCCACCACGGCTTCAAAAGTTTACAATTACAACAGAATATATTTGTTTGAATGTCGTATCGGTATTCGATCGTCAGTAATTAAGCAACATTGTTGTCACCTGCAGGGTCGAACGAACCAATCCAAAGTGGCCACTACACTCGAGATGGAGGGCTCGGAGAACCCCACCTTGCTCAACGTCAAAACAGATCCCACATTGTTCTGCACCGCGTATAAGAAGAACAGGTAACGCGCTACACTTTATATAGGATACGGTGACTGCTTACCATCAGGCGAGCCCTGTTCTTTCATGTGACAACTAGAGCCGCTCGACTAGTGACTGTACCTCCAACTTACAGAAGACCGCAGTCAAATAACACTACTTTCATGTAGTGTTGTTTCTGTGGTAAGTAAGGTTACCATTGCTCTACGAGGATACGCTGCGCTAGTAGTAATGCTGCTAGCACAAAATCAAAATCAAAAATCAAAATCATTTATTCAGTTTAGGCCCTAATAAGGCACTTATGAAGGTCTAAATTACCACCGGTTCGGAAAAAAGCCACCTGAGAAGAACCGGCAAGAAACTCAGTGCTCTGTCTTTTTTTTCATGTAACAATCATTATATAACAATTTGTAACAAAAATCTTCTAGACATTGGTATGAAATTACGAATATCAAAATGAAAGCTACCAAATTGGTGGTCCTCATCAACAACAGGGTTGAAAAGGCGTTAGTGATATCCCTGGTATTGCTAGTGGCTACCGTGACTGCTTGTGTGCCACCTTAGTGGTATAAAAAAAAACTAATGTTTGTTCGCTGTAAGAGGCGATAGTCAGTCTATAAAAGAACTAGCTGTTACCCTCGGCTTCGCCCGTGTGGTTCTAGATTAAGAATTTGTTCATCCGTTATGTCGTGAAAAGGTAGCAAACAAACAAACAGAGTTAGTGTCGCATTTATATATATATATATATTTTTGCCGTTTAGGCCGTTGCTTCAACCACAAGGCCACAATGGCTTCAAATTAGTATTGTTTATTTCAATTGCAGGTTCTACATGTTTTCGAAGCGCAGTCCGGACGACATCAAGAGTCCGGACGCGGACCGGGATATATTCAACGAGAAGCCTTCGAAGGAGGACATCATCTCCGCCACCGAGGGACAAGGTATGGCTGCTCAGCAAGAGTCACTTGCGACTACATATCCGTATCGTCTTCGACTATTATTGTATGGGAAAATGAACAGCGCTGCGCCGGTGAAAAGTGGAACTACAAATTAGTATGAATACTTTAACATTTTGAGAGTTACGTAGTCGAAAGTTTTTGTTGCTACCAGTACTGCGAATCGACATTCAAAGTTAGATTTTTCATGTAATTGATACAGGCATCGTCAAAATACAATTTACAATTTCGCATGTAAGTTATGTGTGTATGTATGTATGTTTATGTATTTATGTATCTAGTTATACATATATATTATATTTATAATGTCACTCTCTGACACACCTACCTATCTTTGTTTTCTCTTTCACATCAGGTCTGTACCCAAAGGTTGCTGGAAGAGATCGCTCTTGCGATAAGGCCACCTTTTGTTTACACTATAATTACATTTTTGTTGTTTTTTTTCACATATTTCTT
The DNA here is from genome assembly GCA_951449985.1 of Falcaria lacertinaria. Classification (NCBI taxonomy): domain Eukaryota; kingdom Metazoa; phylum Arthropoda; class Insecta; order Lepidoptera; family Drepanidae; genus Falcaria; species Falcaria lacertinaria. The sequence goes on along the minus strand of OX602125.1, from coordinate 8,520,726 downwards.
ACTTGGTATGCAATAAAGAATATTTGTATTGTAAGTTCGGAGGCCATTCAAAATGAATGAGGCATCATAACTGGTAGCAAGAAGAACTTTTTACTATGTATTCGAAAATTTCATACTAATGACGAGACCGCTGGTCTCTAGTGGTTAGTATACCTGACTGCTACGCTAGAGGTCGTGGGTTCGATTCCCGCCGGGGCAAACATTTATGTGATAAATATGTTTGTCTTGCGTCTGGGTGTTTGGTATGTATAATAAGTATGTATTTACAAAAAAAAAAGTATATAAGTATTATATCAGCTGCTGGTTCCCATAGTACAAGCTTTGCTTAGTTTGGGGCCAGATGGCGCTGTGTGATAATGTCCAAGCATTATTATTATTATTATTAATTTTAGTTCCACTTTTCACCGCCGCGGTGGCGTTCATTTTCCCATTCAAAAATAGTCGAAGGCGATACGAATACGTAGTCAAAATTTGTTGTTGCTACGGCTACTGAAACGACATTAAGGTTTGAAGTTTCATGTAACTGTTTTGAGCGTATTCAAAATACAATATCGCATGGTAAATCTGAGACTACTCAAAACTAATGTGGTATCAGATTGGCCCGGGTAGCATAGGCTGCATTTTAACCGAATTCAACAACAGGAGGAGTCTATTTGATGAACCGCGATTTTAACCGATTTCATTCCTTTCTTTTAGCATGTGTTTCAACTTTTTCATCCATAGTCGGTTACAGTTCT